>JBAIZL010000002.1:136503739-137723739 GCA_036971475.1 Prosapia bicincta
GCGCTAGTGAAGCTTAGTCTCGAACATATGATTTTCAATACGTAATTTTGCAAGCGTAATATTCACAGTTGACTCCGGAATTGTTCGTGTTGGAAGAATAACTACTTATATTAATTAATAAACCATTTTTATAATAATAGCTTATTATGAAATTAATAATATTCTCTAGCCATAAGTGTTATAGAAACTGGAATAATTATTTATTAAAAAGTCTAATTTGCTACGAATCTTTATCACGTTACCAATTTCTAACCAAGCGTAGAAAGAACATTTTCTGTTCTATGTTTTTTACATACACGCACGAGCACGCGTGCGCACACACACATATATATAATGCATCGATCGGCCCCCCCAAATCAAGTCGCTGGATACGGGCCTGCAAAAGAATACACTAATTATAAAAATATTTACAATACTAATGAACACTGAGTAAAATCTATAGGCCTACTGAGCTTCTCACTCCAGCTGACATAAAAACTGCTAAAGGAATCTGCTGTATTATGTTTAGACGTCTGACAGAAGGTCAGTAGGCCATAAATATATTTCTTTATTTATGTTGTAAGTATCGAGAGTTGATAAATATTCCTTAGAAAGCACAGAGGTCTAGTAATGTGCGTGACATATCAGAAAATAAACTCTTGAAGCAAACAAATCAATCAAACAATGACGGCATTCAATACTAGCTGGGGTAGTCCTTATAACTGCTACAAATACATTGCCATAACTAGCTGACCTATTCTGTAAACTACTTTCCATTTCCACTCAAAGCACTTTTTACTATTTTTTCTTTATTTTTCAATAATGTAAACACAGTAGTAGGTGCCATCCCAAACTCTTTAGCAATGACACATTTCTTTTCAAGACAATTTCCCGCCTCGCGAATAACAGCAACGTTTTCGCTAAATGTTAATGTCTTGTGTAGAACATGAGGTTTATTCAAAGACATGGTGACCACTCGACACCACTTCTAAAGCACAAACATAGGCACACTAATGTAAGAACAAACCAGTAACTAAGCAGAGCGTCGATCGATAACTGTCAATCGTTTACTTGACACTCCTTACGCACCAAAGACCGTGACCTCAAACCAATAACAACAAATTGATGACTGGGAAGAGTGTCGATCAATAACTGACTCTCATGATAACGCTTATTCACTAAATCCCGTGATCTCGATCTGAACACAGAGAAATCCTGGAAGGCAATCACTAGTGCCACTGGAATTCAAGCCCACATCCAAACTAATAACTACGAATTAAAGAAGTTGAACCTCGAATTATCCATATTTTTTTTACATTAATAGCATATAAAGTTTAAGGGACCAGCCCAAAACTTCGAATTATCGGTAATTACGAATTAAACATGTTGGAATCATCCGAGTTCTATTGTATATAAATACAAATCCAAATGATAATACTCTTGTAATGATTTTATAAAAGTATAAATTAGACTTTAATATGTAAATATCATATTTATCATAAAACAATCTTATTTAACTTTAAATAAAACGAATAATAGTAAATTTTAAATATCACTAAATGAAAACTTTTTGTTGAAAACATATTACTTTTTCACAACAATTTAACAAAGTTTAAATGAAAATAACCACGAGATAAACATAAATTACCATATAGCTAATGTAAAATGAGTTAATTTTCATCTAGATATTTCAAGCAGGTCAGTTTGTTAACTCAACTATTTACTGTAAAATTTCATTCGTAAAAAAAAAAACTTCCTAGATTTCAGTGGGGAGTTGGCATTTATTTTTTGCTTCATTTTTAGTGACAAGTAGGTGCAATATGATATTCTTTTGTCTTGTACGAATTGCTTGGATAGGTTCAGCTATTTTCCATTTGGTTTTATCTTTATCTACAAAGTTTCCTCTCTAAGCGAGAGGAATATCATCATCCAAAGTAGAGTTTCTAGCATCATCATCCGTTGTAGCTTCGCCCTCTTCACTCTGTTCTGTGTCAGTATTTCTAAAGAGATCATCAGCTCTTTTTTCTGGATCAACTACACTGCTAAACTCAATATCAAGAATGTTCGACTCATATTATGAAAAAAGACCATCGTCAAAAGCTGATAAAACTCTTTATTTTACTATCATCCCATGGTAAAGCTGAATTAAATGTAAAATACCAATCTAATGTAAAATACCAATCTACTCTATTTATATCAATCCAAAAAACTTATAATCTAACAAGACTCAAGTGTCACCAATTAATTTTATGCACTCATAATCAATTTTTGATTCACTCACCATGATCTAGAGCGACCATTCTAGGGTTAAATAACAGTATTGTAGGGTAAATGAAGCAACGCCTATACAAACTTAGTGCGGAACTTTTTGATGTGTGAGATCAAGCAAAGCTGTGAAGCAAAACTATGTTGCTTGAGAATAATCCACATCAGATTTGAGATGACATGCTGGCTACAATACAGTTTTATAATACTACTCAATCATTTATTACTATTCGTCTTTGTAGGTATTGTAATACAAAAATGGCTTTATGGTTCCCGAAACTGTTACTACTATTTTCATTGTTGATGATTTTTTTATCGTTGGTAATTGTAGCGTTCTGTAATTTTGTGATAGTGATCATTTCTTGTATAACTTATGTTACTAAACCATGTCATTCCAGAACATTATTTTATAGATTTAGTAGTGTTGTGTTGTGATTTTGTTTTAGTTATTTTTTTAATATTTTGCAGTCTAAGTGACAGTAGTTTTTTGTGTTTCAAACTATATTTAGCTTTATTGCAAATTACTTCTACTTTTAATTTTTATCCGTTTTTGTTGATATCAAAAGTTATAATTATGGATAATGAAATTAAATCTTGTCTTGGAGAGGAAAATTCATTAAAAGGATAAAAAAAATAGTCAGCCACGTCTTACTCTTAGGTGCAAAATGTGTACCTGTTATAATTATATATAAATATATACATTATAATGATATGTTAACAGGGACTCTAAAGAGAACTATAAATTAAGTTTGTAAAATTAAGACCACAATGTACAAGGCTAAACTGGCAGTATTATTACTTTAGTGTACCATAAATTCCCCAAAAAAGTTGTCAGTTTTAAGACGAAGGACGCTCAAAAAAAAAATTGAGAAAAAACCTTGGTACCGTTAAGAGAAAGTCAGTTGTAAAAAGACGTTAAATTTCAAAATATAAGTTAAAATGTTAAAATTAAGAAAAGTGATTGGTCTAAAATAGGAGAGAAGGAATAAGAGGTTCAAAAAGTTAGTTGTGAGGAAAATTGTAACGGCAGGTCATCCAGAAACGTTCGAGGAGAGTAGACGTTGGTCACGTTTCCTCCAGTTTGTGTAATTATATTAAGTAAATCGTCGAAAGCAGTGAATATTAAGTAAGTCGTTGAAAGTAGCAACCTACGTGTTGATAGTAAAGTTAGTGAATATTGAGTAATTCGTCGGAAGTTGATTATGATTATAGTGCAACGGATAGAACTTCAGGACCACGAACTACGAACAGGTGACCTCAAATTTTAATAAAAAACTCAATATCATTGAACATTAATTTGTTTTTGTTGATCTGCCAATCACATAATTTTTATTTATCTAAGTTTCTACAATTGCAACCCGAACGTTATACAGCGACCCTGAGATCAAAACAAATTTATATAAATTAAGTATAAAAAAAACAAAAGAAAGTTAAGTCTCTTGCAGATTAATATAATTGAGCAAGCCAAATTTAAATTAAATTAAGAAATTCTCATTTAAATAATATTGTAATAATTTGATAAAACTTAATTAAATTTTCTTAACCTGTAAATTGTGTGTTATTTCAGTATAACCCAGAGATCAGTATTATAAATAATAATAACATTCTTATCAGAAATAAGTGGCGCCCAAAACCGAATCCAATTAATTAAAATAATCATTGAATAAATAAAATTATTACATTGAATGTTAACCAAAGAGTGTTAGAGTTTGGGCGTCGCAACGAGAGGCTAAAAGCGTTAAAATATACACACACACTTATATATTTGATGACATTAGTCAGCCTTATAATGTAAATATATATTTGTTTCCGTCATACATTTTCTGTTTGTCATACGGAGGTAATTTTTATAGGCAAATAACAATTTGGTAAACTGTACAAGATGACTTGCATGAGACGGTCAATATTAGATAAATTCGATTATCAATTATCTTCGGTATGAAATAACAAACAACCTTAAAATTTGTGTCAAATGCAGATGCTGTTGATGTATATAACATTTTAAAAATGTAGCATGTTTTCAAAAGTGGTAGTACACGAGAAAGCAGGAGTGAGCAAGTGCAGGGTTAGCTTGATACAACAGACATTCATAATATTTTGTGACAACTCTGCACTGATGACATTAAACTAACATAATTAAATTTTGAGCTGTATAATAATTTAGTAGACAATATATAAAATAGTTTGTATTTTTGTCTTTTGTGTAACAAGGTAAACCAACACAAACTATAATTACATCTTCGATAAATGATTCATAAACACTAGTGCCTGTTGGTGATGTTTCCAATTCGATGAAATATTCAGATGAAAATTAACTTTATTCATCATTATTTGGATTATCATTGACAATATTAATTATATATTTTTCAATATCATAGTTCAACTACTAGGTTCCAGGAATGCATCTTATCCTGGAAGCACAGATCTTGTTAACTGATATTCTTGAATTTTTTAGTCCATTACGTTCGGTGAATCTTATTAATCACTTAAAACAATAGTTTATGACTATCCGAACTTTAAATTTAGTAAATTTGTTAAAACTTACTGAGACAGAACGTTTCCGATCGCTATGTGCCGATCTTTATCAGTGTCTTCTGCTTGGAGTTATTGGGTCAAGCGGTGATGGTTTTAAAGGTAGGTTTTCGATAGTATCAAATAGTATGTGTGATTCGTATTGTGTTTGTTCATTTAGTATGTTTTTACTGTACTTTTGTGTGTCTGTAAATTTCATATTGTGTTAGTGTGTTGAGATGTGACCCTTTTTTGTTGATGTGTAGGATTTCTAGGTTGTGATAAATGTCTGTATTTGTGTCCTGTTTCTTTTATATGATTGTAAAATGTTGAGTTGGTGTTCTGTTTGTGTTCCTCGACTCTTTGTTTAAAGCTGCGACCTGTTTGTCCAATGTAGAATTTATTACATTCGTCGCAGTTGAGTTTGTATACGCCTGGTGCTTGTACTCGTAGTTTATCTTTGTTGTTGGTGTTGTGTTGTATTTTGTATTGTAACTTGTAATAACTCCAAGCAGAAGACACTGATGAAGATCGGCACATAGCGCTCGAAAACGTTCTGTCTCAGTAAGTTTTAACAAATTTACTCAATTTAAAGTTCGGATAGTCGTAAACTATTGTTTTAAGGGACTAATTACTGTTATTATTCTAAAGATCATATTTATAAAAAAATCTATAACACCAAATTTTGAAATAAATAATAATAAATTTAGAAATGCCCAAGCTGACACAGTTATTTTTAAAAAAGATTTGTAATTACAGTGAAACCTGTCTTAGACGGCCTCTGTCTTAGGCAGAATCCCGTCTAACGGAAACTTTAAAAAGTCCTGACTGTCACTTATTGATTTACCTAGTTAATAACCTTCATAAGACGGAAACTGTCTAACGCGGAAGCGAATTAGTTTACCGTCTTACGTGTAGCTGATGGTGTATAAACATCAGCAGTTTACGATAACACATGATGATGCTGAGTCAGCATTCGTTTCTCTCAAGTGCGAACACTGACATGCAATGTCAGTACTACACTGTATTCTGAATAGTACAGGCAGGTTACATCTTGCAGCAATAGGTCGACTTACTTTCAGCGTAAACAGTTCGTGCTATTCTGTTTAGTCTCTTGATTTTTGTTTTGTAATGTTCTGTACAGTCACTCTTATTAAGTGATCAAGTGTGTAGTGTACTTTGCTGTTGTAGGCTTATTGTAAAAATGTCAAGAAAAAACGTAGGACTCCATACATTAACTTTGAAAGAGAAAATCGATGTTATTGAACTTAGTGGAAAATTAAACGTGGAACAATTATGTGATAAATACAAATGCGTTGGAACACAGATTTATGGAATTTAAGACAATTGCTGCCAAGCTAGGTAACACAACATTCAAAGCCTTGAATGGATGGTTAGAAAGTTTTTGATCCAGACATTAAATTTATTTCAACCAAATTTGTGGTGAAGCAAAAGAATTTAAACAGGAAACAGTTGATGATTGGAAGCATAAAGTTTATGAATTAACAGTTAAAACTGTCACGAGAAGGATTTGTTTTTTTAGAGCTCTCCCAAATAAGACTTTAAATTTTTAAAATGAAAACTGTATGGGAGGTAAGCAGTCGGAAGAAAGGCTTACAGTTTTAGTTTGCAGTTTAGCAGATGGAAAATTAGAAAAACCTTTGGTAATTGGGAAATTATGGAAGCCCTGATGTTTCCAAAATGTAGGCCAGTTACCAGTTCAATGGCATGCTAATAAGAAGGTGTGGATGACATCAGCCAATATGGAAAATTGGCTTCAAAATATGAATGATATAATGAAGCATGATAACAGGCATATTTTGTTATTTATGGATAATGCAACATGTCATCCTCGTGAAGATTACTTTCACGTAAAATTAGCGTTTTTTTCTACTACCAGCGTTACTCAACCGATGGATCAGGGTGTTATTAAAAATCTTAAAGTAGACTACAGAAAACATGTTTTACAATTTCTTATTGCAAACATAAATTCATGCTTGTCAGTACAGGAATTGACTGATAACATCACTGTTTTGGATGCTATAAGATGGATATCGAGCTCTTATGAGAAAATATCAAAGTTCTGGGTTTAAAATTCATTCAAAGAAGCTGGTTTTATTGTACACGAAGAATTCAATAATAATCCTATTGGTACAGGGATGCAAGACATTACCTTGCACACTGTGAAAGATTTGTTGACAGAAACTGGATACTCTAATTTAACTGCTGAAGAATATGTTTGTATTGACAATGAACTGGCAACAGAAGAAGGGCCAAAATCTGTGGATGAAATCATTGAAATGGAGACTAATGAAATTATTGAATGTGAAGAAAAAATTGAAATGGTCCAATCGTAGGAAACAAAATAAGAACATTTGGCAAAGCTATATTTAAAATTTGTGATTAGAAGATTTTGCGGGACGTGTTAACAGCCCCCAAATCCATCACAACTTGTTATAATTAAAAACAATAACTAAAACTAATTTTTTTAAATAAAAGTCAATGCTAGATTTCTTCAAGCCTATTTGATTCCCTTTCATTTTTACGTAGGCCTATTGTGCATATTTACTCGTAAATAGAGTAAAGGTAAAAACACTGTATAGCTTTTAATAAAGTGCATCTTTCATTTATAGATTTTTGTTGACAAGTGTAGTTTTAGTGTTTCCTATTAAAAATGTGTTGAGGGTTTGGATAAAGCTATGCTGCATTAAAAGGTAAAATTTTTATTTTGCACTGTAGGTTTTAATATTTTGAGTACTGCGTCATATGGCTCATCAGTAGGAAATAGCAGTAGGAGATTCTCATAGCTAAGAACCCCCTCCCCTCAGTCATAATGCTAAAAATAACTCTGCGAAAGTCTAAGTAATACTACCTTCATACAGTACAGTAATACTGTATAAGCCGGAAAACTGTCTTAGACGGAAAATTATGCTGCTCCCAATAGATTTCGGTTTGAACAGGTTTCACTGTATTTTTATTAGGAAGAGCTATTTTTGTGAAAAAAGATATTTTTTTCATAATACTCGCTAATGAAAGTTACTATAGTATTATAAAGTAAATAATTGTATGTGCTTTCTTAATTTTGTTTGAATGCATATTGTACAATAAGAAATTACATTGTTAAAACTTTGTGATATTTTTTTGCATCAGTCACATTCCCAACATAAAATTTACAAAAGATTAAAAATAATCTACTTTGGGAATAAACTTTAAACTAGTAAAATAACAGGACAAATTTATACCATAATGATATCTTAAATCAGACTGCAACAAGACTTGTTGATGCCATGATACAGCACTTGGTTTGATATTCAGATGACTTGTGTAATATCTGTTTAGACCAATGTTAGAAAACATCATTAAATAAAATATGGAAAAAATTGTAAATAAAATAGGTGAATTTATTTCTTTATAATGCAGTCATAGTTTGGCTCTACTTGAAATACCTATTTTAGCACTTCCTAAAATGATAATACAAATGTTTGTAGGGCAAATTTATAATTTGATGAATATGAAATAATAAGGTTAAATAAAACTCCATCACTCCATTCTATATCCAATTTACATAAATACATTCAAATTAAATGCTTTTACATTAGTATGTATTAATTGTTCTAAGAGTATCGTCACACCATTCCCATTCTCTTTCTTAGTGTAATCAACTATATACCAAGACAGTAACCCCTGTGAAATCCAGCTTTTTTTTCAGGAAATAATTCCACTCTGGCAGTCGACTGCTACAATTTACATTAGAAAAATGGCGATTAGATTAAGTTAAATCTATCTCATAGAACAGTTTTGAAAAGTGTACATAGACACTGAAAAACATCTTCTAGACACATGAATATAAAAATAAAATTAAAAAAAAAGCTATTCACAAGTCATTTGCAGGCTATTTTCTTAGTTTAAGTAACTGTCAAACCTTCCCTTTTTTCCAAATCTATTTGATTAATTTATAACTATTGATTTATTAGGCTGCTTCTTTTGCTTGTCATTATTTTATCAAGACAACCTGGTGTGTGAGTAATAAATCAATATGAAAAAACTTAAGCAGTTCGATTCAAATAAATCACTTTCATCATCTAAAGAATTTTTTTTTAGTAATATCATCAATGTTTTTATATCTTTGGAAAATATTATCAGATCAACAAAGGTGGCTCATTTCAGGTTAGTAACACATTACCTAAAATGTTTTTTAGGTTATACAGGGTGCGGCAGCATAGAGGTCGTGCGGAACGAGGCGAGCCCTGACCTTGAACGAGAAAGCAGTTATACAACTGGTTTTGGAGTGGTGGGGCGGCAGGTTGTCAGTCTGCTGCTTTCACCCGCCGGTTTCACATCGTAAATACGCGTCGTGCTAAACATCTAGCCTTACTTGTTTTGATTAGTTAGTGTTTAATAGAAAAAAAGTGTATTAACTTCTAGTTAAGTTTAATTTTTAGTGTAGTGTAGTGTTTGGTTTAACTAGTTCGTTGACTGTTTTCCATTAAGTGTGACGTTAAAATGGCTGTCAACAGGCCAAACAATAAGGTCGGTGGTAAAATTCTACATAGCCAAGCAAGAGAAATAATTTTTAATTTGCACAATTTTATGAAAAGAGAAGCTGAAGAAGGACCAATATTATTGAAACAAGTTCAACAACGTGTTGCGAATGCTGCGGGAGTGTCCAAGACAACTGTGAAACGAATTTTGAGTGAACATAGAACCGCGCCGGCAACAGGACCTCGCTTTTCAACGCCAAGGAAAACATGGAATAAAAATAATAAAAAAACATCTTATGACGACTTCGACAAGACTGTTATTAGGCGGACTGTACATGAGTTCCATAAGATGGATGGACAACGCCCTACGCTAAAAACGTTGCTTCCTGTATTAAAAGAAAAAATTGGGTTTAGGGGAGGCATATGGGCTCTGAGACAAGTTCTTAAGGAACTAAACTTCAAATGGAGGAAATCTGCAGATAACAGAAAGCTGCTGACGGAAAAGCATGAAATAAGAGAACAGAGGGTTCGGTTTCTTAGGCAAATAAAACGCTATAGGGAGGAAGGTCGACCCATTATTTACACAGATGAGACATACGTGCATGCTTCCCATACTAAACCCCAATCGTGGTCAGACGGTAGTAACAAAGGCCTTTTAACTCCAATTTCTAAGGGTCAGTATGCAATAATAGTCCATGCAGGAAATGAGAATGGGTTTGTAAATAATGCTTTGCTTATTTTCAAGTCTGGTCAAAAGTCAGGTGATTACCACGAGTCCATGAATTATAAAAACTACAAAACGTGGCTAAGAGAAAAACTCATCCCAAACTTACCTCCAAAATCAGTGATCGTTATAGATAATGCATCATATCACAACAAGCAAGTAAATCCGGCCCCAACTAGCAATTCCAAAAAAGCAGACATAGTGCAGTGGTTAGTAAATCACAACATCCTTTTCCACGACAGCATGTTAAAAACAGAACTGTACCAACTTGTAAAATTTAACAAGAACCCTCACAAAACCTTCGAAATCGATGGTCTCCTTGCTGAACACGGCCACTCTGTCTTGCGCCTTCCTCCTTACCATCCCGACCTGAACCCGATAGAAATGATATGGTCCCTCATAAAAAACCACGTTGCCCTAAAGAATGTGAGTTTCAATATAAATGACTGCATCCAACTTGTACAAGAAAAGGTTCGAGACATTACACCAGACGAATGGGCAAAAAGATGCCAGCACGCTCGTGACGTTGAACAGAAGTATATGGAATACGAAATATCACTTGATGTCATCACAGACAGATTCATCATCAATGTTGATGGGGACAGTAGTGATGACGACAATAGTGACAGTGAGCAGTCTAGCCACGGAGAAGAAAGTGACGGGGAAATGAGTGGCGTGGAAGAACTTCATTAACAAGGCCTAATGTAAGTGAAGAATTAAGTAACGCCATATGTGTCTATTTACTAAATAAATTGCATGAATTTTCAAATAGGCTGGTAGTATTTGTTTACATAATTTTATTTCATTTAAATATATCAGTGGTACTTTTTGTTTTTACTGGTTTATAAACGGTATATTACAAGTGCAGTATTTATACGTGCAGTAGTTATTTATTTATAGGCAATATTTAAACTCAGGGTAATACATCGCCGCTTTGCCGGCACGCCGCGCCGGCGCTTCCCCTACGCCAGCGAGCACTCCCACCAAACCCTCCTTCCTCCCCTACTCGGGGCTCGCCTCGTTCCGCACGACCTCTAACTTCCTTTTTTTAAATGCTCGCCATTCAGTTAGTTGATGTCATAGCGGAGCGCTAGTGGTCCGTTCAAGAGGGGGTACAGTAAAGTTTTGTCCCGACACGTTTCAGTCGCCATCATACGTTGGAATAGTGAGGAGCGTGCCTTTGCCGTTGAGGCCTACTTTTCAAGCGGATGTTCGGTTATTGCAACACAGTGCGATAACGGGGGTTTAATTTAGCCCCATTGGCTCCCATCCCAGACCGCAAATCAATTGTTACATGGGTCACTACATTCAGACAAACTGCAAGTGCGACAAAACGAAGAACTGGAGTCCCTCGGCCCGTTGGATCACCTAAGAACATTGAAGCAGTGAGAGCGTCAATGTTGCGATCACCACTGTGTTCTGCGCGCAAACACGCATCTGCCCTTGGACTATCCGATCGTTCTGTGAGAAGAATTCTTCGTGATGATCTTCATTTTCATCCCTATAAGATGGAGATAGTGCAGGAACTTTCAGAACATGACTTCAATTCTCAGATGAACGCGTGTGAGCTTCTTCTTGATGTCGTTCCCGAGGGTGCTATTGTTTTTTTTAGCGATGAAGCCCATTTTCATTTGTGTGGGTCGGTTAACAAACAAAACATGCGCTACTGGGCTGACAACAACCCTCGAGAATTGCATCAAAGGCCTTTGCATTCACCCAAAGTCACAGTGTGCTGTGCAATTTCCTCAGCTGGAATTATTGGTCCCTGGTTTTTTGAGGAATATGAGGTTACAGTGACAGTGAATTCGGACCGGTATGTAAACATGCTACAGAATTTTTTTTTCTCACGGCTAGAAGAGTTGGATTTGGGGGACACTTGGTTCCAACAAGACGAACAGCACACACTTCTTGAGCATCGATGGCTGTTTTAAGGGAACACTTTCCAGAGCGCCTTATCTCAATTAGAGGCGATTTGGAATGGCCGGCACGCTCTCCCGATCTGTCCCCTTATGATTTTTTTCTATGGGGTTTTTTGAAATCCCGTGTTTATGTGAACCGTCCAAGAACCCTACAAGATTTGAAAACGAACATCCAAGAAGAAATTGCCAACATAACACCTGCAGAGTCATGACAAACGCCAGAAATCGGTTTACGCAATGTATGGAGAATGAGGGACGCCACCTAACAGATTTGATCTTCAAAACAATGTACATAAAAACTTTAGACATGTACCTACATTATAAAAAATAAATAAATATTTTCAGATGCATACAATAGTTTTTATTGAGTTTTCAAAAAAGGAAGTTATGCTGCCGCACCCTGTATTTAGGTCACAACAATACATAATACATACTTAACGAAAGGAACCGCCAGCAAAGATAACTGTGAATGTGTATTTATTTGCAACCAGGAAGAAATAAAAAAATTGGGGTGTATATTTAGGTGTAGACAGTTGATTTATTTAACAAGGACTTGATTTGTGTAAATTACAGTAACTTATATTTAGCGGCCATTAAATAATGAAATCTGCAATTTTTCTGTTATACACCTTGAGGTTTTTTAAATTACTACTTTTAGTACCACTTGGCAAAAAAAAAAAAAACACTACTTACTAATATTTTTCAGCAGGTGTGTTTAGGTCAGTGCATTGTTCAATACTGTGAGTTACAGACAAGACTGTTGCTCAGGTGTGTTGTTTGATGTGAATCTATGGTGTATTGGTGTTCTGTGGTGTATTATTGTTCATAGAGTAGTTGTTAATTATGTGTTCAAATATAGTATTTGATTGTGAGCAGTTTTTGTCATTTAGAATGTATTGTGGTGTTTGTATATCTCATAATTTTCTATTGCGTTTAGTTTGTTGGTTTTTTGATGTAATGAAGGATTTTTAGATTATTGTCTATTTTGGTGTATGTGTAGTGTGTTCTGTATGTGTATGATAAAGTTTGTATTTGGGTTGTTTTTTATGTGTTTTTTTCCTTCTGTTAAATGTTTTGAAGGCTACTTTGTATCCAAGTTTGCGGAATGAGGAAGCTTTTTTTGTGATGTGTTATCGTGATATGTTTATGTTATGTATTTTTTATTTGTGTTATTGTTGTTGTTTGCATATTATGTTGTTTATCAGGTTGTTTGCATCCGTTTCTATAGGCTATCCATTTTAATATGCTGAGTCATTTATTTTGTCTTCATTGTGCATGGATAAGTTGATTAGTCTGGGTATCAAGGAGTGGAAGGCAGTATGTTTTTGATGTATGGGAATTGAAAGTATTGTGTATAACTGTCTGTGGTGGTGAACTTTCTGTAAATTTTTAATGTGTGTTTTGTTATTGCGAGATTTAGGAAGTTGATTTTGTTGTTTCCAGAGTGAAGTTTTTATTATGGTGCAATTTTTTTATGTATTTGTGTTTATCTGTCTAATTTTGCCTTTGTATATGAATAACAATAACACACTAATACAAAAATACATAATATTACCATATCTCAACACACTGCAAAAAAATAGCTTCTTCATGCCGTAAACTTGCATACAAAGTAGCCTTCAAAACATTGAACACCACTTAAAAACACCTACACAGTACAAAAAAAAAAACACCAGAACAAACACAACAGGGCAGAAGTATACAAGATCACATGCAACAACTGCCCCAGCTTTCACACAGGGAGAAACTTTACCACATAATACAAGGAACACATAAAAAACACACATCCCAAAAACAAACTTTGTCATACACATAAAGAACACACTACACACATACACCAAAGTAGACACTATTCTAAAAATCCTTCATTACATCAAAAAAGCAACAAACTAAACTCGACAGATGACTATTAGACATACAAACACAGCAAAACCACCCACATTACATTATAAACGACAAAACATGCTCACAATCAAATACTATATTTGAACACATATTTAACAACTACTCCATGAACATTAATATACCTCAGACTTACATCAATACAGCCACAGTCTTGTCCATGACTCAAGGCATTGAACAATGCACTGATTTAGTGTGAAAAGAGTTTGCTGAAAAATATCAATAAGTAGTGGTTTTTTGCCAGATGATACTTAGTAGTAATGGAACCTGTATAAATCATGGCTTTATCAATAAAGGGATACAAAAATTCACAATTTCATACTTTATTATTTTAACCTTCCAGTAGTCCAGCAGTACTTTCATTCTGATGCATTATTGGAGGACTGCTGTAATGTCAAAGTAAAATTAATAAAATATTTATAGCTAATAAAGGATTAGAAAAAATGGTACCCGTACTTTATTTTAGAGAAAAAAAATTTTTCCTGATATTTTTGCCAGAATGAACTAGAGCATCAACAGAACTGTTGTACAACAGTGATGAAATAGATTTTACTTTAGTTTTTAGACTGATAAAACTCGTTTCAGTAAATTATATTTTTTATGAATAATGAATGCATGTGCATCTACTAGGTACACACAGAAAATGTTAAATATCACAAATTCAAACAAAATAGTAGATTACCATTTAAATATCATTTGATCCAATTATTTCATAACTTACTAGCAGAGTACCCGTCCTTCGTACGGGGTTGATGAATATTTGTATTGATTTAATTTGTATTTGTATTTGGGTTGAATTTAATTTAATGAAATTAAATCCCAATAAATATATCAAACTATAGTTTATAAACCTACCGTTAAAGAAGCTTCCAAGGCCAGTGGGGCGGGGCCATGACGAGATTTCTAAATAAAAATAGGCATATGTAAAAACCAGGGACGCTAAGAATGTCCATGTAAAATATAAGGTATTTATTTCCCATTCCCACGTGCTCGATAGGGGAAAAAATTATATCGGGCGACGCAGAAAGTGATCAGGGATGCAAAAAAAATAATGAAAACTCTCGCTCAAGGAAATAAATTTTTATCAAATTAAAGTTGTGTAAAAAATTAATTTTGCAGTAATAAGAAATACTACTTCCGCATATCAACATCACGCCGTACTACGTATACATATATTCAATTATAGGCCTAACTATAAAGTATCCAGTTAGAATAGATTTGGTTGTAATTTTATACAATACTATATACCTATATTAAAATATAAAGTGTCCAGTGAGGATATTTGGTTGTAATTTTATACATTACCTAATTAAATGTCTAGTTCCGGGGAGTAATACTTCGCCAAATTATCTCTATTCTAGCCTTAAAGATGTACATTTAGTTAAACGTATACAATTACAACCAAATCTATCCTGACTGGATACTTCATAGGTATATAAAATCCTTCCGTGGCAATAACAAACAATAATTGTCAATATAGCTTCAGGAGAGGGGCAACGTGCATTTTTACCAGCACTATTAGGACCTTGTTTGGGGGGGGGGGATTACATTTTTCCAGAACTGTAAACTTTTGGGGTGTGATAATTTTTTTTGTATCTCTGCTGACTTTCTTCGTTGGCCGGTATAATTCTTTTAGCTAAAATTGAACACATGGGCACGGGATATAAAACCCAAAATTCAGTTTCATGGGTCCAGTAGTTTTTACGGGATTGAGTAATACACACACAGACAAACACCATTAGATTTTTATATGATAGTATTGATTAGTTCCCAGTAAATATATCAAACTATAAACTTAAAATTATTGTTTATGATTTTTATCAGTGTGAAACTTGTCAAAGTAAATATTTGGATGTAATCATAGGTTATTTGGGCAAGTCAGGCAGTAGGCTTACTGCTCACAAGTTGTAAGCCTATTAGAAAGCACTTTATATAACATAATATGTTTGAATTAAAATAATAACAAAACACTAAATAAATAAAAGAGATACGAACTGCCACGGTCTACCGTACCCAGCGCATGCAGACTCTACCTCTTGGCCGTTGTTTTCCTCCGGAACCACTTACCTGTAGACCACCGACGCAGGTAAAATTTGAAACAGGCAGATCTGACACGAGCTAGAACATGTACCCCTGCTTGCCGAATTCTGCCAGAGAACCAGTCACTGGACTTTGATTTTAAAAACCTAATTTACTGATATTTAACCTTTGAATCACTATATCACAGGAAAAATTTTATTTAAATGCATCACACAGCTTAATGACCAGATTGTAGAATTATTTAAGAAATTAGTTTAGTGAGAAATAAATTTAACTCTTAGTCGTAAGTTAGTTAAAACCATTCATTTTTATGATTATTTAATTATATATATATATATATATATATATATATATATATATATATATATATATATATATATATATATATAATTTTAAAATT
This sequence comes from Prosapia bicincta, assembly GCA_036971475.1. Classification (NCBI taxonomy): domain Eukaryota; kingdom Metazoa; phylum Arthropoda; class Insecta; order Hemiptera; family Cercopidae; genus Prosapia; species Prosapia bicincta. Next base: position 136,519,961 of record JBAIZL010000002.1, read on the forward strand.
CTCAAATTATTGAAAACATTTACTTATAATTTAACGTTACTTATTTTCTAACCTGCAATACTTTTAACAACTCAATCCAACCTGTAACGTTTTATCATGAACAAAATATATATATAATAACCTTTAAAAATATGAAATATTGAACAAAAGTGTCTTTTAATTTCCTTCTTTTTACTTATGTGGTGTTATTTATCTTTCATTATTTTTTAATAATTATTCAAATATTCTATTTCAAAATTATAATCGAATCTCAAATTTACTTTCATAAAATTTTATTTTAAATTTATTTTAAAAAATTATCTCTAATGTACATTTTAACACTTTACATTTAATAGAAAAATATTTTCAAACATTCCCCACTTATTTAATCTTGTGTTACTACCAATCATAATTTAATCTACTTTTATCTTCTTTGGATATATTTATTTAATTCAAAATTCAATTTTTAACCAAGTTCTTTTAAATTTATCCACTTTCAAATTTAATTTACTGAATTAATTTCTAATAATCATATGTGTTGTCATTAAAACATTTCCCAGAAGCAAAAATCTTTTGTAAAAACAACAAATTTTATATAAAAAAGACATGAAATATTAACATTTGATAAAACTAATAGACTTATAAATCTGAACGTGTTCATATATCAACTGAGAAATTATTTTCTTATTGTTATAAATTTCAACTTATTTCCTTTAGTAATTACAGTTAAAGCCATTTTGAAAATTTGTGTTTACTTTGTAAATCTCACCTTATTGAAGTTATTTAAAAAGTTTTAAAATCAATTTAAATATTCTAGTCTTTTTAGACTACTCTTATTTAATTTAAATTCACCCAAAATTGATAAAAATATTTTAAAAAATTTGTTCTTAAAATTGATTTCAAAATTTTAAGATCTGAAATAAGTTTAATTAATTAAAGTCTAAAAATTTAAAGACAACCAAAGACAGCGCTAACTGGTTTTTTGTCAGTCCCGTCCACAGGAATCCTTTCCTTTGAACAGCCCTTGGTCCTGTGTTTTGGTCCTCGATCCGGTCTGTCCTTGGTCCAAGGTCCGCTCGCCCTCTCTCCTCCTTGGATCCTCGCTCTCGCTCCGTGTAGGTCCCTTTTTGTTTGGCCGCACGGATGTCTTCTTTGCCTTGATAGTTTGGTTTTAATTTAATCGTATTTTTGTATAGTTTTGAAGAAATTTGTTGTTAAACGCTCGTTATTCTCGCCTAATTTTTATCCAATAAATTTTTAAAGTTTGCTTTGCTAAGCTTTATTCAACTTTTAATCTTGATTGAACTATTTTTGATATTTATTTCGGTGTTACAAAACCACTTTACACCTACTTACAGTTCATTTTGCGTTAAAAATTATTGTTTTAACATTTACCATTCACGTAACAAAGCTTGACGCGTAATATTATAATTTGGAAAACATAAAGCACTTTGAACACCGATGTTAATGTGTTCGGTTTTAGGGGGTATACCCCTAAAACTTACCCCGGGAAAACATGAATTCTACATTTCGGCATCACCACTTGCCTTTAGCGGCACATTGACTCTTTAACACTTACGGTTCAAAAACAATTCCGAGCCCGACATCGTACCTTCTTCCGTGTTGTTTCCAGACTGACTTCGCTTTGGTTAGAGTTCTCTCAGCTCGTTTTTTGATATTGCTGACTTGCAACGGCTGGCATCCCACATATCTCTCTCCCTTCATGTTTATGAACAAATGATCTGTTTTCATTACAATTCCTCTAACTTTGTTTTGGTGAGAGTTAACGTTTTTTTTTATATCTTTAACTTCTCTCAGAATTCTGATGATCAAAATGAAATGTCGATGGTGTTTCTACATGAAAATTGGCAATTGACATAATTAAACACGGCCTTTGTCACTGGGAAATTACATCGCGTCTCTTTCAAAATGACTTTACTTTTGGGTTTTAAGTTGAGGAAAAACATTTCAAATTATTATTTTTTAAAATAATTATTCAAAATTAAGAATTTTAAAATTTTAATTTCTCTTATACGTTTCTACTTGTTTGGACCGTTATAGAACGAGGACATTATCACATCTACAGCAATCTATCAACTAGGGCAAATGTTTGACATTTACTGTGCAGTACATGGTAAACAACTGTCTGGAACCAGTTGTTTATTTATGGAAAAAATTATGATAAATACGGCCAATCAGTATTATAAGAATAAACATCCCCTTCTCATAACACAGCAAATGAACATAGTACATAATATCATTACGTAAGACATTTGAAAGTATGTAATAATTGCGCCGCAAAATATGTCGGACTGAGTCCGACAGTAGAGCGGAATACGATAATTTGTGATGTCAGACTCAGTTCGCCTATGGAGCGCAAAAGGATAAATCGAACTTAAATGCCCTTTAGTATAGGTATTACATTATTTTCCCACATAATTGGCATTTTGTTATTCATGGGATGAGTTGATTTATTCTTGTGTTGTACACATTTTCCACCACACTTTTCCCCCAGTTGTTCACTTCAATCTTCACCTCATTGTCATCAGAAAAGTATTTTCTACAAAGGTTTTCGTTTTGTAATGAATAGACGATAGTCTCTAGGTGCTAGATCAAGGCTCTTAGTGGGATGGGCTACAACATCCCCACCAAATGAAGTCAACCAAATAAAAAAATAACCTTCAACCACAAAACAGTCAAGATATTCTGGGCAGCAATGACTGATGACTTTGTGTGCTTCAGTAAACATATTGGGTTCCCATTAAACTCACAACTTGAGATAATTTAGTCTGCAAACTATCATTTCATAAAATGTTTGAACAAAGTTCATGCAGGTCATCTATTGTCAAATAGTGATTAGAAAGATTTTCTTCAATTTCCTGCACCACTTTGTCAGTCACAATTGATGGCCAAATATAATTGAATGTCCTTTCTGCCAAAATTGAAATTTCTTACCCATTTTCCTACATGCTCTCTTGACATATCATCTTCTTTATAGACTGAAATGATTTTAAGATGAATCACAGCTGCGTTCATGTACTTGGCCTTTAGTTACTGTATTACAGCAGGTACTTCACACTTGATGAGAAAAAGAATAAGGATGCTCATCTCCAACTAGGACTGCTGATTCAGATCTGCATCACAGTGGTGCCAACTTCCCCTACAAAAGTTTTCCATGAGAACCGAGCATCTCGAAACCTTACTCTAAGAATATTTTTCATAAAAATGGTGTTGTAAAGATCATTGCAATATCAGTGTTGCAACATGTACATTCCAAATGAACCTAAGGATCAGTGTACATCAGATTTACATTATCTTTTGACAAAACTATACACTTTTCAGATAACAATGTAAGACGACTGTGGTTTCTTACCTGTGTATTTCTTATAGACCATAATAGTTGAATTACTAATTTGTCATGAAATAGTGACAATTTCAATAGCTATTTTGTTCATTTATTGAATTACATATCCTTGAATAATGTCAAGACAAAATACCAAATATTGATAGGTAGTAAAAGATCAGGAAAAAAAGCAACTGTAATTTATTTTGAATTAAATGTAAAATGTTTTTCGCCTTGTGTCTATCTGGTTGAACTAGATTATCAACACAAAATGTCAATGGTAAAATAAATTTCACTTCCGGTTTTCAACTGATGAAACAGACCTTCAGTGATTTTGTTTAGGTGAAAGGCGTTTTGGGAAAATCTCAAATAAATATTTTATTAAATATCGAAATCAACCTAAGGTTACCAGATGTGTGTAATATAAGTTGATACAAACCTCACAAATAGCAAAAATCAGTGTTCTTTATAAAACAAAATTGGCTGTTATAGAAAGTTAGAAATTTTACTTTTAGACAATTAAAAAAATCAGTTGATATATGAATTAAATACAAGTATTATTATTATTTACCTAAAAACATTTGTAAATATGTTACATTTGCCTACAGTAGCACCTATTTAAGTAATTCTTGAGGAAGGCCATTTCGGGAGATGTGTCCTATTGTCAACTCAGACCGTTATAGACAGGTGTAACATTTCTACAAGTGTTTTTAGTTAAAAATAGGTTGCATATTATTATATGTTAATGTATCTATATTATAAGCAAATGTTGCATATTAATATATGTTAATGTATCTAACTTAAAATTATTATTTTTTGACTCCGTACCTTTAAACAATCGGTGTCATTTGATTAAAAATGGTCACAAAACAAATTTTTTTGATCACATGAAATGGACAGGCTCTATTATGTGTTGATAAGATAGTTTTATTCACACACTTGTAATTGTTCGCTTACCTTAATATAACATGAAATTAATAATGCATTGTATAGGAATAACCCATTGAACTTCATGGACAAGTTCAGAGCATTCTAGCAAACTTTTTCTACCAGATAGTATGATACGCTCAGCTGGTCATTGCTTTAAGAGTTTATTTTCAGTGATATGTTATGTACAAGACTAGACAACTGAGATGTCTAAAGGACATTTATCGCTTTTCAAAACTTATAGCATAAATAAATAAAGATATTTATAGTCCTTAATTTGACCTTCTGTCAGACATTCTAAACATAATTAGACCTTTCATCAGTTTTTATGTCAACTGGAGATTCTTGCTCAGTATAGTTTCTACTTGGTTTTGATCAGGAGCTTGTTTGTTGTGTGCCGTATTATTGTGTAAAAATAGAAAATCTGTGTTAAAATGTTTAAGATGGACCATTTATTATTAGAAAATGAAAGTGAGTGTAATGACGTTCTAAAGTTGCAATAGACAGAGTGCTTCAAATTCTAGCAGAATAAAACATATTCGTGTAAATATATGAAACTATCTTTCATATAGCGTCCATCTTTCTCTGTGTGCCGTTAATGTTAAACTGTAAGATGTTTAAAGTTGTAGGACACAACGCGTCAGCTGTTCCAGACGCGGTAGCATTGGCTTGTTTAAGAGTCGCTGTCCTCGTAGCATATTTGTCGGCGTGCCCCCGGACTGCAGGGCACGGCGCGTCGGCTGCTCCGAACGCAGTAGCATTAATATCACATATGTCCATTGCACTAGTCATGGTGAGTGCCATTGCCTCGAGAGGTTGGACTTCTACCTGTTGGTCCGCGGGAGCTATTTTATTTCACTCCTACCATCCAATGGTAAACCATTGAAGGCATTCCCCTATCCACCACCTGGGGACGCTCTCTGTAGAGGTTACAGGCTCCCCCAAACCACACTTGGTCGCTGCTTACAGTCAGAATTCTGACTGCGATAGAGGTGGATCCGGAATCTTTATAACCTACCCTGATGGCTCAACTTCCAGACACAAAATTGCAGCAGGCAAAATCGCCTCCAACTTTACAAGCAAACTCATTGCAATCAAAGAAGCTCTGAGTATTTACCTCACTTGGACAACACTCAACCCCTCTGATGGCATAGTAATCTTCACGGACTGCAGATCTGCTCTTCAGGCCCTCCAAAAAGGAAATACAAACCTCGCCCAAAAGATCAATACCCTCCTGTTCTTAATTGAGGAAAAGAAGAAGCTTTGTACGCTTCAATGGATCCCGGCACACGTCGACATCAAAGGGAACGAAGAGGCCGATTCTCTGGCCAAGGAAGCGAGGACCATCGAACCCGCTCCCGTGATTACATCTTCCGACGTCAATGCCGTTGCAAAATAGAAGCTCTGCCATAACAACCGAAGAAAATCATCACTTCCCGAGCTTAACTTCGACAGGGAAATAACAAATACAATTGCCAGACTGAGGACAATGCACCTCAAAGACATGAAAATCTTGCCTGATGGATCAAGAACATACCCTGAATGTAGGCACTGCCCAGGGATACAGCTTAATCCCGATCACCTCGTCAACTGCCCGTCCATCATTGCAGCACTATTTAAAATTGACTTAAACTGTTCTAGGGAGACCCTTTATACGGACAAAGCTGCAGATATGGCCAGTGCAGTGCTTCACGCCTTTGGACCCGTGTGTGCTCTTTCTACCTTTCTCTGAACACCATTTTTTCTGTTTTTATTGTTTTTATTGCACTTGTCACACGACAACAACATATGAAAAATGTTTTTAAAATGAGTGTATTTTTGTGTACATTTCAAGTGAAGAATGTTGATGGTAACGCTATAAGCTAATGCAATCTTTAAACCATAACATTTCTTTGTTTTTACTAATAACTATTACAAATAATACAAAATTATAAAAAGTTCAAAAAACTAATAAAAAAAAAATTGCACCAATATAATTTATAGTTTTTTGAAAATGAGAGTATTTTGGTGGGGAAATACAACACAACTGACACATTTAAACACAATCGCTAATTGTAATTGCTCACTTCTAATTACACTCTTAATTAGTGAAGTACATCACAAAGAAATGAATGGGATAATCTATTTATTGAAAGGAGAATTCAATACTCAGAAATAATAACACTCATTAATATTTTAATTGTGCTCATTTTATGAAAAATATAGGTAAAAGTTATATACAAACATATAGTACAAATGACTATCACTTTTAATTAAAGACAAAATTTTACATATTTTATGAATAATGTTCTTAAACATTTCTAGTACAAACTATTTTTAAATTCAAACATATTAAGGCAGATGTTATAGTTCAAAAAATTGTAATTAGAAATCATTCTAACTAGAAATTATTACTTGGACCAAGAATAACATTAATATTAAATTTTGTAGTCATAATTAATTATCAGCTAAATTACCTTTTGTTATTGCAAATTATAACATACTTAAATCCAGTCCCTTAAACAGCAATTATAAATTTTAAACAACCATTAGTGAAATGAAAATATTTGTAATTAAAGTTTTGAGTATTCTAATAATTAATTTAGTAGTTATACTAGTGTTTAAAAAATTGTCTATATTTAATTTTAATTTGTATCCATAATTAAATGTTTTAGTTCTTCAATGAAAAAGTTAGTAAACAGAACGATTGTGACTGCTCTTACTACTTAAACACATTCACAGCTGACATTGAACACAATGATACGGCAAATTTTTTTATTTTACCAAAATATATTAAATATATATTTCAAGTGATTTCTGGCGATAAAAAAATTGCTTGACACCGTTTGGTGTCAGAATATAGTATCTAGCTTTGATGATATGTGCTGATTATGCCATTTTATGAAGCTATAAATAAATATTTTATATACTGAGATCTTACGTTATACACTCAGGGGTTATCCTCGCACTTGACAAATACATGGCATATAAATTAAATTCATATAACACCAAATACATGAGGAATTTAACCCTGTAGAGGTATTAACATGTTCATTGACAATAACGCGATATTGCGTGATGTCAGTCCTTAGCGAACGGCCGATCACGCGTTATTGCGTGGTCGTTGCTATCCAAATTCTAAGTGAATTATTATAACAGCAACAGCGAAATTGTGCGTAATACTTATATTGGCCACTAGGGAAGGGATTAACCTTTTTGTACTGGGGATGGCCACCAGCCATTTTGTTTTGTTCTTATCAGCAAGTGCACACAGTGGTAGCGTTCGGATAAGGTAACATCCTAATAATTTTATTTAGTTATTCTTAGATTTAGCATTTTGAAGTTCGGTTTTTATTTATTTGAGTATTGATTTTGATTTTTTAATTATGAGCGACCAACCAGGACCTTGAAAAGGCTCAGTGAAATGCTGAATCATCCAAAAAAACATTTTTTTAAATTACAGAGGTAGAAGAGTTAATACTACACTCTGACTCACAAACAACACAGAAGACCGAGTCCAACATAAGCTAACTGAAATTGAAAAAGCCAAAGCGTGATGTCTCAACACCGGCAAAACAGTAAATGCACTTCTAAAAAAGATTGCAAAAATTGCTATAAAAATAAAAACAGGATAAACACCACAACTGAGTGTAAAAACTGACCAGGTGCTCCACCATTGTTTTGACTGTTTTTTTTAATTGCATGATTGCAATGCTAAATAGTTTTAATTTTGAAACCATTTAGTAAATTTAGAATGTATAAGTGAATTACAATCTAGAGTGGGTTTTCAAATTTTGCCTGATTAAATGTCAGCTAATTAAAGTCATTACAATCAATAAGTTTAAATGGCTTTTATTTGTAAGCTATGTCCCCTTTTTGGCTGAATTATGTATCACGCGATATCGCGTGTTTTGGTCATATGGGGCTATAGCACGTGATGGATATTAGACGCAATAAATCCTAAGTACATAATAATAAAAGTTTGTAAATATTATATTTACTTATTTTGAGCACGATATAACTAAATAAAACAATAAAAAAAAATTGGCCACCACACAAAAATTCCTATTTCCAGCTTGGCAAAAATAATGTGTTAAACAGTTGTTTAAAAGATTCCTGATTCCTGACGAGGTGTACCCAGCAAATGTACTGAGGCTCTCACATCCGGAGGAATTTTGAGACCAGTTCGAGGTCAGTACATTAAGAACTGTCGACGTGAAAAGGCGTATTGTGAAAAATGTCAATTCAATCTGTCGCCAAGTGCAAAATATGCTGCATCATCTGTTATCTAGTTTGGAAAAGAAAACCTTCAGTTGGGGCTTATAATGAGGTAAAAACTGCATATGGTGATGAACCAACGAGTCGTACGTATGGGTACAAGTGGTGTTGCAAATTCAAAATCAGTCATAAGTTGCATGATTATCAGAAAAGCGGAGGACCTTCAACTGTGAAAGATTGACAAAATAGAAAATGTGCTCCATGATAATTGACTCCATAGATTGACTATGAACTTTCAGCGATGTTTCCTCAAATCTCCAGATCTCTACTGCACGAATTCATCACAGAAACCCTTGGATATTGGAATTTGTTCGGAAACTGCACGACAATGGCAAACCAAACACGGCCACCAACACCAAGAAGGTACTTCTTTAAATAGAATGTCCTGAACTATCCCACACATTACCCTGACCTAGCACCTTCCAATTACTATTGCTTTAACTCCGTGAAGCTACACATAGGTGGAATAAGCTTTTCAACCTACAAGGAGATAAAATAGGAGGTGGAGAAGTGATCAAAAGGGTTGGCAGGAAACTAATTCGAGGAAGGCGTCAAAAAGTTGATACCCCGCTTCACTTCTTGCATTGAAAAGAATGGCAACTATCTCAAAAAATAGCTTACATATTTACTAAGGTTACCATGTATTTTTTTTTTTTAATAAAAAATTGTGTAGCCTACAAAACTTCAGTACATTCTCTTTCCCGATAGACCTTTTATATTATCTGAACAATTAGAAACATCATTTGACTGTCTATATTGTGTTTATGAAAAAGTAGAAATTCCTTTAGAAACACCATTTGTATAATATGAACATTGGCTTTATGCCAGCGTATTGTTATATGCTTCTATAAATAATAACTAACTAATTTGGTCCTAGCTGTAAATGCCACTCATATTTCTGTTAAATGCAACTGAATATAACTATCACCACTAATCAATGCTTAGAAATTCAACTGGAATTTTATTCACTGTCAATTTAATTATGGTCATATGACAAACACCACAAGAAGTATTAGGTTTATTATTACTCAATATAAATTCCATTAATTTCACACTAATAAAGATAACTAAAAACAAAGTGATTAAGATAATAAATTATCAATATGACAGACAGACCACCACTGACTGCATAAAGCAAGGGAAAATGACAGAAAGCTAGTTAGTGCTCACTAAAAACAAGCTAGTAATGCCACTCTGTGTTGTCAACAAACACAAACTCTAAGTATGATGCCATTTGGCATTATCAGCAGTAAATGTGATAATACATAACAATAGTTGAATAATTACTAAAAAACAGTTACTAAATTAGTACCATGGTATAAGATATGGAAACACTTAGCCAAATGGTATTTGACTTATTTTTTTTACAAATATTACTCCAATATGCATTTAATCAAGAAACATGTGATTTCAAACATTATCAAATCTATATATCACTTGACTTTTTTATTAGCAATATATGTATGCCCTGATAAATCCCCTGGGAGTAACATATTTTTGAATTTTCTTTTTTTAATTTTTCTCCCAGTTTTTAATTATTGTACTATTTTTTTATATCTGTTGTAAAAATATTTAGTATTTACGAAAGTATAGATTTTTTTTAACATTAGTAGCAGTCCACTAATTTAGTTTTGAATGGTTAGACACAGTAGTATTTTCACACACTAAGTCGTAATATTCTTAGTTTTCATAACCATTTTGTTCATCAAGTCTCTAAAAAAAAATATTTTGAAAAAATTCAATTCTGTACGCTTTGATGGGGAAAAAATTTATCAGAAATGTCTGATTTATTCATATCAAAATCATGCAACAATCTGTAAACATGTGAGACAAACCATAGACTTTGCACACAAAATGATGGTAACTATGTACTCTGTGTAGCATTTAATGTCCAGATAATATCAAATATTGAACCTAGAGTGCAGTACAATACACAAAAAACAAAATCATAAACATCCATTAACGCTCATCTGAGAGAAACGATAGAACGTTCATATACGGGAGCTAAAGGGTTTAAAGTTTGCTAAATATGAAATGTAACCTCCATGTAGCAACAAAACTGCTCAAGTAAATCTTTTCAACTATTAATAAGATATAGATTATACCAATGAACTTTTTATATGAAAATCTTGTATAAATTGTTGGCGTGTCGGCAAGAATTATTTTTGTTCACCATTCATTAAGAATGTCTGTATTATCAGGTAAAATATTTTTTACAATACCATTTTTGGTCCTGAGGTCAATAAAATATTAAATATTTAAATATTCTACAAGACATACACACACACACACAAATTTGATAATTTATATATATAACTAATATGAACAGAAATCTTCTCTTCTTTCAGCCATTTTGTCTGTTATATAAAATATTGAACCACTTAATTTAACAACCTATTTTTACAAAACATTGTACAATTTTATACAAATATAATTATTAAATCTTACATAGAAGGTTATTTTTTAAAAACATTTTCCAACTTGCGTATTCCATAACAAAATGCATTAACAAAGTCTATATAGAAGTTTATTGTTGCTAAAACATATTCGTCAGGAGAATGTCGTTTTGCCAAATCCTATGGAAAAATATATAAATAAATGTTAGTTCAATAGGTATTTTCTCACACACACACACACATATATATATATATATATATATATATATATATATATATATATATATATATATATATAGAGAGAGAGAGAGAGAGAGAGAGAGAGAGAGGGAGGGAGAGAGAGAGAGAGAGAGAGGGAGAGAGAGAGAGAGAGAGAGAGATTTTTTGGACTAGGCTTACCTAGTAGAGAGACTGACAGACTTACCTTGGTAAGAGTCCACTCTGTAGTCTTGAAATAGAAACACATAAAAACACTTAAATAATGATATATTTCAACCACACAGTGGTCTTTGTCAATCGAAGAGAAAACACAAAAAGAAATATGAGAGAATGAAATAAAATAATTGTCCAACCAAAACTAACCTAAAAATATACATATATATATATATGGAGTTAATATAATACTATTGTAAGTAATTTTGGTGGAAAAATTACTTACAATAGTAATATATTAACTTCATAAAGTCTGTGCAACGGAAAAACAATGGATAACGTAAAATATCAGCATATATATATATGAAGTTAATATATTACTATTGAGAGTAATTTTATCCACCATTAAGTGCAATGATTTTACCTTGAGTGATGAGGCGCCTTTCGGTCACTTGACCATTGTCGAATCGCTCAATGGAGTGATTAGAAAAGTTTTTATGCAAACATCTCTTAAAACAGTATTGTTTTTTTACAAAGTAATAAATCATGTACAAAGTAAGGAAGAAAACTACAATAAACTCTAATAACATACAATTTCTAAAGCAAGTCAACTAAATCAATTATTTTGTATACATGAAATATAATTTAGTACATTATTGTTAGAGTATTTACACATTCTTTTACATTAGCTTTTTATGGGTGAGAATTATTTTAGAGATAATTAGTCAATTTTAAACACATTGCCTGTGGAACAAACAAAAGCAGGAGACATAACCTAACTTAAAGATCAAAAAGAATTAAGGTTATATATTTACCTAATCATAAACATAGGTATGAGATAAGCATAAACATAGGTATGGGATAAGCATAAACATAGGTATGGGATAAGCATAAACATAGGTATGGGATAAGCATAAACATAGGTATGGGATAAGCATAAACATAGGTATGGGATAAGCATAAACATAGGTATGGGATAAGCATAAACATAGGTATGGAATAAGCATAAACATAGGTATGAGATAAGTATAAACATAGGTATGGGATAAGCATAAACATAGGTATGGGATAAGCATAAACATAGGTATGAGATAAGTATAAACATAGGTATGGGATAAGTATAAACATAGGTATGGGATAAGCATAAACATAGGTATGTGATAAGCATAAACATAGGTATGGGATAAGCATAAACATAGGATGGGATAAGCATAATAAACATAGGTATGAGATAAGCGTAAACATAGGTGTGGGATAAGCATAAACATAGGTATGGGATAAGCATAAACATAGGTATGGGATAAGCATAAACATAGGTATGGGATAAGCATAAACATAGGTATGGGATAAGCATAAACATAGGTATGGGATAACACCTGAATGTTTATGGTTTATACTTTTTGTCATTTCCTTTGACACATTTATCTAAGCACAGTTTAGATTAACAGTGTGGTAATACTTCTAAATACTGTTAAATATTTAAGGAATAATGTAATGTCTTATCTGATATTAATAGGCTGTTTACTCTGCAAGTACGAACACACATGGATACCACACTCACACCCTCACATGCATACCACACACACAGATAATATAATACGCCATTCTCAAATGTAAGGAAATTATTTTCACAATATCTAATATAACCATGCTAACATAAATGACCATACACACATTAGCAGCATATACATAAGGTATACACAGTTTAGCATATTAACAGATTAGTGCCTACCTACCTGTGTATCAATAATTATGAAAAGAGAAAGCAGCAGTGATACTGCAATGGAAAGAAGAAGCTCAACAGTTGTACTGCCAAGAAGAATTTGAAGAATACCTGCTACGACTTGGATGCAAATTACTGCATACAAACTAAACAAAATCAAAACAAGTGTTAATATTAAAAAGTTGAAACATCAAAATTTGTAACTTTAAAATAAAAATTATCACCTAATTTTTAAACAAAATGCCAGCAAAATTATATTCAAACATTTCATAGGTAACAATATAACACTAACAATATTCCTTTGAACAATCGCAATTAGGAAATTTTTAGACACTTATTGCCAAAGAACTGTTAAAAAAAATTATTAAATTTAAAAATGAACATTTTTACATAAAATATTAAAAATATTACAGATAAGCTGTAAAATTTATTTTTATTGGAAGAAATAGAAAATGTATTATTATTTTATTTTTAATGTCTTCTAATATGTCTCTAAAGACATCTAAAGGGCAGATCTTTGGAAATAGAGGATGGTCAGCAACTAAAATATTTTGTTTTAATTTACACTTAGGGTTTTCCAAGTTTAATGCAAAAAATTTTTCTACTAATGTTACTCAATAATAAAAATATTAATACGATAGAATTTATTTTTAATTCAAGTGATATAAGCTTTATACTGTGTGCTCTATTGATTTATATTCTTTATGTTTACTCTATAAAGATGAAGTCATCCGCAACGTTCCATTTGTTCAGGGTATTTTCATTCAAGTCTTCGCATCCAGTAAGTGTATGAACCATCGCTGTCAAGTTTTCAAAACTTTCTGTTTCTTCTTCTTCCAGTCCGTGGTACAGTTTTCTCCAGCACCTTTACAGTGATTCATTTTTAACTTTTTCCCAGGCCTGCGGACACCAGTATAATACATGCTTCATGTTCACTGACTTTAGCTCTTCATTCATAACTCGTGTTTCGCAAACCTGTTCTCAACAACAGCCCTTGATAGTGTCGTTTAAATATTTCTATAACCCCTTGATTCAGAGGCTGAATTAAGCTAGTGACATTTGGAGGAAGGAGCAAACAACGATATCACCACTTTATAATTCGCTGGAGTGTCAGGGCGTATTATCAATCAGTAATAGATTTTTTGAAAAAATGTTTGAGCTAAATACTCTTCAATTTTCGGCACAAATCTATCAAAAACCCATCATTTAAATAGTTCAGAAGACATCCACACACTTTTTTGTGCTATGTAAAAAACTGGTAAAGGATTTGGCGCAAAATCCTTTAATGCACATGGTTTTTTTTTAATTGCCTACACACATTGGTGGCAGTCTAGCTAAAAGAACTATTATCTGTTTCTGTTATCTGCAATATCACTTTCACTTAGACAGCTTTGTCACGACCGATGGGTTACCGAAACCAAGGATATGTTTAGGCAGGGGTATGTTCGGACTACTCACAATCGCGATGAATCATGCATTCTTTAAACTAGGTACATTTCCATTTCACTTCGGAAAGTCTTTCGGTTAAACTCTTAAACTTCTTAAACTCATATTTTGATTTAAACTTTGTATCTTACTGTATAAAACCTATAATTAACAAAATCATACATTTTAGATAAAAAAGTAAAACTCTAATTAGATATTACATAGATACTTACATACTTCCACGTATAGAAAAATCTTTTTTTGTCTGAAAAGTATAAACACTCAATCCTCCCACTACAGCAACTGTCAGTAACAAGCCTTGTAAAATGGAAAACATATCAAAATATGCCACACACACTCCAAATGAAAAAGCTTCGACCAACATCTAAAAATAGTGAGAAAGGAATATAAGTAAGTAATACAACTGTAAATAACGTGTAAAACTGTCATTAAAAGTGCAATAGAAAAAGAAACCATTAATTTAATTTATGTCACACTAATAGACCAAGTCACCACGTTGCAGGTATACAAGTACCAACAAATAAAATTTATATGAATTTTACTTTTTTCAAAATTCACTTTGTTATTGAGTCTTAATCACTTTAATGGTTTAAATTTATCTAAAACTTAGAATTTTATTAGAAGTAGGAATATTTGTTGGCTAACAGTACAATTACTGATGAGCATAGGGAGTTGTAGCAGCATAGATATAGTTAAATACATGTTATGTTTCAAAGTAAACATTATTCATTTCTTAATGAGTTCATATTGATCTATTAGTTATCTCTCATTGCAAAATGTATAGGTAAAATAGTAGTGTAGAAAAACAGCACACTACATACTCTTTGGAATCGTGCTTACTCATTCGCTTTATAAATGCCTTAACAATAGTGGCAAACAAGCATGGTTGAAAAGTGGGGGGGCTTCATGGATCGAGATACGATTCTGTCTTTGTTTTGAGTGTGTATAGAAAACAAAAAGTTGAATCTCTTTTTTATTCTTAATGAAAATGAATACCAGTAAGACAAAGAAAGTTAGTATATTATTTCCTATAAGTTACAAGTTGTGAGTTATGCAAAGGAAAGTGGAAATCGTACACTGAAAGACATGTGAATGGAGAAAACATAGAAAAGAACAACTAAAACTAGATAAGAAAAACAATTCATTTTCATTTGTTGCTAAATGGCCTGTACTTAAAAAGGAAATGATCAAATTGGAACTTGTGCATAAGAATAATGGAATTTGTATATTAACTAGAATGATAATCCAAGAAGCTATATATAAAGCCATGGCATTAGTGTTACTGATTTTACTAGAAATCATAGTAGTGTTACAGGTTAGTGAAAAGGCAAAGGACAGTATGTGTAAACAGACAAGACTATCTCAAAGACTTACCCTATAGTAAAAGACTAAAATAATTGTTCCATAAATTTGTCATAAACTAAAAATACCAAAATACAATATTGGACAAATAGGTAACATGACTGAGACAGCTTTACATTTGATGTACCATCTAATAGAACTATAGATAAAAAAAAGTGGAAAATCAATTACAGTAGAGTCCCGAAACTCAACATAAATAAAAAGAGTTCAGTCTACCCCTCCCCCAGGGTGGCATGTAAAAACGAAGTGTGAAAAGGGGGGTAAGAAGAGGTGTAACTCTCTATTGTTAGAAAGCCAGTTCCTATGCTTACAGCACATTCCACGGTTTTTGTCATCACTCAGCCCAAGCACTTTCTCATCCCTTCCGCTTAACAATCAACTCAGTTCTGTTCCGTTCATGTTGGTATTACGATGTGACTGTTTTTCGATGGCCTATCCTTCTGTACATAGTGCAGTTTCAAGTTTAATTGTTAAGTTTTAGTTTATTTTTATAGTGTAGTCACTCGGTGACTATGGCAATGCAAAAGAAAATAAAACAGCTTAACGGGTAGAGAGAGATGAAGTTTGAAGCTTTGAAGAGGTTAGATAAAGGTGAAAGTGTAAATAAATTATTGTTGGAGCTAGGAGTCGGGAGAACAACACTGTTAGGTAGGAAGAAAAACAAATCGAACATTGAGTTGTGGTGTTTAAAGAGACTATGCATTGAGTCATTAAAAAAAAAAAGGAAAACAATGAAAGAAGGAGATATTAAAAATTTAGTGAGGCCTTAAATTTGTGGTTTAGGCGTCCTAGAGGAAGCGGAACTCTCATTTCAGGCCCTATGTTTCAAGAAAAAAGTCCTCTAGCTTTACGATGATTTTAAGGAAGGAGAACCTGGTTTTACTGCATGCATGGTAGGCTTGACCAATGGAAGAACTATTATGGTGTAAGGCAACTGAATATATGTGGGGAAAGAATCTCGGCAAAAAAAGAGAGCATGAATGATTTTAAAAATAGGTTAAATTGTTTGATTGATGAAGAAGGTTTGACCAGTGATAAAGTTTATAACTGTAAATTTGTTTGGACTATGACATTCCTGTGTGGTATAGAAGGTGCTTTGCTCAACAGTTTGTCCCTTCCATATAAAAATAACACTCTGAGAAAATAAAATAGTAAACAACTGTAATACTTTAGAAACATTGAACTTATTTTTTGAAATAAAACAAAAAAAGCATATCTGATTTTGCTGACCTTAACACTCAAACTGGACATCACCTCATCTCAATGAAGACCAGTATAATAGAATACTTCCCACCGAGTACCAAAAACTTTCAAAATACAGCTATAAAGATTCTTATTTGGTTTTGAACTACTTATGAATACCTATATGAGAGGGTTTTCGAACTTAACATATCTAAAAAGTAAGTACAGAAACAAGCTTAATGTTAAGAACGATTTAAGGTGTACCTAACACAACTTGAGCCAAACATTGAGGAACTACGTAAAAACAAGCAGGCTCGTCCTCATTAATTTTTTGTAATTCATTTCAAATATATTTCCAAATATATTGTGTTTGTGATGTAAAGTGTTTTTAATTTAATCGAATCAACAAGGGGGTATGCAAAATTTCAATTTTTCACTAAGGGGTACAATCTTTGTAAAAGGTTGAAAACTCCTGCCTTAAAGTATCTTATTAAATTCTTTGGACAACTAACTTTAGTATAATTTTTTTTTAATTTTCACTTCAGTGTTTCTTATATCCGTAATATGAGCAAAATCTTTTATTCATTTTGCAATTATGACTTCTATTATTATTCACATTGTTTTCATTTACATATAATGATGAAATGATTTTGATAATATAATATTCTCCTCTGGTTTCCTATTAACCACATTTTATGTACAGTTTGTCTATCTAATTCATCATTTACCTATAAATTACACTCAAAAGTGTCCTCAGTATTGCTGCTTTAGCTTATAATTCCCTGATAACTATATCCAGAATTTCTAACAATATACAAATTTATTCATATCATGTAATTAAATTCTGCAGCTGAAAAGTATATTAGTTTTTGGTATTTATATAAAAAGGATTATTAGCTAATAGTAACTTACAAACATAGTGAGAAGAATGAGGTTTGTAGGTGAATCTTTTCTTTTTGAATGCAAAGCTATCATTATTGAAACTGACAACATTAATGAAAGAGACATCAACCAGTCGCTGCAAAAATAAAGTTCTATAATAAAAATACAAACAAAACCTTTAATTTGAAATAATCAAACAGCTACCACACAATATTGTATGTTTGAATATAAGTACAGTTCTAGTTTTTTAATCAAACAATTAATTTACGAAATTGTTTGATGTAATCATCTTGAATTCACTGATTAAACTAATTATAAAAATGCTTAACTAAGTGAATACATAATTGCTTACTTGCTGACACGTTTCACTCTACTCAGTAGAGGGTTAGCTTCGTAGAAGGAACAAATGTTTTGAAACACGTCAGCAAGTAAGCAATTACGTATTCACTTAGTTAAGTATTTTTTTTAATAAGTTTAATTAATTTACATTTACATTTGTGAATTATAAGGATGTCTGTATTATTCAAAGTGTCTTGTTAAAATATAGGAATATGGCTTATTTACTCTTTGTATCATGAAAGAGCAATGATTGTCTTTCATGTCTGCTGGTCATTTTCATTCATAATACTGTGTGTGATATAAGGTATCGCTTAATAGCTGTTTGTATGTTTACTGTACTTGTATATATTTCTAAAGTTTAAACAGCACATGTCCCAAGTAATATTTGTGGATTAAAAATTAAATCACCAGAAGTGTTATATAAATATTACTAAAACACAAACAACAAAATCAAGAAGGATAACCATTTTATTTTTAGAATGTTATGACTATTTGTTTAGAATACTTTATTAATTTATTTTAATTTTTTTTATTGTAAATAAAATAATAAACATTTTTTGATAGTTTCTTACTTGTTATGAATGTAGAATCGAACTTTAGGACTGAATATCATCACAAAGCCCACAATAACACATGAAAATATCTGTGTAAAAAGGAGGCTATAAACTTTACGCAGAAATCCTAGAACAAAAAGATTTTATATAAAACAAAATGAAAAAATATTTTATAAACTTGATCTTGCAAATATGCGCGCGGACACACACACACACACATACAATTCAGAAGAAAATAGTAGTTCTGAAGATCATTACCATGTAATCGAAATGTACATAAGGTAATTGTAGTAAAATAAAGATTTTTGTATTGTGTGGTTAATGGGTTGTATCTATTTAGTTAAAAAATTCACAATGTATAATATATATAATATTTAATGCTTCATAAGTGTGAATATTTTTGTAGTGAAATACAATGCAATTAATGCAAAGAATAAATTCATGATTGCTAGATCGCTCGAATCGCAAATAATCTAATCCACAATAATTAACATTGTGAAATTTAGGAGGAAATGCTAGGTCACATACTGCTTGACTCCACTTCTTGGGTTCTGGCAAGAGAGGCTCTGCTTAAAGTCTTATCATACATTATAATAAAAATGTTGGAAGTAAACCCAATACCACAAAAATAACTGATATGCAAGTTACGTAAGATTAAACCCTTACCTAACTTCTTAACAAACATGTTAACTGTAGCTTATATTAGGTTTACAATTTTCTTACAAATTTAAAAGTTCGGGTTGATTTGTATTCTATTTCTAATAAATTATCAAATCACCCAGCATCCGAAAAAGTAATTCATTTTAACACATGAAAGATGTATTTTCAGAAAAGATTATGCAAGATATGTGATCCTGCTAATAGGCGAAATTCACATTCAACTTAACTGTTGGCACATCAGGTTTTAAAATCAGAAATTAAAAATGAAATGTTTGTAATATCCTATTTGGCAGGATACTCTTGTTCCTTTATAAAAATAAAATGTCAAATATTCAATGTAGGTAAAAATAGGGTTTTACCTCTGAATTCTTTGAACCTCCATATTCATGAAAACAAACAATCAAGCTCATTTTACCCTTAATTTCAAAAGTGACGTGAGGACGGCTAAGCTTTTTGCATTTAAAGGGTGAAATCCACCCCTTCTGCGAAAAATTAAGGAAAATACTAATTTAAACACTCCATTGGAGAAAATATTATTTAGTTATGCAGAATAAATCCTTTAACATTTTTAAGCACGACTTATGATTTCAATCACTTTTTCAAACCTCAGAAACCACCCCTTAAGACAATAATCATGGACAAATTGTTGTTTTGTCTCCGTGATATATCAAGTACGACATAATCAATACACAAAAAATTTTTTTACTGCTTATGATATAATTTATTGATATTACATGAATTTTCCACCCTTATAAACTATCCCTTAACCTTATATCAATCCAAAAAATATTTCTTAGCCACTTTTAATTGCTTTAGTTGAGCATCTATAAATATCAACCCTTAAAAACTACCCCTTGTCATGAAATTAATGACAAAAATTATATTTCAGCAAGTTTGGCAGCTTTAATTGATTGAAACCTTTTTCACTGCTTATGGAATATACAATTTTTTAATTTTAATTTTTCAACCCTCAAACCTATCCTTCATACATAAATTCATTAAAAAACATCATTTAACATTTTCAAACATTTTACTTGTGTATTTGTGGTTCATAAAAATAATTTTAATAATATGGTAAAAGAGGAAAACTTAAAATAATTATGAAAACAAGCTTTAGTTAATTAGAGTTAGCTAGTAAAAACTATTCACAATGGTAAAATATAAAATAGTTAACTATGAATCTCATCGTACATTAGTTTAATAGAAACAAATACATTAGTTGCAAAATAGGCAAAGTCTTCAACAACTGCAAGAAGCACCACCCCTTTTTTTGCAATTACAATAAATCATTTTAAGAAGTTCTTCTGGGCCAGGAGGGTATGCATTTTTAAATGGGTGTAAAGATCCTTCAATAAATACCAATCCCAAGTCAACTTGACGAATATTTTATTCCCAAATTATATCTGAGCGCCTTTATAAGTTTGTACATCTCGGCATCACATATTTGTAAATTTGTTAAAACCACATTTTATTGTCACTTCAACTTACTTTGGTTACTTGCATCATTATATAACACTGATCCTACATCTGCACAACAGTTCAGAATTGTATTCCATTTTGCTGGTTTTTGTCACACCTTAAATACAGTAATATGTTGTGTGTGTGTGTGTGTGTGTGTGTGTGTGTGTGTGTGTGTGTGTGTGTGTGTGTGTGTGTGTACACACGCATCTGAACACACATTGATATAGTTTGAAAGCACTTACCTTACCTACGTATATATAAATCATGATAATATATGTAGTATGTGATACTGCAGATATAAAATGCGCGCTCCTAAAATTTTTCTATAAAAGTGTGATTGTTTCTTTTACGATATCTGTTACTTTTTTTGCTATCGAGTTCATCTAAAATCCATTTTAAAGAAAATTTGAAGAGCTATAAGATCATTTACATTTCCAGTTTTGAAAATCAATTATTTATAAAAGTTTAAGTGTTAAAGAGCTCAAGTCACATGAATTTCACAATAAAATTTACAATCCTAACATTGATATCTCAATTGTTTATCATCCTAAAAATTTTTTTTAAACAAAAATGTTTATACAACTATTCTTTGAGCTTAGCTTGTGAGGTTATGTTAAACAACAGTTGTAAATTAGAGTTTGTAGTAGCAACACTCACTGATAATGATGACTTTGAGAAAAGAAATGATTAATATTTAGTAGTTTTAGAGTTACTGAAAACAAAAAGCAGAAAGTTTTTGAGAAATTTGGAAAATTTTAAATTTTTTTAAAATTATACTGTTTTTTAAAAATAAGCATGCAAAACCGGTTAAAGTTTTTGAGCTCATTACTTGCACTAAAATAAATTAGTCAAATTCGAAGGAAATGACGTAGGTTTTATTTCTCACTTTTTCTTAACAAAATTGAGAGTGCCATTCATATTTACATCATAACTTGCAGTTATTTAACCTCAAATACGAGTATTCACACAAAAAATGAGCACTTTAAATACTTATTAATCGCTTTAGATTCAACTTGCAGCATTCATTCAAAAACCAATCTCTTTGTTTTTATAATACTTTCAATTGTAACAAAAACACTATTAGCCTAACGTATGGAGGGAATTACAATTTTCCAAAATTGTTAATTTTTGGGGCTTGGGCGAGAGTTGTAATAATTTTTTTTTTATCCCTTATGACTTTCTGCATTGGCCGGTATATTTTTGCTAAAATCGTACATGTGGGCACAGGAAATAAATACCAAAATTACAACCAAATCTATCTTGACTGGACACTTTATAGCTATATAGTAATGCATAAATTTAAAACCAAATCTAACCAACCTAACTGGAGACTTTATAGGCATATTTAAATATACGTATTCAAAAACCATAAAAATTAAGCCAAATCATTGTTTTTCAAATATCTACACACATAAGGTATGAATAGAGATAGCGTGGAGTCAATGTATCACTCCGCAGACGTTGAACAACTTACTACTCTGCATTGAATTTTTTACCCAAATTTAAATTGATAAAAAATAACAAGATAACATTGGTGAACAATATAACAGTATACAAGTAACAATGAATAAAACGTAACAATAATTACAAATATAACAATAGATAAATATTAATTACACTATAACAGAATAAAATACAATAAAATTAAATAAACATCTGTACACAAAACAAACACAAAGAAATATATGTATAAATATATATAGCAATAGATAAATATTTATAACACTATAAGAGAATAAAATATAATAAAACTAAATAAATAAACATCTATACACAAAATACAAAGAAATATAACGACATAGTATTATATTTTTAAATATTGAATTTCAAAAATAATTTCAAGTGGTGCAAGAGAGCGATGACTCGTAGCATTGTTTTAAATTTATTGTAAACTTATAGACTTGATGGTTGCTGTGTTCAAAAGATATTATTAGTTTGAAAAGATAAAAGGTTATTCAAAAGTACAGAGATTGCTAAACTGGGAATTAGAACAATGAGCTGACAGACAGGTAGTTTATGCGAGGTAAACCCATAAACCCAATGTAAATTCTTTGTCGGTGAAAGCTGCATTCCCCAACACAAGCAGCAAACAAAGAATTTAAGGAGACTGAAGATATGATAAGGGGTAGCAATGGAGGGAAACATTAAAATTATTTCCAACCCTCAGAACTCTGAGTCCTATAGCTTTTCTCCTTAGCTAGACTGGATGGGCATCAGTCGAGCACTGGTAATACTGTGCACAGGCTGTGACACCTGTGCACCTCATACACTTCCTGACCAAGGACCGAAGCGGCTGGCAGACCAGTAACTGCACTTAGATCTCGGCAGAGCAAGCTCTCATCATGGACTAGAGTTTGTCAAGCTCTGGCCTTTTCAGCACTCCCAACGCGTAACGGTTCTGACCAGTCAAAAATCCCTAGGAGAAGGTGTAGGTTTTCATATGTAAAGATTGTGTTGCTATTGTAATGTGTGTAGAAAGTGTAATAGTGTGTAGAAAGTGTAATAGTGTGTAGAAAGTGTAATAGTGTGTAATGTGTGTAGAAAGTGTAGTAGTGTGTAATGTATGTAGAAAGTGTAATAGTGTGCAATGTGTGTAGAAAGTGTAATAGTGTGTAATGTGTGTAGAAAGTGTAATAGTGTGTAGAAAGTGTAATAGTGTGTAGAAAGTGTAATAGTGTGCAATGTGTGTAGAAAGTGTAATAGTGTGTAATGTTTGTAGAAAGTGTAATAGTGTGTAATGTGTGTAGAAAGTGTAATAGTGTGTAATGTGTGTAGAAAGTGTAATAGTGTGCAATGTGTGTAGAAAGTGTAATAGTGTGTAATGTGTGTAGAAATGTAATAGTGTGTAATGTGTGTAGAAAGTGTAATAGTGTGTAGAAAGTGTAATAGTGTGCAATGTGTGTAGAAAGTGTAATAGTGTGCAATGTGTGTAGAAAGTGTAATAGTGTGCAATGTGTGTAGAAAGTGTAATAGTGTGTAATGTGTGTAGAAAGTATAATAGTGTGCAATGTGTGTAGGAAGTGTAATAGTGTGTAGAAAGTGTAATAGTGTGTAATGTGTGTAGAAAGTGTAATAGTGTGTAATGTGTAGTGTGTATTGTCAGTAGTGTTTATGTTATACTGGGGTAGCTTTAGTATGAAATAAGAAACAATTTTCAGATATTTGTAAACCTATTGATCCACAAGCTGTTGATGTATAGAACATTCTGAATGTGTAATATATTTTAAGAAATGATAGTACACGAGAAATCTAGTGATCTCTCAAGACCAAGTGCTTGGTTACGTGATCAGCACTATACGTACGTAATTATATGATTTTAAAAGCGGATTTACATGAAGATATTGTCATTTTTTTCTGCTTACCTGAAATAATAGGGTCAGAGTTGTTTTTGATTAGCAATTTTACAGTTAAGTCATGGTTACATAGTTTGAAATGGTTTTGGTTATACAAAACAAAGTACATTTTAATTAGAAATAATAAGCTTTATTAAATGTTGTATGGCTAATTTTTTACAGTATTATAGGATTATAGTTACATCTAAGTTGACTTGAAAAAAAAGACAACATTTCGAGTTTTTCGGAGTAGCGTTTTTAAGCAGCCTTATTATCAGCTGACATTTTCACTTTATATTAATTCAGTTGCCAGATTCCATAGTTGTTTTTAAGCCTGTCAAGCCTTCAGCTATATGGGAAAAATTTTTTTCCATCTTTACTTAATATTTTAGCTTTTCCTTGAAACTAAAATAAAGGCACCCATTTTTCTCTTTCCTGTTTAAACCATGAAACCAAAGCTTCATAACTTTTTCAAAATCAGATGGTTTTCATGGTTACAGTTTTTAGTACAATGTTGTGTACATTTATCTTTATTTTTAATCCAATCACTCACAGTTTAAACACAGACAATATAGCGTGCTACCACATGCCATTAACAGAGCATCATTCTCAACGGAGCCCAACAGCTCTACATTTATCCGTAATATTAATAACAATGAATTTCCTTTTTCTAGCCATCAATATGAAATATAGTACAAAAATAAAAATTTCCTTGTTCATCATTGTACAATTACACTAAATCTAACGGTTAAAAACACTTTGGAAACAAAACCAAAACTTATTTTAAACTAAAAGTGTTCACAACTTAAAAATTACTGTAAAACTTACAAACTATAGGTAATCTATACTGTCATTAAGTCTAAAATTTCACTCTTAACACTCAAAATTACAACTGAACTGAAGTGACAGAGGCATGATGACGGCTGAATTAGGGGAAGGGGTAAACATGTTAGAAAAAAAATGCTGTGGTAAAGTATACATAGCCTTAGCTAAAAAAATTACTCAATATTGCCTTGTCAAGTCAAACTAACCCTGTTTTTTGTGCTCTTCTATTGAGCTTTTTTCTAATCTCGCATCCATTTCAGTTAACCCTGGTTTCAGATAAGCTAAGTTCGGTTAAAGAGGACTTCAGTGTATTTTAAAATATTAATCAGACAAAATTACAGTCAAACAAAAATATATTTATTAGTTGTGAAAATAATAAAGATTTTTATAATCATTAATTTCAGATAAATTAGATACCTCATATTAATTCAATACTGATACTTAAATAATTAGAAATAAATTGAACACAACTTTACTAAGATGTGATAAATATTTTTTTTGTAATTCATTTTGATTAGTAAAAGAGATAATACATTAGCCCTTAAGTTAGTATTTACGTAGTAGTATGTGAGATCGTGCTACAGGCAGATCGTTCTGTAAACGTTATATCATTTCTCTCAGATTAGCATTGCCGTATGTTTACGATTTTGTTTTTTTGTCTATTGTACTACTCTCTAGGTTCAATATTTGATATTATCTGGAATACACAGAGTACATAGTCACCATTCTTTTGTGTGCAAAGTCTGGGGTTTGTCTCACGTGTTTACAGATAGTTGTATGATTTTGATACAAATAAATCAGGCATTTCTAACAAATTTGTTTTCCCACCGGAACCTAAAGAAACTTTTTCAAAGCGTTTTTGATAGATTTGGTCAAAAAAATTGTTACAGAAACCAAAGAGTATTACGGCATTGTGTGTGAATATAATACCAAGGTCTGACCATTCAAAACTGAAAATGTGGACTGATACTAATGCTGACAAAATTTATACTTTCTTAAATATTAAATATATTCATAACAAATATTAAAAATAAGACAATAATAGACAAATTGGAGAAAATTAAAGAGAAAAATTAGAAAAAAGACAAATTCAAAAACCTTTCAAAGACATGTTGCAACAGTAAATTCATCAACTAAGCAAAATGCTTTTACATTTTATTCCGAAATATTTAAATGTATTAGCTATAAAAATGTTTAATATAAATAGTTTTTGTATTTAATATTTGCATTTGAAAAATATGTATGAGATTTTGGGTCATTTGAATTTAGACAAAAGCAAATTTGAGTTTTCTATAAATTCGGAAATTCTGTTTTTCGAAAATGCAGTCTGGGGAATACAGCTCCTTAAAAAGATAGTATTTCTAGACTAGATTATTTCATAAACCCTAAGTAGAAGATACAGGGTAAAGCGGTTGGGGTTCCGGCAAACATAACAGAATAAACAAATAAAATTAATAGAGGAAGACAAAAAACTTATAATAGTGACTATAATGATAAAAAAATAAATGAATAAGGGTATAAAAATGGATAAGTTAAAACAAATGAGGAAAAAAGTAAATAAAAATGACAGCTCGTGCTTACAAATGCTGGAAACATCAAGGTACTTAAAGGTAAGTTCCCTTAGTGACCAACCCATTGATGGCATTCATCCATGGTTGCCAGGCTATTGGACAGAGGTTCATCGGACGGTGTTGTTTACCGCTCTCTCAGCTGTATCTTCGCAACAAAAGCATCTCTGTATAGGGTTCGCGAACTCCTGTGTGCGGCACCGCCGCTGGGAGCATTTGACTGTGGCAAGACCTATTATTAAAATTAAGAAAATACTTATGATTAAACTGCTTATAAACTTTGAAATATATAGAAGTAATCATTCAACACTTAACTAGCAAAGTTAGTGCGCCCCCAGGAAAATTTGTATGTTTAATTGAAGGTGTTTAATTTTTTATTCTTGATACCTTTAATGTTTACCCTGTCATTTAGTAAATACTTTTGCCACAGTGTTTTTCCAGTATTGTATTTTCAGTACATGTTGTAACTAATTTCACTTTAAGGTTTAACAACTTCAATTTTATCTTTTAAAATAAAAGTTTCAATAGACAACGATGTATAACTCCTGAGTTATGATTATGTATGGAAAGAGACTTGAGATGTTGAGTTTGTTAACAATTGAAGGTGGAAAGACAGGCAGCCATCCGCCCCTCTCTTACATCTACGCACAGTGGTGAACAAGACACAGTGGTTGTAACAGACCGATACGTACAGCAATGCTATTTGACAAACATAATGTCAGCAGCTCCCTCTACCACTCAGAATGTCAAGTAGGCAACTACGCATCAACCAACTGAGTTTCTCGTTGTACCTTGCGAGTTATGTAAGAATTTCAATTTTAAAACGTTTTTGAAAAATATTAATTATACTACAAAAAATTACACATTTAATACAACCAATTGGCAAAAAGGAACCCAGCAGCCATAAAGACACATCGTCAACCCCAGCAACAACCAAAAACACTGTTCTTAGAAGGATCTTAAGGAGTGAGGAGAAAGTTGAAGTATTGGGATAATTTTCAATAAATAGCAATGTTTAATTAATAAACATCTGTTCTGCATTTATAACAACTTAAGTTGCATAAAGTAATATAAAAAAGGGTGTAAATTTTAAAATGTTTAGCAATAGTAATTTTCATTTGGGTCTAACAAGATTAAAGTTTTTAAATAATTGTTTAATAACCTTTCATCATATGAACATGTTGCAATATTCTGTCAAAAAACATGTGTTGAAAAGATATTAATTTTAGAATTTAAAATTTTTTTAAAACTATTGAACACTACAAAACAAATAAATTTCAAACTGGTATAGGTCACCAAGTGCTCTAAATGGAAGTGTGTATAGTAATTAACAATTTCCAAAATACTAATATCTTCATGCATAATTCTGTTAGAAAAGAGATTAAAAATTATGAAGAAGCTCTTTATCACAATCTTAAAAAGTATGAATTATATATTTTTTAAAATATTAATTCTTTGCGCACTTTATGAGACATATCGAGTAAACAAATTAAGTGCATTCTTTGGTGTGATAATAACACCATATGTTGGTTATCTTTTTGTAATTGTTTGGCTTGTTTAAGGCAAATATAGAGAACATGCATTTGCTACTTTTCAAAAAACATAATTTGCAATATAATAGATCACTATCAACCCAATCAACTAAGCTAACAGAGAGGCACTATTTTCCTGTTGAGGATAGTTTAAGGCAAATATAGAGAACATGCATTTGCTACTTTTCAAAAAACATAATTTGCAATATAATAGATCACTATCAACCCAATCAACTAAGCTAACAGAGAGGCACTATTTTCCTGTTGAGGTTATTGTTTAAGCAAAAACAACATCTTTCTTCCGATAAAAAAATTAAAGCCTAGACAATTGTTTACTTGTTATTATATATTGAGGTGAATAAGTCTAAACTAGCAGCCTAAGTTGAAGATGGCAACTTAATCATGTTTATTTTATTTATATTTATTATTGCACTGATTTTGATTAACTGTTAGAGTGATACCCCATATTTACGAGATAGGTGGGACTGAGCGATAACCATGTAAGTCGAATTCGTGTAAGTCGGGATATAATT
Organism: Prosapia bicincta; assembly: GCA_036971475.1. Classification (NCBI taxonomy): domain Eukaryota; kingdom Metazoa; phylum Arthropoda; class Insecta; order Hemiptera; family Cercopidae; genus Prosapia; species Prosapia bicincta. The sequence continues at coordinate 136,548,634 of JBAIZL010000002.1, forward strand.
TTACATACAATCACATAGGAATCATGTTTAATTGGGACCAAAGACTAAATAAACTAATAATTTAGAAGGAAAATGTGTATATATTAAAATCTTAAATACATAATACAATAAAATATTATGTTATATAGATACATATTGCAAAGAAGTAAGTCAAAATAATTTATTTTGACATAGATGACTTCATAAAATCTATTAAATTTGTTTGAAGAATTGAATATTTTTTTACTCACGCAGAATTTCCTCGTAACACTAATTTTTTTGTTTTGTGACAGAAATACACTTATCGTTAGAGTCTATGTTTTCCAAAACTTGCTCAATTAAACTAAGGCTTTTGTCAAGTTTCTAACCGTCATTTCATTTTCTGTGTCAAACGGATCTAAAGAATCTGCGTTTTTAAGGTGGCTCTTGCTCACGAATTTCTATGAACTAATCAAATAGCTGTCGGCTCCCGGCAAGCTGGCCTGAGCAACTGGGCGGGTCCACAGGTGGCGGATAGTGGGACGGCCTACAGAAATGTAGGTTACCTGTGAATAAGGATTCCGGAAGGTTTCTGAATATGCAGGCCTGGACCAAGGCTATGGTTCAAAGGTGAGGAATTATCCCTCCTCGTCAGTCTACCGGTTGGGGGTGGTAGAAATAACTGCTCTGACTGGGGAGACTGGGGTAGTTGGGAATTAAGTCCTCACAATGCTACTCTCACCTCCCGGGTGAACCAAGGGCAATGCGACAGTGAAGTACGGGCAGGAAACTACCCTAACGACACAGTTGTAAAAAAGAGAGTAAAGCAGGCTGTTTGCTTCATGAGCAACAGTTAATAATGTCCTGAACTTGGGGTGTGCTTCAAGGTCAGTGACTGAATACCCAATCCAAGGTGGAAGGCATCGTGCCGAAGGATGAATGGCTGCAGGGTATAAAATGCAGTTGCACACGATCCCCTTGAGGAACCAGACAAAACCTCATTGTATGCTGTCTTGCCAGGGCCGTGGGGGCTCTGCTCTGGTCGACCGTTATTTCCCCCATACTCGTGGGACTTTAATGGACCAAGTAAGTAAAAGAATTGATTTCGAGACTGCACAGACAGTGGGAGCCAATGAGACGGCAAACCGTGAGTCTGTAGCAGATGTGTCAACGGCAACCATCACTGGGGGTGCGGGGGCGGCTGTCAAGCTGCCAACTGCAGAAACCGGTGAAGTGGCTGTAGAGTTGAGCACGCTGTCTAGTCCTGGGGCTGCTCTGTGGACCCAGGCGACTGCAAATTAAGCAGAACAATGATCAAGATCCTCCAAGTGAACCTACAGCATAGCAGGGCGGCGAGTGCTGTCGTGTGTAGGATGCTGGACAGGGGAGAGGTGGACTTGGTTCTCATCCAGGAGCCATGGATTTCTGGAGGACGAATATGCGGGCTGGCGACATCTGGAGGTAAGTTGTTGTACGATAAGGACTCCGGTGTTCCCAGGACGTGTATCCTGGTTAGGAGGGGGTTGAGTGTTTTTGTACTAACGGACTTCTGCTGCAGGGACTTAATAGCAGTGACGGTGGAGCTGCGGGCGGAGGGGAGGATGAAGAGGCTGAACCTTGCCACGGCATATCTCCCCTTTGACTACGCGGGGGCTCTACCAACACAAGAGCTGAGGAGGCTGGTCGAGCACTGCGGGGCTGTGGATGAGGAGCTGCTGGTGGGGATTGATGCTAACTCCCATCACACTTCGTGAGGAAGTACAGGTACCAACACTAGAGGTGAGGAACTTTTAGCTTATCTTAGCTCTAAGAATTTATTAGTCTTAAATCAGGGGGAAGAGCCGAAGTTTGTCACTAGGGCCAGACAGGAGGTCCTGGACATTACGGTGGCATCCAACCAGACGGCTAGGTATGTACTAAACTGGCATGTGTCGGATGAACCATCTTCTTCTGACCACAGACATATTAGGTATGATATCTCTCTAAATCCAGCCATGCTTCGGCCAACCAGGGATCCAAGAAGAACAGACTGGGACTCCTACAGGAGCCCAGGTTGATAGGCATGGTTGGTAGGCATATTAGGGGGGGGTGCTTTGGCCATAAAACCACTGCATTGGAACCAGTATGCTTATCAACCGGGGAAATCCTGCGAGGGTGCTCTCGATCAAGTGGTTGGTAGGATTGAGCAAATGATCGCCAAGAAAGGTTGTGCCATAGGTGCCTTCCTCGACATTGAAGGGGCTTTCAATAACCCCTCAGTGGAGACGATGGTAAGTGGTGCAAGACGTCATGGAGTGGATGCAACCATTTGTGGTTGGATAAGTTCCATGTTAACAAACAGAAGCATTTCTGTAGAGGTGGCAGGGGAGGTCAGAAGGGCGGAGACAAGTCTGGGCTGTGCACAGGGGGGGGGGGGGGGTTCTCTCTCCTCTGTTGTGGTGCCTAGTGGTTGACAACCTTATTGAACTCCTGAATGAACAGGGGTACTTCTGTCTAGGATATGCGGACGACATAGTTGTTTTGATCCTGGGCAGATTCCCTGATACAGTCCTTGAGGTAATCAGAAATCCTCTACGACTGATTGAAGAGTGGTGTAAAAAGGAGAACCTTAGGGTAAATCCAAAAAAGACTGCTCTCATTAACTTCACCAGACAGCGAAAAGATCTGACGACCAGGATGCCCCGCTTGTTTGGTGAATACCTTGAGTTTGTGGGGGAGGTGAAGTACCTGGGAGTTACTCTGGACAGGAAACTCATCTGGAACCCACATCTTGAGAGGACAGTTAACAAGGCCAAAAGGGCACTGATGACTGTGAGAAGAATGGTGGGTAAGAAATGGGGACTGAAGCCATCAATGCACTGGATGTATCTGAGGGTGATAAGACCTATGATTACCTATGGAGCTCTGGTGTGGTGGACAAAGGCCAACCAGGCACAGACAAGAGCTAAACTGAGCTCTATCCAGAGATTGGCCTGTCTGTGCACACTGGGAGCGATGTCAACTACACCAGGTGCAGCAATGGAAGTAATGCTTAACCTTCCTCCCCTTGAGCTTGTCCTTAGGGGAGAGGCGAGGCTGGCGGCATGGAGATTGCGCAACTCGAGCAACTGGGCTAACCTCCCAGATGCCTCGGGACATATGAGTATCGAGTGCGTGGTCAAAGAACCCGTCTTGGAAATGGGCAGCGACCACATTACTCGAATGTTTGCACCTGACCAGGTCCACCAAACTATGATGGAATGGTCAGGGACACTAACATCGGGAGCTCAGATCTGGTACACAGATGGCTCCAGGATGGACTTCGGCACTGGAGCGGGGGTGTATTGTAAAAACCCAAGGGTAGAACTAGTTTTTTCCTTGGGGAGGCATACCTCTGTCTTTCAGGCCGAAGTATATGCTATAAATGCCTGTCTGGGAGAGATAGCGAGAAGGGAAACACACGGGACCCGGATTGCTATTTTCTCCGACAGTCAGGCAGCAATTAAGGCACTAAACGGATACGTGGTCACCTCGGCCATAGTCAGGGAGTGCCTAATTAACCTACAAGCTCTGGCAAGGCACAATCAAATCATGATAGGTTGGGTGCCAGGGCATAGGGGAATACTTGGAAATGAAGCCGCAGATGCACTGGCCAGGGAGGGGTCTTCGACTCCCCTGATTGGACCGGAGCCTGCGGTAGGTATTTCCAAATCCATGGTCAAGATGGCAGTGCGAAGGTGGATGGCTGAAAGACACTGTGAGCACTGGATCAGGGCCGAAGGGATGAGACACAGTAAGCTAACCCTTAGGAAACCTTCCTTGGGGCTGCAGAAGAGTCTCATCTATCTGTCTAGGCAGGAATTGAGGATAGCCACAGGTCTACTCACGGGACACTGTGGACTAAGGAAACATTTGCATAAAATGGGTATCTACAAAGATGAACCAGTGTGCAGATTATGCGGGCAGGAACTGGAGACTGCCACACACATTATTTACAGATGTGAAGTACTTGCTGAGAGGCGCTTCAACCTCTTTGGTGATGGAACGGCTTTGGTGGATGCTGAAGGTAAAACTCTAGTCAGGAAACTCCTAAACCTGGTAAGAGGGAAGGGGCTATTTGACTAGATCAGGGAGGTAAGTACAATATACCTTAAGGTAGCAGTGCTTCGGGCAATTCAAACCCGCTCCCAAGTTAAAAAAAAAAAAAAAAAAAAAAAAAAACTGTCGGCTCCTGGTTGTATAGATCCATTCATGAACGTCATCATTATCCACTTCTAAATTTAGTTGTCTGGCAAAACCGATAACTTCTTCAATCACATCAGCAATTTCATCAGACGCTGGCACTGATTCCACTTGAGTTTCAGTGGCAAAAAAAGACACACTTTTTTCCAAACCCCATTTTAAGTTTTTTTTTGTGAAATTTGATTCCAAGATTGCCCAATGATTCTCAAAGCATCTAAAACATTGAATTGTTTCAAAGTCTTCAACAGAAAGCCCATTGTTCTGTCTCTTAGCTTCATGCAGATGCACAAATAATCTTCTTGTGTAAAATAAGCTTTAAATGTTTTGATGATTCCCTGATCCACCGATTGAAGCAAACTAGTTGTGTTTGAGGCAAAAATACCACTTTCACCCGTGTGTCGAAAATAGTTAAAGTAGTAGGAGGATGGCCAGGTATATTGTCAAATAATAGGAATTACTTTAAAAGGAATTTGTCTAGACCAACAATAATGTTCGAATTGAGGTATGAAAGGATGACCAAACCAATCCACAAAAAAAACTGTCGTCCAAGCCTTCTAATTCGACTTCCAAATCATAGACAAGCCAGTTTTAGAAATATGTTTTAATGCCCTTGGATTTTCTGAGCGATAAACTTTGAGAGGTATCAACTTACAGTCACCAGCTGTATTTTCGCTAACCATCACTGTCAATCGGCCTTTGGCAGCCTTGAACCTGAAAATATTTTCTCTTCATGAGCTATAAAAGTTATCTTAGGCATTTTCTTCCAGAACAGGCCAGTTTCTGCGCAACTCAGTAAGCAGAACATGCAGACAGCATGATTTAAAACCGCATAACTTGGGAATCGCATACAACAGGGTAGCGTAAGTCGAGGTATTGCTGTTTTTCCGTACTTTATCACTTTAAACCAGCTCCAAAATAGGAGGAGGTTCTATATTCGATCTGTATGTTTTTTTTTCTGTTTGTTCCACGATAACTTTGGAAGTATTTAACTGATCAGTAATTTTTCTTGCAAATGAAAGAGGAAACCTTCCCGGTGGTCCCATTATAGTTGTATCCCAATCCGCCTGATTTGGAGACAATAATAAGCTATTTAAAATTTTTTGGAAGGAAATTTTTTTTGTATTTTTTTAAATAAGGATTCTGAATTATAAGATAATTAATAAGCAAAATAAACAATCACAACTACTTCAAAAGAACAGGTTTTTTCAATTTCTTGCTTAATACAGCTGCTTAGAACGAACATCCTCCAATACCAATAAATGAATTTTACACATGAAAGAGGCTTTTTTTAAAGAATAAACACTTTTTTTATAATACATTATGCAAAAGTTTTTGTTAACTTAAAATCTCTAACAAAGAATTGTTTTTCAACTTGGATACATCTATTGAAACATCATTAATCTTAAAGTGCTACTTGTAAGAAAGATTTTAAAAGTGTGAAACTTAGTGGCTAAAGTTAAAGGTGGGAACAAAGACATTTTCCATAGTTGTAGAGAAACAAACCTCCTCCCCTCAAGTATTTTTTATACGTTTTGCAAAATCAGTAGGCGAAATTCTAAAAACCTCTTTGAGTGGATTGAGTTTTAGATATTGATATGAGAGAAAGCCTAGATGGTATTTCATTGCCAAATAAACCAAAATTAGAAAAAATCCTGGTTTTTTATTTAGGTTCCAGTAACCAAGCAAGAATCTCTCAATTCCGAAGAATATAATTTTTCTCATATTCTTTGAGCAAAAGGGGTAGATTACACGTAACAAGAAAGGAATTTATCAGAAGAAGCTTTCATTTAATGCTTCTAGTAAGTACACTGAAATAAATAACTGCACATGAACTCACAAAACAATATACAGTAGTCTCAAAATTCCGAGTCCCAATATTTTGAGCTTCCGTTAAACTTAAGTCTATTTCTATTTGAGCTTATTTTATCTATTTGAAAGAAAATAATGAGTCGGGCTTCAAGAAATGTTCATATAAAGTTCTATAAGCATATCTAGTGCATTTTTAATTATAGTAATAGGGTTAATGAAAACTCCTATTTTTTCTAATACACAGGAACGTATTTCCGTATAATTCGAGTTTTCGGTAATTCGAGGGGGGTCTCAGTCCCATTTACTTCGAAATATCGAGTCTCTACTGTACTTTATTGTCATATGCATTTCAATGACTTATGTCATCATTATCAATGACCTCACAAGCCAGCTCAATTATTACTTATAAGTATACTGAAAGCAGTTTTTTTATTTATTTAAATTACTTCATAATGATATTATTTTTGTTCAAAATTGACATAAGTACTTTTCTAAATTAATAAGACTACATGTAATATTCATAGAATATGATTTACATATTCACCGTGGCGAGCACTCGTGTGAGTTTGACATGACACTTGTAGTTTGTGATGAACACACATGCACTTGGCACAAACATTACTTTTGGTGGATAATAATTTATGTTTAGCTTGGCTAAAGCAACTTGACATATAAGTGGTTGTGATTATACAACGTTTAGTGTCACTGCCCATTTGTGGTTTCTATTTTTTTTAATAGATCAAAGACTAATAATGGAAGACTAATATGCTACATTTTTTGAAATGACCAATGCTAATGTACAAGTAGTATATTCAAGCACTCCAAAAAATGATCCAGAATAATTTACTGAATAGAAATGTCAGTAAATGAATTAAAAGTTTGTTTAGGTATTGTAGTTTTACCAAATATAGAATTCACATTTACAGCCTTTGTGAAATAATGGACTTGTCCTGAATACCTAAATTTATGCACTTAGACTGCATACATCCAACATAATTCTCCACTTACTTGGAAACTTTGGTAATGGTTATTATTCTGTCTATAGGGGCAACTTTTATAATTTTTTCAATCTATCACTAACACTGTAGAATCTAACACACACAATATAGAAAATGAAACACACTGTATATGAACAATTCTAAAAAGTATATACCAAAAACTGTAAGCAAGATAACACTAAACAAAAACTATTAGTAAATATTCTGAATCTGGTGTCATGGTCAGCAAATGGCACGACACATGAGATGTGCTATAAATATCCACGGAGCATAGTAATGATGTCTAGTTGATTAATAAACAAGGTCAGCAGCTGAAGAAACCTTTGCCAGTTATTCAGTAACTTCTCCATCTGAACTGACCGGATGCTATTATATTATTTATGTAACCAAAAACAATAACATAGTATAGGACAGGGGTCGGCAACCTTTTGAGTCAGAAGAGTAAAAAATTACAATTTACAAAATTTCAAAGTTTTTTAAGAGCCACAATATTTTTTCTTGCCAACAATAAATATTACTCTCATACATAAAGTTTTTTGATAAAAAAAAATAATCTATTTATTCCTAAGAATAAATATCTATTTCGTAATATATATATATATATATATATATAATATAATATAATATATATATATATATATATATATATATATATATATATATATATATTTACTTACAACAATAACTTCTACTTTAATAACAAAAAATTGAGCAAACAAATTAAATGGGAGCGATGGCTTTGCAAGGTTATTCAAGTAGTAAATTTAAACTTCACTAAAAAATGTAACCTGTACCTAAAATTAAAAATAAAAAACAATAACATACATTTGAGCAAACAAATTTAATGGGAGCGTTGGTTTTGCATGGTTTTAGAAAGTTTGGATAAATTTGACTCATAGCTTGTTATTTAAGAGTTTCAAACATTTTTAAATTTTCATTTGTTAGTTGGCTTCTTACTTTACTTATTATTATATTCATTCTATCTTGTACTGTTTTAGGAGGCAAGTTTTTTATTCTTTTCAAGATTTCTTGTTTGTTTTTGAAATCACAAAACAGTTTTTCAGATGCACGTATGAAGTAATCTTTGACATACTCCCCATCTGTGAATGGTTTGCCTTTTTTTGCAATTTCTAGCTTACCAGGTTAACATTACTTGCAGATTGCATCCAGTTACTTAACATAGGACATGATTGCTGTGTTTTTTTTTGGAGCTCGCGGACAGCTTTTTTTCATTCTTCGCCAGCTGGTTATTTACTAGCAAACTGAGTACGTTTTTTAGTGAAGTCTCTCTAAATTTGATTTCTTATTGTGTGCAAGTTTTTCGTGGCAAACGAGACAAGTCGGAAGACCATCTAAGTTCCATATGAAAGCGAACGACTCTGTCCAATCCCGATTGAATTCTCGATGCTCGCCTCCAGTTCTATTTTTTGTGACATGCTTGTGATGAAGCTGTAATAGGGAATTTTTTAAGTTTTGTTTAGGTATCCAAATCAGCAGATGACAAGTTTTTCAATTAATTCCTATGTTAACGTATATCTAAGAAAATACTTAGGATAAGAGAAGCTGGGAATAATGGAATATTTATCAAAAAACATTTTATAACGATTTTTCTCATTTAAAAATACTTACCTGAATAAAATGAATAATTCTTTAATAAATTATTTATTAAAATAAATAATTTAGGCACTAAACACTGTTTGTCTCACTCACGTTCTGATTGACTATAAGTCATAGTTTCGTCGCATCTGTGGTCGCCTCCGGGTGCAGTGATCGCTGACTGGCACAACCCACTTGTCAGAACGTGTTTTTCACGGCGCAGTCTAATGTTTAGTTTTTATAAACATTATAGAAACAACATACAACTTAAGCACTAGTGAAGACGCTAAATTGTCTTGCGTCGAAAACACATTTAAACCTACATAGAAACATCTGACGGACTGACGACGTGTGTCAAGGTGCAGGGTTGAGGTGAAAAGCGAGTACAAAAGGCTGAGAGATAAAATCGGTGCCTAATCCTCATTAATCAATTCAGAAATATTTTTAAATGTTTTTTAAATCAAATAATTTTTTTGTATAGAACTAAAGATTCATATTCAAAGAGCCGCAGGTTGCCGAGCCCTGGTATAATAATATATTTGTTTCTTTAAATTATGAGCTTGAACTCTTTCTTGTTGCATAACAGATAAGCTGTTTAAAAAAGCTTAACCTGTATGACTTATTCCTTTAAGTCATCACAAATATCTTCGCTTAAAATATATTGAATATGCCTCATTTCGAATTATTTTTTATTTGTTCACTATGAATATGTCAACAAAATATGCCTCTACTTTTTTGTAAAGAGTAAAGTGTAGTTTAATATTCTTATAAGAAGTATTGAACAATTTTCAAACTAAGAAAACATTAAAAATATACTTGTGAATGTGCTTGCTGGAAAATAATTCTATCCTTACTTTTTTTAAATAGATTTGAAGTGTTTGTGTATTACCAGGTCATGCAAACACAACACATATTTCATGTAAAATAGATATTATGTGTGGTGCGCACACCCTTACGCCTTTCATAACCAAACTCGCCGCATTTAACCGCCGAAATCCGCATATAAGTATTCTCAGTAACGTTAATTGTTTGCATATAAGTAACGTGAGTGCGTAGTAAAAGTTTTAACCACGAATTGACTATGAAACCTTGTGTTTAGTAAAGTGTGCTTTGTGTTAGTGAAACAAAGCAACGTGGTGCAGCCGCGCGAGTTGATACTTCTCGTGTACTAATCAAATGCTTATTATTAGAAACTTCTCCACTCTTATATGTTATATAAAAGTGAATTGTTTTAGTGACTATTTAATCCAGGACGTTAAAGAACTTATACTATAAAGTGAATCTAGTTTTACGGGAGTGCCCTCCGTCATGACTTTGAGTATAGAATCCTGCCATAATTTGATAACAAAGTGAAGGACTCCTACGCAGCCAGTTCTAGGTAAGCTGTAGTGCTTAAAACATTCCATTTAAAGACTTAGTTATTGTGTCATAGTGTTCAAGATTTGTATGTTTTTTAACCATTCTATTTACGTCTTAACGTATGGTCGTCCGGTATAGAGCAATCAGTGCTAATGATAATTTAATTAAAAGAACATTTCAATTAGGTAGCAAAACCAACAATAGTAAATAAGATATTTTTATTTTAATTAAAAACTGGTTTTTATGGTTAAAGAGCCCACAAAACATTTCATGTTGGCAACGACTCATTAAAGATATTGCCAAAAGATGACTATTGAAAGTTTAAAATAATATGAAATATTTCTATTGTTCTTATTGAGTTGACAATTTTTTTATACAAAACGACAAGACAAATGGAGACAAACAAAACAATAAATTAACAGCTCACCTAATCTAATTTTCATAGAGGTCTCATTTGTACTTATTAAACCTGAACTGTCATAAAAATCTGTTAAATTTCCTTCAAATTCATATACTTTTCCTGTAGGCCTATTGAGAACAGTTACAGAAACCATATTTAAACTGGTATCTGAAACAAAAAACATTTAAAATTAATCTTTCTAATATTTGAGATAGTATAAAATAATATGGTCTCATCATTAGTTACGAGGGTAAGTCAAATATTATCCGCAATATAGGTATATTTTTTGTTTACGTTGGCAGTACTGTCCTTTTGCGTTGATGACGCATGCTTTGTTTATTTGTTGTTATGTCTATGCACGTTACAAGCTGCTAGGTTAGTTTCGTTATCGCTGCCGTGCTGTTAATAATGGCCGCTCCACTTTCTATTTGCACCAAAGAAGAGCAACGTTCAGTGATCCGTTTTTTGTGGTCGGAAGGTGTATCAGGGGCCAAAATTCATCGAAGACTTTTGGTACAGTACGGGAACAATTGTTTGCCACAACGGAGTGTCTATGAATGGATTCAAAAATTCAAAAATGGTCGCACAAGTGTTACGCAAAATGAAGGAGCTGGACGACCAATTACCGCCATAAACGAGGAAAACATTGAGCGTTCACGTGAAATGATTCTCTCAGACAGACGGATAACTGTTGACGACGTGGCAAATCGTCTGCAAATTAGCCACGGTTCTGCCTACGAAATCATTTACAGCAGACTTGGGTTTCATAAAGTTTGTGCAAGATGGGTTCCAAAACAACTGACACAGTTGCATAAACAAACGCGCTTGGACGTGTGCAAAAAACATTTGGATCGCTATGTTAACGAACGGGACAACTTCTTAGACAGGATCGTTACTGGTGACGAAACATGGATCCATCATTACGAGCCGGAGAGTAACCGGCAGAGTATGGAATGGAAACATCCAAATTCGCCGTGCAAGAAAAAATTCAAAACCCAACCGTCCGCAGGAAAACTTATGCTTACGGTTTTTTGGGACTCACAAGGTCCATTACTGGAACATTATCAGGAAAGGGGCACAACAATAAACAGTGTACGTTACAGTGAGATGCTTACTGCTAAGCTGAAGCCTGCAATTCGTAGCAAACGCCGAGGACTGCTGTCAAAAGGCGTTGTGTTGTTGCACGACAATGCCCGTCCGCATACAGCTGCCCACACTGCAGAAACGCTTCAGAAACTCAATTTTGAAGTATTGGATCATCCTCCATATAGTCCCGATCTCGCTCCATCTGATTTTTACTTGTTTGGTCCACTCAAAGAGGCAATTAGGGGCCGTCGATTTACGACAGACGAAGCATTGAAAGAAGCGGTGCATTCCTGGCTCGCATCTCAACCCAAAACCTTCTTCCACGAGGGCATCAGGAAACTTGAACAACGTTGGACCAAGTGCGTTGAAAAGCAAGGGGACTATGTCGAAAAATGATGTACTTGTAAGTTTCCTATTTGATTTCAATAAAATTTTATAACTATATTGCGGATAATTATTGACTTACCTCGTATATGGCCTTAATATTTGAATGGGTAAAACTAAAATTTATGATATAATAACACTTTAAAATCAACTTATATTTAAGCATATATTTATACAAAAATACTAATTTGTAGTAGTGCCTACTTTTTGTCTAAATAAAGATGACTGTTTCAGAAAATATGTAGTATTATTAACTCAGACCTTAACTAAAAACCTCTTGGATGTTTAAGGATGGGGTGGAGTGTGGAAAACTAGGGGAATGATATCTATAAGATGATGTTAACAAAGTTTAGGGGGTAATGCTATCAAGGGTGCATATTATAATTTAATTTGTTTTATATTATAAAAATATAATATACCTACATGGAGTATATATGTTTAGTGTAGTTTGAAATGAAATGTTTTTATATTTCTTAATATTCAATTTTGAATTTTGTGTTCAGACAGCAATCTTACCCCTTAGATTTAGAAGACAATATAAATATCCTGGCGTCATTTGTACACCAGTGAAATTTTTCGAGAAAGTTACTTTAAAAATGGTGAATTCTAAATTAGGACTAGAATATTAATCTACAAAAAATGTGTTTCCCTGGAAATTTACATACTATTGCTTTTAATAAAAAGTACGAGTAATTAGATTAAAAGATTTATTTTTTTAATACATTAAGTACCCTGGCATAGTACTTCATAAGTAGTAATAGGTTAAGACTCAAGTTTTTACTATAAGTAATTATTGAGTAACTAAGTAAATACTTTTGAACTTAATAGCAGATGTGTTTCGAAACAATCATATCATTTACGAAGCTGACACTCTACTCACATCTAACCAGATGTTGTATATGTATATTACAGTACAAAATATATTTTAATGCAGAACAACAAAGTGATATAATAAAATAAAGAATTATTTGTGATTGCTAAATTTTTGTAAAATGAGGAATGTTTATTGATGTTCATATAGCAGTAGGTCCCTTGTTTCTTTTATAAAAGAAATGCACCAGACAAACGTTACAGTTTACCTTCTTTATAACCAATCTTAACTTAATACTTTGGGTAATTTGTGAGATAGAGGCCACATGAGATTAAAATTGAAAATTGTTCAAAACCACAATGGCGACGATATCCTCAAGAATTTTTTTTACTTCACATGGAAAGTTATTTTTTATCAATTTAAGGTTGGGTAAAAAATTCAGTGTGGAGTAGTAAGTTGTGCATCGTCCGCAGAGTGATATAGTGAGGTCTAAACTGTAGTTGGTGTTTTACCAATCTAAACTTTATGAATCAAAAACATGTCCTGAAGCTAAATTGGTAACTATTATTTTTAAAGTTGCTTGAGTAATCATCTTGAAATAACTGATTAAACTATAATTAAAAGATAATTAACTAAGTGAATACATAATAGGCTTACTTGCTGACGTGTTTCGAAACCATCATTCCTTTTACGAAAAAAAGCCTTGAGTAGAGGCTTTGCTTCGTAAAAGGGACGATTGTTTCGAAACACATCAGCAAGTAAGCCTATTATGTATTCACTTACTTAAGTATCTTTTAATTATAGTCTATTATTTTTGTTATTGCCAGGAAAGGGTAATTTTATATCTATATTGAAATATACCTATGAAGTATCCAGTCAGGATAGATTTGGTCGTAGTTTTATACATTTAACCACTTAGGTATTGTATAAAATTACAACCAAATCTATCCTGACTTTACACTTTTTAGGTATATTTCAATTTAGGTATATAGTAATGTATAAATTTAAAACCAAGCCTATCCTAACTGGAGACTTTATAAGTATATTTGGTAAAAATATAGCCATAATGACGTTGGTTTAAAATTTTTTTTTTTGTTTTTAAATTACTTCTTTTAATGTGTAGAACACAAATATCAACTTTTTTTCAGTGGAAAATACGGGAAGTTACTTTTTTCACATTTTAAATGTTAGTCTGTAATGGCATGTATAGCGTAAACGAGTCTTATTAATATTGTTAAATATATATATATATATATATATATATATATATTATTTTAATTACTCATTTTAATGTGTAGAACACTAATATTAATGTTTTTCTGCGGAAAACACAAAAATTTAATTTTTTGCACATTTTTAATGTTAGTCTGTAATAGCATGTATAGCGTGAACAGACCGCTCAGTAGCTACAGTGCACTTCACTACATCAAAGTAAATTTATTTTAATACTAAACTTAAAATCTAAATATTTAACTTTTGGTTATAATTTTATACAACATTACTATATACCTATATACGAAGTATCCAGTCAGGATAGATTTGGTTATAATGTTACCCAACATTACTATCTAACTATATTAAAATATACCTATGAAGTATTCAATCAAGATAGATTTGTTTGTAATTTTCTGCATCAGCGATAAGTCTAAATATTTACCAAAATTACAACCAAATCCATCCTGACAGGATACTTCGTAGGTATACTTTATTATAGGTAGATAGTAATGTTGAATAAAATTATAACCAAATCTATCCTGACTGGATACTTGTAGGTATATTTTAATATAGGTGTATAGTAATGTATAAAATTACAACCAAATCTAGACATAGTGCAGAACGTTGTAGCTACCGCACGCCCGGTTCACGCTATAGGCCAACATGTCATTACAACCTAACATTTAAAATGTGAAAAAGAGTAACTTTTCTTATTTTCCGCAGAAAAAAAAGTTGATATTCCTGTTCTACATATTAAAACGAGTAATTTCAAAACAAAAAAATTTTTCTAACTAACATCACTAAGACTATATGGTAATTGTTTAGTTTGATAAACCGGGCCTATATTTTCATGAAACATTCAGAAACATGTAAAAAGGCTATTGTAATTGAAATTATTTTTTTCTGTACCTAGAAACATTATTTTTTCCTAAATTAAAGTTGGGTAAAATTTTCAGCGCGGATGTAGCAGTTGTGAATAGATTACCTGCCTCGCGGAGGGATACACGACATCACAAATATACTAACCGTTGCACTTGGATAATGTGTAGCATTACGTTTTGGCTTAATTTTGATGAATTTAACAAAATAAAAGTATAAAATATGAAGTATCCAGTCAGGATAGATTTGGTTCTAATTGTATATATGTAACCATTTAGGTAATGTATAAAATTAAAACCAAATCTAACCTGACTGGACACTTTTTAGGTATATTTTAATATAGGTATACAGTAATGTATAAATTTAAAACCAAATCTATCCTAACTGGAGACTTTATAAATAGGCAATATTTAAATATATATATAAAAATTAAGCCAAAACGTTGTTTCTCAAATATCTACACACGTAAGGTTGCGTGACGTACCGGGGCTGATGCGTACAGCCTTATGCTCAGCACTGTGACGTACATGAAAATAGCCTTTTTACATGTTTCTGAATGTTTCATGAAAATATAGGCCCGGTTTAGCAAACTAAACAATTACCGACTATATTTTTACCGTATATTTAAATAATATTATAGTACAGATATATGTAATTTAGAATAATGGATTGAAATATAAACAATTACCATGAATTGTACCTACAAAATTATTTGTTTTAGTGTTATGTTTGTAAAGTGAAATTATATTCACACCATATTTTGTCATACTTCTAAGTAGGTAGTATTTGAGCTTTTTAATGTTTTCCGTGTTCTTGTAGTATATTCATTACGAAATCTATGACGAATAATCTAGTTGATATTTACCTCAATATCTAATTCCGTGCCATTTAAAAATACCTATCTTTCACATAATATGCGAATTTTTACATATTATTCTGATAATCTTAAGTTTGGGAGGATAAAATTTTCAATTAAAGTAATGTAAGCGACATGTATAGAATGTTTACTAGAATTACTTACAATAAGAACTATGTTTTTAGGCCTTTTTAACTTCATTATTCAAGTTACTTATTATGTTTTGAGGTTAACAATAAGGAGTTTTGTATAGTGTTTAAAACGCCTGTGAAATTAATTAATGATATAGGCACAAAATAAATCTTATATAAATAAATAACAAAATTTTACCTGATCAAATACAGCATTCAACTTTCTGTAATGTCAAATAAGTTAAATATTTTAAATAAACCTATCACATTGGGAAATAAAAACGCCATTTTGAAAAATCTACCACAACTTCAGGAAGTTGGCGCTAACTGGGTAATGGTTACTTCCTTCACAACAGGCGCTATTTTTAAAATTCTTCATTCTGTTTCTGGAGGTGCAAGTTTGTTGGTTTTAGTTAATTTTTCCTAAGTTAGTTTTTAACTTTAAACGAAAGCTTTGTTTAGTGTTAGTGTTGTAATATATTGGATCATGAGAATGTTTTGTCTTCCAAAAGTATTTTGAATAAACTTTTTCTTGATATTCCTGATGGTATTGAAGAGAATGAAGTCTCCCTACCTTTCTGTAAAATATATCTTTAGGACTGTCTGCATAGCAAGATAAATTTCGTTTTTTCATATATGAGGTTGCTAAAAAACCAATCCGTATAATAGTCCTAGTGGTTCATATAGGTAAGTTATGTGGTCATTCTTTAGAATTAGAATGCATTTGTCATGGATTAAATAAACCATAGCCAAAAACCTAAAAACACTGTCCAAAGATAAAAGACAAATGGCTTTTATTTAAAGTAATTTTACTTGTAATAATGAACTCCATTATAGCACTATACAGTTCTATACACCTTTCTTAAGTTATTTTGTAGACAGATATTTCTGATTTCATTATTATTAATTAAACCTATATATATAAAACTTGCATTTTTGTGTTATACATTTTGAGGTTTTTTTACAATTTCACTTTTGGTATTACTTGGTAAAAAAACCACTACTTACTTATATTTTTCAGCAGACGTATATATCATGCACTGCAGATGTGACACAGCATTGAACAATGCACTGGCTTAGTGGGAAACGCATCTGCTGAAAAATATCAGTAAGTAGTGGTTTTTCTAGCATGTGATACCAAAAGAGTAACTATAAATATAGTTTGCATAATGATAGTAATTAACCACTTGTTGTTTCTAGAAGAAATATTAGGTACTATATTTGAATTTGTAAATCCTTTTAACATTAGTTTATGACTATTCAAACTTTCAATTTTGTAAATTTGTAAAAGCTTACTGAGACAGAGTGATTTCGATCGCTATGTGGCGATCTTCATCAGTGCCTTTGTATCTTTGACACTGATGAAGATCGCCACATAGCGATCGAAAACATTCTGTCTCAGTAAGTTTTTATAAATTTACAAAATTTAAAGTTTGGATAGTTATAAACTAATATTAAAGTGATTAATTAAGATTCACCGAATGTAATGGACTACAAAATTTAAGAGTTTATATTTTTATTGATTCAACAGTAAAAAAATTAAAACACTTATACATATTTTTGACCACCTGATACAGATGTCAATTGTAAATGAATAGTTTTTAAGTTAATAAAAAACCACAAATAATAAAATTACTTTTACAAGCATTAGGTAGGAATTATAGTGACTCTTTGTAAGGTTGCCTTAGCACTGAGCTCTGTTGTCAACAGCTATTGTAAGCTGTTACTCTATAACTCTTTGATCTATTGACCCATTTACAACACCATGATCTAATGCCTATTAAAAACACCCTCAGAAAAACAAGATCATGACTAAGAATTAAATACCATAGAAAAAAAATACAATGGAAAAAAATATAATTACAAACTCCACACAAAACACCTTCAACAAATAATTTAAACCCAACACCACAAAGATATTTACAACTCAGCTGTTACATACAAATTAACTTGCAGTTTCTACATAGGCCAAATAGGAAGTCAATATACACATAAAAAGTGTTTTAGTGAAAACTAGTAGCTCACGCAAAGATGGAATCAACAAATATAAACATAAAAACACTTAATCAAACCTTGCTGAACATCTTATATACACTAACCACAACTACATAAAAATAACATTAAATCTATAAATTCTATATAAAATAGCCAACATTACAAAATATACAAACATTTCAAGCTATTCCCAACATGCACACTTAACACCCTATTATATTTTAATCCACATTCACTTTTTTACATCATAACTTTGAAAATGAACTAATATTCCTCTCCTGAGCATCCAACCTCTAGCCCACTCTATCCTAAAACAACTAAGAGGTCAGTTTTGGTTTATTTTGACAATGGGATAAATTTTCTTAAATGGCCATCCTCATTGAACAAAGAGATAAGTGGTGCAATAGGCACTAGTGTGGCATCAATATATTTAGGTATTTTTTAGTAATACTAAACTTAGATAAATATACCAAGTATGATATTAAAGATAATACTAAAGTTTTGATAAATAAGCTTTGATTTTTTTCATTTTAACAAATTTTACTTAAGAATATGATGTAAACAAGAAACAATTAATTTTAATTGTTTAAAAATTGCATATTGTGAAACATAACCTTAATTTACTAAAGAAGTAGTAAAAAGATAAAGGATGCAGGGAGGATAACGTATTATATCTGGATTTGTATTATAATAATGATTAATAGTTCATATTTACGTTACATGCTATGATAAAATGGACAAGTGAGTAAATAAAATATTATAGCTAAACACTTATAATTTTGTAAATAAATGTTTAAAAAAAATGACAAATGTATACAAAGTGTTAAAACATATTTCTGTGTGTCTATTGGTTATTTAATCTGAAAAATGTTTTATAAAACTATGTAAATGTTTTCACTAACTGAAATTAAACTCCATTCTTCTGTTCTAAGTTGCAAATTTATTCTAATATAATTCACATTTTATATATATGAGAAATATTGAGAGCTTCTGTTGATCAATGGTCTAGCGGTATTGCTTGATTAGGTTTTAATGTTTTTTAGAGAAGAAAAGGACTGCTCTGCAGAAGCCAGTTACCGAATTGTGTATATTTAAGAAACCAATAAAATTAATTTGGGTATAATAAAAATTAACTGTTGATTTAAGTATAAATTAACCCGGCAAGCTGGCCTGAGCAACCTGGCGGGTCCACAGGTGGCGGATAGTGGGACGGCCTACAGAAATGTAGGTTACCTGTGAATAAGGATTCCGGAAGGTTTCTGAATATGCAGGCCTGGACCAAGGCTATGGTTCAAAGGTGAGGTATTAATCCTCCTCGTCAGTCAACTGGTTGGGCTTGGTAGAAATAACCGAGTGCTCTGACCGGGGAGACTGGGGTAGTTGGGAATTAAGTCCTCACAATGCTACTCTCACCTCCCGGGTGAACCAAGGGCAATGCGACAGTGAAGTAGGGGCGGGAAACTGTCCAAACGACACAGTTGTAAAAAAGAGAGTAAAGCAGGCTGTTCATCTGAGCAGTTAATAATGTCCTGAACTTGGGGTGTGCTTCAAGGTCAGTGACTGAATACCCAATCCAAGGTGGAAGGCATCGTGCCGAAGGATGAATGGCTGCAGGGTATAAAATGCAGTCCCAAACGATCCCCTTGAGGAACCAGACAAAACCTCATTGTATGTTGTCTTGCCAGGGCAGTGGGGGCTCTGCTCTGGTCGACCGTTATTTCCCCCATACTCGTGGGACTTTAATGGACCAAGTAAGTATAAGAATTAATTTCGAGACTGCACAGACAGTGGGAGCCAATGAGACGGCAAACCGTGAGTCTGTAGCAGATGTGTCAACGGCAACCATCACTGGGGGTGCGGGGGCGGCTGTCAAGCTGCCGACTGCAGAAACCGGTGAAGTGGCTGTAGAGTTGAGCACGATGTCTAGTCCTGGGGCTGCTCTGCGGACCCAGGCGACTGCAAATTAAGCAGAACAATGATCAAGATCCTCCAAGTGAACCTACAGCATAGCAGGGCGGCGAGTGCTGTCGTGTGTAGGATGCTGGACAGGGGAGAGGTGGACTTGGTGCTCATCCAGGAACCATGGATTTCTGGAGGAAAAATATGCGGGCTGGCGACATCTGGAGGTAGGTTGTTGTATGATAAGGACTCCGGTGTTCCCAGTACGTGTATCCTGGTTAGGAGTGGGTTGTGTGCTTTTGTACTAACGAACTTCTGTTGCAGGGATTTGTTAGCAGTGACGGTGGAGCTGCGGGCGGAGGGGGGGATGAAGAGGCTGAACCTGGCCACGGCATATCTCCCCTTTGACTGCGCGGGGGCTCTGCCAACACAAGAGCTGAGGAGCCTGGTCGAGCACTGCGAGGCTGTGGATGAGGAGCTGCTGGTGGGGATGGATGCTAACTCCCATCACACTTCGTGGGGTAGTACAGGTACAAACACTAGAGGTGAGGAACTTTTAGCTTATCTTAGCTCTAAGAATCTACTAGTCCTGAATCAGGGGGAAGAGCCGACGTTTGTCACTAGGGCCAGACAGGAGGTCCTGGACATTACGGTGGCATCGAACCAGATGGCTAGGTATGTACTAAATTGGCATGTGTCGGATGAACCATCTTCTTCTGATCACAGACATATTAGGTACGATATCTCTCTAAATCCAGCCATGCTTCGCCCAACCAGGGATCCAAGAAGAACAGACTGGGACTCCTACAGGAGGGACCTGGGTGTTCGGATTGAGGAGGCTAGATTGGAGTATGGTGGGAGGAGAGAGCTAGAAGACTGTGCCACATTGGTTGGCGAGGCTATAATAGAATCCTTTACCGATAACTGCCCTCTCAGTGAGGGGAGGAAAGTAGGGGATCCGTCATGGTGGAACAAGAAGCTAGCCAAACTTCGGAAGACCACCAGGAGACTCTTTAATAGAGCAAAAAAGAACGGGGAGTGGGACCTGTATAGGAAAACACTAACCGAATACAACAGGGCAATTAGAGAAGCGCGCAGGAAGTCCTGGAAGGAGTTTTGTCATGAGATTGACAAAACTCGGGAAGGGGCACGACTGTATAAAGTGCTCTCTAAGGACCCAGTTAACCCGGTGGGGGTGCTAAGAACCCCACTGGGAAATATAACAAAAACGGCAGGGGAAACTGTGGAAGAATTAATCAGGACACATTTCCCTTCCAGTACCCTGAGGAAACTTGGGGGAGCAGACACTGAACCGGTTACCAAACTCTCCACAAGACGTGGTAAGAGGGAGGACTGGGAAGTGGCAAGGAGGATAGTAACTCCACAAAGGGTAAGATGGGCTATTGGCACTTTTAAACCCTACAAATCTCCAGGTCCAGATGGGATCTATCCTGTGCTGCTGCAGCAGGGAATGGATATGCTGGTGCTGGTACTTACTAAATTATACAGGCTAAGCATTGCTCTAGGGCATGTGCCGGCAGCCTGGAAATCTAGTAAGGTGGTCTTTATACCTAAGCCCACCGGTAACCAATCGGAAGGGAAAGGATACAGACCTATCACACTCATGTCCTTTGTTCTCAAGGGACTTGAAAAACTGGTTGATAGGCATATTAGGGGGAGTGCTTTGGCTATCAAACCACTGCATTGGAACCAGTATGCTTACCAACCGGGGAAATCTTGCGAGGGAGCTCTCCATCAAGTGGTTGGTAGGATTGAGCAAATGATCGCTAAGAAAGGTTGTGCCATAGGTGCCTTCCTCGACATTGAAGGGGCTTTCAATAACCCCTCAGTGGAGACGATGGTAAGTGGTGCAAGACGTCATGGAGTGGATGCGACCACTTGTGGTTGGATAAGTTCCATGTTAACAAACAGAAGCATTTCTGTAGAGGTGGCAGGGGAGGTCAGAAGGGCGGAGACAAGTCTGGGCTGTGCACAGGGGGGGGGTTCTCTCTCCTCTGTTGTGGTGCCTAGTAGTTGACAACCTTATTGAACTCCTGAATGAACCGGGGTACTTCTGTCTAGGATATGCGGACGACATAGTTGTCCTGATCCTGGGCAGATTCCCTGATACAGTCCTTGAGGTAATCAGAAATCCTCTACGACTGATTGAAGAGTGGTGTAAAAAGGAGAACCTTAGGGTAAATCCAAAAAAGACTGCTCTCATTAACTTCACCAGACAGCGAAAAGATCTGACGACCAGGATGCCCCGCTTGTTTGGTGAATACCTTGAGTTTGTGGGGGAAGTGAAGTACCTGGGAGTTACTCTGGACAGGAAACTCACCTGGAATCCACATCTTGAGAGGACAGTTAACAGGGCCAAAAGGGCACTGATGACTGTGAGAAGAATGGTGGGTAAGAAATGGGGACTGAAGCCATCAATGATGCACTGGATGTATCTGAGGGTGATAAGACCTATGATTACCTATGGAGCTCTGGTGTGGTGGACAAAGGCCAACCAGGCACAGACAAGAGCTAAACTGAGCTCTATCCAGAGATTGGCCTGTCTGTGCACACTGGGAGCGATGTCAACTACACCAGGTGCAGCAATGGAAGTAATGCTTAACCTCCCTCCCATTGAGCTTGTCCTTAGGGGAGAGGCGAGGCTAGCGGCATGGAGATTGCGCAACTCGAGCAACTGGGCTAACCTCCCAGATGTCTCGGGACATATGAGTATCGAGTGCGTGGTCAAAGAACCCGTCTTGGAAATGGGCAGCGACCACATTACTCGAATGTTTGCACCTGACCAGGTCCACCAAACTGTGATGGAATGGTCAGGGACATTAACATCGGGAGCTCAGATCTAGTACACAGATGGCTCCAAGATGGACTTCGGCACTGGAGCGGGGGTGTATTGTAAAAACCCAAGGGTAGAACTAGTTTTTTCCTTGGGGAGGCATACCTCTGTCTTTCAGGCCGAAGTATATGCTATAAATGCCTGTCTGGGAGAGATAGCGAGAAGGGAAACATATGGGGCCCGGATTGCTATTTTCTCCGACAGTCAGGCAGCAGTTAAGGCACTAAACGGACACGTGGTCACCTCGGCCATAGTCAGGGAGTGCCTAATTAACCTACAAGCTCTGGCAAGGCACAATCAAGTCAAGATTGGTTGGGTGCCAGGGCATAGGGGAATACTTGGAAATGAAGCCGCAGATGCGCTGGCCAGGGAGGGGTCCTCGACTCCCCTGATTGGACCGGAACCTGCGGTGGGTATTTCCAAATCCATGGTCAGGATGAGAGTGCGAAGGTGGATGGCTGAAAGACACTGTGAGCACTGGATCAGGGCTGAAGGGATGAGACACAGTAAGCTAACCCTTAGGAGACCTTCCTTGGGGCTGCAGAAGAGTCTCATCTATCTGTCTAGGCAGGAATTAAGGATAGCCACAGGACTACTCACGGGACACTGTGGACTAAGGAAACATTTGCATAAAATGGGTATCTACAAGGATGAACCAGTGTGCAGATTGTGCGGGCAGGAACAGGAGACTGCCACACACATTATTTACAGATGTGAAGTACTTGCTGAGAGGCGCTTCAACCTCTTTGGTGATGGAACGGCTTTGGTGGATGCTGAAGGTAAAACTCTAGTCAGGAAACTCCTAAACCTGGTAAGAGGGAAGGGGTTATTTGACTAGATCAGGGAGGTAAGTACAATATACCTTAAGGTAGCAGTGCTTCGGGCAATTCAAACCCGCTCCCAAGTTAAAAAAAAAAAAAAAAAAAAAAGTATAAATTAAAACCAAACTTAACTATAACTCATTTATACCATAACTCATTTATATTTGTGCACTATTTTACACATATCACGACAACATATCACACTTATTTTCTTCTACTTTGTTTTTGCATTTGGTAGTCGGATTCACTAGTATGCCTTAATCAAACACTTCATTAGAAACTTTCTTCACCCACTTGTTTATTCAACCTCTCCTCCCACTTCCCTCTGCCCTTTCACCCTGTACTATCTGTGTGTACAGTCTCCCAACCTAAGCTACAAAGTTATCAAAAAAGATTACCCTTATTTAATAAATTGACCTCAATGTAGGATGAGAGGTAAGTTTGCAGTTTTTCAAGTACCTTATTAAATTTCAATTTGTGCACATTAGTAGCATGTCAGACATCGAAACGATATTTGATTACTCGCCTCGTATTTTGGAACTTGTCAGGAGTGGCAGTAGGAATGGCAGCAACTATCTGTTCTATGAGATGCAATTTGTCACAAAGTTTTTCACTATACATTATGTTTTTAATGTATCCATAGAGAAAAAGTTCATTAGTGTGAAATCTGAGCAATCAGGAAAAAAGACCACCTCTACCAATCCGACCGTTTGGAAACTGGATATTCAGTGAATCACTGAATTTATTTTTGTAATATGGCAGTGCCCCATCTTGCATGAACAATACACGGACACCAGTTTCGTGTTATAATTGTTCTATCTAAGGAAAAATTAATAACTGAACCATATTCAGAGAGACATCACCAGTAATTGATTTGTCAACAAAAAAGAAGGGCCTAAAAACTAGGTTACCCAGTAACCTACACCATACACTCATTTTTGGGGTCATAAATGTACAGTTCATCCTAGCTAAGGGAACGTAGTTTTTGTGCAGTTTGGAGTGGGAGGTGGTGGATTTTAGCCGCCTAAGAAGGAATAGTTGTATGATGCCCGTGCATTTGTACATAGTCATTTCTGCTCCGTCTGCCTTGCTATGCAGATCTGCAATGTTAGGCTTATACCTGAAGCATTTGTTAGATGAACAAAACGTTTGTTCACTTGTCTACCCTTACTGTACCAGCCCCCGCCAAGCTGCTGTGTAATTATATGTTGAATAACTTATAAGCCAAAAAGCTCTACGCATTATAAATTTGATTCTTCTTTATTACTAACAAGCAAATGTATCATCTTGATTATTTATGATTTCCGTTTTCTTTAATTTTGTTGTGGTCGGTGGACGCTAGTAAAAGCCCCCGAGGAAACGTCAACTTTTCCACCTCGACTGGGGTTATTGTTTTATGAAGAGGCTCCCAGAGGCATCGATGACATAAACCTATGGTACGAAGAAACCGAAGAATCAGGAATATCAATCCCAACTAACTCATTTCAATGATTGAATGCAATCGTCTATTTCATCAGAATCGTAACTTTCACTCAGTGACTCTTGATCATTACTACTGTCATTATTTTCAATTAATAAAGTTTCTGTGTGAATATCCATAACCCTATCTGAATCGTAATATTTGTTTTCTATTTTTAAAATGTGAGCTCAACACTTTTGCCAAAATTCAGTTTCTAATTCATTGAATTTTTGTTCAACCATCATTTTGACATGATTGATGTCATTTTAACATTTTCTGTTACAAATTCATTTTTTATTTTTGTCCAAATTAGTTCCATTGGATTTAACTCTGGGTGGCAAGGAGACAGTGTCAATATTTTATGGCCTTCGCGCTCAAATATACGATAGAAATAAAAATCCTCATATGTTGACTTGTTAAGTTTTACTAATATATACAACTCAAATTTAACATACTTTCTGACTACGGTATATTTTCCCCTTAGCCATGCTATCAGAACTGACTTTCGGCTGTTTATATAGGAATAGCATTCGTTAAGTTGTAATAATATGGGGTGTTATCAAAAATACAAATTTTGGAAGATTTTTAAAAACTTGGCTTTAATTCATTTTTCATAATTTTCTGCATTCATATCATTGTGATAATCCCCTTTTTTCTGTCCTGATTTAAATATCAAAAAGGCATCTTCAACACCTCCTACTTCACTGCCAGCATGAGCTATTATTAATCTCGATCCCTTCAAAATTTTCTTTTTGCACGTTTGGAACCTCAACAGTCCACCAGAAACTTTTTGTATGAGTGGAATGAATGTACGACTCATCCAAAAATATGATAGGTTTATTTTCTGTCTTATACTGTGGAAGTTTGTCCAAATATGATACTCCTTTAAAAAATATGTCATGTTTTTCAATTGAAATCTTCCTGTTGTTCTCTGTTTGTTTCGATCAAACCCCATTTCTCTTGAGATTTTTTTGCAAAAGGTTTTGTGATTAAAATTTAATTCTAATTCAGTCTCCCCAGTTTTTAAATAGGCCAGACAAGGAGGTCTTTCTACACACGCTACCAAGAACATATAAAAGCACTAACAAACTATAATTACCAATCAAACTTTGCCAAAAAATCTCAAGTCTACAAAACGTGACTACATAGACATAACATCCAACCTACAAATTCTTCATAAACAATACAAAAATAACCAACATTACACAACTGAACAATACAAAATATACAAACATTTCAAACTACACCCTACACACATACTCAACACCCAATTACACACAAAACTCACACACACTTTTCGACATCATAACTCCTAATGCTCACCAAGTAAACCTACACCCCCACCATAATATCCTACCCCCACCCTAACCTACGAAAACCTTGAGATCACTTACCGTCTGAGTTGACAATAGGACACATCTCCCAAAACAGCCATCCTCAACAAATATAAGTAAGTGCTACTATAGGCAAGTTGTAAAATATTTACAAGTGTTTTAGTGAAAATTTATTTTTGCTGCTTGAACCAAAGCACACACTGAGCTTTCTTCTGTATGATCAACATCGTACTGGCAAAGCACTAGATCCATCTACATAACCCAAAGACCACCACCAACTGTAAACACCACCAAAAAAAGAACTCCAAACCCTCCTCTTTATTTTTAAACTATATTCATCTCAATATGTTGATCCTACTCAAAAAAGTCAATTTATCAAATTAGTTAATTCTTTTTTGATAGCCCTGAAAAAGCGTTTAGCTTAAGACAAGGATTGCAACTCTTTTTTTCTAACTGAGAGGAATCACAATTAATGAGTGATGTGTTTAGAATGTAAAGGCCAATTTTTAGGAGGATTGGGTACCTATTGTTAGCAATTATAAATACATAATAATGACTAATAAAATTGAACCGCCTACTAAAACAGTGGACCATTAGCTTCATCCCACTGGTGATATTTAAAGTCCCTTTACTTTTGTTTAGAATGTATTTTCTATTTAATAACTTTTACATTAGTTTATGACTATCCGAACTAAAATTTTGTAAATTTGCAAAAACTTACTGAGACAGAACGTTTTCGATCGCTCCATGGTGATCTTCATCAGTGTCTTCTGCTTGGAGTTGTTAGGTTAAGCGGTGACGGTTTTAAGGGCAAGTTTTCGATAGTATGAAAAAGTATGTGTGATTTGTATTGGGTTTGTTCGTTAAATATCTTTGTATTTTGTGTTTTTGCGTGTTTGTAAATTTCATATTATTCTAGTGTGTTGGGTGTGAGATGTGTTAAGATTTCTAGGTTATGGTAAATGTCTGTGTATTTGTGTCCTGTTTCTTTTATATTGAAGAATGCTGAATTGATCTTCTGTTTGTGTTCCTCGACTTTCTTTGAAGCTGAGACATGTTTGTCCAATGTAGAATTTGTTGCATTTTTTTAATGTAAATACAAGCAAGATCAAGAATAGTGGTATAATGGTCAACTTTTACCTTAGCATTGTTTATTTTTAATCTATCTTCAGAATTATCATTAGTGTATTTTTCTTTAGATTTTAAAATCTTAAGTTTCTTATATTCTGTTTAAGTTTAAATACTAGACTATGATAAGAAAAGGGTTTCGTCAGCTCTACTAATTGGTAAACTATGAGATTTTTTTACCTATATTTACTCATATTTTCTTACTGTTTCATTATTTTATCAATACTAAATTTATGTATTTTGATGCCATGCAAAAATTCAAACATTCTAAAAAATTTTTTCATTAATATTTTTTCATTTTGTTATACTGGAATAAACTAACTTCTTTAATTATTTAACCGATAATGAACTGTATTTCATATACATTATTATGATTAAAATCAGTTTAAGATTTTGCTTTAGCATTGAGAAAAAAATACATACATTTTTTTAAATATTTGTATCAATTACAATATAATTGTAAGTCCAAGTCGGTTGAACTCATCAATGAAACGAATGTTTTAAAACGTATCAGCAAGTAAGTTCAAAAGTTTTCACTCAGCTACTTATAACTTAATCAGCGAATTTATGATGATTACAACAAGCAACTTAAAATAGAGTGATGTTTTTTAATAAGATAAAGCACTATTTTCTTTTACATTACATTATTATATACCTATTTTACAATCTATCATCACACGCTCACAACCACACAATATAGGTGATAATTAACTTGTGGCATTTATTTCGAATAAGCTACCTTCATAAACAAGAATGCTTTTCGTTCAGTATATTTCAGTTATGAAAGTTGTTTATTTGAATTATACCATGTTAAACCATGATACATAACATGATTAACATATATCATGAGATCATTTATGTTAAATTCCACCATAACATAATGTAAACATAATCTATACTGCAGAAATAGATCATGAATGTATGTTCACACATTCAGTGGAAAATACATATTTAATCAACCAATACACACACACACACACACACACACACACACACACACACACACACACACACACACACACACACACATTTTGTGAAGCAAAACACACTATAGCATTTTATATTGAATAAGAATAACTAATAAGAAAAAAGCACTAAAAAACAATAACTACCAATCAAACTTCGCCGATCATCTCAACTCCACAAAACACGACTACACAGACATAACATCTAACCTACAAATTTTTCATAAACAACACAGAATATAACGCTACACAACTGAACAATACGAAATATATAGGCACTTCAAACTACACCCTACACACATACTCAATACACAATTACATTACAACTCACACGCACTTTTTGACATCATAACTCCTAATACACACAAAATACACCCACACCACCAAAATATCCCACCCCCACCCTAACCTACGTAAGCCTTGAGATCAGTTACAGTCTGAGTTGACAAAGGGACACATCTCCCGAAACGGCCGTCCTCAACAAACAAAGTAAGTGCTACTATAGGCAAGTTAAAACGTTTTTTAAAAAGTGTAAGCGATTACTAGTAGCTCACGCGAAGATGGAACAACAAATGTATAAAATAATATAAATACTATCATCAAAAAACACAACAAACTTCTACCAGCTGAACTAATTTAGAGATTTCTTTTTTAAAGGACCAACTGAAGTTATTGATTTGGGTTATCCTTAAAAAAGGTTTTTCTTTTTCTTCTTTCTGTGAATTTCCAGCCTCAGATGATGCCGTTATTCCAATGTCTGATGTAAGCCACTGCCGAAAGCGCCTTCAAGGATTTGTCCTTAAAAATCTTCAACATCCTGAATCCCACAATAGCCCTCCACTTGACTCTGTGCTGGTTGCCCACGCTTGTGTAATCCAGTTGGATACTCTGTAAAGTCTCCTGGTAAGCTTCAAAAAGGTTTCAGTATATATGCACTAATATAGTGCATATAAATCCAAACCCGATCACGTTGTCAAAACAAGACATTTCATACCTATGAAGTTCTTGCATTTTTATAAAACCTTTATCCACAGACTGTATGTCACTACCATAATTAGCAAACCTTGTAACTCCAAAATGGAAAACTTTGCAGAAACCTAAAGAAAACTTTGTTATGTTCTTATAAGAACTTGTGGTAAGTAATTCTTGAAATCAAAGTTGTTTTGAAAAAGCATTGAAAAATGTAATTATATTTCAATTTTTTTTTTCTTATTTACTATAACATTTTTTTAATTGTAGCTAAAGAAGTTGCTTGTTCTAACCATCTTGAATTTACTGATTAAACTATAAGCAATCACTGCATACCTGGGTGAATATTTTAGAACTTACATGCTGACATGTTTCAAAACAATCAACATTTATGAGGCTAATCGTCAACTGGCGGCATCACACACGGTATAAAAAGTTGTTGGCATAAGATTTATGAGTGTAGTGGAGGTAGGTTAAGTTGGTTGTTTATGATGTAATGGAAAAGGGTATTGGATTTAAAGCGTGTCTGGTCATTTAATATATTTTCTTTATCTGTTGCATGATGTTTTTATATTTCATATTTTTCCATAGTTGTTAGTTTGTTATTATGATTTAATATGTACAGAATATTTAAATTAGTATGTATGTTTGTGTCACGCAGCTCATAAACATCACGTAGCAGATAAAGAAAATATCTTAAACAACCACACACACTTTGAATCCAATACCGGTTTTTCATTACATAGTTAACATCCAACTTAACCCACCCCCACTACACTCATAAATCACTAGCCCGCAACTTTTTACCTTTTGCGGCAGCCATCAGTAGATGGTTAGCTTCGTAAATGAAACAATTGTTTTGAAATGCTTCACCAGGTAAGTACTAAAATATTCACTCAATTATGCAATTATTACTTATAGTGTAGCAACAAATTTTACTCACAAATTTAAGCATGAGAAATTTTTTTTTCTAATGTTTCAGGCTCTGCGGCCTCTTTTATGATATTGAAATTAGGTTGTGCTCCCTCCAATTTATGTTTGGTCAAGAACTACAATCTTATTATGAAACAATCTGGTTAGATCAATTAAACGTCAGATATTTTTATTTAACTTTTGTTAAAACTTTTGTTTTTACTTTTGCTAAAACTTTATTAGTGTATTTTCACTGAGGATGACGACAAAGTAGTCGTTGAAACGCGTTTGAAATAAAAAATTGTATATTTGTGAGTTGTACCATATTTTTATTATTTAATTATTCAGGTGATAGTTCATGGAGCTTAACAAATAAAGCGAATACGTCAGTGCACGCTAAAGCACTTTGTTACTTCAGTATTATTATGCTATTATAGCAATGACGGTCAACAGAAATTGGCGGTTTAAAGAGAGAACAGTTAAACGAAATTTACTGTAGTACAACAATAATAATCAACAACAGACCGTTTAACTCTGATCGAAGTAGAAATAAGTTTTTACGGTTCAGATTTTTCCACTTAGTAATCAATACAAGTCCCTCCGAAACACTTGCCATTTTAAAATTGTATACACTGCACCAGCAGTTGGCATTTTCAAGGTTTATTATCTACGGCGAGTCCGTTTAGAGATAATGCAAAACATTAAATCGGGGCCGCTACTATAATTATTGTATATCCCATTACATACAGATTAATTTATAAAGCACAATAGATTGTCAATATTGGAACAAAATCCGCATGTGTAGGTTTTTATGTTCAAACAATTTTAAAGAAAAAATGTTAATTTATATTTAACTTTTAACAAAGTAAATAAAATACTGAAGTACAATAAGAGCAGGACAATGCAATTAATTCTGATACAAGCAAGTGAAGATGTTATGGACAGTAAAAGCACGACAATATTACATAACACGGACAATGCAATTAATTCTGATACAAGCAAGTGAAGATGTTATGGACAGTAAAAGCACGACAATATTACATAACACAACGAACTGTTTAATTTTGATCTAAGCAATTGACAAAGATGTTATAGGCCTACCAGCAAGAGCTCGACACCATTATATATTACAATAAGAATTATCATTGGCCTGTTTAATTCTTATCCAAGCCGTCAAGGATGAAGTTGTATCACCAAGAACACGAAAGCATTACTACGAGAACTAACACCAAGCCATTTGATTCTGATGCAAAAAGACGACTAAGAAGTTACATTAACAAGAGCACGACTATGATGAAAGCTTTAGACAAAGAGACCTTATCACTAAGAGCTCGACAATAATTAACAATGAACTGTTTAATTATAATGTAAGCAGTCGACCAAGACATTATACTGCCAAGAGCATGACACTGTTATATACAGTAACAACTTGATTAACCGTCATCATCGGGACCATGGTTGTGACAGTTGATCGAATAGACAGATAACAGAAACACTGTATTATTCTACCAAAACATAACTCTTATAAATTATATTATAGATAGATATCACTCTCACAGTAATGTAATATATTTCGGAGCAAAAAAAAAGTAAACACGAATGTAATAATAAATAAAAACTATTTATTACATGATAAAAACATCCACACAGTATCTACAAATGTGGCAAAATAATGTACCGTAATATAAACTTACAAGTGACAGTTCATGGAGCTTAACAAACAAAGTGAACGTGTCACTGCATCTAAGTCACTTTGTTACTACAATATTATTATGCTAATTTTACACTATTTAACTAAGTGAATACGTAATTGCTTACTTGCTGACGCGTTTCAAAACGATTGTTCCTTTTACGAAGCTAACCCTCTACTAGCGGCTTTTGGCTCTTTACAAACGGTATGACAGGGTTGAATTTATGACATTGGGTGAGGTGTCGGCGTCTTGTGTGATGTATTGGAAAAGACTATTGGCTTCAAAGTGTGTGTGGTCATTAAGTATATTTTCCCTGTCTGTTGTGTAGTGTTTGTAGATTTCATATTTTTCTAAGGTTGTTAGTTTTTTACTCTGTTTTAATGTGTGTAGAATATTTAAATTAGTGTGTATGTCGGTATGTGTGTGTTGGGTGTTATTTAGGTGTTTTGCGTAGCTGGATTTAGGGTTTATTTAATTTGTTTGGGTAATGTGTTCATCGAAGCGTGTGTAGAATGACCTGACCGGTTTGACCAATGTAATAGTTGGGACAATCGTTGCAAGTTAATTTGTAAATACCTGAGAGTTGGTATGTCAGTTTCTTTTTGATAAGGTTGTATATGTTTTCTTAGCGTGTATGTTGTTTTGTAGGATATTTGGTAATGGAGTTTTTTGAATGTGGAGGCTATTTTGTGTGTGTTTTTATTGTGGTAGGTGAGGGATATGTATTTGTTACTTTTTGTGTGGTTTGTTTGTGTGGCTGTTTGATGGTGTTTATGTTTTATTTTCCTGAGAATGTTGTCTATGAGTGTGTGTTGGTAGCCGTTTTTTTGGGCGATATATTTTATGGTATTAAGTACTTCGTCGTAGTCTTTCTGTAGCATTGGTATGTTTATTAGGCGGTGTAACATATGATTAAATGCAGCGTGTTTGTGTTGTGTGGGGTGATTAGATGTATTATGTATAACCATATCTGTAGTTGTTGGTTTTCTGTATATTTTGAAATTGTGTATAGTATTGTGTTTGGTGATAGTAAGATCTAGAAAGTTTATTCTATTGTTTTCTTCTAATTCGAGAATAAATGTAAGGTTTTCGTGTATGGTATTAATGTAATTATGTAGTTGTTTGATTTGCCATTGTATAATATTAAAGTGTCATCTACATATCTATGGTAGTAAATTATTTTATGTGTGTGGTTATTGTTCTGTAGAATATATTGTTGTTCGATGTGATGTAGGAATATTTCTGCTAGGATGCCTGAGATAGGGGAACCCATTGGGAGGCCATCATTCTGTGTGTAGTATTTGTGTTGGTATGTGAAGTAGTTTTGTGATGTGATGAGTTTAGTGATTGTGATTATTTAACGTGTAAGTTTATGTGGCGTGTTGTTTGCTGTGAGCATATTTTGTAGTATGTGGAGTGTTTGTTCTATTGGCACACAAAATAGCCTCCACATTCAAAAAACTCCATTACCAAATATCCTACAAAACAACAAACACGCTAAGAAAACATATACAACCTTTTCAAAAAGAAACTGACATATACAAACTCAGGTATTTATAAATTAACTTGCAACGATTGTCCCGACTATTACATCGGTCAAACCGGCAGGTCATTCTACACGCGCTTCGATGAACACATTACCCAAACAAAACAAATAAACCCTAAATCCAGCTACGCAAAACACCTAAATAACACCCAACACACACATACCGACATACATACTAATTTAAATATTCTACACACATTAAAACAGAGTAAAAACTAACAACCTTAGAAAAATATGAAATCTACAAACACTACGCAACAGACAGGGAAAATATACTTAATGATCACACACACTTTGAAGCCAATAGTCTTTTCCAATACATCACACAAGACGCCGACACCTCACCCAATATCATAAATCCAAAACTGTCATACCGTTTGTAAAGAGCCAAAAGCCGCTAGTAGAGGGTTAGCTTTGTAAAAGAAACAATCGTTTTGAAACGCGTCAGTAAGTAAGCAATTACGTATTCACTTAGTTAATTAGTCTAAAATTAGTTTAATCAGTGAGTTCAAGATGATTACATCAAGAAACTTCATTATTATGCTATTACAGCAATGATGGTTAAACGAAGTTTTATTGTAATTTTAATAAAGATTGATAAAATATTAATTATTAAAATAATTTAATACAAAATATAGACACAATAATCAACTTTTACATTTTTATAAGATCATGAAAATGAGCACAATATACGCATAGTTCAGTTGAACAATAAAAAAATTACGTTGCTGAACACAAACAAATTTGTGGATAAAAACTAACTTTATAAATTAACACGGTTTCAAAATTAATCAAGTAGTTGTTATATAATACCTATATTTATAAATAACAATTTATAAATTATTATGCTTACTTATAATAATTGACAACAAGCAACATTAAAAACTGAAACATATATTTAAAAAAAACATTATTATAAAATGTGTGATAGTCTTTTTTCTAAAAATTGTTTTCAGGCTTTACTTTTAATCATTAACACCTTTATAAAAGTTTAGAAACTCTTCAAGTTGTAAAGTAAAACATAACTTGTAGATAATTGTTCTTTCAGAGAAGCTGAAAGGTTCAGACATCCATTGAATGAGGATCGCCATCTACTTTTTCTGGTCTGATACTTTTATAAAATAGATGCATATTTCTTAAACAAAGAGTGGTCTAGATATTCTACTTGAAACTGATATGAACTTTTTCAGGCTTCTCTGCAAATAAATACGTAATCAGCAAGTATATTTATTTTGGTATTTTTTTAGCTTTTACTCCATGACGGTGGATAGTGTCTGCATACATATCAGTACCCCCCCCCCCTTCTAAGTGTAACAGGACATTATTCTGATAGGCACAGCTGCCACTGTAAATATATCAGTTTCTCTACCTTCAGGAAGACTTTGACTGTACACAATTTTTCATTAGAGAAGCAAACTCATTAGAAGTTAGTTTTATGTTTTGGGGGGAAATGGCTGAATTTTGGAGATTATAATACCTGCAGGTTCATACTAAATCACACATTAAAATTTTTTTTATTCATATATTTTGCCAATCTGTCTTAATTTTCTTTCATAATATATTTTTACATATCTTGTCAATATTTCCAGTTTTAAATTACTTTCACATATCATTTCCATCTTTTTTTAGCTCAAACAAAGCCTAACTTTGATAAACCTATAAAAATTTAACCGTATTTATGCTTTGAAAATGAAGAAAACTTTTTCTGTGAGCACCAATTATTTCTGTAAAGTAAAAAAAATTGCTGTATATAGTTCTAAGCTATTTCTATGTATATTTTTTGTGTTTTTACAATAATAATATGACTTAACTTTTGACAGACCTGAAACAAATGTTTCAAGTTCTTTGATTTCACTATCTTCTTTTTATTTTTTGGTTGGTTTGAATTAAACAATTCACTGTTTCCCATAGACTACTTGCAGTCTTTCATGATGTCTCAATACTTACTATTTACAATAGTTTACAACTGGCTACTCACCAGCAGACAAGATGTTAGGTTATTAATTTGAAAACAAGAGCGTTATCTTTCTTAAGATATTCCTAACAAGTATTTTTTCTTCTACTTTTTGTCTCTTTTTTCAGACTATAACTCTTTAACAATATATGTATTTTTTTAAATTACTATAAAAATAAATTTTTTCTCCCTCTCTTACTTCCAATTATCTTCTTTTTTATTTTTCTTCATACATTTTTTCCCATTACTTTCTGTTATAGTTAAACACTGTAAAACAATATTTTGAGATTGGCCACATTTACAATTTTATTTTATCTTTCTACCACATTTCGTAACAACATGCTTGTAAGTCCATCGATTATTTTTTTCCCTTCAGAATATTACTCTATACTTCTCATATAGCTAATAAAGCTATATGGGAGCATTATTCTTCTTCAGCGATGGTGGGAGGAAACAATAACATTAACATTTTTAAAGTTTAGAGAAACTATTATAAGTCATGTTTTCTTGTTCAACATTGTTGAGAATTGGAATATCAATAGTAATAAATAATACACACAACAAACCTCTAGCCACAAATAGTTTTATTCTAGTCTAATGTACATTACAGTTACAAACTAACCATTCTCAGAGACATGACAATACATACTCATAAATATAGAGTATGTATGTAGAGACAATACATAGAGTACTATTATTGTCATATCTCTGAGGATGGATGCTTTGGAACTGAAATGTAAATAAGACTAGAATAAAAATAATAATACTTATGGATAGAGGTTTGGTGTTTATTATTTATTAATAATAAACCACAACAAATTATTCCAAGTAGTTAGTGACATCAATAGTACTTTGTAGGCCTACGCCATCATCACCAGAGTCCAGAACATATAGTGTGGAACAAAATTTTCTAGTTGAAACAAATTCAAATAAGATAAGTTTAATTGAGAAGCTGATATATCCAAAACTTGTTCTTCTGTAACTTTGTTCATATTTTTTTGCATTAGTGATGCTTATTCCTCAACATTTTGCAAAGCTCTGTTTTAGGCACTAATAAAATATGACGCGGTTATAATGATTTTTCAAGCTTTATTCATAATTTTCTGTCCTCTTGACAGTCAGTAAAACATAACCATTACCAGCATAATAATGTTTATGCATTTCATTTAATTCCTCCCAAATAAAATTGTTTATTATTGATACCAACAATACACTCTCTGTATGGGGTATTTATTTCTCATTGCCACGTGTTTGATTTTAGTAAAAACATTTACACCGGGCGATGCAGAAAGGCATTAGGAATACGAACAAAATTATAAAAACTTTCGCTCACACCCCAAAAATTAAAAATTTTGCAAAATAGAAATTCTTCTCCCCTCCACGGCTCACCTAAAACGTTACAAATTCAACGTTTTAGGTTTATTTTTTTGATGGAGTAACTCCTAAAATGTCTCAAAACACAATTAAACTTGCTGGAAACTCCCAACAAAATTATAAATTTTGAAAAAAATCAAGTTTAACTCTTCAACACGCTATTGCAGTGTTAAGTTCGATCGTTTTTAGTGATAGAAATAAAAGATGTGTAAATGTTCATTTTTTCGTGGAATAGGATCTGTAAAGGTGTTTCGTCCTTTCGCGGCTATTATCGGCAAAAAATAAGATGTTTGTGCGAGTTTTATAATTATGTAAGTTTTGTGTGCCAGATAAAAGGTGGTGCCATATTAGTACTTTGTTAAAATTTATTATTTTTTAAAATTGTAATTTTTAGAAGTCAACAGCAAATTTAATCACATATCGAGTCACTTTGATAGTTATTACGTCAGAAAAACTAAAGCCAACACGTTAAATTATTAATGTTTCACGTGTTCCGGGGGGGGGGATATCTATTTTCCAAAATTTTAAATTTTTGGGCCGTTAGCAAGAGTTTTTATAATTTTCTTCGTATCTCTGATGACTTTCTGCATCCCCCGGTATAATTTTGTTCCCTAAAATCAAACACGTAGGAACGTGAAATAAATACCCTGTATGGCTATATTTCATGGAAAATTTTCTCAATTACAGTAAGCCTATGGTAAGTATAAAATTTGTATTTAAGACTCGATCTTTCGTCAAATTTATAAAATTAAACAAAACTTTAATAAGACAAACATAATATCCATTGTAAATACTATCATAACCTCTAAAGTTTAAAACGTGCAAATCTCTTATATCCATTCTACAACAAATATTACAATTTAAAGCACATGTTTGGTAAAAACTGTGTTACACTATCAAAATTTTGTCAATACTTACTTAATTTTTAAAGACAAATCATTTGCGCAATACAGCAATCAAAATATTAACGATAAACAAAATTCAAAACCAACTTTTCTCGTAGGAAAACAATGCTAGACATTAGATGCCAGGTACGACAACCTAAATATACCACATTATACTGTAAATACTAGGTTAAGGGAATTTGCTTTATATAATAGTATTAAACTGCGATTTTAACAAAAGATGGAGTTACAAGATTTGCTAATAAGGGTTGGAATATTTTTCACTTATTTGTCAATTTACTTGGCAAAAACACACTGTCAATTTACTTGTCAAAAACACACTACTTACGGATATTTTTCTGTAGAGGTGATTTGTACGTGGTTAATGCAGCGAATCATTCGTTGTCCTATGTGTTGTTGGATTTTATTTTATTTTGGTATTATTTCATGTGTGATGCATTGGATATTAAATGCAACGTGAAGTAAGAATAAGGTTACTTTGCTCTTAGTCCGTCTACATTCTTTTATTGCTTGTGATATGTATTTTGTATTTAAACTTCTAATTGTTGGGTAGTATAACATGTTGGCGTTTTTGACTATCCCTTATTTATTAATTTACTTTGCAAAAGTAATTACTTAGTTATATATTTTAGCAAACACATTTCGCAATTGGTCAGTGTATTATTCAGGACTCACAGAATTGAATGGAATTATATACTGCTAAATATCAGTAAGTAGTGTTTTTTTGCCAAATTTAATTTATTTGTAAATACGGTATAAAATAACAAAGTTTTTGGTTGATCTATGCAAGTAGCACTAAATGATATATTTCGCGAGGTAGTCAAGTTATACATGTATAGAAATCGTTTACGTGCCTACCTAAGTCTTTTAGAGTGTTCATTCGTATTTTTATCTTGTGAGTAACCTCATATAGGTAAAGAGCCCATTCCAACATATCGAATATTTTCGTTCTGTCAATAGATATGGTATGTGATCTCTCATTCGTGTGATCTTTTGTTCCAAAACTGCTGTGGATGTTTTTAGAATTTCCAAATATGTACAAATTATGTACAAACACAAAATCTATACAGAGCACAATAGCGTAATTATAATATATATATATACAACAACAACAAATATTTCAATTGTTGTAGCAAAGAATATTGTTTATTTATTTTGTACAAACACTATTAAAGTAAACCTGTCGATTTCATTGTTATTTTTTAAGAATTCTTAAAATAAAAAAAGAGTATAATGCCTGCTTATATACATACGTAAAAATTTTTATCAATACTACGATAAATGTTTTAAAAACTAGTATAATTTTAGGAACTATTGTTAATAATTACCATTACAGAGTATGTTTTGATGATAAGAAA
Organism: Prosapia bicincta; assembly: GCA_036971475.1. Taxonomy (NCBI): domain Eukaryota; kingdom Metazoa; phylum Arthropoda; class Insecta; order Hemiptera; family Cercopidae; genus Prosapia; species Prosapia bicincta. The sequence continues at coordinate 136,587,501 of JBAIZL010000002.1, forward strand.
GGAAAAACTAAAGGGAATTTTTATTAGCAAATGGAAAGGTTGGCAGTATGGTAGGGAAATTTCCATTGTTGTATAAAATAAGACTACATTCAAGTTCACAGTAGTTGTTGGTTGATCATTCCGATTAGTGTATCTAGTTTGTTTTAAATCTCAATTGTAAGCAATGCCTACTTGCTTGGTGTGTGACAAATTTACTCAAATTAGGCAAGCAATAAAATGTATAATTTGTGCCCATTTTATTCATTATCAATGTGCAGGATTAAGTGACCATGAATATAAAGAAATGGATGAAACAAAAAAATACAATCATGTATGTTCTGCATGTACAGTAAAAGATACAATTACAAGACAAAATAATCTGTGTAGTATCAACTGTACCACATCGAATACGAAGTATTTACAGGAAAGACAATTATTAAATTTATTCCAACAGATGAAATACCAGACCACTAATTTACAGCAAATTAATTTGCTATTTCAAAATATGGAAGGAAAAAATTACAATTTTAAAGAAATAATTGAAGAACATAAAAAGTGGACATGTGTATATAATAAAATAATTGGAGATGTAAACCAAATAATAACTACAATGCAAGATGATAGCTTGAAATTGCAGAAAAACACTCTTGTAATTTCTGATATTCCAATTTTGTATTCACACAAACCTTTGGAAAATATGAAATATATTGCTGCTGAGTTAGGAATTAAAGACTTTTGCGAAACAGATATTTCTCAAGCAAAATTTGTGGATCCTTTACAATACAGAAAGCATTCTATCTTTGTGGAGTTCTCTAGACTTGATAAGTGTTATTTGTGGATTAAGAAGTATTTAGACATTACAGGAGTCATGCCAAGTAATTCAAAAATTATTCACTATACCATGTTACTTAAAAAGCGGTATGCATATTAGTAAATTGTGAATTTTCCTTTTTTCATATATAAATAATTTTGAACACTTATTTGCACTTTTAATTATTAATTTATATTACCACTGTTTGTTTAATCTTTATGCATTAATCAACCCGTATATATCTGTTGCTATTAGAATAACTAATAATTATTACAATATTTTTATGTGCTTAAGGTTCACATAACATATTTAAAAAATCATTAGTACCTTTTAATTTTTAAAAAGAATAAAAATAATATATAGTTTACATTGTTTTGATCTTTAACTTCTTGGGTTTGAATGATACATATGATTTGCAGTTTATGTTTTACAAGTTGAATATTTATTTATTAATGTGCTTGCATTTTATTAACAAGGTTATTTATAGAGTTAAATGATCCAAATTTTTCCCTAATGTTTATTACTGTTCACAAGAGCTTCAAACACCAACAGCTAAAATAACACTATGTTGAAATTATAAATATTTTTTAAAATGAATATAGTATAGTTAAAGGTATAGGTAATGGTATAGGTAATGGTATAGTTATAAATAAATAAATATAAATATATGCTTACCAAAAGTAGTACTTGTAGATTAAATAATATTGAGGACAACTATTTTGAGACATATGTCAGAATTACTACAATAGGGCATATTTCACAAAGTGACCATACTCCTTATAAATCACAGTAAATGGTATTCTAGTTGAATCTGTATAGATATATAAGTGTGAAAATAATGCTTATTATTCAAACAAAATGTAATTCCTGTACAACTTTAAAAATTGTGTTAATTTCAATTTTATGAAAATATCCTGGATTTTATAAATTTTAATTTTATAAGAAATTTTGTCAGAAAGTAATATTGAGCTTTCAAATCCACCTATTTTATATGCAAAGCTGGATGTTTCATATTACTCTAAAAAGTAAGTGATAGATATGTAATTGTAAAATCAAAGCATATTTTTAATTTTAAATAAAACTTGTTATTTATAACATAGGTCAATATTATTTTTCCCGTTAGTTTTACAAAAAAGCACAATCCTTCACTCCAAAATTGTTTTTTACAATTTTCTCTAACTTTTGATTGATTTTTCCAATATATTCCATCTTCTATTACGTTTTTCCCCATAAAATGGTCTCCATACCAACTTATACATTTAGTAGTCAATTTCTTATTAAACAATACAATATTCTTATTCAACTGCAACCTAACCTTTTAATATAATTTAGGTCTTGAATTTAACTGTGCACTGTTTAAAATTTTTATTTCAGAGTAAACAAACATTTAAAATATAGTTTTGTAGTTGTTTATTTTCACAACTATCAAAAATTTGTATTATATATATATATATATATATATATATATATATATATATATATATATATATATATATATTTAGGTTAGTTTTTGTTGGTAAAGATTATTTAGATTTTTTGGACTAGGAGACTGACAGACTTACCTTGGTAAGAGTCCACTCTGTAGTCTTGAAATAGAAACACATAAAAGCACTTAACCAATGATATATTTCAACCACACAGTGGTCTTTGTCAATCAAAGAGAAAAAACAAAAAGAAATATGAGAGAATGAAATTATATATATATATATATATATATATATATATATATATAACATTATCCATTGTTTTTCCGTTGCACTGACTTTATGAAGTTAATATATTACTATTTTTGAGTAATTTTATCCACCATTAAGTGCAATAATTTTACCTTGAGTGATGAGGCACCTTTCGGTCTTTGACCATTGTCGAATCACTCAAGTGAGTGATTCGACAATGGTCAAAGACCGAAAGGTGCCTCATCACTCAAGGTAAAATTATTGCACTTAATGGTGGATAAAATTACTCAAAAATAGTAATATATTAACTTCATATATATATATATATATATATATATATATATATATATATATATATATAAACACTCTTATTACTATCGTGGAGGGTTTTCTCTATTTACGTTTAGTTAATACTTAATAGCTTGTGAATGTTATAAATTTATTATTTACTCAATTGTTATTGTTGAATGTAATTTTAATTAATATGATTAGGTTTTAGGCACCACTTATCACTGATAAGAAAAGTTAATTATTTATAATTAGGGATGGGCCGATTCCGATTCTCGATTACAGGAATCGTCGATTCTAGGTGGTATCGAGGAATCGTCGATACTCGATTCTTCATCATAAAAGTGTCGATTCCGATTCCTATTTTGTTAACTATTAAAATATGTGTGTGGAGTAATTTATTGGAAAAATAATTAATTACCAACTATATCTTATTTATGTATTAGTTGATTTGAATGAATTAAATGACAAAAGTAAACGAAAATATTATTATTTATGAAGCAACAGCAATCAAGATCGTAACCATTTCTGGTCGTTTGAAATCGCTCGTCTCTCTCTCTCTCTCACACACACACACACTAGAGCGGGTTCGATACTCTCTCTCTCTCCCCCACGCGTCTTACTGCCACTGATTTATAGATGTCAGAACAAAACACATAAAAGTACAGTAAAAACTCGATTAACCGTGGCCATGATGGTTGAGTGAATAGACGGATAACAGAAACACTGTATTATTCCTCCGAAACTTAACCTCAATAAATTATATTATAGACAGATATCACTCTCACAGTAATGTAATATATTTGGGAGCGAAAAGAAAATAAACACGATTGTAATAGCAAATGAAACTATTTATTACATGATGAACAGATCCGCACAGTAGCTACAAATGTAGCAAAATAATGTACAGTAATATAAACTTACAGGTGAAATAGTTCGTGTAGTTTAACAAACAAAGCGAACGCGTCACTGCACCTTAATACTTTAGCTGCCGGCCACAATATCGGCGTTTTCATAGAGAATTGCCAAAATATTTAAAGCTCATTTTTATATAATGCGTTCTTATACTTTGTTCCCCTATCATATCTAAGTATGAATATACGTTTCTTATCATAATATTTATAAAAATACGTGTCGGACCAACTGGCCCAACATAGTTTTTTCCTACCGTAAATGAAACGTAAATAAACTCCGTCGGACCAATTGACCCGACATTGTTTTTGATTTAATTAAATATAATTATCTGTACAACACTGTTTTGATATTTTTTGTGTTTTGTGTTAGCAAGAAACAACAAAACCATAATTTCATGTCCCGGTTAGGCCTACCCAAATAATAAACTGACTGGTGATAAAAGTGTTTTGGCACCTATCACTAAGACACGTAAACGTGTCACATGTGATTGATTTGTCAGTTTATAAATATTTTGAATATAGAACTAAAGTGTAATATATTCTCTCTCTGATAAGTAATGCTACAGGTCCAGTAAATACTATCCAAGATTCATATTAAGTAAAAGTTTTAACACCAAATAATGTACTTGTTAAGGAATTTACGTTATAATTTACTTCCTAGTAAGGATGAGTTTATCTAAGTGTATCAATGTTTGTACTTAACTTTCACAAAGTCCGTTTTTAAGGATTATTTTACAACTAAATATTTAGTCAATATTTCCGACTTACGTGTAAGGTTTTGTGAAATTTTGAAAACAGTAGTGAAAATCATTCCAATACGTCATAACAAATATGCGTGTCGGCCCGTAACTACGAACAAAAAGCTCTTAGAATAACATCATGTTTTTAATCCCGTCGGCGTTTATCTATCAAACAAAAACCATCGTAATTACATCTGTAAGTAGTGTGAAGTTTGTTGTTAAATACTGTGCCTTCATTTTTCCAAAAGTAGTAACACCAGCTGAGTAGTACTAATAAACATAAAGCGTTAAGAGGCCCGACGGTATTCGGTTCAGGGTACTGGCCGTCGCGTCAATTCGTTGAAGGTTAACAGAAACTGACGGTGGAAAACCACATAATATATCAAATATGAAAAAGCACTTAACAACATTCATTTTGCCCAAATTTATCAACAAAAAAGATCTATGCTTGAAGAAACTTTATCCTCAGACACAGGACCTACAAGTGATAGTCTGTTAAAAATCAACTGGGATTGAGTAATAAATACAAAATAGGCCTGAATCAGTTGCACTTGTTCCAGACACCTGCAGAAAAAAGGTCCCACCAGATGTGGAGAAGGTATGCCCCACTAATCCAGAATGTTGAGGAAGAAGGTACCCCAGGGGAATTGACAGTAGAAGAAGAAGTAAACAATTATCTGGGGGAACCATTAGCCAGTCCAGATTGTGATGTTGGGAAGTATTTGGCAGTGCAAAGTGCCAAATACCCTCATTTAAATGCAATGGCAATAAAATACCTGTCTGCCCACTCGCGACAGTGTTTTCTGAAAAACCTTTCTCAACTTCAGGAGTTATATATGACAAGCGATGAAACTAGCTTGACCCACAACGTGTTCAAATGCTTGTGTTTTTGAACAGAAATGTACATTACCTGCCAGACTTTTAAATATTAAAAACTATCCTATTTGTATTAATTTTTTACTTTTTATGTTGTTCGTTTGTTTTTAATTTTTGTTTTGTTTTGAGAGACAATATAAATAGGCTTAGGTATATTTTCAAACATAAAATAAGTAAAGTTCACATTTTTAACTTTAAAATAAGTCATTACTTTAATCTGATATGTTTTTATGATTTTAAAAATTCCTATTGATAAATCAAGGTTGAAGGTTTTGTGTAGCCTATTACATTAAAACAGAACTTTTAAAAGGTTTTGCCATTTGACCAAGATGTTAACTAAATTAATTATTAGAGAACTAGCATGTAAGCTAATGTAACTTGAAAGAATCGAGAATCGACTAAAGAATCGAGAATCGAACGGAAAATTTCAGAATCGGAATCGAAAATTGTAGGAATCGGCCCATCCCTATTTATAATGTTGATTTTTTGTATTGCACTGAAATAACAATTACTGGTTCTTAACATAATGTAAATAAGTTAAATGAGAAAGAATTACAATATTATATTTAGAACAGGATTTCTTACATTTTACTCAAATTTTAGCTTGCTCAATAATAGTAACCTTCAAAAGACTCTAAATCGTATTCTACTACTTAACTTAATGAACTTATAATTTATTGTATAGCTCTCTGGGTTGCTGTATAAGGTTCGTGTGACATTGGAGAGATGTAACCATAAAGTTTATATTGTTTAAGTTCTGATTACTAAATATCGCTTCGTTAAGTTATTAAATGAAAATTTTGTGATTGACAGATCAACAAAAAAGATTAATATTCAAAAGTTATTGGTAGAGTTTAATAAATTGGAGGGTCACCTGTTCGTAGCTTGTGGTCCTGAAGTTCCATCCGTTCGTCGAGTCACAACGATTTATTTTATTTTATTAACAGCGATTAGGTTGCTACTTAACAAGCAACTTCCGACAATTTACTTAATATTGATTAGTCACTTTTACATTAGTTTATGACTATCCGAACTTCAATTTAATTTGTAAAAACTTTCTAAAACAGAACGTTTTCGATCGCCCCGTGGCAATCTTCATCAGTTTCTTCAGTGACACTGATGAAGATCGCTACGGAGCGATCTAAAACGTTCTGTCTCAGTAAGTTTTTACAAAATAAATTAAAGTTCAGATAGTCGTAAACTAATGTAAATGTGATTAATTAAGTTTTACCGAATGTAATGGACTACAAAATTCAAGAGTTACTTTATATTCAATTGTTAATTAATCCAACGACTTTACTGAATACTTCATCACTCTGTAACCAATGCGTAGGTTGCTACTCAGCTTTAACTTCTGATAATTTACTCAATACATTTCTACGAACTGGAGATAACTTGACCTATGTCTGATATCGTCTAACGTTCCTGGATGACTCTCCTTGTTTTGTTTTTCCTAACAACTAACTTTTTGAACCTCTTATTCCTTCTCTCCTAGTATAAACCAATCACATTTTCTAATTTAAACTTTTAATGTATATTTTTAAAATCTGACGTCCTTTAGAAACTTACTTTCTTTTAACGGTACTTTGTTTATTTTCTCTAGTTTTTGGAATGCCCTTGCGTCTTGCAACCTTTTTTGAAAATTTATGGTACAATAAAGTAATAATACTGCCAGTTTGCCCTTGTACATTGTACTCTTAATTTTACAAACTAAATTTATAGTCTCTTTTAGAGTGTCTGTTCACATATTGCTATAATATATATATATATATATATATATATATATATATATATATATATATATATATATATACTGAAGAAAATTAATTTAGTGATTAGTCAATGGTCAAGTGACCAAAAGGTGCCTCATCACATAAAGTAAAATTATTGCACTTAGTGGTGGAAAAAATTATTTACAAGTAATAATAATAAATTCATATATATATATATATATATATATATATATTTAAGATCAAATAATACACACAAATACAGGAATATTTAATTTATTGAACAATAAACTCAAAGCTTTTCGTCGGTTTACATTACCAACATCTTCAGGAGTTACAATAGTAAGAATGATAAAAGAACTGTCTAACAAACATGAATCTACTAGATAAAGCAATACACAGTTGCCAAATCTATTACAATATTGCCAAACCTATTCCAATTGTGGCAGCAGTGGAATAGGTTTGGCAATATTGTAATAGATTTGGCAACTGTGTATTGCTTTATCTAGTAGATTCATGTTTGTTAGACAGTTCTTTTATCATTCTTACTATTGTAACTCCTGAAGATGTTGGTAATGTAAACCAACGAAAAGCTTTGAGTTTATTGTTCAATAAATTAAATATTCCTGTATTTGTGTGTATTATTTTATCTTAAAAATATTCTAACAGGAAAACACATTTGATATTCTATATATATATATATATATATATATATATATATATATATATATATATATATATATATACAGTAAACTCCCGATTATTGCGGATTATCCGGGGTATGCCATTGTTTTACAAATATCCAATTTTTATTCCAATCAGATTCAACTGTAACAATTTCCAAACGGTGAATTACGACGTAAATACATATAAGGCTTAATAGAAGTTAAGATGAAGGGAATAGATATGTAAATATGTACGTAGTGATTTTTACATTGAAAGGGAAGCATCCCGACGCGGCCCAGCGAAATAAAAGGGGCGAGCAGACTACTGTATATGAGAGACAATGACAAAATGCTTGGACGTCCGAAAATCTAATGTGTATCAGAAGATTGTAAACAAATGTCAGCTAATCTCGACTATAAATAGTCTAGGACGTGGCATATGCATTATCCATTACTGTCATATACATTATCGATCTTTATGGCTTTGTGACACAAGTAGACACGGTGCGACAAAATGGTTCTCAAGAAACTTAGATTGCACATTAAAGCTAAATCAATGCTCACAAAAACAGACGAAAGTGACAGATTTTGAAAGTGAAAGTATTATGTGTAAAGGAAATTACATATGTACATACATACTTACTTTTGACATATACTTATGTACGTATTGTAAATAGTTAGACATATAAATGTACATGTTATAATCCGTCAAATACATCGACATTTTAAATTATTTTCTGTATTTATTTTGTCCTCTGAAGATTATTTGTGAATTGCACTAACCGGGGTCATTATTTGTGTAACTTATGGTATAATAATCGATTATCGATCGTTTTGCGTATTCTTTGTTAATAGCGGATTATCTGGGGAATTCGTTATCCGGCGTTGCCGGGCCACCCTATTCCACGGATAATCGGGAGTTTACTGTATATATATATATATATATATATATATATATATATATATAAAACTTTAGTTGATTGTTGAAATCATCTTGATTTCACAGATTAAATCATAAGTAAGAATTTAAAGAATTAAGTGAAAACTATTAACTTACTTGCTGATAGTATCAAAGATGAATCTAACCTGCTACTGGTGATATTGACTGGCTACAAAATTACACTTTTAGTATAACTTGGCACACAAAAAACCAATACTTACTAATATTTATCAGCAGACACGTTGTTCAATGCCGTGAGTCACAGACAAGATTGTTACTCAGGTGTGTTGTGTTGGAGTATATATACTTATTGATAACATACTCAAGAAAATTAAACATAAAGAACACCTTCAAAAAGCCACACTTTCAAGCCAAAAAAACAAAAAATAAATACAACTCCATCACTTACCACAACAAACAAAAATTTACTTCTATCTTTAAAAACTCAATTACCAATTACACAAAACAACAAACACTCTTAAAACACATACAACCCTTTCAACAACAAACAAACAAATAAAGTTTATTCTGTATATACAAAACAACATGTTACCAATGAAAGTTGTATGTTGTAATCATCTGAAATTCACTGATTAAACTATAATTAAATAATACTTACTTAAGGGTTTACTTGTTGACGTGTTTCGAAATAATCGTTTCTTTTATGAAGCTAAGGTATGCCTCTAAGAGTAGAAGCTTAGCTTCGTAAAAGGAATGATTGTTTCGAAGCGTCAGTAAGTAAACCCTTAAGTATTCACTCCGTTAAGTATTATTTAATTATATGTTACCAATTGTTACTAACCACTGCATCAGCTTCTACAGATCATTTAACACAAGATACAAAGAACACATTAGTGACATGAAAAACATAAACTTGAAATCCAGCTATGTAACCCATATGCAAAACACCCAACATACACACACAAACATCCAGACTAATTTAAACATTCTCCATAACTACAGAAAATTTTGAAATATACAAACATCATATAACACAAAAATAACACCCAACATACACACACAAACATCCAGACTAACTTAAACATTCTCCATAACTACAGAAAATTTTGAAATATACAAACATCATATAACACAAAAATAACATGTTTTAAACACCTCACATACTTCGATTCTAACACTCTTTTCTAATACATAGTACACAACCCACCTATCCCACACCCCTCCTCACTGATAAATCACATGCCAGTACCAGTTTAGGTTTCGTCAATGAAACTCATCAGCAAGTAAGTTAATATTTTTCATTTTGTTCTTTAAGTAATTACCTATGATACATTGTTTGATTCTATCTTGACTTGAACTACTAGTTTTACGAAATATTATACAGAGCACAGTAGCGTAATTATGATAAATAAATAACAATAACCCTTGTTACAAATATTTAAACACCCTTGATGTACATTTCGCCAACACAGTTAGCATCATCAGAAGGTTACAAACATTCGGGCGGAGGAGTGGGAGTAGCCCATCGCGATTTTAGGTGTACTGTTTCTTTTCAGTCCCAGAAAGGCCTTTTTTAAAGCCCATATTTTTGTGAGTTTAAAAAGATTTTTTGGTTTTCGTATCTTTTATAGATAAAAATACAACGTCTCCAGCGAAGTTTCCCCTTTCCCCCTGGTATGTCGACCACGTGAAGGGGCGACAACATACGTTTTTACAATCACCCAAGTGCCCAGAACAATAATCTGAAATAAAATTGCGTTAGGCTTTCATGCTCAACCCCATTAAGATCCTGGTCTATTGAGGTGTTTCTATAAATACTTTTTGGTATCAACCTGGCAAAAAAATCCACTACTTATTGATATTTCAGCAAATGTAATACACACTGCAGACGTGACTTATGGAATTTAACAATGCGCTGACCTATTGCGAAACGCGTTTGTTGAAAAATATTAGTAAGCAGTGGCTTTTTTGCCAAGTTGATACCAAAAGTCTAATGAAAATACAAGCTTTTCTGCGCTTGATGGAAAGGTGTAAAATAAATTATGTCGTATTTCAGCCAACGTTGAATCATTTGTAATGTTTGTAAACAGTAGATAAGCTGGAATTATTAACTGTACTGAAACTATATTTCTTTCGAACTGACAGAAATGTAAACAAGCTACTGCCCGCCTGCTCGATGCCGATATGTTTGCTGGAAAAGGCTGCACAGTTGATTTATAAAGTTTTTGGGTGTTATCAAGTGCCTGAAATGATGTATATACTGTAACGTGTTGCGGATGGAAAGATGTATTGATGAAATGAATATCTTATTTCTCATTTAACTAGACATTTAATAAAAAAACAATCTGATAGCAATAAAATGTTAATAGACGTATCGAACTATTAGGGGATAGTGGGCTATATTCCCATCTACTCTTCTAACATGGAGGTGTAACGATTAGACCCCCTTTAGAAGTCGGTCTACTATAGATATGCGACTCCTTTCAAGTGTTACTTCGACGTTACTTGCATTTGCAATCCTCTCCTGCCCTCAGTGGCGCACACAAGGGAGGGGCCCGGAACCCCTCAGTGGCGCACACAAGGGAGGGGCCCGGAACCCCTCAGTGGAGCACACAAGGGAGGAGCCCGGAACCCCTCAGTGGAGCACACAAGGGAGGGGCCCGGAACCCCTCAGTGGCGCACCCAAGGGAGGGGCCCGGAACCCCTCAGTGGCGCACACAAGGGAGGGGCCCGGAACCCCTCAGTGGCGCACCCAAGGGAGGGGCCCGGAACCCCTCAGTGGCGCACCCAAGGGAGGAGCCCGGGGACCCCTCAGTGGCGCACACAAGGGAGGGGCCCGGAACCCCTCAGTGGCGCACCCAAGGGAGGAGCCCGGGGACCCCTCAGTGGCGCACCCAAGGGAGGAGCCCGGAACCCCTCAGTGGCGCACCCAAGGGAGGAGCCCGGAACCCCTCAGTGGCGCACACAAGGGAGGAGCCCGGAACCCCTCAGTGGCGCACCCAAGGGAGGAGCCCGGGGACCCCTCAGTGGCGCACCCAAGGGAGGAGCCCGGAACCCCTCAGTGGCGCACCCAAGGGAGGAGCCCGGGGACCCCCTTAGCACGAGAAAAATTGAAAGTTAATAAATAAATTAAAATGACTAGAAAAATATTATATGTTTAGCTCCTGGAATTTAAGTGTAGTGTAATAAGAAAGACAATAGAAAATAACATTTAGTCTACTTGTAAATTGAATTCTCCGAGTCAGTATTTTTTTCTAGGAACGGACTGTAATAGCCTATATTTATTGAATATGCGCCATCCTCTGTTGGATAAAATAAATGCTTTTATTACTTTTATTTATGTCTGAAGTATCTCGTTTGAAGAGTCTTATTAGGCTTTGAGTAGCATTAAAATGTTAGCAATTTTTAAATGTATCATTAATTTTAAAAAAATCCTAACATTTCGCTTTGCGGTGAAATACGCTGTTTTTGAGTTATTAAGGTATAACAAAATTAGCATTGAAGTCACTTGACAATTGATAATTATGGGGAAATAATAAACAGCCTACATTACTATGGCATAAAAAACCGATTTAGTCTCAATTTGAGTCTTTTTTATGTTGCTTATGCTTGAAACATAAGTTTTAGAGTGGTAAAAATTCATATTTTCTACGGGGGTGAACCAACCGAAATCTCCCACCCCGGCCTTAATGTAGTTCTGGCCCCCCTTAACAAAATCCTGGGTGCACCCCTGCCTGCCCTCGTAGTTTACAACGTAAAAGCTACAAACATCTCTACATCGCAATTGTTTCCAAAGTAAACATTTCACGTAAAGGCTCTAAAGACCTGATGAACTCTTAAGCTTCTCACTCGACATATTTCAGTCATAAAATTTAAATTAAAGGAGATATTCAAAAGTAAAAATGTTTTTATAATGGATGTGAGAATAAACTTCCAGCATAACTGTTTAACGCAATTTTTACCGTCTATGTTGAAATCGTAAAACATTTTTCATGACCCCTGTCACATATAAACCATTAAGGGTTTAATGAGGTGTACACTCACAAAATCTTGTTAAATAAAAACTCGGTTGATGCGTGAGTCAAGGATACCTGATTTGTTAAAAAATTGGCAACGTTTCGACGGCTAAATTGTCGTCCCCATTCAGGTATACAAGTATAATAGAAAGAATTAACCTCTACGTCATAAAACTTCACAACAAAATTCATACAAAATAAAAAACATTACAATGTACATTACAGTTACTAATACTAATAAATTAACAAAACAACAATAAATCTGGGGTTCCTCTTAGACCTGTTGTTTCTTATGTTAATTCTCCTACGTTTTTTCTGGCAAAAACTATATGTAACATTCTTGAAGATAGTGTTCCTAAACCTAAGACATATGTAACAAATAGTTTAGATGTGCTTGGAAAAATTAAAGACCAAGTAGTTTCAAATGATTAGCATTGATGTTTCACTTTTTACTAATGTTAACACTGAGTTAGTATTAAAAGCTAATGAGAAAAGATATAACTATATTAGACGTAAATATGATATTCATATTTCTGATTTACTTGAAGCTGTGGAATTCCTAATGGAAAACACCTTTTTTTCTGAGTAACTTTATGGCACCCTATGTGTAGCCCAGTATCCCTCAAATTTGCTGATAATGTTCTAGGTCAGGAGTTCCCAAACTTTTGGGTACCACGCCTCCTCTTGAAATGAAATCCTCCCACGCCCCAATCAACTTTATACTATAAATAAATGGTATAGCCATATGGAAAAGAAACAAATATTATATATATATATATATATATATATATATATATATATATATATATATATATACTTGATATTTAACGTTATCCATTGTTTTTCCGTTGCACTGACTTTATGAAGTTAATATATTACTATTGTAAGTAATTTTATCCACCATTAAGTGCAATAATTTTACCTTGAGTGATGAGGCACCTTTCGGTCACTTGACCATTGTCGAATCCTCTCTGAGTTTTATAATTTCTTTTTTATTTATATATTGTTCCGTTTTTTTGTTTTTTCCCGTTTTTATTAGGTTAAATTGACATTTAAATTCTCTGAGCATCATATTCAGTAAAATTACCTATTAAAAAAATATGAGGTATAAATTTAATTTTACATTTTGATAAATTGTGTAGTTAAATTTTAACTAAATGAGAATTTATCTTACTATTTTCTAACTGGTCTCGCGCCTCCCCTGACTATCCTTCACGCCCCCCCCAAGGGGGTCGCGCCACCCAGATTGGGAACAAATGTTCTAGACGATCTTGAGCAGGTTTATTCGGCTAATTTAAGTTTCAAACCAATTTATTTTGGGCGTTATGTAGACACTATTTTTCCTAGTGCTAAACTACAGGAATTACTCGAGGAATTTAATAACTACGATGAAAGGCTTCAGTTTACTTATGAAATTGAAAGTGAAAATAAAGATAATTTTTTTAAACTGCGGATTATTAAGCGAGATGGTAAACTCATCACAGACTGGTGTCATAAAACTACTTTTTCGGCCAGATACCTTAATTTCATCTCAGATCCTCCTATGTCACAGAAACGTGGATCGGTATACTCTCTTGTTGATAAAGTTCTTGACTTATCCCATCCTAATTTCATCTCAGATCCTCCTATGTCACAGAAACGTGGATCGGTATACTCTCTTGTTGATAAAGTTCTTGAATTATCACATCCCTCCTTTCATCATAGAATTTTGAAACTTGTAAGAATATTTATTGCTTGATCGATTTGCCTATCGATTTATTCAATTTCATATTAATAAGAAAATATTTTCAAAGCTCAACTCTTTTCCGTCTTCTGACAGTGTCGGAGGTAAAGGCGATGAGGTCAACACCTATGTTAGGCTCCCTTATGTGAGGAGTTTCTTTGAGGTTTCTAAAAAGCTAAGAAGAATGTTATCAGTGTTCCGCTTATTCCTAATAATTTGTCTGGTATTGTTAGAAGTAAAGATAAAACTGATATCTTTAATAGGAATAAAGTTGTATGTAGGGTGTATTGTGATGCCTGTGATGCTTCCTATGTTGGGGAAACTAAACGTGAATTGCATATTAGTCTTTTAGAACAAGAAAAAAAGATCTTCATCTCCCCTCGGTGTTTTATGATCACATCAATGAACATGATCATTCGTTTAATTTCCAAAATCCTATGTTTTTGGACACGGAAAGTAATTGGAGACGAATTGTCTGAAATGCTCCATACAAAGATGCACAAAAATTCTATTAATGTTAAAGAGGTCACTAATAAATTGGCCAGTATTTGTAATCCTTTAGTCATAAAGCTTAAAAACTCTTGAGGGTTCTAGTTGTTGATGCACCAGATGTCTAGTAATGATTAATTTTACAGGTTGTACTACTGTTATATGTTTGGGAATTTTTTTGACCTATTTTAATTATTTGTTTATAGTTTTTATTATCATGGACTATCATGTTTTATAGTGTAGTTTTTTTAATTATTTAATTAATTTATATTATTGTTTTGTTAATTTATTAGTATTAAAAGCTTAAATGGCATTGTAATGTTTTTGGTTTTATGTTAATTTTGTTGTGACGTTTTATGACGTAGATGGTAATTCTGTCTATTATTCTTGTAGGCCTGAATGAGGACGACAATTTAGTCGTCGAAACGTTGACAAATTTTTAACAAATCTGGTCTCTTTGACTCACGCATCGACCGAGTTTTTATTTAACATCAAGAGTTTAACTTGAAAAGAAAAAAACATTCGTATATTTGTAACTTGTATATTTTTATTTAAAAATATTTACATTCAAAGTTGTTTTTTGAAGCTACTAAGAAAGACCAAACAACTTTAATATAGGCCAATTATTAAACATCTAAGTCAACTCATCAAAAGCAAATGCAATAAAATTATACCCGAACTGTCACTAATTACTAGTCTCATTTATCAACTAGCCATTAGTGACGGTTTCACTTGATTTGTGGTCGTAGCATCTACCTTCGGTAACAACATATGTAGATTAGAATGGGACATTTTGCAAACAATAATTGGCTCAGAGCAGAGGCACACCCAGGATTTTGTCAAGGGGGGGGCAGAACTACAACGGGGCCGTGGTGAGGTTCGGTTTGTTCAACCCCATATTTCTATGAAATATTTTTACCACTCTAAAACTTATGTTTTAAGCATAAGCAACATAAAAAAGACTCAAATTGAGACTAAATCGGTTTTTTATGCCATAGTAAAGTAGGTTGTTTAATATTTCCCCATAATTATCAATTGTCAAGTATATTCAATGCTTATTTTGTTATACCTTAATAACTCAAAAACTGCGTATTTTACCGCAAAGCGAAATGTGAAGATTTAAAAAAATTATTGATACATTTAAAAACTGCTAACATTTTAATGCTGCTTAAAGCCTAATAAGGCTCTTAAAACAGGATAAAAATAAAAGTAATAAAAGCATGTCTTATATTCAATGGAGGTTGGCGCGATTAGAATAAATATAGGCTATTACAGTCCGTTCACTAGAGGAAATACTGACTCAGAGAATTCAATTTACAAGTAGCCTAAGTATTATTTTCTATTGTCGTTCGTATTACCCTACACCTAAACTCCAGTTAAACATATAATATTTTTCTAGTAATTTTTAATTTATTTATACATTTTCATTTTTTCTCATGCGAAGGGGGGCCCAGGCCCCCTTCGCCCCTCTCTTGTGTGCGCCACTGGCTCAGAGGCGCAACCAGAAATTCCGTTTGTTGGGAAAGGTTGTACTCCTATTACGAAATTTTCAAAATTAAATTACATATTAAGCCATTGTACCATAAAATTAGACATAAGTCCATAAAATGAATAAATTTAATTGAGGTGCAATCCAAATATGGAGTGTTCGATGAAATTTTACCCAGTACACAGTGTTTACCTTACATTTGTATTAAGGAAATGAGGTTAAATACTTACAAGAACTTATTACACTCTTGCTATTACTTACGACCAGACTTTTTGTTAACTAAAGGTTGTTAAATTGTTAACTTACACTTGGAGGAAACGCATCAACTGGGTCAGTGGCGGATTTAAAGGGGGCTTTGGGGCTCAAGCCCCTCCCAAAATATAGGAATGTGAAAATTTTTAAACCTAAATTTAAACTACTTAGTATTCACTTAGTTAAGTAGTTTAAATTTAGTTTAATCAGTGAATTCAAGATGATTACATCAAGAAACTTCTATTATAAATTAACACTATAAATGTAAACTAAAATGCCATTTCCGATGTCTGCGTTCGTCCCCGATTTAAAACTACTTAATAATTAGCAGAATATGTTTACAAACCCATATTAATCCCTATAATACCATACTATAATCATTAATACATACGCCCACCCACAATGTAATAATATATGGTTTCCATGGTAAATGATAGTAAATAGTGCGTGTGTAATGCCACATACCAGGCCTATAACTATTTCCCTCAGATTGAAGACTCTTAGAGTTTACACCATAAATATTTTCCGGACGGGGGGAACCCATTTCCTCTTCTCATACCAGCCCTCCCCAAAATATTTACTTGGAATACTGAAACTAAATGTATATGGCATAGGAGGCTAACATTCCACAATAAAATGTTAACATTATTTACAGCTATATTGTACACTTATACTACAGTATGATATACAGTGATCCATCGCTATTCGCGGGAGTTACGTTCCCCGAACTTACCAGGAATACTGAAACTAAATGTATATGGCATAGGAGGCTAACATTCCACATGCATAATGTTAACATTAGTTACAGCTATATTGTACACTTATACTACAGTATGATATACAGTGATCCATCGCTATTCGCGGGAGTTACGTTCCCCGAACTTACCGGGAATACTGAAACCAAATGTATATGGCATAAGAGGCTAACATTCCACAATAAAATGTTAACATTATTTACAGCTATATTGTACACTTATACTACAGTATGATATACAGTGATCCATCGCTATTCGCGGGAGTTACGTTCCCCGAACTTACCGGGAATACTGAAACCAAATGTATATGGCATAGGAGGCTAACATTCCACATGCATAATGTTAACATTAGTTACAGCTATATTGTACACTTATACTACAGTATGATATACAGTGATCCATCGCTATTCGCGGGAGTTACGTTCCCCGAACTTACCGGGAATACTGAAACCAAATGTATATGGCATAGGAGGCTAACATTCCACATGCATAATGTTAACATTAGTTACAGCTATATTGTACACTTATACTACAGTATGATATACAGTGATCCATCGCTATTCGCGGGAGTTACGTTCCCCGAACTTACCGGGAATACTGAAACCAAATGTATATGGCATAGGAGGCTAACATTCCACAACAAAATGTTAACATTATTTACAGCTATATTGTACACTTATACTACAGTATGATATACAGTGATCCATCGCTATTCGCGGGAGTTACGTTCCCCGAACTTACCGGGAATACTGAAACCAAATGTATATGGCATAGGAGGCATTCCACAACAAAATGTTAACATTATTTACAGCTATATTGTACACTTATACTACAGTATGATATACAGTGATCCATCGCTATTCGCGGGAGTTACGTTCCCCGAACTTACCGGGAATACTGAAACCAAATGTATATGGCATAGGAGGCATTCCACAACAAAATGTTAACATTAGTTACAGCTATATTGTACACTTATACTACAGTATGATATACAGTGATCCATCGCTATTCGCGGGAGTTACGTTCCCCGAACTTACCAGGAATACTGAAACCAAATGTATATGGCATAAGAGGCTAACATTCCACAATAAAATGTTAACATTATTTACAGCTATATTGTACACTTATACTACAGTATGATATACAGTGATCCATCGCTATTCGCGGGAGTTACGTTCCCCGAACTTACCGGGAATACTGAAACCAAATGTATATGGCATAGGAGGCATCCCACAACAAAATGTTAACATTATTTACAGCTATATTGTACACTTATACTACAGTATGATATACAGTGATCCATCGCTATTCGCGGGAGTTACGTTCCCCGAACTTACCGGGAATACTGAAACCAAATGTATATGGCATAGGAGGCATTCCACAACAAAATGTTAACATTAGTTACAGCTATATTGTACACTTATACTACAGTATGATATACAGTGATCCATCGCTATTCGCGGAAGTTACGTTCCCCGAACTTACCGGGAATACTGAAACCAAATGTATATGGCATAGGAGGCATTCCACAACAAAATGTTAACATTAGTTACAGCTATATTGTACACTTATACTACAGTATGATATACAGTGATCCATCGCTATTCGCGGGAGTTACGTTCCCCGAACTTACCGGGAATACTGAAACCAAATGTATATGGCATAAGAGGCTAACATTCCACAATAAAATGTTAACATTATTTACAGCTATATTGTACACTTATACTACAGTATGATATACAGTGATCCATCGCTATTCGCGGGAGTTACGTTCCCCGAACTTACCGGGAATACTGAAACCAAATGTATATGGCATAAGAGGCTAACATTCCACAATAAAATGTTAACATTATTTACAGCTATATTGTACACTTATACTACAGTATGATATACAGTGATCCATCGCTATTCGCGGGAGTTACGTTCCCCGAACTTACCAGGAATACTGAAACTAAATGTATATGGCATAGGAGGCTAACATTCCACATGCATAATGTTAACATTAGTTACAGCTATATTGTACACTTATACTACAGTATGATATACAGTGATCCATCGCTATTCGCGGGAGTTACGTTCCCCGAACTTACCGGGAATACTGAAACCAAATGTATATGGCATAAGAGGCTAACATTCCACAATAAAATGTTAACATTATTTACAGCTATATTGTACACTTATACTACAGTATGATATACAGTGATCCATCGCTATTCGCGGGAGTTACGTTCCCCGAACTTACCAGGAATACTGAAACTAAATGTATATGGCATAGGAGGCTAACATTCCACATGCATAATGTTAACATTAGTTACAGCTATATTGTACACTTATACTACAGTATGATATACAGTGATCCATCGCTATTCGCGGGAGTTACGTTCCCCGAACTTACCGGGAATACTGAAACCAAATGTATATGGCATAGGAGGCTAACATTCCACATGCATAATGTTAACATTAGTTACAGCTATATTGTACACTTATACTACAGTATGATATACAGTGATCCATCGCTATTCGCGGGAGTTACGTTCCCCGAACTTACCGGGAATACTGAAACCAAATGTATATGGCATAGGAGGCTAACATTCCACAACAAAATGTTAACATTATTTACAGCTATATTGTACACTTATACTACAGTATGATATACAGTGATCCATCGCTATTCGCGGGAGTTACGTTCCCCGAACTTACCGGGAATACTGAAACCAAATGTATATGGCATAGGAGGCATTCCACAACAAAATGTTAACATTAGTTACAGCTATATTGTACACTTATACTACAGTATGATATACAGTGATCCATCGCTATTCGCGGAAGTTACGTTCCCCGAACTTACCGGGAATACTGAAACCAAATGTATATGGCATAGGAGGCATTCCACAACAAAATGTTAACATTAGTTACAGCTATATTGTACACTTATACTACAGTATGATATACAGTGATCCATCGCTATTCGCGGGAGTTACGTTCCCCGAACTTACCGGGAATACTGAAACCAAATGTATATGGCATAAGAGGCTAACATTCCACAATAAAATGTTAACATTATTTACAGCTATATTGTACACTTATACTACAGTATGATATACAGTGATCCATCGCTATTCGCGGGAGTTACGTTCCCCGAACTTACCGGGAATACTGAAACCAAATGTATATGGCATAAGAGGCTAACATTCCACAATAAAATGTTAACATTATTTACAGCTATATTGTACACTTATACTACAGTATGATATACAGTGATCCATCGCTATTCGCGGGAGTTACGTTCCCCGAACTTACCGGGAATACTGAAACCAAATGTATATGGCATAAGAGGCTAACATTCCACAATAAAATGTTAACATTATTTACAGCTATATTGTACACTTATACTACAGTATGATATACAGTGATCCATCGCTATTCGCGGGAGTTACGTTCCCCGAACTTACCGGGAATACTGAAACCAAATGTATATGGCATAAGAGGCTAACATTCCACAATAAAATGTTAACATTATTTACAGCTATATTGTACACTTATACTACAGTATGATATACAGTGATCCATCGCTATTCGCGGAAGTTACGTTCCCCGAACTTACCGGGAATACTGAAACCAAATGTATATGGCATAAGAGGCTAACATTCCACAATAAAATGTTAACATTATTTACAGCTATATTGTACACTTATACTACAGTATGATATAGTGATCCATCGCTATTCGCGGGAGTTACGTTCCCCGAACTTACCAGGAATACTGAAACCAAATGTATATGGCATAAGAGGCTAACATTCCACAATAAAATGTTAACATTATTTACAGCTATATTGTACACTTATACTACAGTATGATATACAGTGATCCATCGCTATTCGCGGGAGTTACGTTCCCCGAACTTACCGGGAATACTGAAACCAAATGTATATGGTATGAGGCTAACATTCCACAATAAAATGTTAACATTATTTACAGCTATATTGTACACTTATACTACAGTATGATATACAGTGATCCATCGCTATTCGCGGGAGTTACGTTCCCCGAACTTACCGGGAATACTGAAACCAAATGTATATGGCATAAGAGGCTAACATTCCACAACAAAATGTTAACATTAGTTACAGCTATATTGTACACTTATACTACAGTATGATATACAGTGATCCATCGCTATTCGCGGGAGTTACGTTCCCCGAACTTACCAGGAATACTGAAACCAAATGTATATGGCATAAGAGGCTAACATTCCACAATAAAATGTTAACATTATTTACAGCTATATTGTACACTTATACTACAGTATGATATACAGTGATCCATCGCTATTCGCGGGAGTTACGTTCCCCGAACTTACCGGGAATACTGAAACCAAATGTATATGGCATAAGAGGCTAACATTCCACAATAAAATGTTAACATTATTTACAGCTATATTGTACACTTATACTACAGTATGATATACAGTGATCCATCGCTATTCGCGGGAGTTACGTTCCCCGAACTTACCGGGAATACTGAAACCAAATGTATATGGTATGAGGCTAACATTCCACAATAAAATGTTAACATTAGTTACAGCTATATTGTACACTTATACTACAGTATGATATACAGTGATCCATCGCTATTCGCGGGAGTTACGTTCCCCGAACTTACCGGGAATACTGAAACCAAATGTATATGGCATAGGAGGCTAACATTCCACATGCATAATGTTAACATTAGTTACAGCTATATTGTACACTTATACTACAGTATGATATACAGTGATCCATCGCTATTCGCGGGAGTTACGTTCCCCGAACTTACCGGGAATACTGAAACCAAATGTATATGGCATAAGAGGCTAACATTCCACAATAAAATGTTAACATTAGTTACAGCTATATTGTACATTTATAGTACAGCATGGTATATTTATGTACTAAATAATTACATTCATATTTTTATTATTTTCTCACGTTTTCCTTCAATCCGAAAACACGAAGTTTTTATTAGATATGTGAACTCACGCAGACTCGTGTATTATTTACTGTTAAAAAACTATCCACTAAATTTTAGACACACAACCTCTTAACCACTGTTAATTTTATTTATTTTATAACCTATTTACTCAGCTGCAAATTTATTTTCTACCTTTTTATATGGGCGTGCGATAGTCCTTTTTCCAACTCTCTATTAAACTTCAATTCCCATTCTAAAATGAGATCAAATTTAGTAGCGGGTGCCCAAAACATACAATCACTGACAGCTTTCAATGTCAACTTCGGGGATATATTTTTTACCATTTCGCCTTCGTTATCCGAGATAGGCGCAGGATAGGTAATTAGTTCTTCTTCCGTCAAACCTTGCTTGGCACGTTTTTCAAAATATTGTCGGCATCTTCACTGTTAATGTCTAAAAACCCTTCCCCGCTAATTCCATGTGCTATTGAGACAATATCAGCCCGCTAGCACTACAGCATAGTAGAAAAGTCAAACGATCCTTTGCTGCCGTCAACCCCGAGCAGATTTCCCTTCTTTAGTAAGAAAGCGCGTGAAGGCATTCTTTTCCAAAACAGTCCATAGTCATCCGCGTTAAAACCTTCATCGACTGTGTAGACTTTCTCCGAAATAAGATTTTTAAAACGCGTTGGAAATGAATTGGCGACTTCGTGGTCCACTGATGCCGATTCACCGGAATTTTCACGTTGTACGCCCTAAAGAGAGAACCGTCTCGTGACCTTCTCAAACTAGCTTTTACTTGCTGGAAATGAGTGACTGTCGGTACATTCACCACAGTTTTGACAAAATGTTTATACAAACGCCCAGTTTTTTCACGAATATAACTTGAACTCCGAGGATTCTTTCTTGGTGATTTTCTATCCACTACTCGAGGCTTTTCCCTTTTCTCAATGTTTATATCGCGACACTCAGAGGTAACTTTCGCCGATTGACAAGTCCATTTTCTGATACTCCTTATATTTTCTTCATATAACTCACTGTTGAATCGTCAAGGCTAAAAATCTTTGCGACAGATGCTATGCTTTCATATTTTAATTTATTTAAAGGTAAATTTCCTTAATCAACAACGACATAACGTCTTTTTGCTTCCTCATGTCCCTATTAAAGTTTGATAACATCATGGGTGGGATAAACAATTTAAGGGACAAGATAAAACAATGCAAATCCATTAAAGAATTCAACATGTAGACGAGATGTTCCCAAAAGTAGCAGATACAAGGTGATGCGACAACTGTTTGGTAACTGACGTTTAGAAAACAGAGTTAGTTACAGTCGCTGGATACGATTATCAATGTTTGGATTTCAAAAAATTAATAAATTAGCATTAAGTAAACAGAAGTGAAGCTAAACTTATGTTTGGAGTTTGATTCGGACACTAGATTGATTCCCATTGTTTGTCAGTGTCGATAACGCCACTTGTTATAAATAAGGGTTGACGATCTTTTGAGTAGTAGGCCTAGTAGTGTACTTTCTTTGTGATAAATAACTACAGTACTGTACAAAACAAATAAGACCAGAACACAATATTCTACAACCTCTATAGTAACTCTTTCTTGTCTTTTTCTAAAAATACGATACATATTAGCCGGATATCCTGTAATTTTGCCAACCGCAAATAACGAGGGACTACTGTACTTAAAAGGTATCACCATCAGTGTCAGGTTAGGAGAGTGGCATGGCTGTTTTTAACCATTAAGGAAAAAATAAGATAAGGTTATTACTTATGCTTTAGTTATTATAGCAGCTAACATTAGAAATTCTCCGTTTCTGAAAATATATATATATTTGTATAGTTTTATTTAATTTAATTTGTGATAAATATAATTTCTTGATCATTGTAGGTAATTATATTTTTTTAAATTAATGCCTCTTATCATTTTTTAAAATTATATTTATATTGAAGTCAAAGATTTGTCTATCATGATACCCAAAATACCATGACATTTTATATACCCACATTATTATCGATGCTATTAAAGAATATTAAACTAATTTTAAACTACTTAACTAACTGCTTACTTGCTGACGCGTTTCAAAACGATCATTCTTCTACGAAGCTAACCCTCTACTCAGATACTAACCCTTTTTACGTAGAGGGTTAGCTTCGTAAAAAGGAATGATCGTTTTGAAACACGTCAGCAAGTAAGCAATTACGTATCCACTTAGTTAAGTAGTTTAAAATTAGTTTAATCAGTGAATTCAAGATGATTACATCAAGAAACTTCAAAGAATATTAGTTGTAAAAGAGCTCAATTTTTAAAACTTTTTCTACAACTCCTCCAATTTGGACAAATCTCTGAAGGTTAGAGGAGGAACAGAAATAAGGCTATATAAGAATAATGAATACACTTTGAAAAAAATTAATGTATTGTGAATCAATAACTGAAATATATATAAAAAAAAGAAAGATAGGCACACAGAAGATGGTACTCAATTTAATAACAAGTTTCTATTATTACAACTGATATGGCATTTTTATAACTATTATATATCTATCCTTACTAAATGTATGGCATACAAGTACTATAAGAATAAAATGACTTGTACAATAGTAAATGCTAAGTTATCTGGTATACATGGGGAGGTGGGGACGAGTAGCAATAGTATTTTGAACTAATTTTAAAAATACTTAACTAAGTGAATACGTAATTGCTTACATGCTTCTTCTAATTCGAGGGTGAATGTAAGGTTTTGGGGTATGGTATAAGTGTAATTGTGTAGTTGTTTGATTTGCCGTTCTGTAGAATGTATTGTTGTTCGATATGGTGTAGGAATATTTCTGCTAGGGTGCCTGAGATAGGGGAACCCATTGGGAGGCCATCTTTCTGTGTGTAGTATTTGTGTTGGTATGGGAAGTAGTTTTGTGATGTGATGAGTGTGATTATTTCATGTGTGAGTTTATGTAGAGTGTTGTTTGCTGTGAGCATATTTTGTAGTATGTGGAGTGTTTGTTCTATTGGCACATTAGTGTAAAGGTTTGAGGCAAATGAGGCAATGGTGGAGTTGTGAGGTATGTGGATGTCTTGAATATTGTGTTGGATGTGTGAGTGTGAAAGTTTATGTTGTCTCTGTATTTGGCTAGCTTATTTGATTAGTAGATGGATGGGTGTGTTTTCGTTGTGGATTTTAGGTAAAGCATTTAATGTGGGGGCTTGGGGTTTTATTTGTTTGTAATATTTCTTTTGTTCACTTTTCATGATTTCGGTGCATTTATTTATAAGATTTTTAATTTCTGCTTGAAATTTAGGTGTGGGGTCTGATCGTATTAATTAATTACGTATTCACTTAGTTAAGTATTTTTAAAATTAGTTTAATCAGTGAATTCAAGATGATTACATCAAGCAACTTCAGTAACCTGAAGATTGCAAAACTTTTATATTGCACATTATACATCATAATAATGTAAAACTATATAACAAATATTTAAAACAATTAAACGAAACCAAGTAAAATAAAATTATATGAATTGTAAATCCGTACTAGGCAATAAATTAAAAATAAACAGAAAGATGTAATCATTCCAAATACTTATTGCTGATGTGATAGTAATGCACAGACATCAGTGGTTTGAACACTTGGGCAACAAAGAATTGATTTGTATAGAATTGGAAGAAAAACACAAAGAATGTGCAAATGTTACTCGCAGACTATAATATCTGAAGTATAAAATAGGGGAGATGAAAAGAAGTTCATATGAAAGTCCATCTGAAAGATGACAATGTGCCATGTAGGGATACTAATTATGTAAAATATAAATAAAACAAAGTTTCAGCAGAAGTAGACCTGTTATTCATGTTCCTACCATAACCATATTCTGATATCCATGACCAACACCAATTTGTTAAATACTGTCTGCATGAGTTCTTTGCTTACGTAAAAAAAATGTGATTGAGACTCACAGAATATTCAGCAGTTAGATAATTTCCTTAGAAATGTAGATACAGTAATTATATTTGTCAAATTATAATCATATTTGTTAAAAACATATTTGATAACAATAACCGACTTCGTAATCACGATGTATAGAACATTTAAACGACAAAACACACTCACAATCTAATACTATATCCGAACAGATATTTAACAACTCTATGAACAATAACACACTATAGAACACCAATACACAATACACTCACACTAATACAACCTGAGAAACAGTCTTGTCCGTGACGTATAGCATTGAACAATGCACTGATCTAGTGTGAAACGCGTCTGCTTAAAAATATCAGTTAGTGAATAACTGACACAGTTAACTACTACCACTTATAGGTTACCAATAGTAGTTAATTAAGATAATGATATATTTTGGATTATCTGTGCCCATTGTCAATCAGAGAAAGAAATTGAAGTGAGTTACAGATGTGTATGAAAGTGTAGATAGTGTGAGGTAGTGTTTTAGTGTTCTTGCATGTATAAATTGGATTAAAGACCGGAATATCACCAAAGTAAAACTTGTCAGTCTCTTATCCTGGTCAAAAATCTCTTTTATTTATTTATAATTCAACTACAGACAAGATAATCACATGTGATGAAAATGAAGTTTAATAACTGTTTTTTGCAAAGCTAATTTGCTTTTTCTAAATGTTACAAAAAGTAACAGAGGACATCTCTAAATAATGTATAGCCAGATATCAGAGCTTTTACTGTGTATAATATCTTAATTAACTATATTCACATTTTTTTAGATAGGAAGAAACCATTAAGTAGTAAAAATTAAAATACAAACAAACTATTTTCAATATATTTACAAGAAAACTGTTTTGAAATTCAATGTTAAAATGAAACAGATAAATCTGTTAATTATAATTATATCTTAAACTATTGAAAACCCTATGGTAGTGACTGAACTGCGTAGAAACACAGCTGTTAAGAAGCTAGTAACATCTAAACAAATATTAATTTTTACACAAAAACCAGATTAATAGCACTGAGGATAAATAACAGCCATTCAGCCCTAATTTACATCAAAATTTGCCTGAGCGAAGTTGTAAAACTACAGACAAAACAGGAAAAGAGATTCTACCTTATTTACCATAAACTATCTAATTACATAAGATAAAATTTAAGAATATTTCACTACTAAGCTAAGAATTTCATTTTAATAATCATATTTCCTAGCTGAAAAACTGACATATTTTAAAAATTGAGAGTGTTTTAGTAATGACGGATCAACCCTTTAACCTTTATGCTTGCTGAACATTATAAAATTGGCACATAGAAAGAACTAATTACTGTACTGTGTTTGACATTTTGCTTCAGTTGGTATGGTGATAGAACTAAAATCACAAGTGTTGCAACCAACGGCTTCTTAAATCGTTCTTCTCAATAACTTATTATATGACTTTTATAATCAAAAGAAGTAACTTGTAAATGATAATGAATTGAGAAACTTTCATTTTATTTCCAAAACAAAGATGATGTTCACTATCATATTTATGATAGTAAAAATTCGGAAATTAATTTAGAAAAGCCATCTAAGCAGAATGGATGACAAACTACTGGTTGAATGATTCAGTAATGTTGAAGTGGATCCAGCCGGCATTAGCCAAGGATATTTGGTGAGCTTTTGTATAATAGCATTGAACTATCATGTTAAGGATTTTACACAATTACTTTAGGCAGTACGTTTAAAATAATCATAATGAAAATAAGTGCGATTTTGAGTGTTTAAAAAGACTGTAATCTACGTTTCAGATTAAAACAAATAATTTTATAATTTTCCATAAAGGATAAATTGTTGGTATTTATATTGGTCTCACACATCACCAATATTCCGAGAAAATTATACCTGACGACGTAGAAAGTCCTCAGGAACTTGGAACAAACACCAATATTCCGAGAAAATTATACCTGACGACGTAGAAAGTCCTCAGGAACTTGGAACAAACACCAATATTCCGAGAAAATTATACCTGACGACGTAGAAAGTCCTCAGGAACTTGGAACAAACACCAATATTCCGAGAAAATTATACCTGACGACGTAGAAAGTCCTCAGGAACTTGGAACTAACAATAAAAACTGTGACAATGCTTAAAATATTAAACAATTTTAAAAACACAACACATTCAACCTCACTTTACAACACACATGAAAATTTATAAAAAAAGCAAGATTTCTCAACAAAACAGAGCATTATACTGTGTTACATTACAATATAGCAGCAAAATATCGGGGCTAGGTTGGGTTTGATTTTTAAAAAATAGAGTTTACTAATGCAAGCTAAACAGTTCAGATGCCAACATGTGTGCTGTAATAGAAAACATATAGATACTAAAACTGATGTGAATTCACTTGTCAATGGGTTAGTTTTATAAGGTAACTTTACTTTAATATCTTCATAACCAAATAACCAGACACTTTGTAGCTATATATTTAGGTAAAAATTTAAAAACAGAACATGAATTTTTTTAGTTTTAGGTTTTTAATTTCAGGGGCTTAATTGCCAAATTGGATTATTTTTTATGTGTTTTTAAAGACTTTCTACCTCACAGAATATTTCGTTGTTTTGGTAATATCAGAAACATTGTGAGATCAATGTAAATACTAAATTGTTTTGACAAAATTGAAACTGAACATTTAAATAAAACACTGATACATCTGCTGTATATTTACAGGTTAAAGGGCTAAACAGTTAGAAATAGGGCTATACAGTTACCTAGTGGTTACTGTAAAACAATCGGTTTAATATTTACAAAATTAACACTCAAGTCGCAGTATCTTAAATATTTGGTTTGCGCTCATGTCTGCATAATGCATTTGGTGCCTAAATTATTAATTTTGTGCTCATGAGTTTAGTTTGTAACTGGTCTTTAGACATATGACATTAAAACTAATATAAAACAATATTATCAATATAATTAACTACACTTGAATAAATTTGTATACAGTCTGTTCAAAAAATATACTACTAACAATATTTTTGGATATATATGATTTTAATGTAACGCTTATTAAATAACAGTATCAGTGCCTCACGCACACACAAGACAGAGATATGAAAGATTGCAGTTACCAGGTACCAATTGTATTTTGCTTCGTATGTTATTGCAATCAATTTAACAAAATTATTACAAGATCAGCCAATCATTTGATGAAATTCAAAGCCAAATTACATGTTTTTAAGAATGAAGGTGTTAGGGTTACAAAATTGAAATAATGGTATAAATACTTTTTAATTAACCGGGTGAACATGCAGCAACCATGGTTCATATGTTAGGAAACCTTCAACAAGTTTAAATAAATTTATCTTTATCAAAGCGGTTATTTGGAATTTTAAAATCATTTATTGATCTTCCATGAAATTACTAATTATACTATGAAATTAATTATATACAATTTCAATAGGTTCTTTTGTACAAGTGCTGTAAAATTTATGTAAAGTTGTATAAAACAAGATGGATTGAATGAACAATGGCAATGAGTCATGGAGTAGACGTTGAGTCACCTCCGTAGTAAAGATTATTTTCAACTACTCCCGATTTGTTTATCATAATTAAGCCCCAGAATGCTAGGCTGCCAAAACCAGTGTTCTATCCCAGTTTATTATATTTTAATAGCTTAGATAAGTAGGCCTACAAGAGATCACGTTTGTGAAAATCACACAAGATGCCTCGTATGAACATCAGTTCATTAAGGCTTTCTTGGTCAAGCACCAAATTTCTTCAGGTTTTACACAGCAAAAGTAATGAAACTATTGTCTTCTTTTAATGAGGAAACAATTTTTTAGCCACTAAAAGAGATAACCCCCCCCCCCAACAAAAAATAATATACTTTTTGAACAGACATCGTATAGTGATTTGGCACACAGTAAAATACAATATTCATTTAACACACAGTAAAATATACACATATTCGAAAAATAACAGATGATACACATACATTTTGGCACACCAATATATTTGGCACAAATATTTATGAAGTGGAAGAAATATCAAAAGGTATATCACAGAATGGAAGATCTAATACCACACGCACACACACCCATGCCAAACCTAGAATTAGAAATTATATAACACATTCTTGTTCATAAAAATACAGAAAAATGGTATATTGTTGTTTAAATATATAAAAATTAAATGTTATTAATTCTTAGGAACATAAAAATTAATTAAACATAAAATGAGTTTCATGTATAAATGCAAAGATTTAAATACATACGAATAAAAACAACTTTAATTATGTTACTTTAATGTTTAAGATAAACAAAACACATAATATGTAAAGGAAAAACATAAACACATCAAATAGGAAGTATATTGTTTTTCTAGATGTGATGTTTATAACTTATTCATGTGACTCCAATAATATTAAAAATCCAATAATTTTAAAGTACAACATTCCTACAGTGTTCTCTCTCTCACACACACACATTTATGCTTACATAAGATCCCATGCAAGAAAAATTTCATAAAATCATCAAATAGGAATTATATTGCTATAATACACATGATGTTTAGAATATATCCATGTAAGTACATATTTATACAAATACTTTTAAAGTTCAATGCTTATGCAGTGCACACATACACACATGCTGCCATGAATATATGAGAAAAAAACTTGATATGAATCATATTGGCTTTTCATGTCATGTTTACAATATATCCATATAATCATATAAGTTCTGAAACATTTAAGGTTAAAATTTTGAAATTTGTTACTATATTCATATATTACTCTCTCAAACACACACACATGCACGGCATACATACATGGGCATAATATACAACAAAGATAATTAAATAATGATGTATAACATAATTTTGTAACAGAAGTCTTTCACATACTCAATGTCTGACACACATCTTCATGAGAAAAAAAATCATGTTTTATACATGCACATATAGTTAAACTCATTTATAAGGAATGAATCAGCAAGATAGGTTTGGGTTCCTTTACTTTTCTTTTCTTGGTGCTTTTAATATTTACTACCAATGTGAATAACAGATTATACACTATAATCCATAGTGAATGTGAAAAATATGTTTGTATCATATTGTCAGATAGTAGATGATCACCAACAACGGTAACAGGTATCTAGTTTAGATTATTTAATATAATACTCTTAATTGCGATATGGTCTAATGCATTGCAAAGAGCAGTGATTAAAGTCTACACAATATGCATTTGTTATCATATCAGTTCTTCATACAATGGGCACTTCTAAATGTGTAACAATGAATAATTATATACGGACAAGTCAAATGAAGTAGACAATTAAATGAAAATTCTAAGGACAAATACAAAATGGTAGTCTCTAGATAGCAACACTTGTAATGCAAAGAAAATAAAAACTGAATTGCTTTCCTACATGCAATTCATTGTTTAGATCTTTGCATAAATACTGAAACATAAAAAGTTTATTGATTTTGATAAGGTACTTTTATATGACATAAAAAATTTAATACTTAAATCAAGTACACTGTTTAAAGAAAACAGCAACACCATTTATAATGCAGGTGAAACCAGTTTCATTTGAAACAAAACTTTCAAGTTTAAGAGAGAATACGTTTTGTGGGTGGCACTTTAAAACTGATGACGGTTTGATTGTTTTTCTAAACATGCATCAGTAAGTTCAGAAAACGTAACTGAAAGCTGCTGACAAAAATAACAGAGAAACTCAGGGTTTAAAAAAAAACAAAAAAATTTCCTAAAATTCCATTTAAAAAAACAAAACCGACATTATTCAATACTTTTGAAAATGAATTAAAGGAATTAATTGCTACACAAAGAAAAGGCAAAACCAAAGATTAAGGAGTAATCAAAAGTTTCATTTCACATCTCCACAAATTGTTAGTTTTAAATGTAAAAATTGTCAACACTTTTTATAACAAAAATTTCTTACATAGTCTTTCAGTGATTATTGAAAAAAAATGCCATACACAACAATACCTGT
Organism: Prosapia bicincta; assembly: GCA_036971475.1. Classification (NCBI taxonomy): domain Eukaryota; kingdom Metazoa; phylum Arthropoda; class Insecta; order Hemiptera; family Cercopidae; genus Prosapia; species Prosapia bicincta. The sequence goes on from JBAIZL010000002.1 coordinate 136,619,711, forward strand.
ACTGACATTTCTTTTGTAACTGGACCTTTAGAATTTTTACACAAAAGCAAAGATATTGAGAATAACTTGTCCCTTTTTATGGCTATGAAAAAAATATCAGAAATATGCCTAATTGGCTTTATTAAGCAATAATACTGTTCAGAGAGTCACGCTGTACAGACCTTGTATATATGCAATCTTTCTTTAAAGTTAATTTTTATCCATGAATTGTGTCAAGGTTAAAATGAATATGGGTTTATGACAAAATTTTTACATTTTAACTTTAGTGAGAAACATTTTTCTTGGTCACTTGAAATTTGTTATAAATGAGTTCAACAACATTAAATGTACACAAATATATGTGTAAACATAGAGTTACAACAAAATAAAAAGTATTGTCATATAATTTGTACTTATCATACCTAAGTATATGTAAACAGAATATATTTAAAGACAGTGTATAATTTTTTCTATTTAAATAAATTTGATGAACAATTTTTTTATAGGCATTGTAAGGTCTATGTAGGTAACACAACAAGAAAATCACTGAAGTTAGAGAGAAATAATATAAACTAAATTCAATATTCTAATCTGTAACTTGGTCAACAACTCTGGATATGCAACATTTATGGTGAATTCCAGAGGAACTAATTTAGTCAAGTCATCTGATTTATTCCACATAGTTACCCTTCTAATGAGCATATAAATATTGTGCAAGAGAAAGTAATATTCAGTTTTTGCCAGGCTCTATATAAATCTGTTGAGTATCATGTTTCGGCCTAGCATTGACACATTTCTATCAATTGGAACTTTTTATGAACTAGGAATGGGAAAAACTTATAATAATCAATAGATCAATACAAAAAAATTGAATAATCTTGTTTTAATAATATTTTTTATTGCCTGAATCTAAAATGTGAAGGTTTTTGGTTTTTAATATTTATTTTATAAGTGAGTTTATGAATGAAATATCAGAAAGAATTTTAGAGACTTGCAATTCATAATTTTCAATGTATGCAGAAAAGAATTGTTAATATCTTCCGTCACTGATTTCATTCCAAATTTAACAATTAATAATGTTCAGGTTTTTGAAAAAAATTCAACAAGTACTGTCATGTAAATATACAATTTAATGAAAATGCTGGGAGTGTTTTTTTCATTGTTGTTATACTGCCACAGTCCCTAGCATTTGTAAGAAGAGCACTATCTACACTACAATGGCAGTAATTACCTTAGGTCACTAATGGTAGTCATGTCAATTCCAGTTGACAGACAACTTAGGTCAAAATTCACATTCAACTTTGACAAATATATTATGAACTTGGTGCTGTGTATATAGAAAAGGAAGACATTATGAAAAAAGGGTGATAATTGTTTTAAAGTATCTATAATGACCACAAATATAAATTATATTGTGTAAGAAATTATACAGGGCAATGTGGAAAGCCTTAACTAGGTAAAAGATGAAATACTATAAAACTTGCTGGTGAAGCCCCTAAAATTATTTTTATTAAAAAAGACAAAAATAAACTTCTCTTTATAACACACACCCAATTTTATCAACACACAGTTTCTTTATAAAACAGAGTACTATGTTATACTTAGGGATGGGCCGATTCCGATTCTCGATTCCAGGAATCGTCGATTCTAGGTGGTATCGAGGAATCGTCGATACTCGATTCTTCATCATAAAAGTGTCGATTCCGATTCCTATTATGGTAACTATTAAAATATGCGTGTGGAGTAATTTATTACCAAACAAAATTTATTACCAAAATTTATTATATTTGTGTGGAAAAATAATTAATTACCAACTATGCCTTATTTATGTATTAGTTGATTTGAATGAATTAAATGATTAAAGTAAACGAAAATATTATTATTTATGAAGCAACAGCAATCAAGATCGTAACCATTTCTGGTCGTTTGACATCGCTCGTCTCTCTCTCTCACTAAATGTCAGAACAAAACATAAAAAAGTACAGTAAAAACTCGATTAACCGTCACCGTCGAAACCGTGGCCACGACAGTTGAGCGAATAGACGGATAACAGATATACTGTATTATTCCTCCGAAACTTAACCTTAATAAATTATATTATAGACAGATATCACTCTCATTGTTGAAGGTTTTGTGTAGCCTATTACATTAAAACAGAACTTTTAAAAGGTTTTACCATATGACCAAGATGTTAACTAAATTAATGATTAGAGAACTTAGCGTGTAAGCTAATATAACTTGAAAGAATCGAGAATCGACTAAAGAATCGAGAATCGAAAGGAAAATTTTAGAATCGGAATCGAAAATTTTAGGAATCGGCCCATCCCTAGTTATACTATATTACATTTTAACAACTTGGGAGTAACTGCTGCAGAATTTTTTATTTTAAATAAATAAAACCTCTTCACCACAAAAACTTTTTATCTAAACCCTTATCTAAATTTTAATTACAAAGCAATCATCTTTATTTGAAATTATTACAAAATCTTTTCAACTGCTTTGTAACCAAAATATACGTAAGGGTTTAAATAGAAATTGTTTGTGTTTAAGAGGTTTTATTTATTTTAAATAAAAAAGTATATTACAATTTCACTATTAAATACAGGTAGAGTATATTTGGTTATAAAAAATACCAAAAACAAAGTTTATTTATGAAATTTCCTCCACTCTGGTATATGTCTTGCATTCCTACACACAACATGAATGCCAGGTTTCAATTTACACATCAACTGTTTTGTGATCAACATCAGTGATCTTCATTATTTTAAAAAAACAAACCTATTCTAACCAGATATGTTTAGTTACTCTATATTGTAATGGAAGATAGTGCTCTGTTTTATAAAGACAATTTGATTTTATACAGTAAAGGTAAAAAATTAGCATTGTTTTTAAGTTATAGACCACCACTAGCAAGTTTTATTATTTTCATTTGTTGATTCCATCTTCGCGTGAGCTACTAGTAATCACTAAACTCTTTTAAATGTTTTAAACTTGCCTATAGTAGCCCTTACTTTGCTTGTCGAGGACGGCCGTTTCCGGAATGTGTCCCTTTGTCAACTCAGACCTTAACTGATCTCAAGGTTTACATAGGTTAGGGCGGGGGTGGGATATTTTGGTGGTGTGGGTGTATTTTGTGTGTATTAGGAGTTATGATGTCAAAAAACTCAGTTACGGTCTGAGTTGACAAAGGGACACATCTCCCGAAACGGCCGTCCTCAACAAGCAAAGTAAGTGCTACTATAGGCAAGTTTAAAACATTTAAAAGTGTTTATTTATTATTTTCCTTGGCTTCTTGAGAATGTTTTACATTGCAAGGTACAATTTTTTTCAATATTTACATTTGAGATCAATATTAAAACTCTAATACCAATTCACAGTAAGAAGAAAACACCCTAACAGTTATTTACAATAGGTATTATAATACAGCTTCTTTTACTTGGATATGGGGAACTTTGGTTCATCATCTAGAATATAAAAAAGAAACTAAGATGTAAACAATAACAATTTTTAATTTATTTTAAAGAAATTGTTACTTCATTTTTTGAAAATGCCTTATTTTAATACTGTATATTTTGAACAATACAATTGCAATATATCTAAATACTTTTATATACACTTTTTTGGAAGCAAAGAATACTTGAAGATTTTTGTTTTGAATTATTTATGAATTTTATATTTAACTTACCAAATTACTAAAAAATGTATACTCTATTCAAAATCAAATAGTTTCTAATTCTAGATATTCTATATCTAACAGTGAAATGCTGTTAAAAATACTAATAAAAATATTTTAAATGAATATTTTCATGTATTTATTAAATTTCGAGTTTTTTTCCGATCATAATTTTAAGATGGTGAATTTCTTGGTCAATTTGTTTAACGTTTTTAAAAATAAAACACGTAAATATCACATGGTAAGGAAAAGTTTTTTTCATCTGGTAATAGTTAAAACTAGTAATGTTCTGAAAATGACACAACTGTTTGATTTTATTAGTGACGATTGATGTAACACTTTGTATACTGAGACAAAATCTTTGTAGTGCACTACTTACTGGAAATTTTCAGGGTATTTACAAGAATTCATGTTTTTGTAATTATTGTTTAAAAAAAAACTAAATATTGAAATAAATAGTACGAATTGACCTTTCATAAAACATACAACTTTATATACCTTAATCTACTCAAAAAATAAAATTTGTTTGAAAATATAACAAAAATTAGGAAAAAGAAAAATTATAAAATTTAATGTATTAATTGCTCTCCAATTTGTTTACACTAGTAGTTCGCTTTAAAATCTAATCATAGCGCTATGCAAACTAAAATAAATAACCTAGCAAAAAGACACAAGAAAAATGAACTTATTGTTATACCTTTAGTAAAAACCCCTAACATGTTTATAAATATGGACACAATTTACAACTGATTTCAGATTTGCTACAACAGTGGTACTATTCACACGTCATTTGATAAAAATGAACTGCATTGGCTTAGAGAGTATTGTGAAAATCGAAACTTGATATTTTACTGAAAATAAAAATGGTTGAAAATAAATACATTGGTCTGAGCTAAAATTGGGCTGAATTTATAATACAGGTCTACAACAAGCCGACCTATAAAAGTATACAAAGTGTTAATCAGATGTTATAATAATTAAATTTATTAAACCGTTGTTTCCTTATCACTAATAACATGAATGGTGCCATCCTCAGTAATCTGTATCTCTACTTTTGGCACATCATCTTTTTCACTCGCAATTGTTTCCTTATTACCAATATTACTCACGTTTTCTCTTTTACGATCCACTTCATTTAATATCTGAATTGCTCCACCAGGTCGCCCAATACGTTTTAGATTAATCTCATTACGCCCACTAATGTAGTTCTTTGTACAGTCTGGTATATCAACAGATATTCTCGAAGACATTAAAAGAACATCATTTTGTGATTGATTTAAAAAGACACTCCCCATCTTTTCAGAGAAAAGTTGATACTTACTTTATTATCCAATTGACAAAGCAGCAATTAAAAAAAACACAAATATTAGGAAACAATAATTGTTATGTTAGTGTTTAACTACAAGTATTTACCCATGACATTAGTTGTCACCTGTAGCTATTACAATAACAGTGTAGAAAATATACTTTTACTAATTCTATTCAGTGAACATTTTGAAGAATCAATTACTTTACCTGGTGTTGAAAATCATATAGCAAAATTATGTATTTAAATTATACCAACTGATTAACCTGACATTTGAATGATTTCTCAATTTGAAACAATTTTAAGTTAATTTTATCACCTGTTCCATAACTTGTGTTGTAAATATTAAAATAATTTTTTTTTGAAATCGTGGGTTATCAAAACGTTTTTCAACTAACAACCTCTAAACAAAGTATCGTCTGAGGTATTTGATTTACTTTCACCGTTGGTTATCAAAATGTTTTTCAACTAACAACCTCTAAACAAAGTATCGTCTGAGGTATTTGATTTACTTTCACCGTTGGTTACAAAATGTTTTTGAACTAACATTCTCTAAACAAAGTATCGTCTGAGGTATTTGATTTACTTTCACCGTTGGTTATCAAAACGTTTTTCAACTAACAACCTCTAAACAAAGTATCGTCTGAGGTATTTGATTTACTTTCACCGTTGGTTATCAAAACGTTTTTCAACTAACAACCTCTAAACAAAGTATCGTCTGAGGTATTTGATTTACTTTCACCGTTGGTTATCAAAACGTTTTTCAACTAACAACCTCTAAACAAAGTATCGCGTGAGGTATTTGATTTACTTTCACCGTTTTAATGTTTTATACATTAACCCTTTGCACTCCGACCATGAGAACGCTTGTTTGGTATGGCACTCAGAACCTGGGTATTAACTGGCATATGCCTTTGCCGTGTACACTCCAATACTAGCAAACACGTTGCCTGCACTACCCTTGCAGTAACTTGGAGAAGTTGTTTCTCAAATATCTACACACGCAAGGTTGCGTGACGTACCACGGACAATGCGTACAACCTTATGCGCAGCACTGTGACGTAAGTATCACTCCGCGCCTATTCACAACTTCTACATCAGCGCTGAATTTATTACCCTACTTTAAATTGAAAAAAAGTAACTTTCCTACTTCAATTAAAAAAAAATTCTTGTGGATATCGTCCAATTTCGTGGTTTTGAACAATTTCCCAAAATATCATATGGTGCCGAGCTACTGCATTTCAACCGAAATATTAACCTTTGATTAGCAATATTTCCATGTCTTGATAAATCTCCTGAAACAACATATTTTTGAGATTTTTTGTAATTTTTTTCTTTATTTTTCTATAATTCTTTAAATTATTGTAGAATGTACTATTTTTAATATTTGTTATGAGAATATTTAATACTTAAGAAAGTACAAATTTTGTCGAAATTAGTAGCCGTCCACATCTTCAGATTTGAATGGTTAGAGACGGTATTATTTTCACACAGAAAGTCGTAATATTCGTTAATTTCTGTAATAATTTTGTTGACCAAATCTCTATAAAAAATATTTTGAAAAAGTACAATTCTTAGGTTTTGGTGGTAAAACAAATTTGTTAGAAATGCCTGATTTATTTTTACAATGATCTGTAAACACATGAGACAAACCATAGACTTTGCATACAAAAGAATGGTGACTATGTACTCTGTGTAGCATTTATTGTCCAGATAGTATCAAATATTGAACCTAGAGTGCAGTACAATACACAGAAAACAAAATTGTAAACATACAGCAATTATAGTTAGAGAGAAATGATTCACATACAGGAATGCTCCCACTGCCCATAGCATAATCTCTTGTACTGGTACATGAATGCTAATCAAAGGGTTAAGTTGAAAATTTAGGTTTTAGATTTATACAAATCCCGAATTTATTTGAAAATGTTTTTATTTTCATTTCACAAAAATTTACCAAAAGAACCATTTGAATTAGTTTTCTCATCAATAAATAATTCTAATACCATACCATCTTTCTCGTCCAATAACTGGATAATTCTCATAACATCGGCTTCTTATATTGTGAAATAAAACATACTTTTAAACTACAAGACTTCAGAAAAATGAGACAAAACGATTACAAAATATATTATGCAAAAAGACACTTGAAACTTCACACTTGTGTATGAGAAACCAAGACACTTTATGACAATGTAAAATGGCGGGATGTGTTGTTCTATTATTAGTTTTTACCTGAACCACCAACTTAAGAAAAAATTAGTTTTTTTAAAGTTAATACAAAACCCAAAGATTGGCACACCATAATTTAAAAATCCCAAACTATATTGGTTTTGGGGTAGAATAACAGAAAAATAAAGCTGGGTTATACCCGGCTTCTGAGTAGACACAACAAAATACATTGCCCTGCTTTGGAGAACTGAGCTTAAGTCGTTGCTCGATTTCTTGGAGCTAAAACGCATAATACCATTGCCAATTTATAGCCCACAGTGGAGTGCGAAGGGTTAAATGTATTATGGAAAAAACCAAATGAGATATTACAAATATACAGTATTTCACCCTCAAGAATTAGAATAATAAGCTATATATAATTCCAGAATCTTTAAAAGAACTCGTCAGGAAAACTAACACAAGGAAAATTTGGTTAACAGAGATGATAGCATGAGGATTTCAAGTCTTAAACTGGATTCATGTGCCACAGAACAATACTAAGTGCAAAACTTGTTAATTTCCTTCCACCTTCCATAATTCTGTTAGTTTTAGATTCTTTAAAATAATTTTCATTAAAATTTTATAAAAGATGGTAACAATGATACTGTTATCTTTGTTTCAAAATTTGACATGAGGTTTGTGATCATCTGAATTTTAATTTATCAATTAGGATGGAAAATCATTTATTTTGATGAATTACAAATTTTGTGGTAAAACAAATTAGGTTTGATAAATTCTGAGTAATTTTGTGTACATGTTCCATTTTCTACATAAACCGTAAATACTTTACACTACTTCCTAATATGTTATTGATTACAAAAAATGACACTAAAAACACTAGAGCAGAGCAATGACTATTCGAATTAAGTGGTAGACAAGAGTGTTTGGATTAGTGATTTTTCAGATATTAAAAATTACTGATTAGTGATGATAATTCATTCAAAAAAATTATGAGCGTCATAGGAGCAATATGAAAGAAACATAAAAGCGGAGGTAGGTATAAAACAGAAAATTGTGTATAATTTTTTTCACACTTTTTACAAATAATAAATACATAAAGAAGATGTAATATTTTACAAATACCTACAGTTTAGGAGAATAAGTCATTAGTTTATTACTTATAGTTTAACCACTCGACTTACAAATTTTTTTCACATTTCCTTCTCAAAAAATCATATTTTTTTTAGTGAATTTCATAGCTTCTCTACATGCCATTAGAACTACCTTCATTGAAAAATTGTTTCTTCTATAATAAGGGGTTAAATATCTCTCATAAATAACACTTAATTATTACCCGATTTAATTCGGAAATCGAAAAAAGTATCCTAATTAATAATATATAACATGCAACAGTTATTTAGTTACTATCCTATATAATAAAATGTTATTTATGCATATAGGTTAAAACTTTGAAGTGATTGAACAAAAAAAACAAGTAAAGAACACAAGACAGTTTATAGAAAAAATACAAAATATAAAATCAATGTATAGTGAGATTTTTTATCTTTTGATATTTGTTAATTTTTTTCCAAAAATACCATTTAAAACAACTTTAATTTTGCTAAATTTTTTTACCTGAAAATAAAAGTTGATAACGAGAATGTTAACCAATGTGTTAAATAATCAACTGTTTTATTACACAAAATTATTTTCATTTAACAATGAATTTTATGATTGTAACAGTAAATTAAGGGTTGTTTATCATCTTAGTATTGAAAAACCTTTTACGAAAAAGATTTAAAAAAATATTCTTGTAATTTCCAAGAGTGTCAACAACAACTTAAAGCAACTGTGTCGTAAATGTTTATATTAATTAAAACAACCTCTCACCACAAATTCAACAAATTTTATTTTAACCTTATGTACATTTCGACTACAAAGTAATCATCTTCAGAGGTATTTTTACAAATAACTTATTATTAAATAATAAGTTATTTGTAAAAATACCTCTGAAGATGATTACTTTGTAGTCGAAATGTACATAAGGTTAAAATAAAATTTGTTGAATTTGTGGTGAGAGGTTGTTTTAATTAATATATCCAAGAGTGTGGATTATGTATGTATAAATTTTCCACAATTTTTAATGTAAAAGAATGCAATTTAGCAAACACTTGATCAATTATTTATTAACAATCAACAATGAAATATAATTTATGTATGAAGCCAAGCAGAATAAATGTTTATTGTTTATTCTTGATATTATGTATTACAAATAATGATAATATTGATATTTGTTGAATTCATCTTCTAGTGAGCTACTTGTTTTAACTGAAACTCTTTTAAATATTTTACGAACTCGCCTATAGTAGCACTTACTTATATTTGTTGAGGACAACCGTTTCGGGAGTTGTGTCCCATTGTCAACTCAGAGCATCAACTAATATCCCACCCCTACCCTAACCTACAAAAACCTTGAGATCAGTTATGGTCTAAGTTGACAATGGGACACATCTCCCGAAATGGCCGTCCTCAACAAATATAAGTAAGTGCTACTATAGGCAAGTTGTGAAATATTTACAAGAGTTTTAGTGATAATATTGAATTTGATACTCAATACTGCAATGCAGAACATACTGTATAACTTACAATGCAGCAGATTCGAACCATTGTAAATCACATATATTTGCAGTGTTTAATGTTACGGTTAATAGAATAATCAAAATACCTTTGAATTTTAAAAAAATTAACTTAACCCGCTTGTATTAAAAATTGTCAATCGGACATTATCTTATTATTGAATGTTATGAATATAACATTCATATATTATTCAAAATATATGTATATTATCTGTTAATACCAATTTAAATAGCAGAAAACTAGTTAAAAATTAATACATTAACCCACCATTTGATAAGGATTTAATAAAAGGTTTAGAACAAGTTCTTAAAAAAATAAATTTAAAGGAATATATAATAGTTATAGTAGCCTATGAAAGGATTTAAAAAAGTAAACTGTAATTCATGTCATAAAATTTACATTCATTCTGATATTTAGACTATCTGTGGTTAGTTACAAATTTGTGGTTTGACCATCTGTAGTTATGTACCATGCTAAGAAAAATTTGCAACTGGTGCATGATAGTTTCTCATGTACAAGTATGATTACCCTGAATCTTGAAATCCATTTTGGTTGTTAGGCTACTTAAGCTATTTGTTGATCATGTCATGTGGAAAGGAGCCACGGGGAGCTTTATACCCTTTTTCAGTATTAGGAGTTGGTAATTTATCCTAATATGATATGTTTTTTTTTTTTAACTGGGAGGTTACAAATTTGTGATAGAGCAAATTTTAAGTGTGGTTAAAAGCTTGAAGACATCTTTTAATATTTTGAATAGATTTTGTAGACCGGGAGGTAGTCTGTAGTGAAGGATTACCTTTTATACATTTTATCCAGTTTATTACATTTCACTGGTGATTTAACCACTTAACTTACCGACTTGTTTCGTGTTTCCTTCCCAAAAAAAATCATATTTTTTTATTGTGAATTTCTAATCATCTCTATATCCCATTAGAACTGCCTTCATTTGAAAACTGTTAATTTGTATAATAAGGGTTGAAATATCTCTCATAAATACCACTTAATTAATAACCCGAGTTAATTCCGAAATTGACAAACGTATCTTAATAATTGATGTATAACATGCAACAGTTTTTTAACTACCATATTATATAATAAAACGCTATTTTTGCATATAGGTTAGAACTTTGAAGTGATTTTACAAAGAAAAATGTAAATATGTTCGCAAATATTGCTGCTTTTGAATGTAGTTTGACAGTAACACAGTGAATGTTTCACTTTCACACTCGTAACAAAAATTTAATCCATTTACACACAGTAATAAGCATTAAATACACACTTTCATCAATATCTATGTACATAAAATGTGTAAAAGTTGTTTTATATATCTGCGAGAGTATCGTAAATTTTGAAACATAGTGTAACACAAAATGCTATGTCAGGGCAGAAATATCTGAATTCTCTCCTTATTTTTTGCAGTTTACATCAGGTGGTAAAGCATAAACTATGTATTATGTTGAATTTTTTTTTGGGAGTTTGTGGTAGTCTCTCTGAAAATTGATGCCCTGTTAGCCTACAGGGTGTTGGGGTTGAGCTACGATGTATAGGCTTGAAGACAAAAAAAAATTGGAAAAGCGGCATATTATCCGGTAAAAACAATGAGTATAAATATAAACTAGGTTTTAGGTTTTATGAACTAACGCAAGAATAAACGATAACTGTAAATAAGATTGAATAAGCCGACTACTGTGAATAAGAGTCAATGACAAAATGCTTGGACGCCCCAAAATGTAGCGTGTCATCATAATATTGTAAACAATTGTCAACTAATCATTGTATTAGTCATTTAAAGGATAAACGCCTCTGGTTAGTAATTTAAGTGGTTAAGGTTTTTAGAGGATTGTGCTACGTGGAATTGATCTTCAAGGAATTGTTTTCCAAATATCGACATCCTATTCTTTGGAAGGTTGTTGATATTTTTTTATTAAAGTCTTCAATAATTCTCTATTGTTGAAACAAGAAATGATCTATTCCATACAGCTAGGAAGTCAGAGGCAAAAGATTTGCTCGATACATATGTACTAAATAGTCGTAAAATATACTGGATATATATATGTCTCTAATCTCCTTAAATACCAGTTATTTCAGTCAGCGCTGAACTCCAGGATCCATTTAATTAAAGCATCAATACAGGATTTGTTTAGAAATTCTTTTAAAACTATTAAGCTCATGACTGAAAAATTATGTTTGTATTTGTTTAATCTAAGTAGGGTTTTCATAAATTTACTTAAATTGTAAGATCAGGGAGTAGTTAAGTGCTAAAGATTGCCTAGCAATTTAAACAAATTTTAAATAATTGTTTACATTTCACAAAAGAAGTTTTTATAAAAAATACCAAGAATAAATTTGAATATTTATTACTATAAATGTTATTACCTGTAGCAAGCATTAAATATTAAATTTTTTTCCGAATTATCAAAGGTTTATACTAAATCTTGTTCAACACATGCCTCACTTAACCCTTAGCACTCGACTGTCAGGGGAGCCCCGCCAAGCGTATATTGCACTTTACTCGTATGTCGGGGTCACCCGACACGATTTTCAAATGCCTATAACTCGTCTGCGGCGAGACCCACGACATTCAATCTTTTACCATTTGGTGCTACACTCTATTGAAAATAATGTGAACTAAGTTGAAAATGCTTAACAATATGTGAGTCATCACAAAATCTAGTTTGCCGCTACGTTGTAAGCTGCAAGTAGTTACAGTTTTGCCGGGCATTTGTTTACTCATAGTTTGCCGTGGCTTCATTTGCAATTAGTGATTCTGAAATTCCTGATCTTTTACTTGATCCTGATTTATTAGAATGTAGTTCAGTTTCATAAACAAAATGATTAAACCAACAGGTATTTGTAAATATAACCAGTTTATGGGTGGTGTAGATTTAGCTGTTCAATATAATGAACCGTGCAGTTTTACGAGACGAACAAGTAAATGGTGGAGGACAATGTTTTTCTGGCTATTAGATGTAGCTGTAGTAAACTGTTTTATTATTTATAATAACAAAAAAAAGGAAATAAAAGTTTTTAAAAAATATTTTCACCAAAACTTGGTGAGGGAACGCATTGGTGATATCAGGAATAACCCGTATAGTGAGAGGGGTCGGTCGTCAACTACTGACAAAGAAGAAAGACTGAATTGGAAATTACATTTAATCTTTTCCAATGATAAAAATACTTCTAAGGATTGTGTAGTTTGAAGTAACAGGAAGATAAAAGGAGGTAGAAGGGAAACAGTTTTTCACTACAAAACATGCGGCAGAAAACCAGGACTTCATCCGGAAGACTGTTTTCAAAGATATCATACTCTGCAAAACTACAAATAAAATAATAAAATCATGTACATACAGTATTAGTGAATAAAAATAGCTTAGTTTACTAAAATCATGTAAGAGAAAACAAAGTTTTCTATAAACAATAATGCAACCTGCAGGTGAGGAATTTGTCCCAATTTAATTACAAGTGGGGAAGCAAAGCATGTTACAAAAATTCGAGCGCTAAGGGTTAAGAAGTTTAAATCAGCCATAAAAAGGTTACACTAACTGTATAGAATATTGTTTACCTGGAGAAAATTTTAATGGGTAGAGAATACATTTTCTTGTGAGGACCTGCATACATCAGAGCATAAAAAGAAGTGGTGTGTATAGAACGGTAGCTTTTGTAATGTTGACAAGGAATATTGGAACTAAAAATGAGATTTTAGTCATCAAACAAATCTGAGGAGATGATTTGTATTTAAAGGGTTAAAAATAAAATAATAACCAAAATAAATAATTGAGCAAATACATTTTTATAATAACATGATCATATATAACAAATCTATGACAACTATAAATAACAATATATAACACAGCACAGAGCACACTATACTCACATATCAATGGAAACATACAGATGATTTTTTTTTATATAAGCAATTACTGAGTCTGGTACCAAATACTTGACACTTAGACCTCTGTGTATAGCACGCCTTATTTTAGTTGAACTGATTTCATTGCTTATCCATTCAGTAACTATGATAATATGACTCTGAAATAAATATGTAGCCAATAATTGTTCATCTAATAAATGTTAAAAACACAAGTGAATAGTAAATCATTTATAAATTTCCGACTTTATCTAACATTTTTGCATTCCTAAACACTACGTAAGCAGCAAGCACAGAAACAATTAAAGAAAACACAGTAGATAGGTGGTTGATGTCAGGTTACTTGGCTATCCCCCAGCAACATGGCGGACTACAAGCGATGAATCACCTTAGTAGAGAGCATCATATTGCGTTTAGACGATGTTATATATGCTTAAAAATATATTATTTATTAAGTTACTAGACCTTGGCCTAAATAATAGGCCTGATACAAAGACGTATATAATAATTGTAACTGCATATACATTTTGGTTATTATAAGTTGTATACAAGAAATCAATAACACAAATATGATATTAATGACTAAATTACTAGACTGTTGCCCTATAAATGTATAACATTATTCTGTAGAGTTATTGTGTGGCAATAAGGTTGAACGTTTTTCGATTTCGGTGCGGTTTAGTCAACAGACAAACTGAATATTTTCGTTAATTTCATCGTTATTTTTTGTTACAATCTGTATGTATGTGAGGTTACATTATTATTGTAAAGATTTTAAAAGTCGCATTCAGAAAAAATTACACATAATTTTTCCAAAACAACAACCCTTTTAGGGCAATAATGTATATAATGTGTTGTATTAATGTATACAGCAACTCTATTTTATTCCAGTGACTTGACTGTAACTTGTACAGTGTAGTAGCTGTTACAGGTAGTGTAGTTTAGAAAGAAGGTTTCCTCATAACATTCAATTTGAATGTCAGTCATATTTTACCGTCAATATGGTAATTATTGTTTTATGGTAATAAATGTTAATATTAATTGTAAAATATAAACTATTTCTAAAAATATTTTTATTTTGTATTACTGAGTACTTGTGGTGTCTTCATATAATGTTGAAATTACCTTTGAATGGGGTAATTTGTTGACAGTAGTTATCAGACAAATAAACATATTTTTGTCATTTCCCAGGCAAAGTTTGGAAAACATATTTGTCATTTGTTCTTCATTATGTGCATTTTGTAAGGAAGATTACTTAAAATAACACTTTGATATAAACACCTTCAATAGACTAGACAAATAACAACATGATTAACCCCCAGCACCCAGTATGGTTACTCGTTTGCGTTGGCAAGGCCCACCTTAGGAACGTAATATTTTTGCTCAAATACTAATCGGTAATAAATGTTAACATTTATTGTAAAGTACACATCAAATTCTCAAAATTGTCTTATTTTGTATTTTGTGACTTATGGTATCTTTGTATAACGTTGAAATTATCAATTACGGGAAAATTTGTCGAAAAGCAAACATATTTTCATGACAGGGCAAAACTGGGAAAATATTTTTGTCATTTGTTCTTCATTATGTACATTTTGTAAGGAGGATTAATTAAAATATTAGATTTAACTTTATCTAACTTAATTAATAATAATAAATACCTTTCACCTTCAGATTCTAATGTCGACTTCAGTGATTCATTTTTTATGGTTTATTCGTCTTCGTTATCCAAGAGAGGCACTGGATATAAATAATAGTGGGTTTTATTTATTTAGTTATGTATTACTTGGACAAAATATTTCGATTCTTTTTAGGTTTGAAAGTAATTTCAATTCCATATAATTAAATCTTGATTTTAAGTATTAGCTGTTAAAAATCATAAACATTTCTTGAAGAAATGTGCTGAGATTGTATTTCTATTAAAATGATCTGGAACTATGTGTGGTTTAGGTTTATTAAAGAAATGAGGCAGCAGATTTTTGGTAATACAAAATCTGGTAACTGTATATCTATTAAAATGCTCTGGAACTATTTGCGGTTTGTTTATTAAAGAAATGAGACAGCAGATTTTTGGTAATACAAATTCTTATAACTGTATATCTATTAAAATGCTCTGGAACATTGTGCAGTATAAGTTTATTAAAGAAATGAGGCAACAGATTTTTGGTAATACAAATTCTGGTAACAGTATATCTATTAAAATGCTCTGGAAGTATGTGGGGTTTAGGTTTATTAAAGAAATGAGGCAACACATTTTTGGCAATACAAATTCTGGTAACAGTATATCTATTAAAATGCTCTGGAACATTGTGCAGTATAAGTTTATTAAAGAAATGAGGCAACAGATTTTTGGTAATACAAATTCTGGTAACAGTATATCTATTAAAATGCTCTGGAAGTATGTGGGGTTTAGGTTTACTAAAGAAATGAGGCAACACATTTTTGGCAATACAAATTCTGGTAACAGTATATCTATTAAAATGCTGGAAGTATGTGGGGTTTAGGTTTATTAAAGAAATGAGGCAATACATTTTTGGCAATACAAATTCTGGTAACAATGAATTAACTTTAAATTTAATAAACAAATTACAACATATGATACTGAAATTTAATATCCCTATGTTAAACAAGGAAGTGATTATTAAAAAAAAATTTATAATCGAAATAAATACTTGTGTAATATAGTAGTTCCTTGCTATTTGTGGTGTCACTTATCTACAGTTATCAAAATTACAGGACAACCTGTTAATATGTGTTGTATTTTTAAAAGAAGGCAAGAAAGATATTGTACATTACTAGACCTACTACTCAAAAGATAGGCATTTCTTATTAATACGAATTAGACTGGATTGTTTTGGGAAAGAATGTCTTCATGAACTTACATGTCTATGGAGAAGAAATATGATTGGGGTTTAGGAATGTTTAACTCTTCTCAATAGCACATGGAATTTACGGTAAGGGATTTAAACACACTAAGAGTGAAGATCTCGACAATCTGTTAAAAAGTGCGAACCTGGATTTGATGGAAGACGAGGTGGAAGGAATAATTACCGAACCTGTGCCTATCTCGGATAAAGAAGACAAATAAATCATGAAAAATGAATCACCAAAGTAGATATTAAAATCTCGGAGAAAAGTACGTTTAGGGAAACCGTTAGCTCCATCGTTTCTGAAATAGATCCCTATTTAAAATGAGCATTAAAATTTAATAAAGAGCTGGAAAAAGCACTATCACAACATAAAAAAGTGTGTAAAGAACTAGAAATAAATTACGCACAAATTAAAATAACAGGTTTTTTAAAAATCAAATTAACAGCTTATGAAAGATTATTTGTTTAGAATTAGGTGTTTAAAAATTTAGTGGATAGTGTTTAACAATAAAGAATAGTAGTCTGTGAGCGTGTACATTTAATAAAATTTCCGTGTTTTCGGATTGAAGGAAAACAAATATAATCAATAAAAATATATGTACGTAATTATGTTGTTTGTAAATATACCATATTGTATTTATTGTAAGTGAACCGTATAGCTGTAAATATTGTTAAGATATTTGATGTGGAACATAACCTACACAAATAACGAGAGATCACTGTATCTAGTTACTTGAATTCGTTAAACTTAAATAGATGTTTGTTTATAGTAAAACAGCTTTTTTTTAAAGTATTAACAAGAATATAGAATCAACTTTGAAAAATAAATTTATTTTCTATGATGTTACTACCTAAATCTCTTAATTTAAAATATTTACAACAAAAATTTGCTTTCTCCCAAAGATTGAACATTAAAATAGCCATATTCTTTAGGCGTTTGAATCAGCCTGTTTTATTATCTTATTTGAAAATCTTTAATTGTCTAGGAATGCACTTCTTTTTTAATGTAATAATAAAGTTAATAATGTAACTAAGAAAAAAACCAAGAATACAAAATTTGTAATATATTGAAAATAATTGTTTTAACGCACCAACATTTTTACTGGTGATTTATTAAAATCAAATTTGAAACCTTATCATTTAAGATTCATTATTAAACCTCGAATTAGAAAACCATATCGAGGATAAGGTTTACTAATCAAGCTGAAGGTTCACTGCAGAAAGTATCCTATGATCATCTTATATTTTATTGAATCATGAGGATTATACATAAATATAATACTTAATTTATGAATCTGAAAACAATAATGGGGGTCTGAATATACTCCGGAAAAATCATTTATATATTGGAAATGCAGTAGAGTTTTTTATAAGTTCACTGAAGTTGAGCATAAGGTCTTACCTGATATTTTGTTAAGATATCAGATTCATAAATAATGTTTTGTATATTGCTTCCAATTCTTGTTACCACAACTAAGCCATGATCTCTTAAGATGGTTTCAATCTGTAACAATAAAAGGAATGATAATGTAGGAAACAAGTGAATGTTAATTTTTGTTACTCATAATTATTGCATTAATAATTAGTTACAAAAAAGGATTAAAAACTAATTTTACTAAAAACACTCTGTAGTTTAATAGAAAAAATTAAATATTAAAGAGCATGTGACAAGAATAACTAATTATAGATAAAAACATAGAACTATCCGCAGGTAGCATTAGCAGCACAAGTCATGGTTCATGTGTAAATGTGCCAGAGGTGACTTACCATTAACCAAGTTCACAGAGTTTTCTAACCGCTATACCCCTTCAATGGATTAAAGTAGGAGGTACAGTACCGCTCAAATTAATTGGAACACCAGGTAAATGGCTACGATTCTTAAATGAAACCCAATTTATTGACCACAAAAATTACAAACAGCTCCCTAATAATTAATATGTCCTCCTTTGTTTTTATAACCTCTTCACATCGTTTTGGCATTGATTCTATGAATTTTTTGCATATATTTTTAATTTTGTCATCATGGTACCATATTTTGATTACAGCAGTAATCATGGATGTTTTTGTTGTACAATCTTCTTTAGCAATCCTTTTTTTACAAATAGCCCATAGATTTTCGATTGAGTTTAAATCGGGTGAATTACCAGGCCATTCCAGAACTTTTACTTTGTTCTCAGAAAAAAATTCCTTGCATTTTTTAGATGTATGTCATGGAGCCGAGTCTTGTTGAAAAATCCCATTGGCTTTTGGAAACATTTGCAAAAGGAGTGGGACAACTCTTCTTTGTAATAAAGTAATATATTTGTCTGAGTTCATCATACCTTCAATTGGAACTAATGGCCCTGGACCATTATAGGACATACAGCCCCAAAATATTTTTTTAGGTGGATGTTTGGGTTGTTGAAGGATGTGAGCTGATGTCTCAGCTTCATTCTCACTTCTGCAGACAAAGTTAACTTTAAGTCCCTGAACCAAAAAATGTGTTTCATCAGAGAAAACGACGTTTTTCCACTGTTCAACAGAGAACTTTTTGTAGTCAAGAAGCTGCTTTTTCTTTGGTCGGTAACTTTTCGCCCAACTTCTGTCAGCCTTCTTTCAACAGTACTAACATGAATATTAACTCCATTTTTGTTAATTTCTCGTGCCAAATCTACAGCCGACAACCTGGGGTTGATCTTACTATTCCTAATTAATTGGCGGTCAGTTTGAGATGTGGTTTTTCTTTTACGACCACAATTTCCTATTCTGTTAGCAGAAAAGGAGCCAATCTCATTAAATTGCTTAACAAGTCGGTTAACAGTAGGCCTACCTTACATTCTTCAGCTATCTTCCTCTGAGACATACTTCCATGCTGATATAGCGTAATAATCTTGCTACGTTTTCTAGGTGTGGTATCCATCAATTGAGTTATTGTAAAACTAAAATAAGTTTGTTAAACAAACACACAAACTTGCAAAAATAATAAAAACTAAGAATACTTCACTGAAAATCTGTAAAGCACAAAGAATCACTTGTGCACTAATTGTTTGTGAGGTTAGGTTGTATTAAAAGAAAATCAAAGTACTGTAGCAGTGATGCCAACTGTCGCATGATGAAAAGAGTGAAATTCCCTGTGTGTTCCAAATAATTTGAGCGGTACTGTATAGTTTGAATTATGTAGCCCTTAAGTAAGGGATAAGGAAATGATATTTTGAAATATCAAATGTTAAAGCAATAGAGAGCACAATAGCGTAATTCTAATTATTAAACACTAATAAACCCTTGCTACAAATATCTACACAACCTTCAAGTACATTTACAGTTATGTTTATGTAACAGTTAGCATCATCAGAAGATTACAAAAAAAAAAAACTGAAAACTAAATCTCAAGACTTTATAACTACTTAAAATTGGCACCACTCCCACTCTACTCATTGACTGGTTATACCAATACCAGTGCTAGATGAAGGAACAAGATCCTGTTCACTACTAGCCTATACGTAACAGATCTAACTTTTATTAATTGTTTTAGTATTAAACATTGTATTGTATATTTAACCCTTTGCACGCGTATAACATGATTCCTCGTAAGGCTGAAATCTCTGCTAGCGGGTAACACGAGAAATCACGTATTTACAATATTTTGTTTATGGAAGTCCTAGTGTTTGTTTAAAGTCCATTACAATGCGTGACAATGTTTGTTTGGTAAAAACAAACTCCTCTGCTACGTTTAATGTTCTTGGCCAACGTGCTACCAATCCACATTCTGTTGTTTTAGCTACCAGGCGCCATTACGTGGTTTATACCTGTGCGTATGATGGGTGTTCTCGGCAGGACGCAGCGTCTGCCAATTGTCGTATTTTGTGTTGGCATTGTGATTGCTATAGTTGTTTACTGTTTACGTGAGTGACCTTTGTTTGTACTGTAAGAATAATTTATTGTTTATGATTTGGTGAATAGTAATTTTAGTTACTTCTTTTTATTTTAAATGGATTTATTGATATCTTGAATTACCTAGTGTAAAAACATAAAAAATTATAAAAATAACTATTTTATAATTTTTTTTCTTCAAATACATCTTTAGGAACTCAGAATTAAATAGAACTTTGAACATTTCGCAAAAAAGGTTTTTAACTAATAGCACGTAAACTGTAACTTGCCCTTCATATGTCCCACGTGCTAAGGGTTAAGATAAATCTGTTACCTATAGGCTAGTGGTGGGTGCGGTCTTGTTCTTCCATCTAGCACTGGTATTGGTTTAACCAGTTGCTAGGCAGAGGAGTAGGAGTGGTGCCCATTGCAAGTAATTATTAGGTCTTAGGATTTAGTTCTTAGTTTATTTGTAACTTCCTGATGATGCTAACTTGCTAACTATGTTAGCGAAATTTACATACGGTGTGTAAATATTTGTACAAAGGGTTTGTAATTGTTTACTAAATGTAAATGTATTTATAAATATAAAAACATGTAAAATGACTATAGATAAAGATGAAGCCTGGTAATACTACATAGCAAGTACTCATTAAATGCTTTCTTTCTCAAAGAAATAGTCAACCAGTTAAGGAGGTCTAATGGCGTGACTACTAGCTAAGTGTAAAAAAATATCCCGTGATAATAAAAGTTATTCTGACTGGTTCTGATGAATGTCATCCAATCAAGGTTTTTAGAAGTTAAATAAGATTGAGAAAAGAATAGCTAAATATATCAGTCCATGAAAGTTATCAACATGTACAGGTAAGTCTAAAGTAAATTCTGACAAGCTTCCAGCCAAATAACCATTTCCACTATAACCAAGAAATTTTTAAAATTGGCAAATTTATATAAACAAAAGTGAAATACTAATAACAAAAACATTAAATAATTTAAAATATAAAAAATTTCTCAATCTAATTCAAATTAAATAAGTAATTAAGTAATGCCATAAACTTTGCTACCACAATTTTTTTCATTGTTGATTTTTGAATCAAAAATTTATCAAGGAGGAAAAGCTATACTTCTCATTATGGAACAAGCTTGGATGAAGAAAAGGCAGCTGAAAAAAAAGAGAAAATGCTGAGGAGACCAAAGACAACTCAGATTATGATCCAAGACTGTTTTAGCACTTGAGTATGTCAATTTAGAATTGAGTAGTTATTACATACGGGAAATAGATTAGACCGACTTTAATGAGATTTCCCAAAAATGTGTACTTAGGTACATGCTGCTCAACTATTTTTGGTCCTAGGCCTTTGAAATTTTTACTACTAGCTAAAAGTGGTTAGGGCTATATAGTAGACCACTTATAAGTTTAAAAACCTATTGGAAATAATTGAAAACAATATTAAAACCTAACAAAAACAAACAAAAATTGTATCTCCTATAAAACCAAAGGTATGAGCTTTCATTTGCTTTTTTTTAAATTGTTTAGGACCAGAAATAAAAGTGTAGCATAAACCTAAAAACTATAAATTTAGGATGCACAAGTTAGAGACTTGAAATTTGTTTACTTAAATAATTAAGTAAAAAGATCTGTCGAATACTTGAATAATTACATTAATGTTCTTCTATCCCAGGATGGTACAAAAGTGTTTTACTCTAAGAACCACAATAACTCCTGTAAAGTCCCAAGGAACAAGATCTAGCTACAGCACATCTTACAAACATACCAGGAGATTAAAGACTCCCATTCTAAGCAAAACTTTAGGTTTTACTCTAAGAACCACAATAACTCCTGTAAAGTCCCAAGGAACAAGATCTAGCTACAGCACATCTTACAAACATACCAGGAGATTAAAGACTCCCATTCTAAGCAAAACTTTAGGTTTTACTCTAAGAACCACAATAACTCCTGTAAAGTCCCAAGGAACAAGATCTAGCTACAGCACATCTTACAAACATACCAGGAGATTAAAGACTCCCATTCTAAGCAAAACTTTAGGTTTTACTCTAAGAACCACAATAACTCCTGTAAAGTCCCAAGGAACAAGATCTAGCTACAGCACATCTTACAAACATACCAGGAGATTAAAGACTCCCATTCTAAGCAAAACTTTAGGTTTTACTCTAACAGAGAATTTCAACAAACTTTAGGCAGATTCTCGATTTCCAGGAGCCATCGATTCTAATAGTATTGCTGATAATAATAGTAATTGCTGATACTCGATTCATGTTTTTTAGCTGTTAAAATATGTGTGTAGTAATTTATAGGAAAAGTTATTAATTATCAACTATGTTGCTATGAACGAATAAAGCATATGCCGATTTGGGATAAAAATATTATTATGCATTTATGACGCAACAACAAAGATGTTCAGAAGCGTTTCTGGTCTGTTTGTTTGTCACTGCTCGACCCTCTCTGCTGTCTCACTCAGGTGGGCTCGACTCTCTCTTTCACTTAACGTATCTGGTTGCCACTACTCTTCTAACGCTTCATAGATGTCACAACAAAACACAAAGAAAAGGTAGTTCGAATTTCTTCAGTTATACAAACTGAAATGGCTATTACTGAAGTTATATTATAATTGCAAACTGTAGTTCACACTTGTAATTTTAAATAAATTATTACTTGTATCGGATATGTTTGTCATGCTTTCAGAAATTCCTATGCATAAATCAAGATTGAAAGCTTTGTGTAGCCTATTAAATTAAAACGGAACTTTTAAAATACTTAACCACATGACCTAACTAATTTTAAGCTCCATTGACTTGAAGGCCATATTTATACAACTATTCTTTGAGCTTAGCTTGTGATGTCATATTAAAAGAAATAAAAAACATATACACAACTCACAAATTAATCGTTTATTGGCTCATGTGCATTTCAATGACAAAATCGTCATCATCAGTGAGTGCTGATACTATGAACTCTAACACAAAATAAGAAATTACAACAGCTATGAACTAAAATTGCAAATAATAATAATGGATATTTTATGAAAGATTTCCCCTATCAACATTTGGTTTATAATTGGAGTAATGAAGAATTCAGTAAAGAAGAAATAAGACTGTTAAACAAGGGTTTGAAATTTGGAATCGATGAACGATGTAAAGATAAGTGAATTAATTAATTGAAGTAAAAATATCTTTTAAAATTCCAAAATCAGGAAATAGAAATATTGTTAGGACTGATATTAAAAAGAAATTGGTAAACCAAATTACATCTCAGAAAATGAGTTCCAAGAATAATAATAATTACTATGAAGTTATTCAGTTAAAGGAAAAAAAATGTTTTTTATTTAAAAGTGGATAAAAGTAGCGCCATTGTAGTTATGGATAGATTGAAATATAATGAAATAATAGTGGAAATGCTTAGAGTAGAACCGTATTCAACAATAAATAGAAACTGCATAGTAAAATTTACCAGAAATGTTAACAAAACTTTAAAAATTGAAAAAGTGTATTGGATACTGAACTAAAAAGAAAATTAACTGTTTCAAACCCGTTATTACCACATTTGTATTGTTTACCAAAAGCTCATAAAGGAGGAAGAAAAGTGCGTTTAATAGTATCTGGAATTAATTCCTCAACATATTTAATTGCAAAATGGTTGACACCACACCTCCAACAGTTTGTTCCGCCTCCACACGCAGTAAAAAACAGATATGAATTTGTTAATAAGGTTAAGGATATATGCATTTTGTCTCATGAATACCTTGTTTCATTTGATGTTGTATCACTTTATCCAAGTGTACTCATAGAAAAAACAGTTGAATTGATGAAAATTTGGTTAGAAAATTAAGGATGTAGTAGAATGAAGTAGATAAATATATTTCATTTATTAATTTATGTATGGTTCAAAATAATTTCCAGTTTAACGGTAAATTTTACATCCAGAAGTAAGGCCCCGCAATGGGTAACCCTCTATCAAGTTTTTTAACCAACTTTTTTATGAGTTATTTCAATATTAATACTAAAAAGACCTTGCAATATTTCCCTTGAGTGTGGTTCAGATATGTGGATGACGTGCTCGCAGTGTTTTACTCTGAACAAAGCCTGGACAAACTTTGTAACACAATATATGGAATTTTTTCAAGTATAAAATTTACGGTTAAAATAGAAAGAGGCACGTTTGCCATTTTTAGACATTCTAGTATCAAGAATAAACAACACTTATAAGTTTTAACGTTTATATAGAAAACCAACACACGCGAGCAGATTATCACCAGTTAATTATTTCACACAATATCACACAAAAAAGCAGCGTTCAATTCTATGGTGCATCGTTTAATTAATTTGTCTTTAAAAAAGTCATTATAAAAGTGAGCTGAATTACATTTATAGTGTAGCAAGGTACAATGGATACAGTAAAATGTTTATTGATGAAATCCACAAAAAGATGAAAAAAAGAAAAAATAAGAAACCTGAGAAGTACGTTAACAAGAAATAAAAAGGGGAAAAATAAGGAAAAATAACACACCATCCACCACTGTCTAATAAAAAAAATCTGGAAAAAATAATAAGTTGAATGTGACAATTACCACTGCAAATAACCTAACGAAGTTGTTAGGGAACCATAAAGATGCCATACCTAACAAAAAAAGTCAGGAATCTACTGCCTAAAGTGTAGCACGTTTCCTCTGAAATATATTAGCCAAACAAAAAAAAATATTAAAACTAGGGAGAATTTTTTCTACGTTAAATATAACAGACCAGAAAAATCTGCGATGGCGAAACATTGTTAAGTGAAGCGAATTGGATGCGTGGGAAACTTTGTATATTAATAGGAATAAAAATAATATTTTAAATAATCAGTCAGGCCCTATTCAAAATTCTATATTAATGTAATTATTGTGACAAGAAAATTTGATTGTAACTTTTCGGGTTAAAATCTTGAAATAATAATACTGAAATATTAACCCTTAGCACAACAATGAATATAGTTGTAAAAACAGTTAACTTCATTAGATCAAGTTCCCTCAAACACCACCAGTTCAAAGATTTTCTTGCTGAATATGACAGCGCTTACCAAGATGTTCCCTACCACTGTGAAATTCACTGGTTGAGCAGAGGCAAAGTATTTCAGCGGTTTTTCGAGCTTTGTGAAGTGATTGATATTTTTATGGCTGAACTGTACCTGAACTTTCTGACAGTTTGTTTGTATGGAAATTGGCTTTTCTTGTTGACCTCACAGCACATATTAAATTTTTGAACATGAAACTGCAAGGCGAAAACTCTATAGCTTGTGACTTATACTGGCATCTCAAAGCTTTTAGAAAAAACTCATACTTTTTGAGAACCATTTAGGATCTATGAACTTCAACCACTTTGAATCTTGTCAGAACTTAAGTGCACTAAGCATTGCCACCTTCCCCAAGGATTACGTTTTAGAAATTACGTCTAAGCAACGTCAAGAGTTTGAAAACTGCTTTGAAGACTTTGACCATGTAGCAGAAGACATTCAGATGTTTCAAAATCCTTTTAAGTGTGACATTGACAAAGTGCCTGCAGAAATGCAGCTTAAAGTCATCGAGGTAACAAACAATGACTCACTCAAGACTGATTTCCAGGAATGCTACAAAGAAGGTAACCTACTTACATTTTACAGTTCTCTCCCAGAAAAAGACTTTAAAAACATTAAAATCCTGCTCGAGTTATGTTTTTTTTTTTTGATCTACCTACAAGTGTGGGCAGAGTTTTCAAAAATGAAGCTTGTTAAATCTAAATACAGACCTTCCTTATCAGATAAGCATTTGAAATCAATCCTAATGATCGGAACTACAAAGTTCGATCCTAAATGGGATGAAATTTTAAGTGGCAAACAAATGCAATCGTCTCACTAAAAAATAATTTTTTTTTTAAGCTTTACACATGTTGTAAACTCATGCATTATTCAGTTTTCTTTAAAATTCAATAAAGTACATTTTGTAGTAAATTGAAAAGATTTGGTTTGGTATCATCCTGGGGTTTCATTACTTGGAAACTCCTACGGAACAATTATTATTTTATAGCAAATATAATTATTTGTTTGGTCACAGTTTTATTTACAATCAATTAAAGAATTTTAGTTAGCCAATAAAAAAGATATATAAGGAATTTATAGCAAGATATATAGCAATTTTAAAAAATAAGCAAGAAAATCTCAAAAACCACCACTGAGCTCTTGATTAGAAAAAACGTAGTGGGTGTATGGGGGAGGAGGGTGTCTAGACTTTCTGCCCTGAAATATTGCCTTTCCTTCAAAAGTTTTCAATGTGGCACTAGAGTACAAAAAGGTTGGAGACCCCTGCACTATATCATTAAAATTAATTTATTAATGACATAAAAAAATAACATAAAAGTTATATCAAAACTTTGTACAGTAGTATCGAAATTTTAAGTCCTAATATTTCGAGCTTCCATTTAAATTCAAGACTATTTCTTCTATTTGAAAGAAAATGATGATTTGGGCTCCCAAGAAATGTTTAGAGCGATATGGTATGGAAAAGAAATGAGTCGGGCTTCCAACAAATGTTTATATCAATGAAATGCATCAACAGTATGCAAAGGAAATGAGTCGGACTTTAAAAAAATGTTCATATACAGCTCTATAAACTTTTTTAGTGTTTTTAATTATTGTACCTAGGTTCATTAAAAACTCCTATTTTTTCTAACGCACAGGGATGTATTTTCGTGTAATCCGAGTTTTTGGTAATTCGAGGGGTGCTAGGTCCCATCTACCTTGAATTACTGACATTCTACTGTAATTTACTTCAGAAATTTTTTTATAATACATAACCATGTGAAACATGATTAAAGAAGTTGATGAACTGGTTTAAGTTGCATTAAGTCCAGTACTCTAACTTGAACTTAGGTTTTTATTGTAACTGTTATTTTATTAGCCATTTAACATATGAAATACAAAATTTAAGAACAATCTTTGTTTGTTTTAAAAGTCTATGTCTTGAAAGTTTTGCAGCCAAAACCAGAAAAGAACATCTCTATGGCAAAAGAATACCTTGCACTTGCTAAAACATTATGTTGTGTAACTTTTTAAAAAAATTTTAAACTTCTTAATTGATACGTTGATGATTTTAAGTTGTGAAAAATATTAAAGAAGGATATTTAACGTGGTCTTTTATGTTTACAGCATATAGAATTATTAGGTTTTAGAGATGTAGGTGACTTTTTAAAAAATGTGCAAGACCTAAATTAAAAGTTGAATTTAGATTTTGAACAACTATCTCCTTAGCTATTTATAGGTGCTACACAACAGAGTAGCCAGTCAGTAAGTGTCTGTAAGACTAGGGTTCATATTTATGAATTTAATATTAGCATTATTTAATTTTAGCATAGAATTCAATATTGCTACTATTTTACACATTGAAAAAAATACTACTTGATTTTACTTTAATACTTGATGTAATCATCTTGAATTCACTGATTAAACTAATTTTACACTACTTAACTAAGTGAATACGCAATTGCTTACTTGCTGACGCGTTTCAAAACGATCATTCTTTTTACGAAGCTAACCTTCTACTAGCGGCTTTTGGCTCTTTACAAACGGTATGACAGGGTTGGATTTATGACATTGGGTGAGGTGTCGGCGTCTTGTGTGATGTATTGGAAAAGACTATTGGCTTCAAAATGTGTGTGGTCATTAAGTATATTTTCCCTGTCTGTTGTGTAGTGTTTGTAGATTTCATATTTTTCTAAGGTTGTTAGTTTTTTACTCTGTTTTAATGTGTGTAGAATATTTAAATTAGTGTGTATGTCGGTATGTGTGTGTTGGGTGTTATTTAGGTGTTTTGTGTAGCTGGATTTAGGGTTTATTTGTTTTGTTTGGGTAATGTGATCATCGAAGTGTGTGTAGAATGACCTGCCGGTTTGACCGATGTAATAGTTGGGACAATCGTTACAAGTTAATTTGTAAATACCTGAGAGTTTGTATATGTCAGTTTCTTTTTGATAAGGTTGTATATGTTTTCTTAGCGTGTTTGTTGTTTTGTAGGATATTTGGTAATGGAGTTTTTTGAATGTGGAGGCTATTTTGTGTGTTTTTATTACGGTGGGTGAGGGATATGTATTTGCTATTTTTTTTGTGGTTTGTTTGTGTGGCTGTTTGATGGTGTTTATGTTTTATTTTCCTGAGAATGTTGTCTATGAGTGTGTGTTGGTAGCCGTTTTGTTGGGCGATTTATTTTATGGTATTAAGTTCTTCGTCGTAGTCTTTCTGTAGCATTGGTATGTTTATTAGGCGGTGTAACATATGATTAAATGCAGCGTGTTTGTGTGGGGTGATTAGATGTATTATGTATGACCATATCTGTAGTTGTTGGTTTTCTGTATATTTTGAAATTGTGTCTACCATACACACTTTGAAGCCAATAGTCTTTTCCAATACATCACACAATACGCCGACACTTCACGAAATGTCATAAATCCAACCCTGTCATACCGTTTGTAAAGAGCCAAAAGCCGCTAGTAGAGGGGTTACCTTCGTAAAAGGAAAGATCGTTCTGAAACGCGCCAGCAAGTAAGCAATTACGTATTCACTTAGTTAAGTAGTGTAAAATTAGTATAAAAGTACTAGTTTAATCAGTGAATTCAAGATGATTACATCAAGAAACTTCAGTATAAAAGTACCCTGTAGAGTCCCTTTATAAAAATAGAATTCTTTCTTTTATAATTGAAAAAATCAGACTGTACATTACAAAACTTTAAATAAAAATATCCGAAACTTTTACTTAAAAATAGTTTTTAAAATGTCAGAATTTTTTTACGTAATTGAATTTGAAAACAAAAACAGTACAAATTTTGTAAAAAACATAATTCTTAGGTATATTCCAATACACACTGGGCTAATTATCCACCCAAAAATTAAGTCAAGAAAAATTTAACATTTAAAGTTAAGGTTATTATAACTTACGTCTTCAGTAAGCCAGAGTCCAGGAACAGTAAATGTTTCTGGTACATCAGCTCCACACAAGAGCTTTATGACAGGTTTGTCATCATTGTTACAATGTCTTAATGCCTTTGAAATCCAGTCTCGCTCATCATACCTTCCCCGTTTTGTTGTAGTCCAGTTACTATTTAATGCAGCATTTAGCTGATTCTATTACCAAAACAAATAAGTCATTACAAAGTAAATAGACAAAGACAGATCTAATCATAGTTGCATATTAAAATATATTTTTTTCTACCCCAACACGTTACCAGATCTATAAAAAAGATCTTACTCAAAGAGGAATAATTACTTGTATAAATAAGGAAATAACATATTTAATGTAAGTCTCAGAACAACACTTAAAAAAAATGTTCAAAGTCTAAAGAGCACTTTGCTTCTATGTTGATCTGGAAAACAATTTGAAAACCTTTATACATAATTAATCACTTAAACAATAGTTTATGACTATCCGAACTTTGAATTTAGTAAATTTGTTAAAACTTACTGAGACAAAACGTTTTCGATCGCTATGTGCCGATCTTCATCAGTGTCTTCTGCTTGGAGATGTTGGGTGACGGTTTTAAAGGTAGGTTTTCGATAGTATCGAAGAGTATGTGTGATTTGTATTGTGTTTGTTCGTCTAATATGTTTGTACTTTGTGTTTTTGTGAGTCTGTAAATTTCATATTGTTCTAGTGTGTTGAGATGTGGTCCTTTCTTGATGTGTAGGATTTCTAGGTTATGGTAAATGTCTGTGTATTTGTGTCCTGTATCTTTTATGTGGTTGTAAAATGTTGAGTTGGTGTTCTGTTTGTGTTCCTCGACTCTTTGTTTAAAGCTGCGACCTGTTTGTCCAATGTAGAATTTGTTACATTCGTCGCAGTTCAGTTTGTATACGCCTGGTGCTTGTAGTTTATCCTTGTTGTTGGTGTTGTGTTGTATTTTGTATTGTAACTTATTAGTTTTGTACAGACACACAAAAACAAAAAAGTACAAACATATTAAACGAACAAACAATACAAATCACACATACTCTTCGATACTATCGAAAACATACCTTTAAAACTGTCACCGCTTGACCCAACATCTCCAAGCAGAAGGGACTGATGAAGATCGGCACATAGCGATTGAAAACATTCTGTCTCAGTAAGTTTTAACAAATTTACTAAATTCAAAGTTCGGATGGTCATAAACTATTGTTTAAGTGATTAATAAGATTCACCGAAGGTAAAGTACTATAAAATTCAAGAATTTATACATAAATTAGGATTTTACGTAAGAGGATAGTGATGTACTGTATTAAGAGATTTTAAAACTATAGGTTGGGCAGAGAAACAAGCTATTAAAATGTGTAATCCAGACACAATCGAACAAGGATGAGAAAAATTAACAATACATATTATGTCTGCAACCCAATTAGTACCATCGATGACACTCTAATAACTTGTTGCATTGAATTTCTAAATAAAAAATCTTTTACTAAATAAAAGACCCGAAACTAACATTATTCATTGTCTGAAGTTGCATCACATTAATATCAATAATAGACTTATCCAATAACTAAAAGCAATACACTATCTTCGAGATAGAAAGCTTGAAGCCTGTAGCTTTAAACCATGTTGTAACCCAGGATCCACAATTACTACACCACTCTGTGAGCACCATTTTGTAGTTCATAGCATTTGGTCGAACACATTCTTGAACAACAGTTGTTTGAAAGAAAATTTTTAATGCAAGAACAGCATTACTTTTCTTATTTTAGCTGCTTCTAACTAAACGTCAAGAGAAATTATGTTCCTCAAATACCAAACAGTATCTCGAAAGGATTACTTTTCCGTTTATAAGAAAAGTTTTGACAGCATTGAATATACAATGTCATCAAGATCTCTTACAGATGAGAGAATTGATTCTACTTCAAAGAATAAGAGCAAATATTTATCCAACTTGAATGGAAATTGGAGTAGTATTTAAAGAACAATAATCAGATAGGCCAAAAGTGAAAGGTATTTCCTATTGCTTAATTTCATGTACATTAAATTTTCCATAATAAGCAGAAGTAGAAGAGATGTAATGACCGAATGTAACTAATTCATTTACAATATTTCAACTTTTTTTTAATAACTACTAATACAAAAATCAAATACTGTGATGGGCCTTTAAACATTCTATAAAGAATAATTGGTAAAATTATAGTTAATGAAGTTGGTGTTAACAAATTTTTTCTTCTTAAATTACTCGTTTTAATCTGTAGAACACAAATATCAACTTTTCTTTCAGCGCAAAATACGGAAAGTTACTTTTTCTACATTTTAAATGATAGATTGTAATTACATGATAGCGTAAACAAGTCTTATTAATATTGTTAAATTTTTTTTTTAATTACTTATTTCAATGTGTAGAACACTAATATAAACTCTTTTCCACGGAAAATAGAAAAAAGTTAATTTTTCTGCACATTTTTAATGTTAGTCTGTAATAGCATATATGGCGTGAACCGGCCATGCAGTAGCTACAGCGCACTGCACTACGTCAAAGTCAGTTTATTTTAATACTAAACTTAAAATACAAAAATTTAACTTTTGGTTATAATTTTATACCCCATGACTATACACCTACATTAAAATATACCTAAGAAGTGTTAAGTCAGGATAGATTTGGTTATAATTTTATTCAAAATTATTATCTACCTATATTAAAGTGTACCAACAAAGTATCCAGTCAGGATAGATTTGGTTATAATTTTATACAACATTACTATCTACCTATATTAAAAATACCTATGAAGTATCTAGTCAGGATAGATTTGGTTGTAATTTTCTGCATCGCCAATAAGTCTAAATATTTACCAAAATTACAACCAAATCTATCTTGACTGAATACTTCGTAGGTATACTTGAATACAGGTAGATAATAATGTTAAATAAAATTATTACCAAATCTATCCTGCTTGGATACTTCTTAGGTATATTTCAATATAGGTAGATAGCAATACTGAATAAAATTATAACCAAATCTATCCTGACTGGATATAAACTTGGGGGCGAGTTTAAACTGCCCGAAGCACTGCTACCTTAAGGTATATTGTACTTAATCCTGACTGGATACTTCGTAGGTATATTTTAGTATAGGCTTTTAGTAATGTTGTATAAACTTACAAATCTAGACGGAGTGCAGTGCGCTGTAGCTACTGCGCGCCCAGTGTAAAGGCCTACATGCCTGTACAACTCTACATTTAAAATGTAAAAAAGTAATTTTCTGTACTTTCCGCGTAAAAAAAGTTGATATTTGCGTTCTACACATTAAATCGAGTAATATAATAACAAAAAACACACCAACGTCATTAAGACTATATTTTTACCGAATAATTAATTAGAGATTTACCTGATGATACTCTAACACTAGTCGTGTCCGAGTCCAATTTTCTTGTTCACACTCCCATTCACTTAGACTAATCCAATCACAATTTTGCAAAGCTTGTTGTAGCATCATTTTACGGTGTTTTGATGACACTAGTCCTTTTTTTCCATAGCCATCGTGAACTGGTGACATAATACCACCAATTACCTGAAACTGTCCATTTTGGTTTATGTAATCACGGGCAATTTCTGAAATACAAAACACAATTGAATTACTTTCAATTTAAGTTTCACTAATTCTGTTTTAGGGTTAATTTTTAAAACAATTAAAGCCCAAATGTTTTATACCAAGGTAACAACAGTTATATAAATATGGCTATTCTTTTATAAACGATATAAAGAAACTACAGCCATTCTTTTAATTAGTATTAAAAGAAAATATTTATTAAATTATTAGAAATGTGTATGGATGTGAGTTTGTAATTATCAATATTCAAGGAATAATCAAAATTGGGGTAAACATTACATATTAATGGTGCAAAAAGTCTTAAGGAACACAGACAAATATAATGAAACTTGTTTAATCAACTTTCTTCAAAATTCTGAAAAAAAAACTACTTCACACCATATACAAAATTTTAAGAAATCAATAATAAAAAAAAGTATTACAATATAGCAACAAAGTATGTAGTTATAATAGATTTGATAAACCTAATAATAATAATAATAATGTGTAATAACGCACAAGGCACACTTTTTTGTGTGTTGCTATATTCAGGTTATGTTTCAAATATTGGAATTTAAAAGCACTATTTGAAATGGCATGTTTCTTGTTTAAAATGTTTTAGCCTAAATAAATTTTAGTGTATGAAATGTGATAGTATTATGATATCAGTGTTACTGTTTCAATACAACAAAGAAAATCCTGCTATTGTGCATAATCATATAAAGTTTAATGCATTATAAACCATTTACACATGAATGGGTAAATATTAAGACTTACTGATGTTTGAAAAAAAAAATTTCCAATATTGTTTTCTTGTGTAGAACACGAATATCAACTTTTTTCTGCGGAATATATGGAAAGTTAATTTTTTTTCACATTTCTGTTATTAGTCTGAAATGGCATGTATAGTGTGAACCGGGCGCGCAGTTGCTACAGCGCACTGCACTACGTCTAGATTTGGTTATAATTTTATGCAACACTACTATATAACTATATTAAAATATATGAAGTATCTCAATATTTACCAGAATTACAACCAAATATATCGTAATAGTAATGTTGTATAAAATTAGGTAAAAATACAGTCTTATTGACGTTGCTTTAAAAAATTGTTGTTTTTGTTTTTAAATTACTCGCTTTAATGAGTAGAACATGTATATCAACTTTTTTTCCGCAGAAAATACGGAAAGTTACTTTTTTCACATTTTAAATGGCATGTAAGCTTATAGCGTGAACCCGGCGCACAGTAACTACAGCACACTGCATTATGTTTAGATTTGGTTATAACTTTATTCAACATTACTATCTACCTATATTAAAGTACACCTACGAAATAACCAGTCAGGATAGTTTTTGTTGTAATTTTGGTAAATATTTAGACTTATTGCCAATGAAGAAAATTACAACCAATTATATCCTGACTGGATACTTCATAGGTATATTTTAATATAGGTAGATAGTAATGTTGTATACAATTATAACCAAATCTATCCTGACTGGATGCTTGGTAGGTATATTTTAATATAGGTAGATAGTAATGTAGAATAAAATTATAACCAAATCTATCCTGATTCGATACTTCATAGGTATATTTTAATGTAGGTATATAGTAATGTCGTATAAAACTATAACCAAATCTATCCTGACTGAATACTTTGTAGGTATATTTTAATATAGGTAGATAGTAGTTGAATAAAATTATTAAAAAAATCTATCCTGACTGGATACTTCATAGGCATATTGTAATGTAGGTGTATAGTAATGCTGTATAAAATTATAACCAAAAGTAAAATATTTACATTTTAAGTTTAGAATAAAAATAAACTGACTTTGACATAGTGCAGTGCGCTGAAGCTACTGCGTCCCCGGTTCAAGCTATACAAACCATTAGAAACCATCATTTAAAATGTGAAAAAAATTAACTCTCCACCTTTCCGCAGAAAAAAAGTTGATATTCATGTTCTACACATTAAAACGAGTAATTAAAAAAGTGAATAACTCATGAATGTTATCTTTATCTATCTTAACCAATATTTTTTATGTATATTAAAATGTATAATGTAATCATATACAAAATTTATCTTCTACTGTGTGTGTTTCAACATTATAACACGCTGTGATCATACAACGAAATTCCATTAAAAAACTGAAACTAGTTTAAGTATTTTTACAACCAAAACAAATTGCAAAATAATTGTAAAGAATGAACAATTCTATATAAAATAATTGTTAGTGAATTTGTTCACTATGCTATATGATAACAAGATTTTATTTAACATTTTGTGACCGTAATTGCATAAAGCTTTGAATATGTAAAAATGATTAATAAATAAAATTTTAATAAAAAAAACATTTATTTAAACTATAATTAAATAATACTTAACTAAGTTAGTACGAGCTTACTTGTGTATGTCTCAGTAGGTTTTTATAAATTTACAAAATAAATTAAAGTTCGGATAGTCATAAACTAACGTAAAAGTGATTAATGTATGCTAATATTGTTTGTTGTATATATTATCATTTCTAACACTGTTAAACTGCATTATACTAACCATACAATTGATTTTACACCAAATTTATTCGAATTTTTTTTATAAAAAACCTTGAAATACTAAAGTGATCTATCTATTCAAGTAGTATACTAGTAACCATTCAATTCAAGAGTATTAATGTAAATGAATACAATTTAAATTTTGTGTTCGCAAAAGCGTGTGTGGATCGTTATCATTTACATATTGTATTATATAACATAATATTTTTCTATATAGATAAATTCCTATAAAATTAAACATATACTTTATTAGGCATTAACATAACAAAATATAGTATTAAACCTCACCAAACATTCGAAGATGCATGATTGTTGGAGGGTTAAAAGAACCCACAACAAGTAACAAAACTTTAGTTATGGTCATTTAAATGATTAAACAAAATTGTTATTCAACAGAACAGAAAACTAAATCATGAAAAAATGTTATAATACGGATACACAATTTTTGAGCTAATATAATGAGAAGACTTTGGTGATACCATCAATATGTTGACAAAATTAATTACATAATTACTAAATACACTTAATAAATGATAAGAACTAAGTACTGATGGATAAATATATGTAATCATATCAATAACTGAAAAAACAAGAAAATGAATATAAAAGATAAGTTCATAGATACTTCATATTTAGGTTATTCAAAGAGAAATGATACTATCCATGGTTTCGTCTCCATAAAGATATCAAGAACAATAGATAACATTACAACTTTCTGTGTATATATATATATATATATATATATATAGTTCAGTATTAGAAATTTAAAATTTGAATATGACTTGAAACTTAAACTGCTTTTTTGCTTCTAAAATTACAAAATTGACGTTATTATTCTCATTGTGTTTAAAAATAAGAAAATCATTGTTCACATTTTTTGTTTATATCTTAAACTAGGGGCTTGAAAGGGCAAAGACCTCTATTTACATTGAAACAAATTTTAAACTTTTGTATGGTATTTTTATTTTTTAATACAAATTTAATTTAACGTAATTCAAGTTTTTCAGAACAAAATTTGCTTATAAACTATAAATTTTGTGAATGCGTTTTCAATTTGATTTTTTTGACTAATCGTATTTTTAATACGAATTTTTAACCCGTTTTAAGATTTTACTCGACTTAGTGCAACATTAAGTTGACCATGTATACAAACAAGTTTGGTCAATTGATACTACTACTCAAAAGATAGGTCCGGCGCTTGCATCCAACTCTATACATAAGTTTAGCATCACTTCTGTTTACTTACTGACAATTTAATAGTTTTCGAAATTCAAACATCGATAATCGTGTCCGGCGGCCCTAACTACCTCTGATTTTGTTTTCCCATCAAATACCAAACAGGTGTCTCATTCGCTTGTCATGTGTGGTAGTTATGGAAACGTCACGTCTACTTATGAAATTGTTTAGTGATTTTTTTTGGTTTGGTTTTATCTTTTTCTTTAAATTGTTTATCTAAGCCATGATCTCATCAAACATCGATAGGGACAAGAAGATCCAAAACAACTTTTTGAGCTTCATTAAAGAAATTAAAATTAACCTTTTAGCGTCTGTTGCAAAGCTGTTGAGCGTTAACAAGTCAATGGTGCATTACATTAAAAAAATGAAAACAATATAAGGAGTGCCAGAGAAGGGACTTGTCAATTGGCAAAAGTTATCTCTGTGTGTCGCGACATAAACATCGAAAAAATGAAAAAAGCTTTGAGTGTGTGGGTAGAAGTTCAATCACAAAAAAGATGCAAAAAAATTGCATCTGAGTTCAATTTTTATTCTTGAAAAAGCTGGGGTTTGTATGAACATTTTGTTCAAAACTGTGATAAACGTCAATCATTTTCGGCAAATAAAGGCTGGTTTGGCAAGTTCAAGAGACGGTTTTTTCACAACGTGAAAATTGCCGGTGAAATAGTATTAGTGGATCACGAAATTCCCAATACATATTTTACGCATTTTAAAAATATAATTTCGGTAAAAATGCTACACAGTCGATCAAGGTTTTAACTCGGACGAGATTGGACTGTTTTTAAAAAGAATGCCTTCACGAACTTTCTTATTTAAAGAAGAGAAATCTGCTCGGAGTATAAGCCAGCAAAGAATAGTTTGATCGATGCTGCTGTGCTGTAGTGCTAGGGACTGATAACACATGAATTTTCGGTGAGGGATTTTAAGACATTAACAGTGAAGATGTCGACAATCTTTTAAAAAGTGCAAACCAAGGTTTGGTGTAAGAAGAGCTGGAAGAACTAATTACGGAACCTGTGACTATCTCAAATAACGAAGACGAAGAAATCGTAAAAATGTTTCGCCGAAGTTGACATTAAAATCTGTCGGTGAAATGTATGGTTAGGGAAACAGCAGCAGCCGTTCCTGAAATCGGTCCCTCTTTAGAATGGGCACTCAAATACAACAGAGAGCTGGAAGAAGTACTACGTCATGCCATATAAAGAAGTGTGTAGCGAACTAGAATAAAAATCGTATACAAAGTAAAATAACGTTTTAAAAAAATAAATTTTACAATGTTTAAAACATTATTTGTGTAAAATTAGGTGTTAAAAACTTAGCGGATAGTGTTTAACAATAAAGAATACCTATAGCTGGAATTAATGTAGTCATTTTAGTTGTAGAACTTAACCCTCCCCTTCCCATATAGAGTGTGTTCTAGTATTCGCGGTTTCACTATACGCCTTAAGTTCGGGAAACGTAACCCGCGCGAATAACGAAGGATAACTGTATTTTAGTATAAGTAGGGCTATGCTACAATAGCATAATATTATAAGCTAAAACCTTATAGCAAAACCTTATAATTGTTGTAAGATTAGAAAACCCTATATTTCCCCCCGCTCCTTCGTGCTGTTATAATATTCGTTTGTTTACAAACCATACTTAGCTGTTTTTCGATACAATGTATTTCTTATGGAGATTTTTGGTAACTTCAAGTTCCTCAAAATCCTATACATGTTATGAACTGAGAAAGACGTATATTTCCCCCCGCTCCTTCGTGCTGTTATAATATTCGTTTGTTTACAAACCATACTTAGCTGTTCTTCGATACAATGTATTTCTTATGGAGATTTTTGGTAACTTCAAGTTCCTCAAAATCCTATACATGTTATGAACTGAGAAAGACGTATATTTTCCCCGCTCCTTCGTGTTAATACTTTAATTTGAGTCATCTCCCAGCTCTGTACGACAGTCCAAGCTCCCACAGTCTTTACCTCAAAGTTCTACTTACGAAATTATATATTAAGATTTAACTTTTGATTCCTAATAATATACCTAAAATATATTTACTTGAAATATACAGACACTTGCTTAAAGTAGCACTTAATTCTATATAGTATTAATATGGTAAAAAAGGTTGAAAAATGGGAGGCTTGTTCCTGTGAAGGATGATGACTTATTACTCTGTTACTGTCCAGTTAGGGTCCAGTTAGTCATAGGATGATGTCCAGTTAATGTTGCTTAATGCGCTTAATTCGGCACACTGGTACCTTGTGAGCCAGCCGTGGTGCAGTAGGTTTCTTCCCAGTTCAAGGTGTAGGTTGATGTCTCGAAGTGTAGGGTTCAAAGCCATTCTCTGTTGCAGCGGCGGCCTTCTCTCCCACGCTCTTTTTATTAGTGTCTCAATATATAGCAGAATTTCGGACGTACTATGGATCCCTCACTAAGACTCCAAGACGTCATTTTAGAAGCATTTGATAACTTGCAGATTGCTGCTTGTGGTGCACCCCAAAGTGACAATACGAGCTTCAACACTTCTTTGTACAATAATAATTTATGTATTCTGAGGCTCAACTCAGAGTACCTTTCTATGAACCACGCTAGTCTTCTGCACCGGATTTCCTGTTCATCTTTTTTTCGTGTGATTTACAGTTCAGTTTAACGTCCAAAGTTAGATCTAGGTATTTCATTTCTCTGCTATAAGGACGAGTTGCCAAATTATTATGACATTAGTTTTGCTCTCTGCCTTATTGATAAATATAACACGAGCTGACTTGGTTTCATTAAGGTTTATGCGCCTCTGTCTAGTTCGGTCACTGATGCTATCCAGAGTGTCCTGCACTTTAACTGTTGCGTCTGCCTCATCGTCTAAGAAGGTCACCTAATGGCGATCCCGTTGACCGATATATCTCTTGCATAAAGAAGACACAGCACCAGACCAAGGACGCTAACCTGAGGTACCCCTGCAGATAATTTATTTTATAATTATAATTATAATATAAATATTAATATATAATTATATATTAATATAAATATGTATATACATATGTCAGAATAAAAATAATAAGTGGCAAAATAAA
The DNA here is from genome assembly GCA_036971475.1 of Prosapia bicincta. NCBI lineage: Eukaryota > Metazoa > Arthropoda > Insecta > Hemiptera > Cercopidae > Prosapia > Prosapia bicincta. The sequence goes on from JBAIZL010000002.1 coordinate 136,659,445, forward strand.
GCGAACTTCTTTGCACTTTTCCATTTTCCTTTTCATGTGTGGTATTGGACTATTATTTTAATTTGTTATTATTTATATGCTTTATTTTTTCGTCGCTTGCACTATGTTGTAGTTTCTTTTCGCTTTCCTTTTGCAATGTCCGTTTGTGAAGCAAGGTTTGATAACGTTAAGGTTTAAGTTTTTTTGTTAAGGTTATTCTTTCTGTTTATTATTAATCCTAGAGCATTATTTATGTTATTGTGTGGTAACCATGGAAACAATCTAAGGTTATAATGGAGGTTTTTCATATAGATTTTTGAGATGTTCATTTTTATCTATAGAAAGTTTGCTCAGTGCCAAAAAGCGCTAGACTTTGAACATGAAGATACTCAGTTCGAAACCGACCTAGACCTCCAAATTTTTGTAATTCAATTATTGAATAAATATTTGAAAAAACTTCATTAAAATCAATTGTCATCAGCTATAGGTTTAAAAAATATATATTTGAATTTGACTGGATGAATAAAAACGAATTGTATTAACGCATATTATTTATTATTCGCATAGAAGTCTGTATTCCTCACTCTCTCTGGTCGATTTCTCCTACGTATAATCCTATTCTGTTTTAAATTAAACCATACCTTGTTGCTTTTGTTTATATATTGTAGAATTTTTAGATTAGTGTCGACAGCACACACCGATATAGACACTTATCTAGAAAATCCTACAATACATCAATAAAAGCAACAACTACGAGATATGCAAACACTACAAAAACTATCCACAACACATTCTAAACGACAAAATACACTCACAATCAAATACTATATTTGAATACATAATTAACAATATTATAACATAATTATTCTATGAAGAATAATACACCACAGAACACCAATACACTACAGAATCACATCAACACAACACTCAGGATTAGCAAGAGTCTTGTCCGTGACTCACAGCATTGAAAAATGGACTGACCTAGTGCGAAACGTGTCTCCTGAAAAATATCAGTAAGTAGTGGTTTTTTGCCAAGTTGATACGAAAGGTGTAACAACAAAAAATGCTTGTATGTGTTTGGTAGAATTTTCCTGCATGACTTCGCATAACACGTAAAATTCGATCTCGCCCGGAAAATGTTACGTCCAGTATTAGTAATGAAATAAACTAATATGCCCCCGAAAAATAGGAGAAAACAATATAACTCTGTAGTGTTTTAGTGTGCAAAATCCTCCAGAGGTCCGTCTATCCCTGCAAAAAAATAAATATCAATACTAAACACTTTTAAATGTTTCAACTTGCCTATAGTAGCACTTACTTTGCTTGTTGAGGACGGCTGTTTCGGGAGATGTGTCCCTTTGTCAACTCAGACCGTTACTGAGTTACGGTCTGAGTTGACAAAGGGACACATCTCCCGAAACGGCCGTCCTCAACAAGCAAAGTAAGTGCTACTATAGGCAAGTTTAAAACATTTAAAAGTGTTTAGTGATTACTAGTAGCTCACGCGAAGATGGAATCAACAAATAGTTGGTTAATTATTAATAACTGTGCAGATATTATTTTCTGAAAAAAATTAAGACCTTTAGAATAGTTTTAAACTTGTGAAATACTTTTGCCATTTTAGGCCTAGGCTATTTGGTAAAATAAAACGTTATTTGAAAAAAAATAAACAAATTTTAATTCATAAAAATATAACCTACACTAAAGGACTTTTACTTGTATTTTTTTCTTTTCTTATCTTTTTTTCTTATCTTACGGTATGGTTGTTTTTTGTAAAGAATATTTAATTTAAAATATTTATGCAAATCGGCAAGATTTTACCCACGTTGCCAATTTTAGAGGTGACCTCGACAGGTTTCTTACAGTTTTTAATAAATAATCATCGTCAAGATTTATAAATTTACGAAAAGCTTTAGTAATATTGTAAACTTACAATTTAAAACTTTATTTAGGAAGGTTTTATGATATTTTTTTCTGCTTCCGTAAAATATGTATTAATGTAGTCCAAAGTAGGCATTAGTTATTCTTATTATTAAAACGGGATGACAATAACTAAAATAAGCTCCTACTGAGAAAAAATTATCATTTTTCTTTAGTTAAAGGTTTTATAACTAATGCTTACAAAGCTGTAAACAAAGATCTGTTTTAACGGAAGTGAACTAGTAAAACCTTTCTTTATTTTGAAGGTCAGATAACCTGACATGCGCTAACCGCTTTCTCTCCACGCTCGAGGTCTTCATTACAGGTACTTTCTCCAGAAAGCCTTCTTAGTTAAGGCTACCGCTGCATTAAACTGGTCGCTTTAAGCTAAGACAGGTGAGTGGTGAAGTACTGACTTATGCAAAGCACATTTATAATTCAGTAATTTTATTCTGAAGTGAAATTTCTGTGAAATATCAGAATGTTATTACTGCATTTACTATTTAAATATTTATTTCCTACAGCAATACATGAATATCAAAAGGCATGATTATTTGTATCTTGATGTGATAATGTTTAGAGAAATATTTTCAACGTAAATTTAAATATCCAAATTTATTTTTAAAAAAATCAGAACAAAGTTTAGTCACGATTTTACTTGAAATATTTGTACAAAGTGTCTTTCTACAAAGCAGAATTAACGTGTTGGAATTAATCATTAATAAACATTCATAATTCATCTTTCAATAAAAAAAAAATTATTAAAGTTTTTCAATAAACAATAATAATTTACGCATTTTATTAAGCATAGTTTTGGACGTTTTATTAAAATAAGTAATTATGTAAGGTATTTCATACAAAAAAATATTCAACATTTTAAAAATCAATAATCTTATTTAACTTGTTTTAATTTAATGCGATTTTTTTACGTTTTATAATAATTAATTATAACTTATGTACTTCATTATCAATTATTTTAACGTTTTAAAAATTAATTAATTGAATTTACCTAATAAGTGAATAATCCACTTAATTCAGTTAATCATAGTAACTTAAAAAAAACAATCAAAATAAATTATTCTTATAAAAAAAAATTTTTAACGTTTTTTAAAAAAATGTATTTCACGCATACTAAAGAATTTAAGTTTTGGAATTATTTATTAATGAACATTTATAATTCATCTTTCGATAAAAAAATATCAACGTTTTTCAATAAACAATCATAATTTACGCACTTCATTAACCATTATTTTGTATGTTTTTTATATAAGTAATTATGTAAGGTATTTCATACAAAAAAATATTCAAAATTTTAAAAATCGATAATCGTATTTAACTTGTTTTAATTTAAAGCGATTTTTTGATGTTTTATAATAATTAATTATAACTTATGTACTTCATTATCAATTTAACGTTTTTAAAATTAAATAAATGAATTTACCTAATAAGTGAATAATTCACTTATTTCAATTAATCATAGCATAAACGTTAAACAAACAATCAGAATCAATTATTCCTATCAAACAAAATTTTTAACGTTTTAAAAAAAAATATATTTCACGCATTCTAATTACATAATTATTTACAATTTTCAGTAACAATCATAATTCACACACATCAGTACATTATAATTAAAGTTACTTGTAATAATCTTGAATTCACTGATTAAACTATAATTAAATAATACTTTAATAAGTGAATAGGTAAGAGCTTACTTGCTGATGGAAGGAACTTTCAGACAAGGAATGATTGTTTCAAAACGTGTCAGCAAGCCCTTACGTATTTACTTAGTTAAGTATTATTTAATTGTAGTACATTACAATTATTAACGTTTTTCAATAGACAACTGAATTTACGTATTTCGGTTTAGCATAATTTTAGCTTTTAATAATAAATAATTACATTTATATACAATTTAACACTAATTTTTAAAGTTTTTAAAATTATTAATCATAAAACACTTTATTTATTTAAATAAATCAACCTCTTAATGACAAATAAAACTGCATACTTAAACCCATAGTTACATTTCAGTTGCAAAGCAATCATATTCAGAAGAAATTAATACAAAAGTAAATTACTCAAATAAATAAATAAGTTTATCAAAATAAATGAATAATTTATTTTTGTAATAATTTTCTCTGAAGATGATTGATTGCTTTACAATTGAAATGTACATAGGGGTTTAAATAAAAGTTTTATTTTTGGTTAAGAGGTATTATTCTTTAAATTAAAAAATAATGTTTGACGGTTTTTTAATAAATAATTATAATTTACGTATTTCAATTAATCATAATTTATTAACTTTGTTCAACATCAATTATAATTCTTGTGTAAATTATAATACACATTTTTCATTCAAAAAAAAATTTATTTGTTTTTAAAATTAATAATTATTGTTTACTTGTTTCAATTTAACATAATTTTTAACGCTTTTTAATATCTAAATAATTATAATTTGTGTATTTAAATTAACCATGACTATTGTTAAAGTAAACAAATATGAATTCATTATTTTAATTAGCCATAATTACTAATGTTTTTTTAATAAACAATTACAATTCATGATTTTAGGAACCATAATTTATATAGTTTTTAAGTAATAATTATAAGGTGTAATTGATTACGAAACATCTTCAATGATTTTTAAATGAATAATTATAATTCACTTATTTCAATTATTCAATATTATTTTACGTTTAAAAAAAAAATCCGTATTCATAAATTTCGATTAACCATAATTTTTAACATTTTCATACACTTATTTTAGGTAACCAAAAATTTTTTAAAATAATAATGTACGTATTTGATGTACATATCAAATAACAATAACTATTTACTTTATTTAAAAAATAATTACAATTTACGTATTTCAATTTAACATAATTTTTAATGTTTTTTAAATAAATAATTATAACTAATGTGCAGAATTTGATTCACAATAATTTTTAATGTTTCTTAGTTAATGATCATAATTCACCTATTTCAATTTAACATAGCTTCTGTTGTTTTTTGATAAATAATTATAGTTCTTGAATTTCAAATAACCATAATGAATAATATTTTTTTTCTAAATAATTGACCAAAATTATTATTGTTGTTCAAGTGCGTGCATGCGCGAGTGTGTGTGTGTGTGTGTGTGTGTGTGTGTGTGTGTGTGCGTGCGTGCGTGCGTGCGTGCGTGACAACTTCAGGCTCTTAGTGAACACAACATAAATTTACACCCATTTTTAAATTGTTATGATAACTTACAGTTAGTTAATTTAAAGTTTACAATTTTTTATATTAAAAAATTATCTTATCACTACATTTCAGGGTTCAATTAGTTAAAGTTTTTCAGAGAACAAGAGTTTAATTCAAGGTTGTTCCAGATCTATATAAACTTGATTACCTTTTCTCTTTGGTAATTGATAAATATTTAGAAAAGTCATGATTGAATGTCATTAGTAAGCACAATTTTCAAATTAACTGACCTTCAGGTGATTGATGACATGCATTATTTGGAATATATATATGTATAGGTGCCTTGATTCATAAATGATTGTCTAAGTCCAATGTTAGATTCTTAAAGTTAACTGTTAACTGTTCTATTCCTATTTATTTATAGACTTCCCAACATTTTGTGAAGCCTAACATTATGCAGAAACATTGTGCTATTTGTTAGATAATCTACAAAAACATTAACAAACCAGAACATTTTATAACAACTTTACTTTATAAGATGGCAAATGTAAAAACCTGATACAATATTTGCTACAAAATTACTTTCACTAATGCAGTTAGCACCTTCAAAATTTTACATGGGCGCTCTCTAACATACTCAGAATATATAAACATAAAGTTTCTTGTGTAATCATCTTGAATTCACCGAAAAATCGTAATTATTTATTGTGTAACTGAGTGAAAACTTTGAACTTGGTGAAGTGTTTTGAAATTATCGTTTCATTGATGAAGCTGAGTTGCAGGTTGGCTCCATCAATGAAACGATTGTTTTGAAATGGGTTAGCAAAGAAGTTAAAAGTTTCCACTCAGTTACAAAATAATTACTTATGATATAAACTTAAATAGAGTTGCCACCAAATTTGAAAAAGCCATACTCTTCTATATTCTTCCTTTGTAGAAGATAATAATGTCATCATCCATATTGTTTGATAAGAGATTAAAAACCCAATAATACAATCAGGACCTTTTTTAATCCTTGATAATTCTGTAAATCATTTACATTATGTTTTATTTAATGAAATTTTAATTTAAACATGACTATTTCAAGTATTTTTCTGGTGAACAACTTATTTTTAATTGTTTTTTGGATTTGCTGTTTATCTTTAAAATGTTTATTTGTTTCAGAACAATGATATTTCTGACCACAGCATTATCTTCTGTTAATGTTGAATTCCTGATAGCAGCAGTAGTATATTTATTAATTGCCTCAACAGTGCTAATACTATTAATTTGGCTCTACAACTATTTAACTTTAGGCATTTGCAAGAGTAAGGCTAAAATGAACAAGAAAACGGTAATTGTAACCGGAGCTAATTCCGGTAAGTTCTACACTTAAATAGCCTTTAATAATACCTGAAATATTTTAAAATAATCTGAAATTTTCAAATGTTTCAAATCACTTAAATTTAAAACATACAAAAAAAATTCTCAAAGGGTTGAGTTTTTTCTTACCCAGTCAGTGACAGAATGTTATCTCTTGCCTATAATTTATACATGTTAACAGATATATATATATATATATGAAGTTATTAATTATTAAGCAATGGAAAAACAATGGATAACGTGTATATATATATATATATATATATATATATATATATATATATATATATATATATATATATATATATATATGAAGTTAATATATTACTATTGTAAGTAATTTTTACTTACAATACTGTAAATTTTACAATTACTGTAAAATTACTTACAATAGTAATATATTAACTTCATAAAGTCAGTGCAACGGAAAAACAATGGATAACGTTAAATATCAAGAATATATATATATATATATATATATGAAGTTATTATTATTACTTGTAAATAATTTTTTCCACCGTAAGTGCAATAATTTTACCTTGTGTGATGAGGCACCTTTCGGTCACTTGACCATTGTCAAATCACTTGAGTGGAAAAAATTATTTACAAGTAATAATAATAACTTCATAAAGTCAGTACAACGGAAAAACAATGGACAACATTAAATATCACGATATATAAGTATGTACAGACTATAACATCTGTATGGCAGATGAAGATTTGAGGATGGTAAATTAAATTATTGACGGGATTAAGATATGAAGCCAAATCTCTTCTGGCACTTCTCACACAGAGAATTGTGGCTTGTATTTGGGAGTGTTCCTTCCCTGTAGTAGATTTTCTATATTTCTGCTAGAATGTATGCTGTATAAATTAATTTTTTCTTCTCCTAACAATGCCATTTCCTCTGAATCTGAATCGTTTTGGTTGTCCTCTATCTGTCTATGCACAACAATAGTTTTGATAGATAGAGGCAGTGGCAAGTGGTAGCATGAAGCTAATAAAGCTCTGCTTTAGTAGAAGGCATTGGTTAATTGTAATTTGTATTCTGTACTTATGATTACTAACAATAGGCACTGACGCTTCTTAAAATTGGCCTAAAATTTTAAGGTTAAAATACTCGTCTAAATGTCCCAGCTAGTGTAGGTTGCTGCTGCACACTGGTAGTACAGGTTGAGGGATCAAAGGAGAGTGGGAGAAGGTTGAATAAAAAAGTGACAGATGATGCTAACTTCTGTTGGTATTTTGAAACATACAAGAACTTCATTAACATTTGTTGATTCCATCTTCACTTGAGCTACTAGTAATCACTTACACTTTTAGAATGTTTTAAACTTGCCTATAGTAGCACTTACTTTGCTTGTTGAGGACGGCTGTTTTGGGAGATGTGTCCCTTTGTCAACTCAGACCGTAACTCGTGTTATGAACAATATTAAAAAAATAGCTAACTTGAGATTAACTATGTAGCATTTAATTTTAATTGAAGAGACTATACAAATTATACAAAACAGAGTCTTAAGTAGAATTATTTAGTGATTATAACTGTATTTTTTAAAAACAAAAAAAAATCAAGTTTGAAAAAAGAATATAAGTAGGTCTTTGTAGGTCATTGAAGATTTCTGTTGAAACTATCAATAATCAAAAGGTCTAAAATGAGTTCATAAAACATTGGTTTGAAGGTTTTTAGATGACCTTTTTACTATGAGGATAAATTTAGAATTTTAGAAATACTGTAGAATCTCAATAATTCGAAATAGATGGGACTGAGACCTCCTTGGATTAACGAAAACTCGGATTACACGGAAATACATTCCTATGCATTAGGAAAAAAGGTGTTTTAATGAACCCTATTTCAGTACTATAATTAAGAATGTACTAAATGAGTTAATAGAACTTTATATGGACATTTATTAAAGCTCCGACTCATTTCCTTTGCATACCCATATTAATATAAACATATCTTGAAAGCCCGACTCATTTCCTTTCCATACCATATTGATATTAACATTTCTTGGAAACCCGACTTATTTCCTTTACATACAGTATTAATATCAACAAATATGGAAAGCCTGACTCTTTTGCTTTGCATACCATGTAAATATTTTTTTGGAAGCCCGATTCATCATTTTCTTTCAAATAGATAAAATAGGCTCAAACAGAAATATGCTCGAATTTAATAGAACCTCGAATTATCGGGACCTGGAATTTCGAGGTTCTACTGTATAATTAAACACTACAATTTACAATATATATATATATTTATTTATCAAAGAAAAATTAAGGATATTCAAATTCAAGAATGAATAAGTGAGGAAGAATATTAAAAAATAATTATTGTATTATTATACAATAATAATTAATAATATTATTCAGTTGTTTTTGAATACTATACAAGAACACATATTACAGTATATGTATTCTGTGGGCCAAAATCTACCAAAGTTGTTGCTATCATGATGTGTCAACATTTTTATTAGATATCACTTGTTCAGTTTTAATTCTGTGGGCCAAAATCTACCAAAGTTGTTGCTATCATGAAGTGTCAACATTTTTATTAGATATCACTTGTTCAGTTTTAATTCTGTGGACCAAAATCTACCAAAGTTGTTGCTATCATGAAGTGTCAACATTTTTATTAGATATCACTTGTTCAGTTTTAATTCTGTGGACCAAAATCTACCAAAGTTGTTGCTATCATGAAGTGTCAACATTTTTATTAGATATCACTTGTTCAGTTTTAATTCTGTGGACCAAAATCTACCAAAGTTGTTGCTATCATGAAGTGTCAACATTTTTATTAGATATCACTTGTTCAGTTTTAATTCTGTGGACCAAAATCTACCAAAGTTGTTGCTATCATGAAGTGTCAACATTTTTATTAGATATCACTTGTTCAGTTTTAATTCTGTGGACCAAAATCTACCAAAGTTGTTGCTATCATGAAGTGTCAACATTTTTATTAGATATCACTTGTTCAGTTTTAATTCTGTGGACCAAAATCTACCAAAGTTGTTGCTATCATGAAGTGTCAACATTTTTATTAGATATCACTTGTTCAGTTTTAATTCTGTGGACCAAAATCTACCAAAGTTGTTGCTATCATGAAGTGTCAACATTTTTATTAGATATCACTTGTTCAGTTTTAATTCTGTGGACCAAAATCTACCAAAGTTGTTGCTATCATGAAGTGTCAACATTTTTATTAGATATCACTTGTTCAGTTTTAATTCTGTGGACCAAAATCTACCAAAGTTGTTGCTATCATGAAGTGTCAACATTTTTATTAGATATCACTTGTTCAGTTTTAATTCTGTGGACCAAAATCTACCAAAGTTGTTGCTATCATGAAGTGTCAACATTTTTATTAGATATCACTTGTTCAGTTTTAATTCTGTGGACCAAAATCTACCAAAGTTGTTGCTATCATGAAGTGTCAACATTTTTATTAGATATCACTTGTTCAGTTTTAATTCTGTGGACCAAAATCTACCAAAGTTGTTGCTATCATGAAGTGTCAACATTTTTATTAGATATCACTTGTTCAGTTTTAATTCTGTGGACCAAAATCTACCAAAGTTGTTGCTATCATGAAGTGTCAACATTTTTATTAGATATCACTTGTTCAGTTTTAATTCTGTGGACCAAAATCTACCAAAGTTGTTGCTATCATGAAGTGTCAACATTTTTATTAGATATCACTTGTTCAGTTTTAATTCTGTGGACCAAAATCTACCAAAGTTGTTGCTATCATGAAGTGTCAACATTTTTATTAGATATCACTTGTTCAGTTTTAATTCTGTGGACCAAAATCTACCAAAGTTGTTGCTATCATGAAGTGTCAACATTTTTATTAGATATCACTTGTTCAGTTTTAATTCTGTGGACCAAAATCTACCAAAGTTGTTGCTATCATGAAGTGTCAACATTTTTATTAGATATCACTTGTTCAGTTTTAATTCTGTGGACCAAAATCTACCAAAGTTGTTGCTATCATGAAGTGTCAACATTTTTATTAGATATCACTTGTTCAGTTTTAATTCTGTGGACCAAAATCTACCAAAGTTGTTGCTATCATGAAGTGTCAACATTTTTATTAGATATCACTTGTTCAGTTTTAATTCTGTGGACCAAAATCTACCAAAGTTGTTGCTATCATGAAGTGTCAACATTTTTATTAGATATCACTTGTTCAGTTTTAATTCTGTGGACCAAAATCTACCAAAGTTGTTGCTATCATGAAGTGTCAACATTTTTATTAGATATCACTTGTTCAGTTTTAATTCTGTGGACCAAAATCTACCAAAGTTGTTGCTATCATGAAGTGTCAACATTTTTATTAGATATCACTTGTTCAGTTTTAATTCTGTGGACCAAAATCTACCAAAGTTGTTGCTATCATGAAGTGTCAACATTTTTATTAGATATCACTTGTTCAGTTTTAATTCTGTGGACCAAAATCTACCAAAGTTGTTGCTATCATGAAGTGTCAACATTTTTATTAGATATCACTTGTTCAGTTTTAATTCTGTGGATCAAAATCTACCAAAGTTGTTGCTATCATGAAGTGTCAACATTTTTATTAGATATCACTTGTTCAGTTTTAATTCTGTGGACCAAAATCTACCAAAGTTGTTGCTATCATGAAGTGTCAACATATTTATTAGATATCACGTGTTCAGTTTTAATTCTGTGGATCAAAATCTACCAAAGTTGTTGCTATCATGAAGTGTCAACATTTTTATTAGATCACTTGTTCAGTTTTAAAAGGATAGGGAACTTGCCGCTACTTTATAGAAACTACAAGAAATTGCAGAGCTTCCAAAAGTTTGGTTCAATGTGCTTTCCAGTAAGGAAGGAATCTTTTTTATAGAAAAAGGAAAAGTAGACATCTGTTTTAAAATTTAAAATTTTAATTATAACTAAATTGTTGACTAAATTTATTAATAAGAAAATTTGACTTAATTTGAAATATTTTAATACACTTTCAAATAACAACTGAATTTAAAAAATATTGTCAGAATGATTTAATTTTAAACAAATGTATGAATATTTCAATTAAATAATTATAATTAGACACTCATGTACATTTGTAATAACTTATTTTTCGTCAAATGCTGAAATAATTTTTGTTAAAACAAACATAAAAACTAGTAGCTCACATGAAGATAGAATCAAATAAATGAAATAATTTGTTTCTTTATTTGTAAGAATAAAATTAACAAAACTGATATTAAATCATTTATTTTGGTATTATTTGGTTCCATCTTCACTCAAGCTACTAGTTTTACACTAAAACAATTGAATATATATATGAAGTATACTCCTCTATGGAGTGATTCGACAATGGTCAAGTGACCGAAAGGTGCCTCATCACAACAAGGTAAAATTATTGCACTTAGTGGTGGATAAAAGTATTTACAATAGTAATATATCAACTTCATAAAGTCAGTGCAACGGAAAAATAATGGACAACGTTTTATATATATATATATATATATATATATATATATATATATATATATATACAAAGAACTAAGTCAAAATACAAATACAAGAATTATAATTGAATTTACAATTCAAATTTTTTCGTTGGCTAACAGTACCAACATCATCAGGAATATTAAACAATTGAATTGTTTAATATTCCTGATGATTTTGGTACTGTTAGCCAACGAAAAGCTTTGAATTGTAAATTCAATTATAATTCTTGTATTTGTATTTTGACTTAGTTCCTTATTAATTCACAAGAATACATATTGCAATATATATATATATATTACACCTATCTTTAGTAGCACTTACTAAGATTATTAAGGACGGATGTTTTAGATATATCCCATTGTCAATTTAGATCGTAACTCTCAATGATGTTAAAATAGTAAGTGATACTATAGTCAAGTGTAACATCAATATATGTTCTAACTGTTTTAATTAATATTGAATTATTGAAACAAGCCCAAAGAAAGCAGAACACTGCAGAAATGACTAATTTTAAGGGAATATAAGTAAAAAAGCAATTAAATAAAAATATATTTTAATATACTTTGTGATAATTTTAAAATATCATTTCATTTACCCTTTGCTTTTAAATGTTGCCAAATAATGCAATACAATTTCAGCAAATCATTTTATGAAATTTCATGACCAAAAAACCTAAATTATTTAAAGTTATTTTAAATTGATTAAGTTTACTGTCCCTGATGAAGATCGGCACATAGCGATCGAAAACGTTCTGTCTCAGTAAGTAATTCACAAATTTACAAAATTAAAGTTTGGATAGTACTAAAGAATTGTTAAAGTATTTAATTAAGATTCACCGAACGTAATGGACTACAAAATTCATTATTAGTAATTTGTTTTTAATTTAGTCTTATTAAGAAATAAATTTGTTTGTGTTCACACCCACAAGTTTTTATACATAGAAAATGGTGAAAATGTTTAAAGATTAAAATAATTGTATGGCGTTCCATTATATATATATATATATATATATATATATATATATATATATATATATAATAATAATAATAATAATAAATGAAGACATAATAATGAATTTGAATATAACATATATCGTAAACCGACACAAACTAACCAAATAATTCCTAATAATTCTAATTACCCATATAATCAAGAAATGGCTGCCTTATACAATTTATTATATAGATTACATAAAATAACCATGAGTAATGAAAACAAAATTAGAGAGAAAACCATTATTTATCAAATTGCGATTGAGAATGGCTATAAAAAGAAAACTGTTGATAAACTTAATTCAAATATATTAAAGAAACAAAGTAATAATTTAATTGACAAAAATAATGATGATAATGTCATATAGACTTCATATATATATATATATATATATATATATATATATATATATATATATATATATATATATATATTATAATAAAGATGATTATTTTTTCTTGATTTGTTATAATTATTAAATAACTTCAAAAAGTTCATAATCAAGATATATTTTATTCAACATTTACAATTATGCTGAAGCTTTTCGCCGGTGTATAGTTCCAGCATTCTCAAAGACTACTAACATGGTTTGTAAAATTATTTAAACATTACTCTAATTGATTGCACTATGTACATAAACCACTGATAACTTATTTCTTTAATCTATTTGCTTTACATTAAATGAACTATCTGTTTGATGAAATCTTAAATTCTATCTAAAACATGAAAAATTGTGTTATGTTTAGATTTAATTTGGGACTGTTCTTTAATAAGTATGTTGTTTAATTTATGCTTGTAGATATATAGGTTTTCCAGAACATTCATTTTCAAACCTTTATTAATATGTTTGATTAAATTCATATTTTGTATGTCTGGAAAACTATGGTTATTTGCAATACAATGAGTGGCCATATTCGATTTATATATATCTGGTTTTATATACGCATTGAGATGTTCTTTGTAGCGATCCTTTATTTTCTTTTTTGTTTGACCTACATAATTTTTATTGCAATCTTGGCAATTTATGCTATATATCCCACATAAATCTAATTTACTAGTGTGATTACTTTGATTTAAAATACGATTATTGATGGTATTGTTTGTATAAAACGCATATTATTTATATTATTTAATATTATTTATATTATTATATATATATATATATATATATATATATATATATATATATATATATATATTCAATTGTTTCAATGTAAAACTAGTAGCTGGAGTGAAGATGGAATCAAATAATACCAAAATAAATGATTTAAAATCAGTTTTGTTAATTTTATTCTTACAAATAAAGAAACAAATTATTTCATTTAATTGATTCTATCTTTATGTGAGCTACTAGTTTTGAAGAAAATTATTTCAGCATTTGACCATAAATAAGTTATTACAAATGTACATGAGTGTCCAATTATTATTATTATTATTATTATTATTATATATATATATATATATATATATATATATATATATATATATATATATATATATATATATATATATATATATAGAGAGAGAGAGAGAGAGAGAGAGAGATTTTTTGGACTAGGAGACTGACAGACTTACCTTGGTAAGAGTCAACTCTGTAGTCTTGAAATAGAAACACATAAAAGCACTTAACCAATGATATATTTCAACCACACAGTGGTCTTTGTCAATCAAAGAGAAAATACAAATGCAATATGAGAGAATGAAATAAAATAAATAAATCAAGGATATCTATTTATTTTATTTCATTCTCTCATATTTCTTTTTATGTTTTCTCTTTGATTGACAAAGACCACGGTGTGGCTGAAATATATCATTGTTTAAGTGCTTTTATGTGTTTCTATTTCAAGATTACAGAGTGGTCTCTTACCAAGGTAAGTCTGTCAGTCTCCAAGTCCAAAAAATCTCTCTCTCTCTCTCTCTCTCTCTCTCTCTCTATATATATATATATATATATATATATATATATATATATATATATATATACAGGTGTATTTTGCTTACGGACTGATACAATGAGTAGGCAAATCATGCTCTTTGTGGAACAAGAAAATTGCTAGCCAATTAAAATGAATAATAACCATTTTGCCCTTGGCGGGATGGCTAATAAGTAATGATGAATTAATTATGGAATAAATATGTTGCTTCATGACTATCACAAAATGGTTGTTCTTTGAAGGAAATTTTTGTAAAAAATAACATATGTGTTTTTAGTTGGTATTAAAACAATTATATGAAAAATCCAAGAAGAAATACAATTTTAATTTAATTTTATTTGTAATGTGGATGAAACTATTACATTTTTGAAGACTTATGCATACTTTGATATTTTATTAAATGTTAGAAAATGAGTACCAGTATAAATTCACTAAAATATGTCAACAAATAAATAGTTTCAATTCATAAATGGCCTGTACACTCATTTTATATAACAATTTAATATTTTGTGTTATACCCAAATTAATATTGTTGTTATATTTTATACAATATATAGTCTCACAAATTCTATACACAAAAAGGTTCTTTAACGTCAGTTGTTAGTTAACAACTGCTATAATAATTGACCTTTCTTGTAGATTTTGTTACCTTTAACATTAGTGAAACTTTTACACTTGTAGTTTATAGATAACAAAGTTGTAAATGACACTGATGAAAAATGTTTTAATGAAGTGAAAAACTTAGTAATTTTTTAAAATAAATTTAATAACATTATAGGTTCAAATATAATGTATGAAGTTCAAATGTAATTAGTCACAAAACAATTATAAATATTTATAAACTTGCCTACAGTAGCACTTACTTAAATTTGTTGAGGACGGCCGTTTCCGGAGATTGTCCCATTGTCAACTCAGACCGCAACCGTAGTTACGGTCTGAGTTGACATTGGGACACATCTCCTGAAACAGCCGTCCTCAACAAATATAAGTTAGGCAAGTTTATAAATATTTATAATTGTTTAGTGAAAAGTAGTAGCTCGCATGAAGATGGAATCAACAAATATGTAATTAGTCATGTTTTGAAACTAGTCTTATCTGAAACAAAAGAGAGTCCTGAAAGATTGTGTGTTACACAGTTATGGGGCAAACATAGGTTTGGGTTTAATACAAAACAATTTGTCTCTTTGCAGAAGCTCAAATGTTGAATTTCATACAGTACTCATTTAGGGGTTATGGCAACACTCCTCCCAACACACACACACCAGGGGAGAGGGAGAGAAAGAGAGAGAGAGAGAGAGAGAGAGAGAGAGAGAGAGAGAGAGAGAGAGAGAGAGAGAGATGGAGGGAGAGGTAGTCAAAATGCCTTTAATTACAATAGTTACATGTAGGGTCAAAATATCATTAAGCAGTAACAAAGGAAATTAAAAGCTAAAATTAAATTATTTTATATACTGCACAAAATGTAGGAACTGCTTAGAATATAAATAGATACTAGTTTAAATTATAACCATGGATAAATTTGCTTTTAACATAAATTTCAGGCATTGGGAAAGAGACAGCACTAGATATGGCTGAAAGAGGGGCTAGAGTTATAATGGCTTGCAGAAATT
This sequence comes from Prosapia bicincta, assembly GCA_036971475.1. Taxonomy (NCBI): domain Eukaryota; kingdom Metazoa; phylum Arthropoda; class Insecta; order Hemiptera; family Cercopidae; genus Prosapia; species Prosapia bicincta. The sequence goes on from JBAIZL010000002.1 coordinate 136,675,907, forward strand.
TGGAGGCAGCTGAACAAGTTAGAGGTAAGTTATATGAATCAAAGATTTGATTTGAGTATAAAACACTTGAATATATATTGATATGTTATACTTGCCTGTGTATAGTACCACTTACTATTTTGATTATTGATGTCAGCCATTTTGGGAGATATATCCTATTGTTAACTTAGACTGTTACTGAACTCTTGGTGTTTTAGGTTTGGGTGAGGGTAAAGTAGAGGTGAATTTTCTAGAGGGTTTGGGGGTATTATGATGTCAACATGTGTATGTGACTTTAATTTAGTTGGGTGTTGAGTGTGTGTGTTGGATATAGCTTGAAATATTTATATATTTAGTACTGTTTAGTTGTGTAGCTTCGGCCATTTTTGTTTTGCGTGTGTAGAATTTGTAGGTTTGATGTTATGTTTGTGTAGTTATGGCTTGTGGATATGCAGTGTTCAGCAAAGTTTGATTTAGTGATTTTCAGTGATTTTAGATATTCTTGGTAGCATGAGTAAAATGGCTTTCCTGTTTGGCCTATGTAGAAACCAGGGCACAAGTGAAGATGAAATCAAATAATATTAATTCAACAAAAAATTTTTATCTAATAAAATAATCAATAACAAAGACAAAATCAAATTGACACAAACTACTTTTATAATCCAATCATACCGACTAAATTTATAAATCAGATTTGATTGTAATTACAGTTGTACATAAAACATTTTAGTCTATGATACAGATTTTTTGGTAATATTCTAGTCACCAAGCTGCAAGTAATTAATAAGTTGCTTGGTGTAATCATCTGTAATTCACTAATTAAATTATAAATTAAATTGTTGTGTAACTGAGTGAATACTTTTTTTTATCTTACTTGCTGACGCATTTTGAAATAATCATTTCATTGGCGAAGCCAATGCTTGGGCAGTAGCGGGTCGGCTTCACCTTATTTATTCATCTTTTTACCTTACCTAATCCTGAACAATTTAAAATGGTGGTGATATATTGCAGATTTTTTTGTAGAATAAAATAATCATAAAAAATTATTTTAGTTTTTATCAGTTTTATTTTGCATGTCATAAATATGAAAAATTCTGTAGTAAACAGAGTCAACCCTCATCAATCCAGACTATTAATTTGTACTTGGCTTAACCAACACATCTATTTGACATCAGATTTTAAAAATTATGTATAGCTAAGATAGAAATGCAAGGCTGTAATCAATGCAATTTTGTTGCATGGCCTGTTATAGTTTAGTTAGTTGTTACAGTGAGGGACCACAGTGGAGGTAAATGAAGACAACAGATCCGTTTCTTCACGCTAGTGAATATGTTGTGTATGGTCACAGTGAACACACTCATGATTTAAATAATATGGTCCTGTCTCCTGGATTAGTAAAATCTAATGTTAAAGGAACAAAATTGACTTTTAATATTAATATTCTTCTAAATCAGAAAATAGTGATAAAACTATATATAGTTTATGATGTAAAGTAGGATCTTTGGAACAAGCATGTTTAAAAAAAAATAATGCCTTTTTTCTCATATTTTTTGTCACATTAATTTATAGCACTTAGAATTCATAATTATCTTATATTACATTGGAGACTTAAAACAAATTACTAATATCTTTAAAACAAAACAAAAAAACCTGTGTAACATTAACCTTTTGTTTTTAATTTTTTGTATTCTGTGAATTATTTTTTGAATTAAGTAATATAACAACTTGCTGGTTGTTATCATAATGGTCTTCATTTGTGTCTAGGTTGGCTGCTAAAAAGTGTTGATGAGTTTAGCAGTCAAGATTTTAAAAGCAGGTGCTCTAAGAGTATATATGATTTATTTTGAGTTTATTGATGTAATATACTTTTAAAAATAATATTTATCTATACTATTATTTAAAAATCTAATAGTGTCTGTCTGTGTGTGTGTTACTCAATCACGTAAAAACCTCTGGACCCATTGAGCTAAAATTTTACATGGATATTTTTATGGTTCCTGGTTAACACATAGGTCTATTTTTATTTAGAAATTTTGTAGGGGCACTGACCTACTGGCCTTTCTATACTTGGCTTAAGCAGCTGATAATCATCTGTAAAAGTCACTTTTAAACACATTTAAACAGCTGATAGTAATTGTTTGTAGTTATTTATCTTTCAAAGTTAGTTATACTTTTCACATGTTATGTTACAAGAAGCTTTTCCTTCTCTTGGTTTTTTAAGATAATAATCGGTAAGTTTATAGTTTAATATATTTATTGGGATTTAATCTATCTATACTATTATATAAAATTCTAATGGTGTCTGTATATGTGTGTGTGTGTTTTACTCAATCATGTAAAAACTAATGTACCCATTGAGCTGAAATTTTACATGGACATTCTTAGGGTCCCTGGTTAACACACAGGTATATTTTTGTTTAGAAATATTATCAGGGCACCCTACTGGCCTTGTAAACTCTCTTAGCACTTAATTATCTATTCTCCATTATATACTTGCTTAATCAGCTGATAGTAAATGTGTTTAACCACCTGTAAAAGTAACTTTTAAAGACAATTAAACAGGTGATAGTAAATGTTTTTTGTTAATCTTCCTTCAAGGTTAGCCTATACCTTACAAATGTCATATTGCATAAGTTTTTCCTTCTCTTGGTTTTCAAGACAATAATCGCAAAGTTTATAAACTATAGTTTGATATATTTATTTGGGCTTAGTTTCAGTAAATTAAACTAACCCCAAATACAAATTAAATCAATACAAATATATGTCAACCCTGTACGAAGGATGGATACTCTGCTAGTATTTTATAAAAATATATAGTGCTAGTGTGTTGAGATGTGATCTTTTTTTGTTGATGTGGGAAATTTCTATTTTGTCTAGAAACCACTGCTCCCTAGTTTAACATTGCCTCAAAGCAACCAACCTAGACTCCGATTGAGTTTATTTATTGGGATTGAAAACATGATAATTCACTTAAACAATAGTTTATGACAACCTGAACTTTGTGAATTTAGTAAATTTGTTAAAACTTACTGAGACAGAACGTTTTTGATCGCTATGTGCCGATCTTCATCAGTGTCTTCTGCTTGGAGGTGTTGGGTCAAGCGGTGACGGTTTTAAAGGTAGATTTTCGATAGTATCAAAGAGAATGTGTGATTTGTGTTGTGTTTGTTCATTTAATATGTTTGTACTTTGTGTTTTTGTGTGTCTGTAAATTTCATATTGTTCTAGTGTGTTGAGATGTGGTCCTTTTTTGTTGATGTGTAGGATTTCTAGGTTACGGTAAATGTCTGTGTAATTGTGTCCTGTATTTTTTTGTGTGGTTGTAAACAACAGAACAACATACTTATAACCCACATTACCGAAATCATAAATATCCTCCAAATCATCACCAAACAAAACTATTTCACCCACAACTCAAACTTCTATTCACAACCAGATGGCCTACCCATGGGAAGTCCTATCAATAGTGTCCTAAGCGAAATTTTTCTACAACACATAGAAAACACCAAAATACTCATGAACAATACACACGCACACAAAATTATTTACTGGCACAGAGGCAACTCCTGTCAATGCGAAAAACTCTTCACCTACACTAATAAAATACACCCAAAACTCCACTTCACTTCAGAAATTGAAACCAACCGATTCCTAAATTTCCTCGACCTAACCATAACAAAAAGCCACACACAAAAACACAGTTTCAACATTTACAGGAAACCCATAACGGCAGACACACTTATCCACAACACCTCAAACCACCCTATCCAACACAAACATGCTGCCTTCAGATCCATGGACTTAAAGAAGTCACGATGACCATGGAAAACATAACAAAGAACTAGACACAATTAAATATTTAGCATACACAAATGGATACAACACCACAATAATAGACAAACTATAGTACAAAATACAAAAAAACACTAAAATTAACACTACAGACAGGGTAAACAAATACATCACATTACCATTCATAAACAAAACAAAATAGCCCGCAAATCTCAAAAAATATGATACAAAATAGCATACAAAACTAATAACAAGTTACAATACAAAATACAACACAACACCAACAACAAGGATAAACTACAAGCACCCGTCACAAACTGAACTGTGACGAATGTAGCAAATTCTACATTAGACAAACAGGTCGCAGCTTTAAACAAAGAGTCTAGGAACACAAGCAGAACACCAACTCAACGTTTTACAATCACATAAAAGATACAGGACCAAATACACAGACATTTACCATAACCTAGAAATCCTACACATCAACAAAAAAGGACCACATCTCAACACACTAGAACAATATGAAATTTACAGACACACAAAAACACAAAGTACAAACATATTAAACAAACAAACACAATACAAATCACACATACTCTTTGATACTATCTAAAACTTACCTTTAAAACTGTCACCGCTTGACCCAACATCTCCAAGCAGAAGACTGATGAAGATCGGCACATAGCGATCGAAAAAGTTCTGTCTCAGTGAGTTTTAACAAGTTTACTAAATTCAAAGTTCGGATAGTCATAAACTATTGTTTAAGTGATTAATAAGATTCACCGAACGTAATGGACTATAAAATTCAAGAATGATAATTCAGTCGGGTTTTTATAAATTTACTTTGTTGTTTGGCAAATCATTTTACTTAGTACAAATGTAAAAGTCTTCCTAATAGTAATTGACTACAAATCAACAAGTTAATTATTTATGTTGAGTAAATTCTTTAATGATTACCTATTCACTTGAGTTTAAATATTTATTGGTTGAATGATTCGCAAAGAAAGTTGAATTGACTACATCATTAGATATTAACAGAAATATAAATTGATTAAGGATTTTTTTTTCCTGGCGAAAAACCAATTGTGGTTATCATCGCCAAACAAAATCTAACACGGAACGCAATATTTTTTAATAAAACCAAATAAATTTAAATACAACAAAAATTTCAAAACAAAAACAACAACAAAAAACAACAATAAATCTATAACAATGAAAAAATTCATAAAAAACTATAAATAACAAAATAACAAAAAAGAACAATATAACAGTAAATAAATAATAACAATATGTAAAACAATAATAGGTAACAATTTACCAATAAATAAATCTTAATAACAATAACAAGAACACAAAATAAATTAAATTAAAATAAATAAAAGAAACACAGAGAATTATATGTATAAATGAAAAAATATTATTTATGTATTAAATTTTAAAAAATATTTTCAAGTTGTGCAAGAAAGCGATAACTCGGTCAATGGCCGAGGCATCGTCCCTTAGCACCACCTTCAAATTCCCTTTTAAATTAAAAAGGTCACGAATATTGCTTACATTAACACAATCAACTAAAATATGTTTTATTGTGAAGATATCACAGCAATATTGGCATATTGGTGGATCTTCACGACGCATCAAATATCCATGAGTTGCAAAAGAGTGGCCAACGCGAAGGCGTGTAACCACCACTTCCTCCCTACGTTTTGAACGAATTGAAGACCTCCATGGACGGACGGTATCTTTAATTTCCCTCAGCTTATTCTGAATCACGGTATGCCACTCGTCATTCCAAGCAGCGAGCAATAAATGTTTCGTGAAACACACATAATCAGATGCCATAACTAGTTGAGTAATAGGCACCAAACTTGTAGCTTTCTTCGCCGCTTTATCCGCTTTTGTGTTTCCAAGTATTCCGCAATGTCCAGGAACCCAACAGAAAGTTACTCCCACACCCCTCAATTGAAGCCTGTGTACAGCACACAAAATGTCCCCAACTAAAGGGTTGTTAGAGAAAACATCCTGAAAAGCCTGAAGAGCACTTTTGGAATCCGAACACAAAAGATAATGCGAAGATCGAGATTGAATGACGGTCAAAGCTTTAAAAATAGCAAATAGTTCTGCCGTGAAAACACTGCAAGCTGAGGGCAATCCGTACGTGTAGGTACGTCCAGACGCATAAAGCGCACACCCAACGCCATTGTTCAGTTTAGATCCATCTGTGAAAATAATCTCACTATACTGGTGGGATCTGTATATTACCAAAAACTCCTGGTGGTACACCACATTAGGAGTATTGGTTTTTATAAGACTGGAGAGTGAAAAATCAAAGCGGGGCGTTTTTATTATCCATGGAGGTAGACAGCACATCGATTGTTCAAACGTAGTAGGAAGTTCCGACTCTAGATTATCAATTATGCACGACTTCCGAGTACCAAAAGGGGTGGTTGAACGTTCGCGTGCATTATAAGATGGTTCGTATCGGTTATTAAACACTACATTAAATGCCGGATGTTTAGGTTTGCTTCGAAGACCAGATATATAAGATATTTGTAGCATCTGACGTCGTCTTGAAAGAGCGGGTTCCCCAGCCTCGACAAGAAGACTAGGGATTGGGCTAGTTCTAAATGCACCAGTAGCAAGTCTAAGTCCAGAGTGGTGGACAGCATCGAGAGTTTTCAGAACTGTAAGTCGTGCGGATGAATAGGCATGACAGCCATAATCAATGCGCGATCTAACGACCGTGCGATAAAAGCGAAGCATACTAGTTCTGTCTGCTCCCCAATTCGTACCACTAAGGACTCTTAACATATCCAATTTCTTGTTGCATCTCACCTTCAAATCACGAACATGTGAGATCCATGAGAGTATTTTATCAAATAAAAGACCTAGAAATCGAACACTATCCATGATTTGAAGTTGAATCCCATGAAGATAAAGGGTCGGCTCCTGGTGTTGCCTACGGCGACTAAATGCTACACACTGGGTCTTCGAAGCAGAGAAAAACCTGTAGTTCTTGACCATTCCTCTAATCTGCTTATTGCTAACTGCAAAGATCTTTCCGCAGTTGCCATACTACAAACAGGCACATATATACAAAAGTCATCTACAAAGAGTGAACAGTGAACCGGAGATCGTATATAACTCGTGATACTGTTTATTGCAACGGCAAATAGCGTGACGCTCAGCACGCTGCCCTGCAGTACACCATTCTCCTGTTTATAACTGTTTGAATACGTGCCTCCAAGACGAACGCGGAAAGATCTATTTGAAAGAAAGTTAGCTATGAATGCTAAGACATTTCCTTGTATACCCCATGATTTTAAAGTGTTCAGAATTCGTCTTTTCCATGCCATATCGTAGGCCTTCTCAAGGTTGAAGAAAACAGCAACGAGTGTTTGACCCAAGAGAAAGGCATCTTGAATAGCGGATTCTAACAAAACCAATTGGTCAACGAATGATCGTCCTTGCCTGAAACCCCACTGTTCATTGCAAATAAGGTCATTGGTTTCTAGGTACCAGACAAGACGGCGGTTGACCATCTTCTCCAGTAGTTTGCATAAGACGCTTGTAAGGGATATAGGTCTATAACTACTGGGATTGGTTTTGTCTTTACCTGGCTTTAAAAGGGGAATTACAGTCGATTCTAACCATGCATCGGGGAAAGAGCGCTCCTCGAATAAACGATTGTATATTCGAAGGAGGAGAAGTTTCGCAAATGACGGTAGATGTTTCAGCATGGAGTACACAATGGAATCAGGACCTGGTGCAGAGTCCTTCGTTGACTGAAGAGCTGACTCCAATTCCCCTATAGAGAAAGGAGTGTTTAAAGGAGAGTCCCCAGACAACCCAACAGTATACGGTATTGCTTCTTCCTTCAGTTTATAAATCTGTAATAATCTATTATAGGCTGTAGTAGCAGAAAAGTTAGAAAATGATGTTCCAAGTACATTAGCAATGTCATCACGGTTTGAGATTATTCTTCCATCCGGTTGCTTCAGCGCAATGGCTGGCAACGGAGTGGAAGTACCACAAACTGATCGTAGTTTCCTCCACACTGTAGAGGACGGAGTTGTTCCTGTAATTGTGCTAATGTACTGTTCCCAAGAGTTCATTCTACTCAGCCTAAATATCCTCCTTGCTTTCGCACGGAGTATTTTATATTCCTGAAGGTTTCCATTTGTTGGTTGTCGCTTAAATCTCCTTAGCGCTCTTCGTCGTAAACGGAGGATTTCTGTGCATTCATCATTCCACCACAGCACAGGCGGTCGGCGTGAATGTGCAGAGGTTTTTGGAATGATCTCTACAGCGGCATTTAAGCCATGGGGAGCCACAGATACCATGACCTGGTCAAAGAAGGTCATTTTTGATAGAGAACGGGTTTGTCTGTCGGTGGAAGTAGTAACTAAAAGTGTTCCGTTTTGAAGTTTCGTAATAGAGGCTACTGGGCCTCCAGCACACGCAGTAATAGCCTTGTTAATCAGGAAAGGAGAAACTTTGGAAAGATCATTCCCTTCTTCGGCACTAGAAACAACTAAATATTTTGCTGATGGCAATGTCTGCGATGTTGCCACCATCAACTTTTTACTCAAATCCTTGTTAATATGTTCGTCAGGAGAATCCTGGCGTGTTCTTTTCAAACTAGTCATATTTGACGGGGTTTTTGAATCCATACATTTTTTAAGCCAGTCATCGTGTCAAGCGTTACGGGCGAGACTATAGGAACGGGTACACCCTTGGATCACAATAAGATCATTTCCAATCCTCAGAACTCTGAGGCCTATAGCTTTTCTCCTTAGCTCGACTGGATGGGCATCAGTCGAGAACTCGTAATACTGTGCACAGGCTCCGACACCCATGCACCGCGGACACTCCCTGACCAAGGACCGAAGCGGCTGGTAGACCAGAAACCGCGCTTACGTCTTCGGCAGAGCAAGCTCACATCAGCGTCCCAGACCAGAGTTGGTCACGCTCTGGACTTTTCATCACTCCCAACGTGCAACGGTTCTGACCAGTCAAAATTCCCTAAGAGAAGATGTAAGTGTTAAAATGTGTATAGATTGTGTTGGTGTGTGTATGTGTGTGTGTATGCTTTGTGAGTGGTGTAGTGTTAGGCTAGGGTACCGCGAGGGACGCCAAACCCCTCGTAAGTGCGGCTAGTCCGCACCCCCCTGCGGGTAATTGATTAAGGAGTTAGATGCAAACAAGTATTTATGAATTAAATTTTGTCTAGATAATAACAGACAGGTAATATTACAAGATAATATTATTTATTGTTTTTTTTTTCAGAAAGTATTGTTAATGCTACAGGAAATAACAATGTTATAGTAAAAAAATTGGATTTAAGCTCGTTCAAATCTGTGAGAGAATTTGCAGCTGAAATACTAAAATCTGAACAAAGATTAGATGTGTTAATACACAATGCAGGTGTTGCAAATATGTTTTCAAAAAAAACAAATGAAGATGGTTTAGAAATAACTATGGCAACCAACCAGTTTGGTCCTTTTCTTTTAACTCATCTTCTAATTGGTAAGTTACAACAACATAGATTTAATTTTTCCTGAAGATATTGTTTATTAAAATTATGTTAAAATGGGTTTAATATCCCTTTATGAGACAAATAATTCCATAACACTTTGTAAACATTTGTTTAAAGACAAAAGCGCTACCTTCACCAGACCTAGGAAGCTGTAATCTTATGAAAAAATGTAAAAGTTTTAATTCCACTATGACATTTTCTTTATTACAGTTTGAAGAGTTGAGTATGCGTGCGTGTGTGTGTGTGTGTGTGTGTGTTTGTGAGTGTGAAATAAAGACGTTACATTTTCTGAAAGGTTCACCTTCCTTCAAAAGAATTTTTTCAAAGATAAAAATAACTAAGGGTTACTTTATGATGTAACAATCAAAGAAATAATATTACTGCAGTTTAAAATGTTATCATATTAATTACTATTTTAGTTATAAATAGCTTGCAGAACAGTTTTCACTAAAAGAAAAATAAAAGCAAAATTAATGTAAAATAATGCTTATAAACCTAAAGATCTAGTTGCTTGCTGAAGAAAATTAATTGTTACAAACAGAATATGATATCGAATTACAACAAACTTATGAAAAAAAATTAATGTTCAATTTCTGAATACATTTTTATTTTAAAGTAAAATCATTGAAATTTTGTTTTCAGATCTTTTGAAAAAGTCAAAGCCAAGTAGAATTGTTGTAGTGGCATCAGAACTTTATCGACTGAGTAAGGTGAACTTAGAAAATCCGAACCCAGTGAATAGCCTCCCTGCATATCTCTATTATGTTTCAAAGTATGCCAACATTTTATTCACTAGGGAACTGGCTCGCAGACTTGAAGGAACTGGTAACTCTATATTTATAATAATTTATGCCTGGATTGGTAACTTGGAATTTTATTACTAGGCTAGCCTAAACACAGTATTAGCAGCAACAGTAATAATACGTTGGACATCCCAATTACAGACATTCTTACTCACTCTACAGATTCCCAATATTCCAGTATCAGAATCGTTTTGGGAGTAATAAAACTCCATTGATTAATTTCTCTTACAACCTAATATATTCCTATGACAGATTTACACTAGAAACAGTTTCACTCATTTGATAAATTCTCTTTATAAAAACTGGTACTTTTGCAGGGTATTTTCATTGTATTTATACTTTTTTAACAAATTACCATTACATTAATCATACACTAATCTCATGACAGATTCCTATTTTAAACAATTATGCTCTCTTGACAAATGTTTATTGCAGTCATACTCCTATTAATTTAATCATTTTTTTTTGACAAAATCCAACTAGAAAAAATCATGTACGGTACTCTTAGCGTACTTTCATCAAAAACAGTCATATTCTCTCTTGACATATTCTCACTACATAAGATATATTCTCTTGAAAGTAATTATTTCATTACAGTAATTAATCCAAAATCAAGTTGCTATACTATGAGACAATATTAGATCCTCAGTTTAGAAACAGAAGAAAAAGTAATGAAAAATAAATTATTCTCTACAGAATATAGAAATTATGTAAATTGGAATTATGCTGTGTTGTTTGCTGTAAATTTAGTGTGCAACAATATTTGCAGAAGAGATTTATTAACATTTGTTGATTCCATCTTCGCGTGAGCTACTAGTAATCACTTACACTTTTAAAATGTTTTAAACTTGTCTATAGTAGCACTTACTTTGCTTGTTGAGGACGGCCGTTTCGGGAGATGTGTCCCTTTGTCAACTCAGACCGTAACTGATCTCAAGGTTTACGTAGGTTAGGGTGGGGGTGGGATATTTTGGTGGTGTGTGTGTATTTTGTGTGTATTAGGAGTTATGATGTCAAAAGGTGCGTGTGAGTTGTAATGTAATTGTGTATTGAGTATGTGTGTAGGGTGTAGTTTGAAGTGCCTATATATATCGTATTGTTCGGTTGTGTAGCGTTGGTTATTTCTGTGTTGTTTATGAAGAATTTGTAGGTTAGATGTTATGTCTATGTAGTCATGTTTTGTGGAGTTGAGATGATCGGCGAAGTTTGATTGGTAGTTATTGTTTTTTAGTGCTTTTATATGTTCTTGGTAACGTGTGTAGAATGACCTCCCTGTCTGGCCTATGTAAACACTGGGGCATGAACTGCAAGTTAGTTTGTAAACTCCAGTGGTGTTGTAAATGTCGTTGATTTTGCTGTTGGGCTTAAATTGTTTGTTGAGAGTGTTGTGTGTGGAGTAAGCTATTTTGTAGTTGTATTTTCATAGTGTGTTGTTTAGATTGTGGGTTTTGGATGATCTGTATGGTATTAATAAGTATTTTATGGGATTGTCATCTTGTGTGTTTGTATTTGGGTTATTATGTTTATTTTTTAGGCGGTTGTATAATTTGTCAATCATTGTTGGGTTGTATCCGTTTCTTTGTGCTATATATTTTATGGTGTTTAACTCCCGATATATCGCCTCCTTAAAACACCACTAGACAAAGATGAACACTACGAAAATACAACTACAAAATAGCCCAATCCACACACAACACTCTCAACAAACAATTTAAACCCAACAACAAAATCAACGACATTTACAACGCCACTGGAGTTTACAAACTAACTTGCAGTTCATGCCCCAGTTTTTACATAGGCCAGACAGGGAGGTCATTCTACACACGTTACCAAGAACATATAAAATCACTAAAAAACAATAACTACCAATCAAACTTCACCGATCATCTCAACTCCACAAAACATGACTACATAGACATAACATCTAACCTACAAATTCTTCATAAACAACACAGAAATAACCAACACTACACAACCGAACAATACGAAATATATAGGCACTTCAAACTACACCCTACACACATACTCAATACACAATTACATTACAACTCACACGCACTTTTTAACATCATAACTCTTAATACACACAAAATACACACACACCACCAAAATATCCCACCCCCACCCTAACCTACGTAAACCTTGAGATCAGTTACGGTCTGAGTTGACAAAGGGACACATCTCCCGAAACGGCCGTCCTCAACAAGCAAAGTAAGTGCTACTATAGGCAAGTTTAAAACATTTTAAAAGTGTAAGATTTATTAGTTTTTAGCACACACACATACACCCCACAAATACTCCCATACATCTTAGTAAAAGGGTTGAATATTTAAGGTCATAGAGTGTGACTAGTGGCGTAGATATCTAGGCAATGTGGTCAAGAGTTGTACCATGAAGCACATAAATAAAATTATAAAGCAAGTGAAAATAAATGTTACTAAAAATACTCTATGGTTTCACAACTTTTGTTACTTTTAAGAATCGGGTCAAACATAACTGAGAACAGATATAACAATATTTAAGCTCTAAACCAATGTGAAAACCTACTTTATATGAGTTTTTAGTAGAAAAATAACTACTAAATATAAACTCTACTCTAGGATGTAATTATATGTGGGAAAACTTTTCAACAAAGAGCAGTAAGGTTTTTCTATTGTTTTTAGTCAGGTATCGGTAACAATGTCAAAAATATACTATGTTGTGTGAAAGTTGAGATTAAAATTAACAAATTGTGCCTTACCAAGAATTTGTTCATTAGTATTACCATCATTACTAAACAAAAACTTTCCTGCTCCCCTCTCAGTGACACAGTGTTGTGATGTACAAATGAATGAGGGTAAGTGAGTGGTGGGGAGGGGTTACTGGAGCCGACACATATAAGTGCAATTAATTATGGTGCGGGGTGCAACGAGGTTGTTACCTATGAGTACGAAAATAAATGGTAGAAAAAGTATTAATCAATATACTACCAAAAACACAATGCCTGTCTCTTCTTTTACATAATACAAGAGAAATGTTCAATAAACCAGTCTACTAACCTTGGTTGAAAAGGTGTATGTTATTCAGACCTCTTAATTGTAAGAAAATGCTTAAATTAAATTAAATATGTATTCATCACAAGTGTCATTGTGAAATAATCCCAAGTACTTATTGGGGATCACTGAATAGAGAGATGTATTTGAACACAGCTGAGAGAGCAGAAAACAACCCTGTCTAATAAGACTCCATCCAAGAGTTTGGCCATCATGAATAAATGCTATAGTTAGAGTCACCAACTGAATTTATCTTTAAGGATCTTCACAACGCTATTAGAATTTGAAAGCACAAGCTCTTATTTATTTTTTCATCTTTTTAAATTATCTCTTTTTCATACTGTTCTTTATTTAATATCCCTTCATTATATTTGGTTTAACTTTTCTGTCATCACCTTGTTTTTTAAATTTATTTATTTGTTTTGTTCTCTGGAACTCCAGTTTTACTCCTTATCTTCTACCATGGTTTTAAATGACCCTGCCTAGAGAACCTATTTCATTAGGACCTGTATTCCCCAAACTTTATCCCTTAGGGTTTGTTAGGAAGTGTTGTACCTTCAAGCCTATGCAGAAGTACCAATGAAACCTATATTGTTATTTATTATAAAAGCTTTGACTTATACTTTTGTTATATTACAGGATTTTTATTTATCTATGACCTGGTTATTACTGAATATTGAATAATACTCCTATTTATTCTGAGCTCTCGTTTTTTTAATATTATTTTTAAGGATATTGTTAACAAAACCATTTTCAGAATTATTATGCTTGAACTGCCTTAGTAATTATTTATTAATCAAGAAATATAAATTACCTTTTTGTGAAATGTTTTTAATACAAACTTCATGTAAATTCTTTCTAATTTTTGTATTTGAAAGACATAATTGTTATGTTCAAATAAATAGAGTAATGAGTTTATTATTAAAAAACACATCTTACTAACAATATAGTTGTTTTGAAAATTACGGAAATTGTAAGGAATAATTTTTCTTTCTATTACTGGTACTGAATTAATGTTTTATTTTAGGTGTAACAGCAAACTGCTTGCATCCAGGAATGATTGATTCTGGAATTTGGAGGAATGTACCTTTTCCTCTTAATATCCCACTTACATTAATTGTCAAAGCATTTTTCAAGGTAAATATACATAGGGTATCCCAAAAATTAGTTTCCTTCGCGTGTATCACCAAACTTAACGGTACGTCCTTCCAGGAGCAAGTATTTTTAGTTTAGGTGGAGAGGCACCGATTGCCACCGCGCCCCTGACTGTGTGCCTGTTGACCTTTAGTCAGTAGCCATACACAATGGAGACTCCACTATGGTCTGCCACCATTTGTGAAGTGCAAAGTGTTATACTTTTTATCTCCCCAAAGTGAATCTGCCATTGAAATTCATCATCAGTTTAATGTTAAATTTATGGTGAAAGTGTAATGTCCGTCCAAATGGCTCACTGTTGGTAAAAAATGTTTTTGGAAGGAAGAGAAAGTGTTCATGATGAACAACGAGATTGCCAACCAGCAACCGCCTGCCAAGATGGCATCATTTCGCTGCTGTGCGTGACATTATTGTTTCAGCCCGAGGTAGGTAATCGATCAATAAAACTCCACAGCAGTTCTAAAATACTGTGGCCATCACTGTTCCTGCTGACAGAACCACTTTGGCTTTTTCAGAAGGTTTCTTCCTTTTTCTTGTCACACCATACTTTGACTTTTTTTTTTGGGTGTCTAATGGTGAATCCATGTTTCATCAACAGTGACTCTTAGATCATCACCTTTATCCCTAAAAATCACAAGAAAGCTTGTGCAGCCATCACACATTGTTGCTTACTACCATCAGATTGTAAACAAGAAACCCATCTTGCACACACTTTAAACAACTTAGGTTCTTCAGTCATGATATTATGAAGTGATGTCTGGCTAATTTAAATGTTTGGTAGAAGGTTATCAATAATTTCGTCAAGCCTCAATAGCTGGTCAGCATCAATAACGTCAGGCTCAGGAGCAATGACGCCAACTTGGCGGCCGGTTGCTGGGTGGGTATCTCGCTGTTCATAATCAACACTTTATCTTCCTTCCAAAAACATTTTCTGCTAACTGCAAAACATTTGGACAGACATTCCACTTTCACCATAAACTTCACATAACTGGAGATGAATTTCAATGGCAGATTCACTTTTGGCAGTTAAAAAATGAGTAACACTTCATACTTCACAACGGATGGCAGATAGTAGTGTAGTCTCCATCGTTTATGGCTACCGACTGAAAATCAACAGGTGTACAATCATGAGCGCAGTGGCTATACCCAAAGTAAAAATACCCGTTCCCAGAAAGACGCTCTGTTACTCACGCTTGGTGATACATGCAAGTAAAACTTATTTTTTGAATACCCCTTATACATTATATATTTATAATTTAATTTATAAGGAAATCTAAATAAGTATAATCTTTTGAGAAAAGTATTAATGTACAATTATCTTTAAATATGGTAGTTAAGCATTAATTAAAGAAAATCATTAATCTGTCATGAGTTGCTTGAGTGAAACTTACATGATTTGTTTCTTGTAAGACTTTCATAACAGTACTATCAACATTTAGCATTTAAAAACAAAAATGTGTAACATTAATCATGGAAAATGTAAATTAATTTTGGAAGATCTACCCAAAATCGGGCAGCCTCAGGATTTATTTTTTGTGTGGGCATAGTTTAGGTGTTATAACTGGAGGACGGCAAGTCTAGTGCCCTGTCTCAGAAATTGTTTAAAATTTAAATGGTGTGTTTGAGGCCATTTTTACTCTCAGGGCAAATTGATATAAGCTAAACAAAAGGGTGATTATTTGCTATATTATTGTTGCTTGTTGCATTATAAATTTTGCTATAATATTATGAGCATTCTTTTGATGTTAGAGTTATATAACATTTTTCTTTTTAAATTATTGACAATTAAGAATGATTTTAACTAGTAAATATAAAAAATTTGGGTAGGACCGGATCTACCCGATGGAGCTGCTACTGATATCTACTTTATTTATATGAAATATATATTTCAGAAAATTTTTTTTAATTTCTCAAAATTGATAAAACCTCTAATAATTTACACTAAACAATTATAAAAAACAGAAAAATGACTCTGTATGAAATAACTGCATTTCTAACAACTAGTACCAACCTATTCATTATAAATTCTTTTATTCATTAACAGAGTTCTTTGAAAACTAGAGTCAAAATAAAACAAATGCAAACTAAAAACTCATAGTTCGAAAGTGTACAAAATAAAAATTCAACAAAATTTAAACCACTGAACATAAAAATTATGCAGAAATAAAAATCATCGAGTAGTAAGAGAAATGATTACATCTGTTGCCATAATTTTAAAGTGTAAAGTTTTTTCACAACTGTAGTTTAATATTTTTGAAGGGATAAATGAAAAAAAGGGAAAATTAGAGTCTACCAGAAAATACAAAACTTGTTGAAAAATACTTTTTCCCCTGCAAGAGAATTATTTGGGGGGGGGGGGACAGGATTTTTCGGAAGCTGGAAAAATTGAAAGAAGGTGAACAGAGACACCATTACTTGCGTAAAAGATGGCCATGATAAACAGCGGTTACAACTAAATTAATCAAAAAATCACATGTTTAAATAACAGTACTGCTTTTAAACGTAAACATCTCAGCAAAATGGAAAATCTCTAGAGAATAGGCCTAAGAATATACAATAAGTTTATTTAAAACCTGAGAGAACATTTTATATAGCAACCACTTGAGTATTACGATACTCTTCAGTGACAATCTTAAAAATGTTACAAAGTTTCCTACAACCAGAATTAAAAACTTAAGATATATGGGGACAGCTGTTTCAGAAGAAGTGTACAAGTGAAAGTGTTAGTCAGAAAAGTTTTATTTTATCGTATATATTCGGTATTTCAAGTTCAAAATGAAATAAGAAATATAAATCTTACAGGGCATACGTCTTCTTTGATGGTACTATTAAATTTTTTTGGTTGTTATGTAACAGTCCTGATGTCACTAGAACATTTTATACCCTTAATTAAAAAAACTAAAAATAATTTGAGCCTAAATAGTTCTAACCCTAGATCTGATAATGATTTAATCCTTCAGGGATACATTTGATTAGGCCTCGTGCTACAATTATTTCAACAAATTGTGAAAAATGGATTATAAAAGTGTTCTAATTTATGGAAGCAGTTTGGGTGTATCCCACAATTTCACTTAGTACACCAATAGTAATATCTAAACAACTATGCATTGCCTAATATTTCGTTTGTTCAAATATCACTATAATCATACAAACTTAAATTATTCTTCTAATAATTCTCAAATTTCACTAATTCAACATGGTTTACACATCTTGGGTACAAGGCATAATAAAAAACTGATGGATTTATAAACAATCTTTAGAAAAGAAATGTGGCTCATCTAGCTGTCTTCCATTGCTTATCATAAGCTTTAGGTGCCCACTGTCTAATAAATCTTATATATACAACATTATTATTGTTTATGCATAGTTGACAATCCATAAAATCAGCCAGTGTAAATTGATTTGTCTAAACGTCAGTTGTTAAAGTGCTATACTAGTGTAAAAGTAATAGATGCATTTTTCATCTCAATTATTATACGTGTCAAGAGGTATGTAATGTACATTGGTCATCAGGTCTAGTGTTGAAGATATAAATAAAATGTTATAAATCATAAAATAGACAAGAATGTATTAACACGATCATCAACAGAATCCTGATAATACATGTTCTGTCACAAAATTGTAATTCTTAAATACAATGTAAAGCTATTTCAAAAGACTTGTAAAGTAAATTACTATTTTATAATGAAATATGTTCTATTTTAGACACCAAAACAAGGAGCACAAACATCGATATATCTGGCCGTCTCTGAGGAAGTTCATGGAGTCTCAGGGCAGTACTATATTGATTGTCAGGTAAGTAGATATTGACAAGAATATGTAAATTTTTAAAATAAACCTCTCTATATTGCAAAAAGAACTCAACTGAAAAGAAGATCATTACAACATCCAAATATTGGGGATAATAAATGCATTTTTGTCTTTATGTATATTGAAAAACATATTCAGGGGGTTTGAGAATGGATCTAATATTAAAAACAAGTGCTCTTCCATTGATCTTCAAGTATGATACTTCACATGACATTCCTGTACACTTCAGTAAAAACTTGGAAGCAGTCAAAAAAGTTGACTGCTAATCCTCCATTCGTGTATAATTAAAAACTTAACCAATTCTTAGCTTTAAAAAACTGTAATATTATAAAACTTTTTCTCGATATATCTGGCCGTCTCTGAGGAAGTTCATGGAATCTCAGGGCAGTACTATATTGATTGTCGGGTAAGTAGATATTGACAAGAATATATAAATTTTTAAAATAAACCTCTCTATATTGCAAAAAGAACTCAACTGAAAAGAAGATCATTACAACATCCAAATATTGGGGATAATAAATGCATTTTTGTCTTTATGTATATTGAAAAACATATCCAGGGGGTTTGAGAATGGATCTAATATTAAAAACATGTGCTCTTCCATTGATCTTCAAGTATGATACTTCACATGACATTCCTGTACACTTCAGTAAAAACTTGGAAGCAGTCAAAAAAGTTAACCGCTAATCCTCCATTCGTGTATAATTAAAAACTAAACCAATTCTTAGCTTTAAAAAAACTGTAATATTATAAAACTTTTTCTGAATAATATAGAATTTTTTTTTTAATACAGAAAGCTAGTCTCTCTCAAGCTGCTCAAGATATGGTTGTTGCAAAGAAGTACTGGGAAATATGTGAACACCTTGTAAAATTAGAACATGGTGATCCACGGATATAAAGGTAGGACCATATGATTATAAATTCCATTATTATTCATTCTAAGTTGAGCTAGTATTTTTGTTTCCAAATACACAAGAAATTCAGTTTATTTTTAACATTATCTTGACTTAGTAATAGAATAGTTAGCCACAAAAACATTGTAATCTGTAAAAAAAGTAAGACACCAACCTAACTAAAATAAAAGCTAAACTTATCCTTTTTATCAAGAACACACCAATCATAACCCTTATCTGCCAGTCACCATTATTATCCACACCAGTCATCACCCATACCTACACCAGTCCTCCTAGTCACCCACACTGTTTTCCTATGTACACGGCACCAGTCATCCCCCTTATCAATACCAATTATATCCCATCCAGTCACCATCCTAATCCTCTCCATTTATCCCTCTTACCCACATCAATCATCCTGCTTACTCTACTAGTCAACACTTATTCCCACCAGTCAACCCCCTTATCCACTATTTTCAAGTAAATGAAGGAGCCATGATATTTTTTCATTATATAAAAGAGTCAAACGACTAATATTATAATCATTTAATCCCAGTAAGACATAATTCTGGCTTAAAGGATTAATTAAATATCTTCACTAGTTTGATTACTGCAATTTACTTCAGTTTGAGAACATGATTAAAAACAGATTATTATTTTTTTTTAGTTTCAAGGAAAAACAAACAGTAGCATCATCTGTAGAGTTATAATTGATAATGTGAAGTCCTAACATTAACTTGTAGCCAACATAAACTTCTCTTGTTACTAGGAGATGAGGGTACATGTGTGTGCTAATATCCTTCTCTGGAGTCAAGCTGCTCTTCAGGGATGTAGATAGGGATTACACTCATAATCTGTGCTCAATTTTATATGACGGAATACTCATAAAACTTATGCTAGTAATATACAGTGACTATTTTAAATAAAAAGTTATAAGGAATTCTTCAACTACTTTTATATTTAAATATTTTAGTAACTAGACCACAAGTTACTATTATTTTTCAGCAGAGTTTCATATTACCTCGGTGCATTGGTCAACACTGTTAAATACAGTCTGCTCCTGTTGTTGGTTTCGGTCCAAGTTTGTAAAGGTATTTATATTGACCTTAGTGTGAAACACTAGTAAAAACAAATATTTAAAGCGATGCAGATAGATCTAAGAAACATCATACACAAAAATGTAATTATATTTTAATTAAATGTTCCAATAATTTTTAACCAGCTGTCTTATATTTAAAGTTGACGGTATTTTATAACCTGCTTATGCAAAATTTCATAATCATCTTATATATTGGCCGATACAATAGTAACTGCATGCAAGCTACAAGAGAATTATGAAGAGGTGTTATCTTTGATAATTAAATGATTTTAAAAAAATGAAATTTTATTAAAATTTTTCACTGTCACTGAGTATAAAGTATTACAACAATTGTGCAAAAAGTATTTGTTTATTATAGATATGAAGTCAATGTTCTATAGGTAGAAAATCTTTATAATATCAATTTAAACACATAAATATTATGAAAACATTTGTAAAAAAATTGTAATTTTAAAAATTTTGTTACAGATTTCCCAAACGAAGATGTGCAAAAGTTACAAAATGATGAACAATAATGTGTTGAATGAACTATTCATTTTATACTTTTTAAGCAAACTAATATATTTCTATAACCAAATTTTAAAATTAAACTAAATAATTCTATTTACACTTAATTTAGGCTGTGTACTATTTTAGTTTATATTATGAAACCTAAAAACCCTTGACTTTAACACATAACATACAATATAATCATGCGAGCACACATAGTTTTTATATCCTCATGTGTTTGTAATGAGCCTGGGCTAAAGAATAGTTTCAGTAACAAATCTATGATAAGAATTAAGTGTTTAAGAATTGTAGTCATTCAAAGGAATGATATTCAATCATAATCACATGTGATGGAATATAGGCTTAATAGAAACAGAACTTACATGTGCCTGTCTTTCCTGCAGTAAATAGGGTGGCAATAATTGGGTAGCTCCAAAGTGAGAGAACAGGAGGTGGAAGACCTGGGGAAATTTTTAAAATTAAACACCGAAAGAACACCTTTTGGCAAATAAAATAGGAGAGAGTAGATACATGTATTTACTAAATTATAAGGGTTTTCCAGGGATGTAGGTAATAGCCCCACAACCTGGTTGCATAAAAAAATTGTAAAGAAATATGGTAGATGAATTTAATTAATAATGACGTCTCACTTACATCATTCATTACTTTTAACAGTTGAATCAAATGTAATTGGGGAAATGTAAAACAATATTCATGTTCTAAACACTAAATCATTACTAAAACTTAGTTTTAGAAACTTTGACTACACAAATTACTAGTACTTCGTTTACAACATACTTATGCTTAGAAAAATATTTAAATTTCAAACAAAGACTTATAGGGTCTTGGCTTACTGAAGAGGCTATTTGTCGGGTTTCAGCAACAATTCTTAGAAACTGACTTCACTGTGTGAAAGTGCGTGTATTTATAAAGAAACTGTAGATCAAGCCTGACAGTTTTAGATAAACCCTATAACATGAAAGCATAGGATGTTTATGAGTTACCACTTTTGTATACCAAGAGTAGGCTTTATGATTATTAATATGTTAGTTTGTTATCAATTAATCCTTATGAACATGAAAACTACTTGAGCTAGGTTATGCAGTGCTAAAACTCCCTACACTAAATGTACATTTTATAATTGAACAAAACCATGGTTGAACCAATAAACAATTGTTTTACTTTAGATGTTAGATGTAACAATATTGCTCCCTCTTACAGTTGGCTTTAGGAAGGCAGTATCTTCTACGAATTTCATTTTGTTCTTTTCATTACACTAATTTTCATTATTCAAGTAAACTGTTCATTTATGGCATTTCTCTATAATCGACAGGGTGCCTGAAACACTTTACAATACTGGAGGAGTCCAGTTTGAAAAGGAACATATGGTCACCCAAGCAAAAATGTACCACTTGGAATTCTTCAATACAATATTTAAAAATTATAAAGCCGCATTTTTTAAAATCAAATAAATAAGTAATGCATAACATTCTTCTAACAAATAATCTATAACCACTTTTGTAAAACAAATAAATACAGTAGAGTTCATCTTTGAAACAGAAAATATGAAGCCTATAACCTGTTTATGATTACTGGAGGAATAATAATTCTACGGATACCATACTTTGATTAGTTGTATGTATATATATATATATATATATATATATATATATATATATATATATATATATATATATATATATATATATATATATATATTTAGGTTAGTTTTGGTTGGTAAAGATTATTTAGATTTTTTGTACTAGGAGACTGACAGACTTACCTTGGTAGTAGTCCACTTTTTATGTGTTTCTATTTCAAGACTACAGAGTGGACTCTTACCAAGGTAAGTCTGTCAGTCTCCTAGTCCAAAAAATCTAAATAATCTTTACCAACAAAAACTAACCTATAAATATATATATATATATAAATATATATATATATATATATATATATATATATATATATGAAGTTAATATATTACTATTGTAAGTAATTTTATCCACCATTAAGTGCAATGATTTTACCTTGTGTGATGAGGCGCCTTTTGGTCACTTGACCATTGTCGAATCACTGATTCTGGATGTTAAAAACAGAATCAGTGATTCGACAATGGTCAAGTGACCGAAATGCGCCTCATCACACAAGGTAAAATCATTGCACTTAATGGTGGATAAAATTACTTACAATAGTAATATATTAACTTCATAAAGTCAGTGTAACGGAAAAACAAGGATAACGTAAAATATCAAGAATTTAACACCTACCAAGGTAAACAACTGTACCGCGAATCAGTGATTCGACAATGGTCAAGTGACCGAAAGGCGGCTCCTCACACAAGGTAACATCATTGCACTTTAAGGTGGATAAAATTACTTACAATAGTACTATATTAATTTCATAAAGTCAGTGCAACGGAAAAACAAGGATAACGTAAAATATCAAGAATATAACACCTACCAAGGTAAACAACTGTACCGCGAATCAGTGATTCGACAATGGTCAAGTGACCGAAATGCGCCCATCACACAAGGTAAAATCATTGCACTTAATGGTGGATAAAATTACTTACAATAGTAATATATTAACTTCATAAAGTCAGTGCAACGGAAAAACAAGGATAACATAAAATATCAAGAATTTAACACCTACCAAGGTAAACAACTGTACCGCGAATCAATGATTCGACAATGGTCAAGTGACCGAAAGGCGGCTCCTCACACAAGGTAACATCATTGCACTTAAAGGTGGATAAAATTACTTACAATAGTATTATATTAACTTCATAAAGTCAGTGCAACGGAAAAAAACAATGGATAACGTAAAATATCAAGAATATATATATATACACACAAACACACACACAAACAATATTCATAAGCAGAGAACAATAGGATGGAGAACATAAGATAGGAGTGACACTTATAATGGCAGTGGTAAAAATATCATGCTTGTATTCTACCTGTGTAAGACCATTCTATATTTGTAACACTGATCTAAGATATTATGCTTCTAGAATGTTCTAGAAACCTATAAATGTTTGAAAAGAAATTTTAGTTGAATACCAAAAATTTTGCACTACCTTGCAGTTACAGTAATATTGGATATTAGCTTATAGCATGTTTTCAGTGTTAACAATTACTGTTCAAGTCAACTCATTTGCACTTTCAAGATAAAAAAATACAGCAATGAGTGTTGACCAATTTTTTTAATGGATGACAACAAAACCTATTGATACACTAAAACCATATTATTCAGTAGAAAAGAGGCAACTGGTTACTATATAAAACAAACAGTATCGGGTTGATAATTTTCCAAAATAGTTCACAAAATTAAAGTGCTTGTAAGGGTCATTGGTTGGCAGCTTATTTGAGGAAATGAATTACCATTGTTTCAAACACACATCAGGAAAAAATGTTTCTGATAATAAACCTTTCGTATTTCTAAAAAAAGGGTTAGTTTTCCTGATGATGGGAGATGTTTAACCCTTTGAGAAACAACTTTTGAAACATTCAACATTCCCCAAAAATTGAGTTAAAAAAATTAGTTCAATAATCATAATCCTTTTATTTTTACATCGTTAGTTCAGAAATTATATTTTATGAGAACAATTTCATTTACCCAATTTTTTTTTTAAACATTATTTTTTAAACCACAATTTTTATATAATCAATTGGAAAAGTAAAACAAGTTTTGTCCTAAAATATAAAGCTATTTATTATTCACAAAAACACAATAATCAAGAAATTGATATTGGTAGTTGTGAAATAGTCAAACTGAATGGTGAAGCCAACCACTAATTCTAGCATTTGGGGAGAGCTAGCTGGAGCCACCCAGTAGTGTTACACATTACTCACACAATACACTTCTGATACCTATCAAATGTGATTAAAACTACAAAAATTTGTTTTTAAAAATCGCTGAAGTATGGCAGAGTAGTTCACTAACAAAAATAAGTCAATCGTAAAAGACAGTTCTTTAAATTAAATATAAAAACGAAACAGTGACGTCTTTATTGGAAGGAGCTTATATCGTACTGACTTGACAATACTGTTGTTACTGTTTAACGGGTTAATCAAAAAGTATTCAATGTCATTAGGACATGGATGAGAATCCTTTGTTCATGAGAGAAGGATACTCATTATTGATAGTAATAAATATCATTGAATGACTCATAAGTGTTTATAATTATAAGTTCTTGTAAAGTTAATTACTTATAGACGCTGCATAGCCTCGGGTGCCACCAAAGCTCCTTCTTCTTTGACTGACTGTTAATTACTTATTTAATTTCTAATATAGTTAATTCACAAAATTGTTTCAAAATCTATTAAGGTTGATGGGTTTAGAGATAATTTTACAGTTATCATTAAAATTAAAATAGAATAAACCATAGCTAAGGTATTACTTTAAAATAATAACTTTTTACATGATGGTTAATAGAACTATTAAATCATTATTAACTTATAGTCCTTAAAAACCCACATCATTATTAATAAACTAGTATTCATATTTAATGTGAATATTATATTTATACAGAGCCATGGTGGTAAAATAAATTATTTAAACTTACAATGGAAAAAATAAATTATTGCTATCAAAGAAAGTTTTGTAAACAAAAATTAATAATTAAATGGATAAATAAGTTTATCACAATAACTTTAAGAAAAATAGTCTGAGTTATAAAGTATAGAAAAATCGAGTGTTTAAATAGCTCAACTAATTACAAGGCGTGTTTTTTAAGTAAGTACCGTTTTGCTACACCGCTGCCGCAGCGCTAGCGTTTTGCACATGCGCACTGGGTACCTACATCTGTTGTCTACGCACTGACACCATTACAGTCTGATTCTTCCTTGTTTACGTTGTGTACCGAGTGTTTAAGATGCCTCCGATAATCGTGAGTCCCGCCGACTGTGAAGTACGAGCTGTTATACGATTTTTTAGTGCTAAAGGCCTAAAAGCTACCAAAATTTGTAGTGAGATCTGTGCAGTTTATGGAGAAAACATTATGAGTGATGGAATGTTAAGAAAGTGGGTGAGATCATTTAAAGATGGCCGCACAAATGTGCACGATGAACAAGGGAGCGGGCGCCCTTCGGTCGTTAATGAAAGTTTGGTGCAGAAAGTGGACAATACGGTCAGACAAAACAGACGCTTTACGATTTCCCCCTTGTGGGATGACTTCCCTGATGTTTCTCGTAGTGCTTTGTATGGCATTGTAACCGAGCACTTGAATTATCGAAAATTGTGCGCACGTTGGGTACCGAAAATGTTGATGGATGTGCACAAAACCAAACGTTTAGGCAGTGTATTGACTTTCCTTGAGCGGTACCACAACGACGGTGATGATTTCTCAAGCCAAATTGTTACGGGCGATGAAACATGGGTGGCCTACGTCACACCAGAATCAAAGCAACAGTCCATGGAATGGCGGCATTCATATTCACCCAGAAAAGTGAAGTTTAAGCAAACAACTTCTGCCTGGAAAAAGTGATATGAAACTTGTAGATGTTGGAAATAAGTGAGCAAATAGTCAGGTGACTTATTTACATTACATTTAACCCTACAACTGGCAATCGCCGCATGAGACGGCGACAGACGCTTTACGTGGAGTGGCATCGCCGTCTTACACGGCGACCGAATGGTGGCTTTATAATCGATGTTTTTCTCGGCATCTAATAATCAGTTTGCGTAGTACATTACACAGTTAGTTTCAAAAGGATGTGGACTTTCATTTTATGTTCACCCAGAATATTTTTACGTCTATGGCCTTGCTAAATATCTCCCGACAAACAGACAGCTGTGAGCTGACGTAATGTTTACGTTTTTGACGTATATGCTCCCGTCTTTGTTGCTTGTTGTGCACTAAGGTTATGTCGATCTGTTTTATTGTAATATAATCATGGACAACTTACTTCAAGTGACATTAGGGAACTATTAGAATGTGATAGTGATGATGCTGATAGTTAGAGTGACATTTCAGACGTAGAAAAAATACTGGAAGACGTCGGGGTCAACCGGGCTACGATCCCTGGCAAAAAGTTAGGCCTCTTCTTGATCATATGAATGCTGCAATGAACAAGTATTTCATACCCAAACAAAACATTTCGATAGATGAAAGTTTGATAGGCATGAAGAACCGCTGCAAATTTATACAGTACCTACCTAAGAAAAAACACTGCAGATTCGGTATAAACAAATTTGTGACATGTGATAGTGACTCCAGTTATATACTAAATGTTTCACTATACAGTGGGAAAGATTTTTTGGCTAATGGAGATGATCCTTTTACACAAAACGTTGTTGTCAATGAGTTGCAAATTTATCAACTCCTTGATAAGGGATACCATGTTTTTACTGATAACTGGTATACAAAACTGCCTCTTGCCCAAGAACTAGCTTCAAGAAATACTTTTTTGCCAGAAACTGTCAATAAAAATACTAAAGATCTGCCTGTAAATGTAAAGAATGTGAATTTAGGAATCGAAAAAAGTGTTTATTACCGGTATAGGCCTAACCTCTAAGCAAAGTTTTATTGGTCAAATTTAAACAGAAGGAAAGCCGTAAACCAATTTACTTGATTAGTACCGGTTGTCATGCTGAGGATAAGATGATAAGAAGCAAGCATTGGTCTTCAGACAGTGAAACAAATCATGATTGACAGATATAATCACAATATGGGAGGAGTAGACAATAGTGACAAGTCCATCTATCATTTGGCTGTAAGTAGGCCTACCAAAAAATACTAGTAATAGGGAACATTTCTTGGAGCACTTACCCGTACACAAATACCGTGTTTGTGCAATTTGTGTAGATAAAAAAGATGTAAAGAGGGTCAAAAGTGTATACTGGTGCCCTGGATGCAATGTAGGCATACACCCAATTTGTTACAAAACACTGAAGCACTTTTACAGGCCTACTAAGTCTGTAAAAAAAAGGAAAGTCTCTGAATCCGACTAAACTGACCATTTTTTCGGCGTTGTTTTGTATATATGTTTGTGAAAATAACTTTTTACCCGTTAGAAATAAGTGTACATATGACTGGAATCTTTTTTTTTCTACATAAATTTAGCGTTATTTTGTATATGTTAAGTTGTGAGTATTCTTTTGTGATTCTTAGTGATAAAATGTTAAAAACTAAAATGTGTGCTTTCAAAATATGAATTTTTTTTCTAGAGCTGTAACCATGGAAATAAAATGTTGAGTCACATATTTCCTTATGATAGTTTTATTCTATGCATTTTTGTGATTAATTTGATATATTATACAACACTATAATTATTTAACTTTTTTTTGACGTATTTTAAAAAAAAGCCTCTACGGTGGGGTAAAAACACCGCGCCACTACAGGATTTTTGACTGCCAGTTGTAGGGTTAACTTTCTAACTATAAATAAGATAAATATAAGCTATACCTTCAAACTAAGCGTTGATTTTTAAGCTGAACATACTGGATCTTTTACAAAAAAAAAGAATTTTTGAATACGAAGATACAGCAACTGAAAAACATTTCTTCATTCAAGGGTAGACAGTAAAAGTGTCATTTCTACTTACATGTCAGGATGTCATCTTGGATAGGTGGTGGTAAAATAATTTTTCCTTATAGAGTGGTTCAAGTTGAATCTGTCAATAATTTGTCACACTTTTTAACTTAAAGTTATGGCTAAGTAGAAGTTAAACATCTGAAACTTGTCCATGGTCATTCATACTGGGACAGATGGTAAATTTTTAAAATGTAATTGCGTAGCTACATAAGCTAGGCGGATTACTCATTTGGTTCCAGGATACTGGATCAGAGAAGAGGTAACATGAAGAACTCAGGTTAAGATTAAAATTAAAGCCAATATCAATTAGTTTTTGAAGTAATAATTAGTTATAATTATAAATAAGCTTTATTTGCAACCAAATCTTAAAACAACCTTATAGTTTAATTAAAATTATTACAATATTCTAGGTTTCTGCTAGATTATATACTAATATGTTTTACTTAGCTTATTTACTGTCTGTTAGTAACTATTCATTGTTGTTTATGTTAATGACAGATCACAGACCAATTCATGTTTTACAAATACTCTACATTTTGGCTTTGCTATCCGAAAATCTTTTTCAAGAGCTACAAATTTATGAATCTAATATTAAACCATACCTTACAGTTTATAAAATTCATAACAATACTTTTAACATAAATACAATAACTTACTCTTAATAAATATTCACATTTACAAGTTCATGTAAATTTTTAGCTCTTGAAAAGGATTTTCGGATAGAAAAACAAAACGTAGAGTATTTGTGAAAATATGAATTGGTCTGTGATGTCATTAACCTAAACAACATTAGTATGTTTTTGTGAATACATTTAAAGTTCTGACTGACGGAGGTTCTAACGAAACTAGCAACGGTTAATAAGACAATGTTAAGAATGCCAAAAAACCATGATACATGAAATATTAACTGATTTAATTTTGTTTCAGTTCAATAATAAATTACATTCTCATGATAAATAATTTGAATTCTTGAATTTTATAGTCCATTACGTTTGGCGAATCTTATTAATCACTTAAACAATAGTTTATGACTATCCGAACTTTGAATTTAGTAAATTTGTTAAAACTTAGGTGTCTTCTGATGAAGATTGGCACATAGCGATTGAAAACATTCTGCCTCTGTAAGTTTTAACAAATTTACTAAATTCAAAGTTCGGATAATCATAAACTATTGTTTAAGTGATTAATAAAATAATTCGAGTCTTTATTAAAAATAAATAAAATTTGGTAAAATTTCAACACAATCAATAATTACCTCAAACTAATACAAAATGAAGAAAATTGGGATTAATAATTAAATTGAATTGAGGTTTAAAAAAACAGTTCAACTTTGATTTTTTGAAAATTTTACTAACTAAATTGGAAGCATTTGAAAATTTTATCAATTAAATGCCTATTTTCTTCAGTTTCTTGTTCCACTGGTTGATTATCAGACCTGAGTAATAGGTTTTTGATGCAACTGAACCATTCTTATAACTCTCTTAATTAGGAATTTCATCTTCTATCCTATGCTCCCTTTTTTATAACCAATGTTTCCTTGTGTAACGATTTTGAAACAATTGTCATTGTTCTCCTATAATAATGTACCTCAAAAACTTAAATTTTTGAAGTTGCTTGTTGTAATCATCTCGTATTCACTGATTAAACTATAATTAATTAATATAAGAGAATTAGCTTCATAGAAGGAATGATTGTTTCGAAACGTGTCAGCAAGTAAGCTCTTAGGTTCTCACTTAGTTATATATTAATTAATTAAAGTTAAACCTTTGTTTCTTAATTATAATTATGACCTCCTTTCTCTTTGTGTATTTTTCCTTTCAGTTGAATGTAATTTTCTCCATCTATGTTATCCTTAGTACTTTGTAATAGATTCATAGCTGTAAGACTTATATCTTCAAAGTATCCTTTATAAAGGTCTCTTGTCTCCATTCTGTAGTACAGAACTGGAAGTATATAACATCTCATAAGATAAAATTTTAAATCAATACCCAGATATTTGCTATACAGCACTCAATTTTTATAAATACAGGTTTGGTGTTTCTATCCTAATTTCTTCAGAGCTATCATATTTATAACAGTAACTGAATTTTATCGTATGTTCGATAGCTTGCCCTCTATATTTTCTTGGTCATTATAACATGTTTCTATGCTAAATTTTAAATTTCATGTGTCATGTATATTATAAGTTTATCAAATATACACATGTCGTTTTATTAGAACATAAATTAGAAACATTCAAAAATAATATTTTGAGGATCAGAAATAAATAAATTTATAATTGGAACAGATTATGATTGCAGTACATTCATAAAAACTATGTGGAGTTAAAATAAACTAAATACTGTTGCATTTTGAATATTTCACAAAATTATTAATCTGAAAGAAAGTTATTGTGGATAGTAACTGAACAGCAACAATAATTATTAAAAAAATGAAATAATTCGTCTTAAAACCCCTTCAAAGAAATCATAAACTATTAAAATCTTGCTACTTTAATTTAGCTAAAATTATACTGTCCCTAAGCAATAGTTTTTCTTGCTAATATTTATAAAACTTCTTATACATTTCTCAAAAATTAATCTTAATAATAAAGTAAACTTGGAAAGTAAAAAGGCAAAAAACATTTTAAAAGAATTTTTATTTGGTACATAACACAGAGAACACGATTTTGTACAAAAACATTTTTACATAAAGAAAACCTCGATCCCTCATCTTTATAAACACCATATAACATTGACTGACAATTTATTTTCTTGGAATTCTTGAACAAAACAATTTCATAGACACAAGAATTGTTACTAAGGCCCAATTAAAGTTGAACTGTTTAGGTATCAAACAAATCTTAGTTACCAAATTTTACAGTGTTTCTTATAAATGTATTCATAGTTTATCACGAGTTCAGTGATAAATTTTTTTTTATATAAAAAATAGTGTTTAACATCAATTTGTATTTAACAGGCTATAAAGGCGACCTATAACACTAAAATAAGTGGTGTTACACATACAACTTGTTGCATTGCAGGTAGCTTACAATTTACATTAAGGCTGTTCTGGTTTTGCAAATGAGGTATAGCTTTTTCAGTCTCCAAATACAGAACCTTTTTACTGTTTAATGTGTATTTATAAATTTACTTTATTTGTTACCAGAAATATTAAATTTAGTAGAATGCCATCAATCTGAACTCAAACCTTGACAATCAGATATTTTGATTAACTGAAGTTATGTATATTAGAAATGAAAATAGTTATAAGGATAGTGCACTGTCCCTTATAATTTATGTCTGTTAAATCATTATTTTCTACCTTTACCAATGAATTTCCTTTCATTATTGATTGTGTTGTAATAAATTTTCCCTAATACCACAGATATTAAAAAATCAAATGAATAACCAACTCTTGTTTAAGTTTTAAATCTCCCTGTTTACGAAAATGAATTTAACAGCTAAGATGGCTTTTTTAAAAGTTTCACGTATTAGTATAGAATTATGTTTGTTATCAAAGATACAACATCTTCTGATGTCCTTTAATTAACTGGGCATTATTTAATGAGGTATCATTCAAATTTGACTAGACTGATGCTTTTAAACAGAGGAAAATAAAATAACTATAAAAAAATAGCTTTTTTTGCGTTTTAGAGTTAGATAATATTTGGATAAGATATCATCGTTCATATCACTGGGACTTAATTATAAAGTGATTCTGATTTAGATTCACTAATTAAAGGTTAGTAATAATATAACCTTACATTATTACAAGGTTGTATGTGCATATATATATATATATATATATATATATATATATATATATATATATATATATATATATATATATTGTTAGTAAATCATATTAATATAAATAACTTTCACTTAATTTATTTGAACATTAAATACCCTTAAGCAATTATTTAATGTAGATTCAAATCAAGATTAAAGTCGAAGTATATTAATTTTAATTTTAAACATAAGTTCTTTTTAACATTTTCAATCTTAGAAAACGGCAATACAAAAGTCTTGGGAATTTTTGGATTGTATAATTTGTCTGATAAAATCTGGTATGGAAATTTTGTAGGGAGAGCTGTTTTTTTAGATTGGTTTATCAGTTCAATACAGTATTTATAACCTGAAGCATCGTCTCTGCTGCCTATATCCACTAGATACGCAGATTAATATAGAATAAGCACTATAGACATTGCTTATGGAATAATATGCGAAACGATCGAATGCGCAATTTGTCTGGAAATTTTAAACCCAAATTTTACATTTTGTTTTAACGGCCATGCCCATTACACTCGTACACGTAAATTTGTAAAACAATTATGCCCAATTATGCCACTCTAACATAATGTCGCATTTACACATCAAGCAATAGAATATCCGCTGCCACTCTAACATAATGTTACAAATCGAGTGGTAAATTACCTGTCGCCGTTCAAACAATGTCACATTACTGAGTAACTGTAGTTGTAACGCCGGCACTATAACAGGTTTTTGTAAATGCTAACTCTTAAAATATCAACAAAAATAACATTTTTTTTTTTCTATTGTGTTGGTAATTCTGGTATTTGGAATCGGGAATTGATTTCTTGATATCGTTATCGGTAAAATTTTGGAATTGACCCATCACTAATATATATATATTTTGATATTTTACGTTGTCTATTATTTTTCTGTTGCACTGACTTTATGAAGTTGATATAATACTATAGTAAATACTTTTATCCACTACAAAGTGCAATATTACTAAGGTGAAATTATTGCATTTAGTGGTGGATAAAAGTATTTACAATAGTAATATATCAACTTCATATATATATATGAAGTTATTATTATTAATTGTAAATAACTTTTCCACCACTAAGTGCAATAATTTTACCTTATGTGATGAGGCACCTTTCGGTCACTTGACCATTGTCGAATCACAGTGATTCCACTTAGCGGTGAAAAAAATATTTACAATTAATAATAATAACTTTATAAAGTCAGTGCAACGGAAAAATAATGGACAACGTGAAATATCACGATATATATACACACATACACACCCTTGTAATAATAAAGTTTGTTTATTATACACTACAACCTCATTTATATGGCAGCTTATACATATCATATCTCTTGATCAATTTTTAATAGTAAGTTATATTTTTAAACTTGAAAAATGTTTAAACATAGTAGTTGGTACATTAAGTGTACTACGATAAATGGTGATTAAATTAATGCAATGTACAGAAATAACACATTACATTCATATTATTAAAATATTGGGCAATTTGAGTGTCTACAAAACGGATGACATTATATTGAAACCTTGATGCAAAAGTCGTCACAGGGATGAAAAATTCATCCTTGAGACAGTGACAACCATTCATACTTTTATAAATGCTTATCCACACAGCAAGATTGTGAGACAATTTTGCATGAATATGGCACATCTGAGCAGGGTGCAGCTGAATTTTGTACAAGGTATATAGAGAAATAATTTGCAGTTAAAGAGTCACCTTATTTATTATAAATTCATACATACTGTTTTCTCCAAATAGTAATAAATTACTTATAACAAGCACACCCCCACTCTAGTTGAAATTTCATTATCAAGCAGTAGGTTGATGATAATACTGTCTAATTCCATAGTTATTTGAAACAAAAGCAGTAGCGTTTTAAGAATTTTATAGTACAGTACAGTCTCGCTAATCCAGTCTCCGATGATCCGGACGGCCCAAAATTTTTGTTTAGTTATAGTATTTTACAGTGCACAATCAGTCTGCCGTCCACAAAAATATTTATTTTTATACGTTTATATTTGTTATTTTTCAAAGGAGTTTTCCTACTCTAATAGACAAATAATATAATTTATTCATTAAAATATGAATTTATCATATTATTTGTTTCTCTTGCCTATTAAAGTAGGAAAAACTTCTTTGAAAATATAGTATATTCACATTAGATCTCCCAACACTACAATGCACGTAACATCAGAGACATCTTGTGATAAAGGAATGATGAAGGACTGCTGACTAAACAGATAAGACAGTCTATCCGTCTGGCGTCAGGTCAGTTGTGTTGTCGGACGGATGTCACCTTTACTGCTTCTCGCAAGATATCTGCTCAGTTGTCATTTAATTCTAGTGTGTTATTGATCTGTGTTTTTTATTTACGTCTCGTTCAGTGTTTAGTGAAAATGGCGACTAAAAGTAAGTCAGTGACAGTGACAATGGAATAAAAAGCCCCAGGCCTTGTTTCGTATTGATGGAGGTGAATCGCTTAGTAAAATTGCAAAAGAGTTGGGAATAGGAAAACAAACTGTTTCCGACTGGAAAAGAAGCAAAAGGAAATTAAAGACTTTTGTGTAAAAATGGTTAGTAAAGACAGTTTAGGCAGCAGAAGCACTTTAAAAAAACCAAAAAATGAAACCTTAGATGATGCGTTGTATGTTTGGTTTTGCCAACAACGGGAACAGGGTGTTCCATTATCGAGTGTAAATTTGCAAACGATCGCGCTGAAACTGAATGAAAAGTTAAAAGGAGACCCTAATTTTACTGCCAGTGTGAGTTGGCTGTCACGGTGGAAGGAACGACACGGAATCCGTCAACTCGGAATAAGTGGTGAAATTTTGTCAGGTGACAGTGATGCCAGTGAAAAATTCAAAGACAAATTTGGTAAGTTCCTCAGAGATGAAAACTTATAACCTGTCATGTGTTCAACGCTGACGAAACCGGATTAAATTATAAAATGTTCCCAAAAAAAACTTTAGCTTCCAAATTAAATTCAGTAGCAAAAATCCATAAAGTTAAGAAAGAACGTATGACTGCTGTCCTGCAGTAATGCTTCTGGCGATCTAAAATTTCCACTTTTGGTGATAGGGAAATCCGCAAAGCCTACGGTTTTTAAAAATGTATATTTAAGTGTTCTGCCGGCCCAATACAAGTTCCAAAAATCAGCGTGGATGAACAGTCAAATTTTTAAGGTCTGGTGTTTTGAAAACTTTGTTCCAACAACAGAAAAGTTTTTAAAACAGAAAAAACTCCCTCGAAAAGCGGTTTTACTAACTGATAATGCTCCATACCACCCAAATGAAGAAGAATTGCGTCATGGTGTCATTTTTGTTAAATTTCTTCCTCCTAACGTCACGGCTCTCATTCAGCCGATGGACCAGGGCATGATAGAGGCGATAAAACGGCGATATAGGAAAAAGTTAATTTTATCGCTTTTGGAACAACTAGAAGCAGATCCAGCTACACAATTTATTGAAATTCTTAAAAAAGTGACTATAAAGGATGTCATTTATATGGTTGCAGAATCGTGGGAGGAAATTTAACCGTCTACACTCCAAAAGAGCTGGAAAAAATTGTGGCCTGAAATGCCACAGGAAAGTGAAAAAACCAACAGTCAACCTACTAAGGACGACGCGGAATTTGTTCAGATTTTTCAACAATTGGAGGGTTGTGCCGAGTTAAAAGACACTGATATTTCCGAGTGGATTATCAGTGATAATGACATTGGTTATCAAGTGCTCAACGGGGTCAAAATTGTCGCGGTGTGCACTGCAAACGCAGAAGATGACAGCTCGGAAGAGGAAGACTACACAGACGAACCAGTCAACCCAACTCATGATGGGGCGGCTGCAATGCTGGAGGGGTTGATGACCTACTTTGAGAAACAAAGTGATACGTCAACTGCGGAGCTACTGACCTTGAAACGCCTACGAGATCGTACTGTGAAACGACGTCATTCATCGTTAAAACAAAAGAACATTACAGACTTTTTTCACTAAGTTTTTTAAAGTTTATTTTTGTTTCAGTTTAATTTTTGTTTGAGTTTTTTGTGCGTTTATACAGTATAGTGTAAATAACTTTATGTGAATACATTTATTCAATGAGAAAGATGCTTTGATATTTATTCATGTCATACCTTTTCTGTTACAATTACAGGATTTTTTGCTAAATAAGCTATGAAATACTGTACTGTAAGCTATATTTAGGCCTCAATTTCACTATGTTTCCCCGCCTAAAACACATATTGTATGCATTTGTTTAGTTTTTTCCGTCTAATCTGGACTTTCGTTGATCCGCACAGGGTCCGGTCCCATCAAGTCCGAATTAGTGAGACTGTACTGTAATGTAAAAAAATGGTTTTTGTGTTTCAATGCTTTGTAAACAACTTTTCAACCGGAATAGTTTTCCTTGCCATATTTTTCTGATTGTATCATATTTCCCAGACTACTGTGTCTATATTTTTAATTTACCAGGACATCTCTAGTCTCAGATAATCAGGATAAATAAGGTTGTACTGTATAAGAGTTTTGTTTTAAAATAAAATAAAATCTTCCCAAGCATCAAATTAACATGTAAAACAATTTTACAACCTTCTCTTTCTAAATAATGATAGTTTTTATGCCATATATAAAATTAATGTTAATATACTTTCATTAGAAAGAATAATTCATCATTGACTATGCATGACTAGCCTAAATATACACAATGTTTACCTATTATGTAGATAGAGTTCAGTTTCAGTTAGTTGCTTTATCAATTTTCTATTCATAGTTATGAAACTAAACAGAAAATAAGTAAAAGATGCAGTACAATTGTTTAGGATGAACAAAATATTTTGAGCTAAAATTGGATATTTCTATTTTCTTAATATATACATTCCTTATAGTGAAATTATATCTATTATTTTTTATTGCGTAGTGATTGATATGAACTGCATAAAACTTCAAATAATTTATTAGTATCACATGCTATTTTAAAAAGATTTTGTTACATACATAAAAAATATTATATGCGTGAGACCTAAATTATGGTGCTGGCATTACTTTGAGCCTTTCAAAGGCAGCTTTTTCTAAAGCTTGCCTATGATCTGGATGAGCAATATTAATTAACGCATGAGCACGTTGTCGCAAAGTTTTGCCAAATAAATAAGCAATACCGAATTCAGT
Source organism: Prosapia bicincta (assembly GCA_036971475.1). Lineage (NCBI taxonomy): Eukaryota > Metazoa > Arthropoda > Insecta > Hemiptera > Cercopidae > Prosapia > Prosapia bicincta. Next base: position 136,712,972 of record JBAIZL010000002.1, read on the forward strand.
CACAACATAGTGAACATGGCCTCTGGTTGTTACAACTCCAGCACCTGAAAACAAAACCTTGAAATTAAAAACAAGGTAATATAAATGCATTTAAAAAAATTGGTAATTAGATAAATTATAGAACATTATTATTAAAAAACGAGAATATTGAAGTCCAATAATTCCTTTTAAAAATAGTTCTTCTGTTAAAATTGATTTTCATGAAAGGTAACTCAATAAGAATAAAAATGCTAATAAGATGATCGAGTTATTTAAAAGGAAGATACTGTATTTTTTAAAGCGTTGCTTCACAGTTTATGCCAAGAACTATAATCTCGTAATTCACACAAATACAGATGATAATAACACATTGAATATTAGACTCATATCAACAAGTTGTCAACTGGGCGTTTCAGAGTATTTAAAACATTCATGAATCTGTAACTACTGATTGAACCCAATAAACTACATATTATAATAAAGAGGATTAAAAATGATTTTCATGTAATATATACTTTTGTGGACATTAATCTATTTAGAAAAAAATTCCACTTTGTTAATAGCAAATAAAGATTATGTGCTTCTGGTAATAGAGAAAAATTATGGCATATCATGGGCAGGGCCGTTTACTTGCTCTCAATCGTGAGGAAAAGCAGGGTAAAAAAGGTTTATACTAGAAAATAGAACTTTATCTTCCTACTATGTGATTAAAGATGGGTAATTTTTTTGGTATTTATTAAAAAGGCTATGAATTTTTGAAGGTCTGCCAATTACAAAAGTGTTTCAAATGGGTAAACTTTAACCGAAAAACCACAGATTAGAAATGATAATGATTGTAGAATACTTCAAAACAACATTGATTTAAAATGTTTGTAGAGTGTTTAAGAAACAAGCTTGAGCATTACAATAAAGCCATCATACTTTTTTAAATTCTTTTTGTTAACACTTTTGAAATTATTCATGTGGTTAAAGGAGTTGAAGGTCAACTTGCATCTTATATGTACATGTATTTATTGCAGACAATGTTGGAATCACTTAAAAAAGAGGCAGTATTAAGAGTTTAACATGACATAGTCAGGGAGTGCCTAAATAACCTACAAGCCCTGGCAAGGCACAATCAAATCAAGATAGGTTTGGTGCCAGGGCATAGGGAAATACTTGGAAATGAAGCCGCAGATGCGCTGGCCAGAGAGGGGTCTTCGACTCCCCTGATTGGACTGGAGCCTGCAGTAGGTATTTCCAAATCCATGGTCAAGATGGCAGTGCGAAGGTGGATGGCTGAAAGACACTGTGAGCACTGGATCAGGGCTGAAGGGATGAGACACAGTAAGCTAACCCTTAGGAAACCTTCCTTGGGGCTGCAGAAGAGTCTCATCTATCTGTCTAGGCAGGAATTGAGGATAGCCACAGGTCTACTCACGGGACATGGTAGACTAAGGAAACATCTGCATAAAATGGGTATCTACAAAGATGAACCAGTGTGCAGATTATGCGGGCAGGAACTGGAGACGGTCACACAGTTTATTTACAGATGTGAAGTACTTGATGAGAGGCGCTTCAACCTCTTTGGTGATGGAACGGCTCTGGTGGATGCTGAAGGTAAAACTCTAGTCAGGAAACTCCTAAACCTGGTAAGAGGGAAGGGGCTATTTGACTAGATCAGGGAGGTAAGTACAATATACCTTAAGGTAGCAGTGCTTCGGGCAGTTTAAAACCCGCTCCCAAGTTAATAAAAAAAAAAGAGTTTAACATAGGTGTCTTTATGTGTAACAGACTCCTTGCAGAATCCTAAATCTGCTACAATTCAATTGAATAGAAATTACCTGGGTGAGTAAACATATCAGCAGAAGAGGAGAATAAAAGCAGCTTTTGCGTCCAAAGTTTATTTAGTATAGACGTAAATACGAGGTGTATTTTTAAACTAAGGGCCGTTTGTTTATATTCCCTCATAGTTCGCGTGCACGCCGCAATGAGCGCTTGCGCCGCGTCCCGGCATGCCTTGGCAACAACTACGCTCATGTGTAGCTAACCTGAGCGTTGTGTTCTGTGCTTGCAAAATGTTCAAGGTTATCGAATCCTTGAAGTTTGTTCGGTGATACGGTTTTTGCCAGCAAGAAACATGTCTGCTGCATAAATTCACCGACAGATTTCTGAAGTTTAGGGTGCTAATGCCATGTGTGAAGGAAAAGTGCATAAGTGGGTTCGAGACTTCAAAGATGGCCGCGACAATGTCCATGAGGGAACGCGATCTGGTCGTCCATCTCTAATGTCAGACGATTTGCTGGCTTCAGTTGAAGCGGAAATTCGTGACAACAGACGCTTCACGATCATTACTCTCTCACACGAATTTCCCGAAGTTTCGAGGTCCCTGATTTACAAAATTGTTCATGAAAAATTAAACTTTAAGAAACTGTGCTTGCGTTGGGTCCCTAAACTCCTAACGGAGGAGTACAAACACAAAAGACTCGAGAGTTCCTTGAATTTTCTGATAAGTTATGACGTAAATGGTGACGACATGCTCGGATTGCAACTGGAGACGAAATGTGGGTTTTGCATTTCACTCCCGAATCGAAACAACAAAGCATGGAATGGAGACACACGCAATCTCCCGTAAATGTCAAAGCCAAACAGACTATGTCACAGCGCAAGATCATGGCGTCCGTGTTTTGGGATAGGCATGGTGTTTTGCTGGTCGACTTTATGGAACAAGGAATGACAATAAATGCAGAAGCCTACTGCCAAACCCTGAGGAAGCTGTGCAGAGCAATTCAAAAAAGGAGACGTGGCATGTTCACAAAAGGAATGTTTTTCTACACGGTAATGCAAGGCCTCACACTGCCGCTCAGATCTGAGCTGCATTGGACTCTTTTGGCTGGGAGGTTTTAGACCACCCACCCTTCAGCCCTGACCTTGCGCCGAGCGACTTTCATCTCTTCCATCATCTGAAACATCACTTGGGCGGCAGCCGTTATGACACAGCAGGCGGTAAGTTTTAATGAAGAAGGTTTCCAAAATTTAGTTGTGCGATATGATAAGTGTTTACAAAAACTTGGAAACTATGTAGAAAAATAGATAAAAGTATGTAGATTCCAAAAATAAAATTAGTTTTTGCAAATTTCCTTTTGTTTTTTTAAAATTTTCAAACGGCCCTTACTTTAAAAACACGCCTCGTACATTAAAAGATCCTCTTTAACGTGATCACTCTTTTGTTTCAGTTTTTAATTGCAGATAAGTTGGGACACTTTTGGTATTTTTAAATAATCGAACATTATATGAAACAGCTAAAAAACAGTACAAAACTGATATTTGATAAACAAAGGAGGTAATTTAAAAAAATCAGGTGTCTTTAATTCAATGCGGTTTTAGAAATAAGTCAAATTAAAAAACAATTATTACTGTACACTCCAAGTAACTCAATTTACACTTGTATCTTAATTTTCTCTTAGTAACAACTACACCCTTCATTATTGATTACCTATTCCCTTACCAGACTTATTCCGCTAGCTTTAAATCTTTAGTCATAACAAAAAATTATTTCAAAAATTTAATCACCACTATAATCGGATTTAACATAGTTGTTCAGGCTCAACCAGGAAATATAGCTATAGTCTAGATAAATATATCTGCAAATAAGTATTGACACAATACATGCAAATAAGCATGAAATACAGAGAAACAAAACTAGAACAAAATCTTTAGGTTAAGCTAACTTCTTTCAATATAATGTAAGACCAGTACGAAGTGAACTGGTATAAATGTATAAAAACCTCTATACATGGAACAAATTTATAAAATAATGACAGATTTTTGAAAAGTATACTACAAATTTTATTTTAATCTGTGTGCTAAAACTTACCTGGTTTAATCATTGGCACAATTTTACTTTCTTTTGTTTTAGAATTTGTTGACAATAATGCAATAATAGGTTTTCCTTTTCCATCAAAGCCTTCTGCAGCCCCTCGAATAAAATCCATTTGGCCACCAAAACCTGGAATCCGATAATAAAAATAACACAATTTCAAATATGTCAGATATATTTTTTAAAAGATACTGGAGATATTATTCACATCATGTGATTCTTAAATCATGGAATTCATACAATATAAATTCTAGAAATAAATATGGAAATACCGGGTTTTGTAACTCAAAAGATACCAGTACATTTATTAATATTACTGGTATGATCAATTTCCTGACTAGCAGTGATATTTGGTGCATTGTATGAGCAACAGCAGCTTATCATTGTGGTGTAGTACTTCTTAAGGTTAAACCTCATTGACTCATTGAAGTAGAGCCAGAAACATTGTACACAGGTTCTGTTGGATTTCAGCATAGTCAATCCTGTAGAAGGAACCGTGGGCAAGAAATTAAGCTACAAAACTTCAGGATTTCACAGCCTACTTTTGAAACAATCACAGCCCATTTATGATTCTGCAGAGTGTAAAGTTTTATATATAAAATCTTTTACAGCAAAAATATATTCTGAAGATAAAATTGCTAACAAATATTGGACAAGAATGAGCCAAGTGTTGTTAAAACTCAACCATCTTGTGCAGTTTTTTTGAATGAAAGTGCATAAATATTTAGAATAAATCTTATTTGTTAATCTCCAGCAACTGAGTCGAAGTAATAGAAAATATGTACATAATTATCTACTAACTTTCTGGACTCCAATTATTTGGTTGCTGGCCACTACACCAGATCCAATTAGTTAGCATGTGTTTTCCACATTAATATTTAATTTTTAACTAAGAAATTAAGACTTCAAATAAATATATGTTATTATATACCACTGTGTTCAGAATAAAATGAAGAACAGTAAAATTAGGTTTATATGTTGAAAACTTGAAGTTTTAATTCAGAAGGCAACATGTTTTTTTTTAATCACGGAAAAATAATTATATTTAGTTTTGTTGATGAAATAGTACTTTCCTTGTGATGAATTATAGAGTTATTTTCTCACTGTGCAGTACATTGTAAACAACTGTCTGGAACCAGTTGTTTATTTACAGAAAAAATTACGATAAACTAGGCCAATCAGCAATTTAAAAATAAACATTGCCTTCTCATAACACCGCAAATGAACATAGTACACATCATCATTAAGTAAGACGTTTGAAAGTATATAATAATTGCGTCGCAAGATATGTCCGACAGTGGAGCAGAACAGGATATTTTGTGATGTCGGACTCAGTTCACCTATGGAGCGCAAAAGGTTAAGATTCTGATTAATACTTTTCAGTTGGAGGATTTTTATTTTTGTCTCTCTTATATGCACTTTCCCAAATGTTAGTGCTTTAGTAAGAAGTTGATCTAGCAAGAACTTCATTTCATTTGACTTATTTGCTGTCACAACATCATGGTTAATTTGTAGTAAGTTGTATGAAGTTAACCATACAAAACATTGTGTGCTAAATGGGTGTTAAGGATTTATTGACATGAACATGTTGCAGAATGATGATAAAAATAAAGATTTTATAAAATCCTTAAAGTAGATGATCAATTCACGGAAGATGTTTAAAAAACAACTCTGTGGGCTGATTTTCCAAAAAAAAAGTAAGTGACTTGATCAATCTCTTGACTATTTTATTTGAAAATTAAAACATATTGTTTATATAATAAAAATATCAGTTTCAGTATCTTTGAAAATGTTTTAAAATTAGTGTACGTGATGAATTGAATCTTATATATATATATATATATTTCACGTTGTCCATTACTATTCCGTTGCAATGACTTTATGTAGTTATTATTACTAATTGTAAACAATTTTTTCCACCACTAAATGCAATAATTTTACCTTATGTGATGAGGCATCTTTCGGTCACTTAACCATTGCCAAATATCTTTATTAATTTTCCCTATTTTTCTGGTGTGGTTGTTAGGGTCCATGATGTTGGTATTTGTTGACGTCATACATGTTTCTTCTTGAGCCGTGTGTATGATATTTTTGAATAGTACGTTGTCTGCATATGTTGTCTTTAGATTCATTAAACTGTTGTGTATGTTTTTATAGATGTGGTATTTTTTTAGTGAGTTTAGTTCTATTGGGTTATTATTTATTTCAAGTATGGTTAGGTTATTTTTCTAACTTGATATTTCATGTTTATGTGATATTAGGCGTGCTGCATTTGATGTTTTTGTATTTTCATTTCTGAATGCTCTGTAATGTTTTTCAAATCTTATTTTAAATGTTCTGGCAGTTTTTCTTATGTAAAATGAGTTGCAGTCGTTACATGTAATTTTGTAGATTCCAAATAGGTTGTGTTTTTCTGTATTTGTTTTGTGGTTTGTGTTATTAAGATATTTTATTATTTTGTAGTTTGGTTTGTATGTTGGAGTGTAGTGCTCTTTGTTGTATTTATTTGTTATTTTTTTCTATTTTGTTACTGTTGTATTTATATTTTAGGTAGATTTTTTTGTGTTCAGGTTATAGTTTTCTGTTGAGGTTAGGGTTTTTTGTAAATTTATTATATATGTTTTTTATAACGGGTTTGTTGTATCAATTTTCTATTACTATTTTTGTAATGTTATCTAATTCTTCATTTAATTTTTGTTTGTTATCCTGTGTGTATTTTATTGCTTTATTTATCATGTTACTGTAAGTGTTAATATTGGGTGTCCAGGGGGTGATTAGATTTGTTGTGTAATGTGGTGTTGTTGGAAGTTGGTTTTCTGTATACTGTAGTTTCTATTTTATTACTGTTTATATTTAATGTAATGTCAAGATAGTTAATTGTTCTGTTTGTTTCTGTTTCGTAGGTGATCTGTATGTTTTCTTTGTATGTATTTAATTTGTTTAGTATTTTGTGTTCGTTGTGAATGGTAGGTTGGTATATTACAAGTATATCATCTACGTATCTTGTCCATAGTAAAATGTTATGTGTGTGTAGAATAGGTTTAATTATTATTTGTTCAAAGTGTTGTAGAAATATTTCTGACATGACTGATGATATGGGTGATCCCATGGGGAGCCCAATTGTTTGTTTATATTATTCATTGTCAAATTGGAAATAATTTTTGTTACATATGTGTTTGATTAGTGTAATAATACTATTTATTGTGTTTTCTTTCTCGTTATTATGTATTAGTTTGTTTTTTATTATTTCTATGGTTTCTTCTATTGGAATACTAGGGTACATGTTGGTTATGTCTATGTTTTTTTATTTTATTAATTAATTCATATCAGTTTTTATATTTTATGTGTTGTTGATATGTATTTTAGATTTTATTATTTTGTCTAGTATTTTTGCGAATATGCAAGATGGTGCTGTTTTCAAATTTATTAGTGGTCTAAATGGTGTGTTGGGCTTGTGGATTTTAGGTATGCCTGTTAATATTTGTGCACATGGTACTTCAATGGGTAAAGTCTTGTGTGGTATTTTAATTTATTGTTATAATTTAGGGTATTTCTGCGTGTTACTATTAGGTTTTTTATTGTATTAAGGTATTTGTTAGTTGGGTCTGGGATTTGTTCGTATTTATTATCTTTTATGTGGTTTGTCATTGAATTGATGTATTTGGTATTTTCAATTATTACTGGTGTGTTTGTTTCATCTGATTTTATTATTATGTAGTCATTATTTTTTAGTTTTTCTTTGAGTTCCATAATTTCTTTTTTGTTTATATATTGTTTTGTTTTTTGCAGGTTTTTTTATTAGGTTAATATTATTTAATGCTGTTTCTTATATGTTCTGTGTTTTGGTGGGTAATTATATGGATGTTAGATCTGTGTCAACTAATAAGTATTTTATTATTCAGTTTTTGTTAAAATTGGGAAGGTTATATTTGATAGAATTTGTTATTATTTTATCTTTTTCAGTGAATTGTGTTTTAGTTAGTTTTATGAATTTTTTGTTGTTAGAGGAGTGGTTTGGGTGTCGGTTTGTTTTAAGCTAGTTTTTAAGTAATGTTGTTTTTTTTATTTTGGAATTTTTTGTTGTTAGAGGAGTGGTTTGGGTGTCGGTCTGTTTTAACACTTTGACGGCCGTGGCGGTCGTATACGCCCGCCGATAGACCGTACGCAGGGACCGTAGCGGACGTATACGCCCGCACAAGCTCAGCACCAATAATCGTTCATTGTAGTCCACACGACCGCTTATCTGCTGTTTTCTCTATGCTATACGACCGCTACGGTCCCCGTGAATGAAATGGTATACTTGGTCCATAGTTTTAGTGTATGAAATTTGTTTTGGAAGTTTTTTCGTTTTCCTTTAATTAATAACAATTCTCTTGTGTTATACAGCGATATATTAAAATAAATTCTCGTATTTATACTAGTCTATATTGTAACATAAGATTGAAAATACGTATAAAACACTCTAAACTAAATTATGATAATACATGTTCACAGTGGCAAAAAAAATAATAAATTTCAAATTTAGTTCACATCAATGTTTTATGATATTCACATATTATTTTATATGTATTGTATTCCGAAAATATATATATATATGTATGTATGTATGTAAGAGAAACACTAAAACACTAAATTCTGATAATTATGAGTTTACACACGGGAATACAAAAAAAAAAACAAATTACACATTTTTGTGGAAAGTATGGAAAAAGTCCAAGCAGTAGTGAGGCTCATTCTCGCAATCTTTACAATATGATACGACCTTTTTTACTTTATTCTTTGTAATTTGGCCTTCTGAATGTTTTGCATAACATCCTTTACAATACTTGCGAACTTTATCAAACTTGCCTATTTTTTTATCAAATCTGTGACTATTCAACGATCGTCTCTTATTTGTTGGCACTGGAAGCACTTGTTGTTCAATTACTGTTTTTTTCAGTAAATCTTTTACTAATTCTTCTTTAAATTTTGTGATTGACATCCTTTTATTTTGTTTTTTATTAAATAAAATAAGGGCATTGACCAACGTAGTACCGAACAAGCATTCAATGGCAAGTTTGTGATACCATTTTACCGTTCTCCTGAGACTCGTACTATAAGATGACATCTGGTCTGAGGTATCTATTGCGGATTTCCATTTATTGTACTCCACAATCATGGCTGGTTTATTTGTTGTTTTCCCAAATTTATTCATTACTTCCACAATGTCAGAATTGTGCTTTGTAGAAATCATAAGCACATCTCGTTTATCGTGCCATTTTAGCACAACAATCCCTCGGGAATTTTGTAATGCCGTTACTTCACCCCGATTGAGTCTTTTTGTTGTAACCTCTTTCGGATTTCCCTTCCTATTACTCCGTAATGTGCCCAAGAGGTGGGTTTTTCTATTCAACAGCTTATTTGCTAGTTCTAAGCTACAGTAATAATTGTCCGCTACAATTGTCCTGCCAGAGTCCAAAAGATCTTCAGAGAGTGTCATAACGACGTTTGTGGGTACAGCACCGTTAGGGTCCCCTTCTCTTCCTGCATAAATTTTCATGTTGTAAGTATACCCATTATCACAACACAACTTGAAAACCTTCACTCCATATTTGCTTGCCTTGTTTGGAATGTATTGTTTGAAGGATAATCTGCCTCTAAATGGAATTAGGGATTCATCAACACAAACCGTTTCTCCCGGCGTAAACATGGTTTTATAATTTTTTATTAATTTTTCAACAAGACTTGAGATTTTGAACAAGCGGTCGTTCAAAGGACAGTCTTCATTGTTCGCGAAATGCCACATTCGTAATATAATTTCAAATCTATTCCTACTCATTATGGATGACACCAAGTTATTCTTATACAGTGGGTCCTGACTCCAGTATGATCGTAAAGTGGGATAACGAACAAGCCCCATGTAGACAATCAAACCTAAAAAGTTCCTCATTTCTTCAACAGATGTCTGTACCCATTTTATCTTAGACTGCCCCTGAATGCTATTTAGAGTCTGGGTAGCATAAATATTAGTTTGTGCAACCATCATAACAATAATGTCATCATCCACAAATTTTGAAAAAATACCGTAAGGGGTTTCATAACACTGATCATCACTATCATTCACACACGAAATAAAACTCTTGTCAAAACTGATGCATTGATCACAAACACTTTTCCATTCTGATTCTTGAACTGCAGTTACGTTTATATTCAGATCAATGGGAGACGATGGCGTACATACTTGTAAAATACCCTTTTCTTCAAACTGTTTGTGGACTGTACTTGTAGATGCAATGTCAGCTGCGCAATGCTCGTTCTATTCGGCGACGTTTTCTAGTATTTTCTTGGTAGGAGTCATCACTATTTTCAGAATCCGACTCTTGACCTGACTCAAAATTAGGGTCTTCTGATAAATCGTCTCCTAATAAATCACAGTCCGATTCGTCGGTATCTGCAAAGATACAGATACAATAAATAAAACACGGACTAGAAATATAACAAAAACTAACTGAAACTTCAAGACAAAAAAAAATCAGCATGCAACAAACACGTATACCTAAAGTGATATTTTTATTACTAATAATATATAATAAGAATGCTGCTTACCTGAAAGTAAATAGGCCTGTTCACGTGCAAGATCAACAAGACGTTTAGTGCGGGAAGATATACGCGTATTATCCATATTTCTTATATGAAGTAAACTAGTAAAATTTATTCCAATAAAACTATTCAAAACTAGTAAAACTATTCAGAAACAACTTGTATAAACACAACATCCGTCTGCAATAGTAGCTAGGAAAAGTACTGACTATTCCCGCGAAATGAATAACTACATTGACCTTGGACATAACGGAAGCACCCGAATACAAATCCCTAGCGCTACCTGGCGGTCGTACGAGCCCGCCACGGTCCGACACAAAAGGTTTTATTGCGCAGGACCAAGGCGGTCGTTTACGACCGCTTCATAATTTATAAATTTTCACTTATAATTATAAAAATTAACAGTAAAATCTATTAAATACTTGTTCTGTTATATATTAAATAGCAAATTAGAGTAAATGGAATTTTGGGCTAATGAGGAAAAAAGGTAATTAATCCGTGGTCGTCAAAGTGTTAAGCTAGTTTTTAGGTAATGTTGTTTTTTTTTTAATTTTGGAATTTTTTGTTATGTTTATTTATTTTGTGTTTTATTATGATTTGTTGTATCTTTTCGTGTATTATAATATATATATAGGAATTTTTTGGACTTGATAGGAGACTGACAGACTTACCTAAAGGCAATAGTCCAAAACTGCAATCTCTTGGAAATAAGCACATATAAAAAACACATATAAAACACTTAATACACTTTTTTGAAATATGTTGTTTTTCAACTTGTTTTGAAATAACTTGTTTTTTATATGTTTTTTATATGTGCTTATTTCCAAGAGATTGCAGTTTTGGACTATTGCCTTTAGGTAAGTCTATCAGTCTCCTATCAAGTCCAAAAAATTCCTAAATAAGCTTTAAGCTCTACTAGAACTAACCTAATAATATATATATATATATATATATATATATATATATGAAGTTAATATATTACTATTGTAAGTAATTTTATCCACCATTAAGTGCAATAATTTTACCTTGAGTGATGAGGCACCTTTCGGTCACTTGACCATTGTCGAATCACTGATATATTTCTGGTGTAGATGTTCGGTCCGTGATATTGATATTTGTTGACGTTACACGCACTTTCTCTTGATCTGTGTGTATGATGTTTTTATATAGTATGTCTTCTGTATATGTTGTTTGTAGATTCATTAAATTGTTGTGTATGTTTTTATAAATGTGGTATTTTTCTAGTGAGTTTAGTTCTATTGGGTTATTATTTATTTCAAGTATGGTTAGGTTATTTTCGTAATTTGTTATTTCATGTTTATGTGATATTAGGTGTGCTGCAACATTTGATACTTTTGAATTTTTGTTTTTGAATGCTCTATAATGTTCTTCAAATCTTATTTTAAATGTTCTGGTTGTTTTTCCTATGTAAAAAGCGTTACAGTTGTTGCATGTAATTTTGTAAATTCCTGATAGGTTATGTTTTTCTGAATTTGTTTTGTGGTTTGTGTTATTAAGATATTTTATTATTTTGTTGTTTGGTTTGTATGTTGGAGTGTAGTATTCTTTGTTGTATACATTTGTTATTTTTTCTATTTTGTTATTGGTGTATTTATATTTTAGGTAGATTTTTTTATTTTCATTGTTTTTGTGTTCCGGTTGTAGTGTTGTGTTGAGGTTAGGTTTTTTTGTGAATTTATTGTATATATTTTTTATAATGTGTTTGTTGTATCCATTTTTTATTGCTATTTTTGTAATGTTATCTAATTCTTCATTTAATTTTTGTTTGTTATCCTGTGTGTATTTTATTGCTTTATTTATCATGTTACTGTAAGTGTTAATTTTGTGTGTCCAGGGGTGGTTAGATTTGTAGTGTATTGTGGTGTTGTTGGAAGTAGGTTTCCTGTATTCTGTAGTTTCTATTTTATTATCATTTATATTAAAAGTGATGTCGAGAAAGTTGATTGTTCTATTTGTTTCTGTTTCAACGGTGAATTGTATGTTTTCGTAAAGCAATAAAATACACACAGGATAACAAACAAAAATTAAATGAAGAATTAGATAACATTACAAAAATAGCAATAGAAAATGGATACAACAAACACATTATAAAAAATATATACAATAAATTCACAAAAAACCTAACCTCAACACAACACTACAACCAGAACACAAAAACAATGAATATAAAAAAATCTACCTAAAGTATAAATACACCAATAACAAAATAGAAAAAATAACAAATATATACAACAAAGAATACTACACTCCAACATACAATCCAAACAACAAAATAATAAAATATCTTAATAACACAAACCACAAAACAAATTCAGAAAAACATAAACTATCAGGAATTTACAAAATTACATGCAACAACTGTAACGCTTTTTACATAGGAAAAACAACCAGAACATTTAAAATAAGATTTGAAGAACATTATAGAGCATTCAAAAACAAAAATTCAAAAGTATCAAATGTTGCAGCACACCTAATATCACATAAACATGAAATAACAAATTACGAAAATAACCTAACCATACTTGAAATAAATAATAACCCAATAGAACTAAACTCACTAGAAAAATACCACATTTATAAAAACATACACAACAATTTAATGAATCTACAAGTAACATATACAGAAGACATACTATATAAAAACATCATACACACAGATCAAGAGAAAGTGCGTGTAACGTCAACAAATACCAATATCACGGACCGAACATCTACACCAGAAAAATATCAGTGATTCGACAATGGTCAAGTAACCGAAAGGTACCTCATCACTCAAGGTAAAATTATTGCACTTAATGGTGGATAAAATTATTTACAATAGTAATATATTAACTTCATAAAGTCAGTGCAACGGAAAAACAATGGATAACATAAAATATCAAGAATATATATATATATATATATATATATATATATATATATATATATACATATAAATTACGTTTTCTTGTTTAATAATTTAAAACAACATAGGTTATTCAAATACAAGAATATTTATTAATTTATATCCAAAGCTTTTCGTTGGCAAACAGTACCAGCATCAGGAATGAAAATTACAATAATGTAAGCTATAGGCCTCATTTGTAAGCTATAGGCCTATAGCTTACATTATTGTAATTTTCTTTCCTGATGATGTTGGTACTGTTTGCCAACGAAAAGCTTTGGATATAAATTAATAAATATTCTTGTATTTGAATAACCTATGTTGTTTTAATATATATATATATATATATATATATATATATATATATATATATATATAAATATATATATATGTGTGTGTGTGTGTGTGTGTGTGTGTGTGTGTGTGTGTGTGTGTGTGTGTGTGTGTGTGTGTGTGTGTATGTGTGTATGCATATATTACAGTCAAATATACCTGATATTCTAACATAGTATAACCTAGAACTCTGTGTGATAAAAAAATGCCACTTTAAAACAATTTGTGTGACTGAAGAATCTGTTACATTTGATGGTTCATCCCAAAGAATATGGTTTTATAAGAGTAGAACATGACAACGTTTACTGGCTCCCTTGCATTCTTGCAAACAGCAAGGAATCACATGAGATTAGAGTAAGCTTTCTACAGCCCAGAAGTGGGAGGGGGTATTAAGCCTACCCACACCCATGGCTTAATATTCTTGATAACATAGTTGATTCACTTTTGACAAATATTGAACCTAGAACAGCAACTGGAAGGTTTTATACTCTAACTGAAAATGAAATTATAGCATCATCTGCCCTACGAAAAAAAATACAGGGTGTCTAGTAAAATAGCTTGAAGAAATTCCCTGAGTTTGCCCTACGTTTCCTCTTTTAGATGTCTATAGAAAGCCCAGTTTACATTGGGCCCATCCATTGATATCTGAAGGATCTTGGATAAATCCAGACTTTGAAGAACGAATTGAGTAACTCTTTTGCTTTTGTGTTTGTAAGGAACACAGAACCAAAATATCGAGCTTTCACTTCATCCGTCTCTGCATCCCAATACCTAACACTCAAATCCATTTGGGCTCTTTGTGATATTTTGTTTAAACTTTCATCAAAGCCAATTACATAGTTAGAATTTGATTTTAATGATGTCAGTAACAGATCTATAAAATAATTTGATAAACCGAATACAACACTATAGGAAATTTTATCTTTCCGCAATCTCATGTTCTGTGCAATGGTGCTATCAGGGAACATCCTTGGAAAGAGGCACACACTACCTTCTGCATTGCGTAAAGAAGTGTTGCATTACTAAATTCACGCACCATATAATCTCTGCTTCGGTCACTTCATCTTTCAGTTTATATTTATCCTAAGGAAGGAGGGGAGGTAATGACGCGATTGCCCGCTACAGCAATGAAAACTGGAACCTTCCATGTTGAAATAAACAGTGTAAAAATAATCACCGTCAAATAAAACACATACTATCACGAGTCTAGACAAATAGCTGGCTACGAATGTTTACACAACGTTCTGTGTGGTCAGAAACAGACTGAGTTATCTGTTATCCCCACCTGTCCACATGATAACAGAACCACTGCGCACCCCAAGGCCACGGTCCAGGGTAAAACTTCCCAGCTGTACCAACTCGACACGTTTAATATTTATTGACATAAGTCCTGAAGTCATAGCAACGGGCTTATCAAATAAATAATGGGCATCTAAATAAAGAAGTGTTATTTCCTGAGTGCCCTGCCCCTAAACCGCTGGCTTACAATACCAAATATTCGAGAGCAATGGCCACTAGTTTTGTTTCTAATCAAAATAAATATTTTCCCGATTTTTTAAAATTTTCCCTGACTTTTTCCTGAATTTTCCAGAATCTTAAAATTCCCTGACTTTTCCAGGTTTTCCCTGTCACTAGACACCCTGAAAATATCGATTGAGTTTAAAGAAAAATTAGCACTTGTTATACCAAAAACTCAATAATCCACAAATTCTTAACATTGCTAAATAACTACTTTTTAGTGTAACAGAGTCTATAAAAAAAAGTTACAAAAGGTTACTAACCACAATGAATAATTTAATAATTAATAGGCTTAAGTCTACAGCATCAAGCAAAGGCAAGTTTTTTATAATATATGTATAAGTATCGTTAGGTAATGACAACTATCATAAAGTCTTCCTTTGTTAGTCACTGCTTAATGTTTTGTGTTATCAACTAATAGAACGCTTGAATTAAAATTTTGTGAAATAACCTTCTACTTTGACAATAAAATTTAAACTGAAGATTAGCTGTGGAAATTAAGACATAGCTTAGTTTAGTTTTTACACATCCTCATACACTGTAGCTACAGTGTGTAAATACGTTATTTTAAAACTTTATGAACTGTGAATACAACTATACTTATTATAGTGTGACAAACAAATTTATTTACCTGAATACATTCTTGTGCCTATAGAATCTGAGACTACCTGACCTGTAATATCAACTTCAATACATGAGTTTATTGCAGTCATTTTAGGGTGTTGAGAAATAATGGTCCTGTTATTTGTATAATCAACAACTTTCATTTCAATGAAAGGGTTATTATCAACAAAATCATACAACAATTTAGGTCCAATCAGAAAGCTAGAAATTATTTTGCCGGTGTTTATTGGTTTCTTATTGTTTGTGAGACATCCTTTCTTGACAAGATCAACAACACCCCCTGCAAACATCTCTGAGTGGATTCCAAGATCCTTGTGGCTTGTTAATTGAGCAAGCACTGCGTCTGGAATGTTTCCAATTCCTATAACATATAACAAAATTGAAATGAGCATGTGCTCATGAAATGATTCTTGTACAATGTTTCATTAATTATCTTCATGTTTCATCAAGGTTTATATCTAAGATATGGATTTATATTTATAATAACAAAATAAAGTAATTTGTGTAAAATAAAATTTTGAAAATAAAAAACTAAAACATCAACATCCAGTTTAAAAAATATTTATAATTTTAAACTTTCATGACAATAAAAAATGGCTTTCATATTTGTGAAATGGGAAAATTGAGTAATTAACACGTTCAGCACAGCTAGCGTACTGGCATGCTCTGGGTTCCCTTACGAGGCACAGAGAGCGTGCCTGTACGCTCCCGGCCTATTTTCTTAGAGACACTCCCAGGCTAATTGAAACTTCTCTAGTGTTGATACATGTTTGTATAAAGATTTGATTTTTACGTCAGTGCTTCAGAAGAAATTGGAGAACATTGTGCCTGAATCGTTTTTATATCCGACCATCCCAAGTTAACTTTTGATGCTTCAACTGAAACAATGATTCAGGGAGTTTTATAAACAGATTTAATTTGGTTTAACTTTTATATTTTAATGTTTTTTTTTTAGTTTGAACCACTTAATGTGGCAAAATATCCAGTAAAATTAACGATCATAAAAATTAACTAAGCTTTCTGAACTAACGCAAGAATAAACGATAACTGCCCTATTAGAGTGAATGAATCAACTCGAGGTGGGAACAGACTATTGTAAATATGAGTCATTGACAAAATGCTTGGACGCCCGAAAACCTAATGTGTCAACATAAGATTGTAGTAAACCAATGTCAGCTAATCTCGGCTATAAATAGTCTCGGACGTGACATATGCATTATCTATGCCTCCGTTTACATTATCAATCTCTATGGCTTTGTGAAACACATGGCACAAACAGAAACAAACATTCCGAGTTAAATGTTGAGTGCTTATTTTAGTATGTAGTATATTTTAGTAGTAGGGTCTTTAGTTTTGTATGTAAATTATCTTTTTTTCTCTGTCATTTGTATTTCCTTTTTTTAATTGTGACCCGATAAATAAAAGAATATTTTAGAGTCTAATACACTGTTCTGATGTCCCCAATAAACATGTATATGTTAGAAATAAAATTATTGAGATGAAAACAAAGGGCTCGATAATTAGATGTTATGACAAGTTATGCAACCCGCATAGCGTTCCACTGCCGTCAGAGGTGGAAGTTAAATAAAAAACATACAGTAGTTTGATGAGATCACCAATATCGCCGCCGTGCTGAAAGTGTTAATCAAAGATATTACACATAAAAATGGTAAGAGTGATTCTGTTACAAGTTGTGAATATTTTTTCAAGTGAAGCTTTTACTAGCAGTGTTAAATAAAAGAACTGGCCATGTTTATTTAATGAGGATATTTTAACAAAAAACTTACTTATATTGATTAATAGCAAGTTCATTCTGTTCAAAAAAATTCAATTATTTTCAGATCTACTGAAATTAATACAAATTTATATTATTGTTTAGAGCGAAACTTGTGAGATCAATCTATTAAAAAAAAAATGATACATTACATTGCTACTTAATTCCTACGATGAATCACTTTGGAAACTGAGTAGCAAAATATTCAAGTGTTATCTCAAACATTTAATTGTTAATATTAAATTACAAATAGTGACTTTGTTGTTTATCTTTAGTTAATTCTTGCTTGCAATGTTGTCATAGGGTTTTTCAACACTTAACATCGGTTTGTTTATTCTATTGAACTGTTCTTGAATAAATATTTCATGGCAACTAAATGTCAGTATTAACCCATAGCTGTCAACAGACAGAAAATATACATCATAACACATTCATCATTCATAGTACATTGTGTTATTTGTTTGTTTTTTGAGAGTATATTTCTTGATGACAGGTAGCAGACAAGATGTCTAGGGGATAATTATCTGCTTCTTGAAGCCTGTGGCATACATACAGATATTTATAGCCCATAACCTGACCTTTGATCAGACAATCTAGATATGAAAGATAGACTTGTAATTAGATTTTGTCTCTTGCTCAGTTTAGACATACAGTCAACTCCCGATTATCCGGGATCGCATCAACCGGGTTGCGGATCAACCGGGATCGTCAGCTCCACGTGAAGCAGTAGGGCGGGAGGAGTCAAATGTGAACGCGACGGACGGATGATAGCGCGGGCGGTCGTTGGAGCGTACAGTAACCTTTACGGAATAATTTATAGACTGTCAACTCGCCCGCAGTCGCCACCCCGTGTCCTAAATCCTTCCTACCTGTTTCGCGCGATGCGCACTCATCAGCATGTGCAGCGACGTGCAGAGTTTCGGTCAGCATGTCTGAGTTTACGTTATATTTCTTGTTGTCCTTTTATAAATTCACGCGGTTCTATGACGCGCGAATCCAAAATTACGCGTTATCTCCAATGTCCAATCAGATCAGAGCACATCGAAGCATCGAACGTGATGCATGGAGGTGCGATAACCCCGAGCGCGAGCGGCCGTTTTTCGGTGAATATATCCGAACGTCGAATTCGCGAAATTACGCAATCGCTCGAGTCGAACGTAAACACTACCCTTCCTTAGTGGTCAGTCTATGCGTTGCTTCTGATCAAAACAAACTGTACAGTAGTGACAGTACAACAGGAGGCGGTAGTATTTATCAGCTGTTTTCACAGTCATTGGGTAGAAGTAGGGCTGTGGATATTATGGTATTTGTTTTAACCGTGATTTCGCATTATCCGTGACGGCCCTGCCGGTAATTATCCCGGATAATCGGGAGTTGACTGTACTTGGTGTCTTGTGTGTTTTACCCTTTGTTGGAAATGTGTGAGAGCAAAGGTATTAATATTTAAAGTTCTAAATTTAAAAACTACTTTGTGTAAATATATTTTTAATTACGGTATTTTTTGTATAGCGGAAGTAAACTATAAAAATAATAGAAGCCTAGAATCTAACACAAACTTCAAATCATAAGTACCTATTAATTTGTTTTTACTAATCATGATTACAAATAATAATTAATTAACAAATAATAAATTGATTTACAAAATAATTATTAAAAAATTGCACCTGTATAAAATATTAACAAAAATAGTCTTTTAAAAGAGAGAATATTTTTGTAGCGAAAAACTACTCTTCTGTAATTAAAGACAGTTTGTTGTATTCCATAGGTGGTCTGGGTTCATCAGATGATTGTGTTAAACGGATCTGATCCTCAACAAGTTGTTTAGGATATCCTCTTTTTGGAAAGCTAGTAATATCTTTCTATTATAGTTCTCTAATGCTATATTGTTGGAACAACGATATATATTGTGATATTCGAGGTATTTTACATGTTTGCTGTTTTTTTTTAATTACTTTAAAAAAAAGAAACTAAATGCTATAATTTCTTAATACTACAGTGTTAATTTTAAAATTAACACTACAGTGAGGGAGAACAAATACATCACAATACTCCTCATAAACAGAACAACAAATAGAATAACCCGCAAGTTTCAAAAAACAGGATAAAAAATAGTATACAATACTAATACCAAAACTACTATACAAAATACACGACACCAACAACAACAAAGATAAACTACAAGTACCAGGCGTATACAAATTAAACTGTACAAACTGCAACAAATTCTACATTGCAAATAGGCCGCGGCTTCAAACAAAGAGTTAAGGAACACAAGCAGAACACCAACTCAGCATTCTACAATCACCTAAAAGAAACACAACACAAATACACAGACATTTACCATAGCCTAGAAATCTTACACTTCAACAAAAAGAGGACCACATCTCAACACACTAGAACAATATGAAATTTATAAACACAAAAAAATACAAATTATTAAATGAACAAACCCAATACAAATCACACATACTCCTTGATACTATCGAAAATCTGCCTTTAAAACCGCCACTGCTTAACCTAACAACTCCAAACTGAAAATTTAGACACTGATGAAGATCACCATTGAGCGATCGAAAACATTCTGTCTCAGTAGTTTTTACAAATTAACAAAATTAAATTCGGATGGTCATAAACTAATGTTAAAGTGGTTAAATATTTTTAATGTTATAAAATACTTATGCACCTAGGGGGTAGTCGAAACAAATTTTCTACATTGATTTTATTATATACCATGAAATTTTCATAATTCATAAAATTAATCTGGCCTATTATCCTACAATGTGAATATTTTGATTCAGGTTTAAAATATTACATTATATCAACTTTACTTCAAATTAAATTATCTAAATGTTCTACTTACTTAAATCTTTTAAAATTGTTAGTAATTAAAATAAGTTTCCAGCACCCTTAATATTAAAAGATTTTTAACTCACCCATTTGAAGTGTAGCTCCATCTTCAACTAAATTTTCTGCAATGAATTTTCCAATTTTTGATTCTCCTTCTGAAGGAGGTTTACTAGCATGATCTGGTAATGGAGTGTCCAATTTAACAGCATAATCAAAATGAGACTGATGAATTAAAGCATCACCAAATGTGCGTGGCATGTGCGTATTTACATGAGCTACAGACACAAGAATTTAAATTTTAGTCACTTATTTCATTTTGTATGCATAAATGTTTATGTTGGTTTATGTTCATAAATTATAAGATTGTGAATACTTTTATCTTTCATTTACTCATGAATGGTTTTCATAAGTTTAGTAACGTATTTTTATGTTGTATACAAATATAATGCTAGGAGTAAAACGATCTTAAATGTAGTAGAACACAATTTTACAAAATGTTTAAGTTCGGATGGTGATAAACTAATGTTAAAGTGATTAATTAAGATTCGCCGAACGTAATGGACTACATAATTCAAGAGTTTAATCTTAAATGGTTAACAAAACTGATCAAATCACCAACAGAATGTTTTAAAATACTTTTAAGATCCAAACTTGAATGACTTGAAACACAAAAAGTACAATTTCTATTAAGTACTCACTATCTAATTAATCATGCTATTTTATAAAAGAAAAAAACTAAGTTAACAAGAGTATTTTATTATTAATGACAAATTGGACATAATAAATACTTCAATTTAGTAAATATAAACAATTTATTTGAACAAATTTTTATGATAATCATATCATTCTCAATGAACATAAACTACAATGAACAAAATATAAATATAACTGATATTTGCTGACAATGATGACCTTGTATAATAATTGTTTCATATTTAAATAAATAAAGTAATTATTTTGAGGTTGTATTCATAGTCTGCTATTAATAACTCCACTGACTATATGAGCCACGCTGAAATTTTTGAAGTTTTTAAACACATATTTGATATGAAATTGGGAATTTGGTGGAGTACGTTACTACGTAAACTGAACAAAAATTTACTACTAAAACTGAGAAAAAAACTAATACTTTGAAAAAGCTCCTTGCAAGAAGGATGAAGGGAAATCCTAGAGTGCAAAGATGATAGCTCACTTTAGTCTGAGTCTTCCCGACAATATATCTGCTTGAGCAGATAATAAGCATTTCAAGAATGGACAAATCACTTGTATTGTTATGAAAATTTATAGAGCAATTCAGTTGGAGAAGATTTAGTCTTGTGAATCTCGCTACCTAATGTCTCCATAGAAAACCATTGGGAAACAACAACATATTTTATTAAGTATGCAAAGACATTGGTTTATAAGTCAATTTAGACAAAACTAGGGCCATAGTTTATAATTTGTATATAGATGTTCTTACATGTATAACATGCATTTAGTTGTTCTTACATGTATATAGATGTTCTTACACGTATATAGTTGTTCTTACATGTATATAGTTGTTCTTACATGCATATAGTTGTTCTTACATGTATATAGTTGTTCTTACATGTATATAGTTGTTCTTACATATATATAGTTGTTCTTACATGTATATCGATGTTCTTACATGTATATAGATGTTCTTACATGTATATAGATGTTCTTACATGTATATAGATGTTCTTACATGTATATAGATGTTCTTACATGTGTATAGTTGTTGTTACATGTATATAAATGTTCTTACATGTATATAGATGTTCTTACATGTATATAGTTGTTCTTACATGTATATAGTTGTTCTTACATGTATATAGATGTTCTTACATGTATATAGATGTTCTTACATGTATATAGATGTTCTTACATGTATATAGATGTTCTTACATGTATATTGATGTTCTTACATTATATAGATGTAAGATTCTTACATGTATATAGTTGTTCTTACATGTAGATAGATGTTCTTACATGTAGATAGATGTTCTTACATGTATATAGTTGTTCTTACATGTATATAGATGTCCTTACATGTATATAGATGTTCTTACATGTATATAGATGTTCTTACATGTATATAGATGTTCTTACATGTATATAGATGTTCTTACATGTATATAGATGTTCTTACATGTATACAGATGTTCTTACATGTATATAGATGTTCTTACATGTATATAGTTGAAAATCTAACCACCAAATAAAACTAAGAAAAGATTTGAGCGTTTAGCAAAAAAAATCATATAAACGACTTGTTCTGTAGCCAGAAAATTAAAAAATAGCTCTAAAAACCATTATTCTGATTTATGCATCATATGGTACAGTAAAGCAATATGCAACATGTTATTTTGAAAGCCAGAACATAAACCATAAATTTAAAAGAATTAAAATACAAAAAAAGCTAGTTAGGCGGACAACAAATATTTTTTGCATTAATTAAAGTGTTGAACATTGAGTTGAACCTGTCATTTAGTTAGATAATCAAGCTCCCTAAAGAGGTTAGGATGACTGAATAATATATTATGAAAATAACTAAAAATGTTATGTGAATTTGAAAAAAAATTATTTTATAACTTTGTATAAATACAGTCAAACCTCTATATAACGAACCTCCAGATAACAAAATCCTCTATATAACGAACCTCCAGATAACAAAATCCTCTATATAACGAATTTTTACCTGGTCCCATGACATTTTAGAAGTTATACTGCTTATTTACCTGTATGTAACAAATTTCGAACCTCTCAATAACAAAGTATTTTCTTCACTTCAACCGAAGAAATGTAGTGTTGTATAGGCAGCTCACAATGTCATTTCCAGGAAATTGTTTATTTTCAGCAGGAAGGTCAACAAAACCAAGAATGGTAGGTGAAACACATGTCGGCAATTGACTGCATGTTATAGTTCGGTTCAGTTAAGAATGCAGTGACTCATCGGTTAGGAATTCTACAAACTCAGCATTTATAGATAGACCTATTGTACAGGCCTACAGTACATTCCCATCCTCCCACCATTTTCTTTTATCACTCATTTCAATGTTACAGTATCATTAGGACACTGTTGCATTAACGCAAGTAAAAGGAAAATTGCATGTTTCATCGACAACTGCCCTGCACATCAATTCCAAACTGAAGAGTGTCAATGTGTTTTTCTTTCCACCAAATGTTACATAGATAATTCAACCACTCGATCAGGGAGTAATAAAAAAAATTTAAAGCTACACTACAGAAAAAAATTTTTAAAAAGATTGTGACTATAAGTTTTCATAAGCATTAGATAACTTATCATAATAGCCTATACAGAGTAGACCCTCTGAAAAATATTGAATATGGATATCTAATACTGTACAATGAAGAAACATTCTGAAAACATCAATAAAACATATTTAACAACTTGAATTTCAAATAAATTGAGACATAAAACATTATCCTATATTAACATTGGATATTACATTCAATATTACACTAACTACGCTCGCGATATTATACTGTATCCCTTTTATTACCGTTTAGCTGTGTGCATTTAAAAGGCAATTCAAAAATATGCATTCTATCGGATTCGAAAGCTGCCCTTCAGTCATTGTTGAGTAATTCTACAAGTTCATACTCATATTGTCTGTAAATAGAAAGGTTATTCTAACAATAGATAATGAGATCACTGATGAAAAGAATAAGTTTAGAGATAGTGTGTATCATTTATCTGCTGCTATTCAGATAAATTTTAGTTGTAACTCTATTTATAATAGGTGTTGAATATTGCAATTAAATGTTACATAATTTATAATTAACCTGCAAAAGTTATGTGCATTCTCATTGATTTAATAGCAGGTACGTTTCAAAGAAAAACACATTATAAGAATAATAAAAATCAAGTTTTTAATTAGTTGTGAATTACAAATTTAAAAAATATTGAAAAAATGAACACTGTCGCCTAATTAAACTCATGTTAAAATATTTTATCATTTTTACTAAGAAGTTAACAAATTAGAAAAATATGCAATTAATTAAATTGTGGTATAGATATGACATGTCTTCTTGCAAGATTATTTCAATCATTTAAACCATTAGACATACTATAAATCTAAAAATTGGTACTTGAAAAACAGAATTTAATCACTCATTTAAAACACTTTCAAAGTAACAGTTTCACTGGATTTTGCTAATTAGCTAGGCAAACTGTTAATTACATAAAACCGTATTTATTTAAATGTGTGGAGTTCCTGTTTTCATTGGCTTGAATATTGCGTTTAGGGATGTAATTAATTAATACAGAAATTTTTTAAAAAATTACTTTTGAAATTCATATTGAAATAAATTGTGTAAATACTTGATTAAACATTACTTCTGCTTTTTAAAAGAAACTTGCTAATGCAACAAATGTGCATTATTTACCTTGAATATATCACTACATTTCAAAAAGAACATATTGCTTGCAAATCTGATTCCCAAGAAAAATTAGTTTCCTTTTAAACTATTAATCTTATGCGCACCGCTTAATAATAGTAATTGTTACATATATTATGAATGAATCAATTGACAATTTTTTAAAATAATTTTATTAAGTGGTTGTCCCGATTCATTTTAGAATGCTGACTAACTTATATCAGTATTACTTTATTGAATAAAATAATGTTACATGGTGACGTAACTACAATAATCTTTCAAGTTGAAATTTTTTTTTTAAAAGAGAAGATAATATAAATATAGGTTTTACAATCACAGATAATTTATTATTAAAATTTGAAAAAATAAGCTTGTAATACTAGAAGAAACAAGCAAAGTTAAATTACAAAACATTTCAAAAAACTATGGTAAATATTAAAAAACTTTACTCAAAAGTTCACTACACACTAATACAAGCTAGTTTCGGCGATGATGTCGCATTCCTCAGTGATTAGCTGACAAAATTCAGTTAGTATATATTAATAAACTTGTGTGTACAGAGGGTTTGAGTTTACTCAACGTTGTGATCATTTACCGTTGCAGAATTGTTCTTACTCGTTAAGGTATAATTTATACAATATATTTAAAATGATGACTGCTTTTAAACACTTTTGAGTGGCGTATAAACTAGCACAAGCCAATAAAATGCCCACCCTCATACCAATCATGCTGTACTGTTGTGGGTGTGATCCCAGTTGTGTATGTGTATATCTAGTTCTTTGCATTAGTTTCTAGAGTAGAACTTATTATCTGTTTTCCCTACTAGTTTCTGGGTGTGTAGAGAGGGTTTGAGTGTTGTGATCATTTACCGTTGCAGAATTGTTCTTACTAGTTAAGGTATAATTTATACAATATATTTAAAATGATGACAGCTTTTAAACACTTTTGAGTGGCGTATAAACTAGCACAAGCCAATAAAATGCCCACCCTCATACCCATCATGCTGTCCTTTTGTGGGTGTGATCCCAGCTGTATATCTAGTTCTTTGCATTAGTTTCTAGAGTAGAACTTATCTGTTTTCCCTGCTAGTTTCTGGCCATTGCAAATTCATATGTATGTGATATATAAACTTTTATATCACTCCTTAGGCAATATTATAGGTTTGGTGATCAGCAATCAATATGATAAAACTAAAATTTAAACTAACACATTTTTAGTTGATGAATTTTCTGTTTTACTTCATAATAAATGCTTTTAATATTACTGAAGAAGGTGGAGCTTCAATCATCATTAGAGATCTTAAAACAGAATTTGTTTACCTTTCTCAAAACCAAACATGACCAAACAATAGACTTGTCATGAAATATAGATGATGTCGGTTATTTGGAGGTTATACTATGCCTTATTGAATGCAATACAAATGTTAATTTCGCATATCAAGGTTTAATTTATAGCTTAATAACTGTAACTTATAAAAGCACTATGTTTAAGCTAAATTGCTAACATGAAGGAAAGTAAGTATTGTGTGTGGACAGAATTGTACAGTGGTAAACTCCACCTGACCAACCATTTTGTTCTTCTACAATAGTGTCCGAGCTACTGAACAAAAATTTTAAAAGGGAAACTACCATGTTAGAATACAAAATTATAGAAAAAGTAAAAAGAGTATATGAACCCACAGAATATAAAGTCAAGTTGTGTATCTTTCCATTTTGAAGATTTATACAAACACAAAATCAAATATATAATTAAATAAAATTCACTGTCAAATAAACCTAATATATTTGTTTACATAACTATTATAGTGATGTCAGCAAAATAAAAGTTGAAATATTTTACTCCATTATCATTTTGAAGTTGAAAGACTTACTTCTTTAAGACCGGAATGTTTTCAATGACCCCTTTAAGGGTTACGTAGATAAATAAAACTATATCATTTTGACTCATTAAGATTACACTTCTGAAATATTTTAGAAGTTCTGTATCTCAAAACCTATGTTGATAATAAAGAATTTTACATCAAATATATGCAATAAACTTACACAGATAAAAAGAAACATACCTATAATTTGTTTAGAATTTGAGCATGCTGCTCTGACACAATCAACACTGGTTCCAAGACTGCAGAACCCGTGCCTGTCAGGAGGTGATACCTAATAAACACACAATAGTACTATATTAATCATAATATGCGATGGATATTTTTTGATTCAGTGTAGCTAATTTAAATTTTCGGACACCATGCACACTAAAAACACCAGTGTACATATTTCAGGAACTAGTTTCATGAAACAAACGCTTAATTTTTTTTTGAAATTAGCAAAACTGAGATCAATCTGAAAATAATCAGTCAGATTATTTAAAATAATTAGTGCTATAATTTTGTTTGCTTAATCAAATTCTTATAATTATACTTGAGCTCCTTCTGCATCAAGACTGATCTAGTAACACAGGAACTCTGGAACATAAGCAACTGTTTAGCATATCACCTTCTGAAGCACAAAGTTATGTTTTCTTAATTATATTCTATAACCTTATTTAGGAACCAAAAACATCTAATGTCAAACCATTATCCCACTTATTTAGTGAAAAATATCTTCTTACATTAAGTGAACACTGTACAAAGAGTGTGTGTATCAGATGTTGGGTATAAACTATATCTAAATTTTATTCAATTGAAGTTCAACAAAGTTTGTCACAGTTTTATATTAAGAACAGCTGTTTCTGCCGGAAAGCTGACATTCAAAGATTGCCTATTGAAGCACACCCTTTGTCAATGCCGGTTCATGTGTACATGCAGGTTATAAAGAAGATATGCATTGTGTGCTGCTTGTTTGTAATGCACAGTGGAGTTAGTGAATTGTTTAACACTAGCGTACTGCATTTATGGTCTCCCCTCTAGGCATGAAGTTTATGAGTAAGGCACCTTTGCAATCTCAAAATGCCATAGTCATAACCTTTCTGGTGCTCAGAATTTCTTTTTTATATTCAGCGTCCTTAAGATTAACAATGATGTACTTCCAATATGATTCACCAAAGCAACTGAAAACTGAGCAGCTGCAATTTGTTTGGTTTTGTTGTGACAAAATTTGAGGTACCCACATAAACACGTTTTTATAGCACAGCTCATCAATTATTTTAAATCAAAACAGTTTTCGAAATCCCATTAATATAGGAGTTCAGTCCACTAATTGTGAAACTTATCTTTTTGAATCGTTTTAACACCTAGCACCAATGTTCTTCAATAGTAAACATTCCACCGCTCATCATTAATCACGATAAAAACTGATGCTTCATTCTTTTTGCAGCTTGAACAGTACAGACCTTACATTTAACTGAATCGTTAATTTTCCAACACAGCTAACCAATAATGAACACTAGTGGGTTGTGGATACCACAAAAGCGAAGCAGAAGAGTGCCAAGTTCAGTGACATGTCAGTGGTAATAGTAGAGGAAACCAGTCAGATATAAAATACAAATTTTTACTTTTAGAATTAATGTAGTCTGATTTTACAAATAAATTTATTTTTAAAGGGTTTTTCAATAAATATTTTTGTAATGGTTTTTTATAATAATGATTATATTTTTTAACATTTCTGGTACGTATTTATTTATTTTTTTCATGAACAGATTAATACAATTACACAAATTGAAATATTCAATCAGACTTCAAAAATACATCATATAATAAATACCAAATAAGTTGGAAACAATACAAAAACAAAAAATTGAACTACATAAGACACAACATAATTAACCGTATGCGAATTTTTTTCCAAATAAGTTTTAAAAATGCTAATTCAAGCTGACTCCCACTGCCAAATCTTGAAGTCTGGGATTTTTGTATAACCTTTTGAATAGCCTTTGGATAAATGCTGTTGCATATTTTAGAAATCCCCTATCCCGTGTAAGTTCAGTGAATACGTCACGCTGACGTCTGTATATATAATTGTGTTTATTTATATAGCAAATAGTTAGTGACAGCCAACGAATAATTTGTAATGTTGCACAATAACAGCTATATCTTAATAAAAAATGTTCAAGATATTTTACTTGCATTTTGAATACAGTACAGTCTCACTAATCCGGACTTGATGGGACCGGACCCGGTCCGGATCAACGAAAGTCCGGATTAGACGGAAAAAGCCAAACAAATGCATACAATATGTGTTTTAGGTGGGAAAACATATTGAAATTGTAGTTTTAGTGAAATTGAGGCCTAAATATAGCTTACAGTACAGTATTTCATAGCTTATGTAGCAAAAAATCCTATAATTATAACAGAAAAGTCATGACATAAATAAATATCTAAGCACCTTTCTCGTTGAATAAAAGTATTCACATAAAGTTATTTACACTATACTGTATAAACGCACAAAAAACTCAAACAAAAATGAAACTGAAACAAAAACAAACTTTAAAAAACTTAGTGAAAAAAGTCCGTAATGTTCTTTTGTTTTAACGATGAATGACGTCGTTTCACAGTACGATCTCGTAGGCGTTTCAAGGTCAGTAGCTCCGCAGTTGACGTATCACTTTGTTTCTCAAAGTAAGTCATCAACCCCTCCAGCATTGCAGCCGCCTCATCATGAGTTAGGCTGACAGGTTCGTCTGTATAGTCTTCCTCTTCCGAGCTGTCATTTTCTGCGTTTGCAGTGCACACCGCGACGATTTCGTCCTCGTTGAGCACTTGATGACCAATGTCATTATCACTGATAATCCACTCGGAAATATCAGTGTCTTTCAACTCGGCACAACCCTCCAATTGTTGAAAAATCTGAACAAATTCATTGTCGTCATTAGTAGGTTGACTGTCAGATTTTCCACTTTCCTGTGGCATTTCAGGCCACAATTTTTTCCAGCTTTTTTGTAGTGTAGACGGTTGAATTTCCTCCCACGATTCTGCAGCCATATAAATGACATCCTTTATAGTCACTTTTTTAAGATTTTCAATAAGTTTTGTAGCTGGATCTGCTTCTTGTTGTTCCAAAAGCGATAAAATTAACTTTTTCCTATATCGCCGTTTTATGGCTTCGATCACGCCCTGATCCATCGGCTGAATGAGAGCCGTTACGTTAGGAGGAAGAAATTTAACAAAAATGTCACCATGACGCAATTCTTCTTCATTTGGGTGGCATGGGGCATTATCAATTAGTAAAACCGCTTTTCGAGGGAGTTTTTCTCTTTTAAAAACTTTTCTGTTGTTGGAACAAAGTTTTCAAAAAACCAGTCCTTAAAAATTTGACTGTTCATCCACGCTGATTTTTGGAACTTGTATTGGGCCGGTAGAACACTTAAATTTACATTTTTTAAAACCCTAGGCTTTGCGGATTTCCCTATCACCAAAAGTGGAAATTTTAGATCGCCAGAAGCATTACTGCAGGGCAGCAAAGTCATACGTTCTTTCTTAACTTTATGGCCTTTTGCTACTGAATCTAATTTGGAAGCTAAAGTTTTTTTTGGGAACAATTTATAATTTAATCCAGTTTCGTCAGCGTTGAACACCTGACAAGTTGTAAGTTTTCATCTCTGAGAAACTTGCCAAATTTGTCTTTGAATTTTTCACTTGCATCACTGTCACCTGACAAAATTTCACCACTTATTCCGAGTTGACGGATGCCGTGTCGTTCCTTCCACCGTGACAGCCATCCCACACTGGCAGTAAAATTAGGGTCTCCTTTTAACTTTTCATTCAGTTTCAGCGCGATCGTTTGCAAATTTACACCCGATAAAGGAACACCCTGTTCCCGTTGTTGGCAAAACCAAACATACAAAGCATCATCTAGGGTTTCATTTTTTGGTTTTTTTAAAGTGCTTCTGCCGCCTAAACTGTCTTTACTAACCATTTTTGCACAAAAATCTTCAATTTCCTGTCGCTTTTTTTCCAATCGGAAACAGTTTGTTTTCCCACACCTAACTCTTTTGCAATTTTAATAAGCGATTCACCTCCATCAATACGAAACAAAGCTTGGAGTTTTTGTTCCATTGTCACTGTCACTGACGTTTAGTCGCCATTTTCACTGAACACTGAACGAGACGTAAATAAAAAACACAGATCAATATCTCACTAGAATTAAATGACAACTGAGCAGATATCTTGCGAGAAGCAGGAAAAGTGGCATCTGTCCGACAAAACAACTGACCTGACGCCAGACGGATAGACTGTTTATCCGTTTAGTCAGCGGTCCTTTATCTTTTGTTTATCGCAAGATGTCTCTGATGTCACGTACGTTGTAGTGTTGGGTGATCTAATTTGTATATATTTTTTCAAAGAAGTTTTTTCTACTTTAGTAGGCAAAAGAAACAAACAAGTGGTACACCTATTTCATATTTTAATGAATAAATTATATTATTTGAGTATTAAAGTAGGAAAACCCCTTTGAAAAATAACAAATATAGACGTATAAAAATAAATATTTTTGTGGACAGCAGACTGATTGTGCACTGTAAAATACTATAACTAAACAAAACTTTTGGGCCGTCCGGATTAGCCGGAGGTCCGGATCATCGGAGACCGGATTAGCGAGACTGTACTGTATTTACTCCCTTCTATTTATTCTATATATTTCACAACATTTTAGGGTGTGTTGACACCAAGTGATCCAATAGGGGTTGCATGATTATTTGTTTATAGATTTCTACATACATATAGAGTCCAAAAATAATAATTTTAGATGATCTTTATTGCAACTTTAGTAGCAGCATTTTTTGTAGAAAAGAAGCTTATTTTTGCATTTGTAGGGAGTTAGCATCATCTTATATTACTTAACCAGTAAATTCAAGTAATACTGATGAAACAATACAAATTTATTTAATATGCAGAGCAATTTTATTCAAGGAAAATTGCCTAAACATAATGTGCAGTACATACTGAATGAAGTTCAATCTAAAAAAGTTAAAAATTTAATGCAAACTTTTTCTTCAAAATGACAAAATTTTAACTTTTAAAGGCATATTATTACAATAATAGTTGTAATATGAGTGTTATCTACCTAAACCTACTGAATTTTCATAAAAATATCATTACTAAGAATTACGTCAACAATTTAGAATTTTTTTAAAACAGAAAATTTTAAACTTAAAATTTTGACATGTTGTATCTTTGTATGAACAAAGTTTAAAAACCTGAAATATTTACAGGATAACTTTCCATTAAGTGTTATACTGCTATATAAAATTTTACATTGGAGATTAATCTACAAGTCAAGTTACAGGATCTTAAAAACCACAAAAACAATTTATACCATATATAAATACCAGTACATAAAAGTGACTATGCAACATTGTTTCATTTATATACGTTTTGCAACGGTTTTTTTTTGGAAACCATGAGAGTAAACTTTTTTGAAAATTGTAATTTGTAAAGAAAGTAACTGTCTAAGCTGATTTTTTTTGTTAATTCAATACATTTAGGTAGTTAAATACATATCTAAAAAAATAAATTAAGCCTGTCATTGCAAACCTTGTAGAAATATTCTTAAAAAATACTATTTTCTTAAACATGTACTGGAGATAATTAGCCTATTAACTGGACTGAAAAAGTGGTTTTTTGTTTAACCAGCTTCGACTTCAACAGTTCTGAGTCATATATAATGGAAACCCTCACAAATACAAAACTCAACATGTTTCATAAAACACAAATCACTACCGTGGAGTTGCCGGTTTAAATTTTTGTAAACATTTTGGGACTCAAGAAGGAATTTACAACAAAACATGCATTGAATATAAAATGGTAAAGGAACCAATTTTTTCTAGATGACATGGACAGACCATTTAATTAATATTTAGAAAAAAAAGAAAATATAGTGAGGTATGTAATTCTATAATTGATTTTCATAAAGAAAAAATGATTTTAGTTTCATATATACCTTGAAAGAACAAAGTTATCATTGCCCTTTCAGTAATGCATTATAACAACTATCTCAATAAATCAACAGTGGAACATTAAAAAACAGAAGATATTATGTTAAATTAAATGGCAAAAGAAGGTGAATGTTGTTGATGGAATGCATTGATAGAATACATTACAAACATAATAACAGCAATAACCTTCAAAATATAAAGATCAATATGTTGGAACGAACTGGTGAATTTATAAAAACACACACACAAAATACTCTATCCACAATATTTTTTTAATTAATATTATATGTATTTCAGTTGCAAAGCAACCATCCTCGGAGGCTGTTAGAGGGTGTTTTATGTTATTTATCATTAGGAAGAGAACATAAGTTGTCTTACTTTCAAGCCAGAAGTGAAATTGTTATTCTTCCAAGAGAGTTAAAAGAATGCATACAGATAACTAACTCTAGGATTATCACAGAGGGACCTTGACATCAAATGATCAGCAAAAGCACCAGATGTAACTTTTGTCCTAAAAAATAGACAGAAATCCGCCAAGTGCTATGAAAATTATGGAAGAGTTATAGAGTCAAAATTTGCAGTGAATGTTTAAATATGTTACAATTATATAATTTTATATTTTAATATAAAGTTTTACATACTAGTATTAAATTATTTATATATTAATATTATATTTTGTATTTTAAAAATTAGAAATTTCAATAAATAATAAAGCTTGTGAATAAAATTCATTATGTGTTTGATCAAACTGAAAGTGGATTAATAATTTGTATGACCTGAAACTAAATTGAGGTTAATAACTATTCAAGTACTAAATACAGGCACATCTAGCATTAACAAATAATAATATGACAACAATTAAGTCACAAAACATAACAAATATGTACACAAATAACCTAAAACATAAAACATGTAAAATAAAAACAAACAGACTATGCATAAATAAATCAAAAACATAATTCGTAAATTAATACATGCTCTAACAATAATCATAAATTCAACTTTACATCTTAATCAATGATAAAATGTACAAACAAGAAAAAAAATCTAACCATGGAATTTTCTAATAATAGCTAAAAAAATTATAATATTATAAGATCTAGATGGACAACTGCTAACAATAACGGAAAAAAACAAAATTCATAAATAATATCTAAATTAATATCAGTTTAAAAATTTTCTTTCAATAATGGAAATATGATCAAATATTATTAAAATATGAAAATAAAATAATTACATGAAATAGAATAGAAAAATTAGCAAACAAACCAAATTTAATTAGAAATTGAAATTCCCAATACAAATTTAAAAAATAAAATATAATTACATTCACATGCAAACTTATAATCTGCCTTAAAAACTATCAATACAATTAATAATAAAATAAAACATAAGAAAATATAGACACACCACAAAAACTGAACAAGTATATAACAGAACAACTATAAAAATATTATATAAGTCACTCTAAAAAAAAAGATGATACAACTAACATATTACCTAATTCAAGTATAAATCCACTAATACATAAATTCGATTAGCCACACAAGAAATAAATTAAGAACACAACACTAATCATTAAATCATGAAATTTACAGTTAAATAATAAATGAATGGATTCAGATTAAAACAAAGTATGGTACAATATTTAAAATCATAGACAATCTATGGTAACAGTATATACTACTAAATCCACTACATGCAAAAGAAAACAATTTTAACTTGATCGACCAAAGTTACATCATGGAAATGTTATACAATGCTATTTATGTGACTAAGTTTTCTTGGTTGAACTCATTTAAGTTTTCTATCTTCTTAATAGAGTTATCTCTTAAAGTACAATGACATGGTATTGTGTTCAGTATTATCAGATTGTTTATGATGTTAAGTATTATATATATTTCTTTCTATTCACAGTTAAATACATTCAATGTGTACTAATTCTAAGAAACCCATATTTGTATTTTTGTGATGAGCCAGCTTTCAGGCAACCAGTGTATGCTTGAAAAATAAATTGAAAACACAATTCCAATAGCTTGCTCACTGCAAAAAAATATGAAAACGTCTCATATTATTCCTAGTTATTAACAACTGTGCGTGCGTGCGCGTGCGTGTGCTCGTGCGCGTGTGTGCGCGCGTGTGTGTGTGTGCGTGCGCGTGCGCGCGTGTTCGTGCGAGCGTGCATGCGTGCGTGTGTAGAGAGAGAGAAAGACTTTTTAGACTAGATGGGATACTGAAAGACTTGAGTCCTATAGAGTCAAAGTGCACTTTCTCAAATTTTAAAAAAATCGAGATTATACATGAATCTTGTAAGAAATTTCATGATGGACATGTTTCTGCATTCAGTTTGTTGCACAAATATTAATTCACACCAAAAGTATTTATTCAAAACCAACAAAAATATTAATTCTAGGTTCTTTAATAAATTCTTCAGAGGTTTTTTGACTGTTCTGAAAAATGAAGTGAGTGGGAGAAAGTGCGGTTTGATTCTAGAAGACTCACTTGATAACAGTCCCGTCTGTAATTTTATAATAGATAATACTCAAGAACAGTATATGAAAACGCCGAAATAATGATATATTTCTTACACACTGTCCCTTTGTCAATCGTCAGAGAAAGAAACTGAGGGGAGTCATAGATCACTTCATGAATAAAATAGATGTATAACTTGAATATTTCCTACATGTTGAAATATACTGTAGTCGCTAAAACATGTCTAAATGCATAAGATTCAAAAGAAATATAAAAGATGTAGCAAGGGTAGAAAGTTTTCTTGTTTAAAGTAGATGTTTAACACACCTGATAGTTGTAATTCTTTTTGTAGGTGAGAGTTTAAAGAGAGACAGTTAGGCTAAAGTAGCATAACTCATTTTAACATACAAATTTAAATATATGCCACAATATATACTAAAGACAAACAATATGATTGGTTGAGTTTTTGGAAGCAAGCTGTGATTGGTAAAAAGAATTTTAATGCATTGAGAGATAAGCTATAGCCTTATTCTATTTCTTTTTTCCTGGGGAAAAACCAATTATGATTATCATCACCAATGATAAGTTACAGTTAGGTGAAGAGACTGTTAGTGAAATTTCATAGTTCAAACAGAGAAGACACGATTTTTGAAAAAAGTTGGGTTCACGATACTAGCAGCTGTTCAGGAGTTATACATATTATTAAGTAGTAAAGGAGAAAAAGATTATTATTAATTGTTGGATAAAGTTAGGGACGCTTTCATTTAAAGAAGTCAAAGGAAGAAAAAAGCAGACCAATAAATACCACTACAGGACTAAAATCAATTGAGCAGCGTTAAAGTGAACGAATCTCCTGATCTTCATGTCAACCTCCGATCTCAACAGCACAATTTCTCAAGTAAATTTTGTATTTGTTAACTAAAATCTGGCAACCTTGCATGCAAAAGGTCAAATAATAATTCTTGAATTAATTTAAATTTTATACTTTCAAAATAGAATTAAATTGGATAATTAAAGTAATCAATCCAAAATACAAAACCGAGCCTTATATGTCTTAAGATATTATAGTTAATTTATAGTTAAATATAGGTAAAGCGTCTCGTGACTAATTGATATATAGAAATTTAAAGAAATCACAAATGTATTTCTAACAGAAAGCTTTATTTATTATTATTGTTTGCATAATTCAACAAATTTTTAGTACGATTAAAACCTTGTTTAATTTGTGAGTTTTATTCAACATGTAAGCTACAGTAAAGGTAAAATAAGTGAGTTTTTTATAATTAATAGTTTTTATACAAAAGTGTTCTTTATATATTTATGTGTGTGTGTGTGTGCACGCGCGCGTGTATGTGTGTGTAAGAAAGAGAGAAGAAGAAAGAGGGAGATAAAGGAGAAATAGAAAGTATCAGATAGTACAATTGTAATTATTGTCTGAAGCATAAAGTTTTCTAACATTTTATTTGTGATAGCTTATCACAGGAAATATAACCGCCATTGCCTTTGATACAAATATTTGGAAAGTGAACATTAAACTATGGCCTGTACACAATTCTGAACTTTGGAACTAGTACAACGTACAAGTTTTTTATTCTATTTTTATTAATTTGTTATGCCTCAGTTTGATTATGTTATCATTTTATATTTAACACTTATCTTTTTCTTCAGAAATAATTAACAAAAGTTATCAGTAATAGATAATGTATTTGATGTATTATAAATAGGTAAGTCAACACATGTACCAAAAAGTATTGATTTTTAAAAAATATGAAAAACACTTATTAGTTTATAAATCTTATGTTTATATTTACATCATTATCTGAAAAAAATCTGTTTGTGCAAACCAATAATACTTTTCACACTTTAGAATGAACATTTCACATCATGATTAAGTGAATAGAACAACTTTTTCCTGTTCAAAAACATTTACCAACAAATTTAGTATCAATAAATATTATCTTGATCATGGGCTGGATCAAAGTTGTTACACTAGGAGAAGATAACTTATTGAAATTCTACCATGATTTAAAACAAAAGTTGATTCTGCAAGCTGAGAAGGTTTAAAGAACAAATACTGGTTTTTTGGGAAGCCAATTTCACTTACGTTGATATAAAATGATAGATTTACACATACAAAGGATCTATAAAATGTCTGATTCAACTAAGCTTTTATATGGTGGCAGTATTACTGGTACAAAAATGTAGATTATTTTAGTTCAGTGCTTTTGAGTAATCTTGACATTACCATGTATCGTTTGTACAAATTATTAGTATTTTTAATGGGCTATAAAAGTTATCTAGTTTTGACATGTTTTGAATCCCAGCACACTTTTCTATAAGAGTTTCAAATGTTTTAAGTGTTGTATTTTCAACAACAAAACTAATTCCATCAGTATTATAGACTTGCCTAAATTCAAATTTAATAAAAAAAAATAAGTAAACTGAACAATGAAATTTGCAGCAGCTACAAAAGAGCCTCTTTTACTATTTATCTGTTTGATGCCCATGATATTTTTTTCTACAAAGATAGCCTTGTGAATCTGTAAACTGTTCATCACAATTTTTTGGATAAAAGATGTCTCTTTCACAGACTATCAATCATGAAATGTGGATTTTGTACAGTTCAGTTCTGCTCAACAAATTTGAAAGCTTTTGATTCCATGTTTATAAGAGATGATTTTTCTTATGGCGTTTCCTTGCAGAAAGTAGCCAAAAACAATTCAACGATATTTATTTAAAATTTTATTATTTTGCTTTATCAGATTATTCCTTGTTTGTTTATCAACACTATATATTCGACAACTATAATACACAGTGCGTGTCATATAATTATCATTTTGTTTGTTGAATATGGACTTTTTTTAGAATTAATACAAACAACCAGGAAAGATTGGGGAAGGATAATCAATAATAGAAGGGAAATAAAGACCTTGGTACAGGATACAGAGAAGATGTCATGGCATCAAGTAGATAGTTTCATGTTTGAAGAAGACCTATTTTCTATTAGGGCCATAAAATGCTATATATTTGCTACACCCTCAAGAATAAGCATAAGATGTTTCAGTTTAGAAGAGAATGCAAGCAAAATACCAACTGACAAGAGAGTTTAGCAGTTTAGTTTGGAATTAAACTCTTCAAACTCTTCTACAAAACCAGATATGAACCTCCCTGCTCCCTCCAAATACACAAACAATAAAGATATCCCACAAATGTATTTGGTTTTTAAAATGTATTTGTACAAAAATTTTGAAGCTAATGAATTATATGATATTAACATTATTTTAGCTAGTGTTATTTGCTTATAGGTTAGACATAAGATTTTAATTAATCACTTTTACATTAGTTCATGACTATCCAAACTTTAATTTTGTAAATTTTTAAAAAATTACTCAGAAAGAACGTTTTCGATTGCTGGGTGAGGATCTTCATCAGTGTCTCATCGCCATCAGAGACACTGATTAAGATCACCACAGAGCGATCGCAAACGTTCTATCTCAGTAAGTATTTACAAATTTACAAAATTAAAGTTCGGATAGTCATGAACTAATGTAAAAGTGATTAATTAAGTTTCACTGAACGTAATGGACTACAAAATTCAATAAGATTTTACTTGTTAGTATGTGGGTGTGCATGAGCACAAGGATGAATGGTACTAATAGAAAAAAACGTCATACTACATTTACTAACTTCAGAGATTCTAAAATTCTGCATGAAACCATTAACAATATTTTAAAATATATTTTCTTTCTGGGCTAGTATATGGTATGAGCTGTCTGCCCCTTACACAAAATTACCAAAAGGTTCAAAAAAGTCCTACAAAGATATGAAATGTTAATACAGATTTTCTGGTCCTTCAGTTATCAGATTCCATTGTGTAATATATTTGATAAGTTATCTACAGATGAGTCATTAACAAAGATGTGAATTCTAGACTGGAATGCCCATCATTTTGTAGATTAAAAAGAATTCTAATTGGCATTAAAAAGTTAAACTCTTAAAGTATATGAAACAGAATCTTTTTTATTGTCTGACCTGAATATATTGTTCACCGTTTTATTAAAATAATGTAGCCCTAACAGGTATATTAAAAATATCTTGAAAATAAAATATTTACAATTGGATTAAAAACACATTCATATAATAGTCAAGAGTTAAAGACATGGTTTCTTTTTTATTTATTTTTATTATTTTTTTTTTGTTCTGACCTGCCGACAGTGTCTTAAAGCTTCAAATATTACAAATAAATAACAAGATCCTGTTCATAAAATTGTTTCTTCTATTTAGTCTTTTTGATCTTAAAGGTTTTACCAAAAAATATGATATTGTTCATATTTAATTTTGAATAGATTTTAAAAAATTACATCAGAATCAATATAAAAAACTATTGCAATTTGTGTTTGATGGATTATATGGTTGTTGAATAAAAATCAAAACCAAGTCAGGTTAGAAGCCTATAAAGGACTTCTAAATTAATTTTGATATGAATGGAAAAGTTTTTAGAGGCACATCATCACATGTGACACAACATAAAACAATCATTACCGTCTAGTGAAAATCAAAACTATTCCACATTATCTGGAAAAGTTTTTGCAAGATTAACTATAATCAGTCTAGATTATCATGTAGAAAATTCACTTTTCATTAAATAAAAATATAAGTTGGTTATCAATAAGAAATACAAAATATTTTATTATTTTAAGTTATCATACGAATATATTAATTGCTTAAAACCAATAGAGACTATGTTAAAATTTGAATCAACTTAGTTATACATAAGAGATGGCAACTTTGATTCTCATGTAAAATTTGAATCGATCTTAGTTTTAAAACACTGATCTTAGTTTCAATTTTAAAGTAAGATCCTCTTAAAGATCCGCAACACCATTCTTCTTCAGAAATTATATTAATTCCCAAAATTATGATAAAATTACAAAACTGCTATGATGAGATCATATGCTGAATAATTACTTTATATCTTAAACAAGCATGAAAAATTGTTTTAGACATATCAATCTAGAATATACATTTAAAAAATAATATTAATGAAGATTTACATATTAACAACAGCAACTCTTATGATAACATTAGTGGGTTAGATTTTAGAAAAACATTTGTGTTCCATATACAAGGTGTGTTCAAAAAATACCCGGAATTTTTAAAGACCCGTTTGGAGACCGATTGTCAAATTTTTTTTATTGTGTTAGTATACATGCCCCTGAAGTATGACAAAATTTTCAGCTGTATTCATTGTTTACTTTAACTGTGGCAGCCGTTAAGGTTAGACGTGTTTTCATGTGCTCAGTGATTTTCTATTGTGAAAAAAAAATGGATCAAAGAATTTGTATTAAGTTTTGCGGGAAAAGGAAAAAGTCATAAGGGGCCATGTCTGGCTAATATGGAGGTTGGGGCATTATTACAGTGTTATTTTTCGCAAAAAAATCACGAACAAGCAACGATGTGTGAGCAGGTGCATTGTGATGCAAAAGCCATGAATTGTTTTGCCACAAATTTCGGACGTTTTCTTTGCACTACTTCACGCAAACGGCGTTGCACTTGTAGATAGTACACTTTATTGATCGTTTGACCTTGTGGCAAGAATTCATGATGCACTATGCCATTAAAATCAAAGAACACAGTAAGCATAACCTTGACGTTCAACCGCACTTGCCGACCCTTTTTCGGTCTTGGAGAGCCAGAATGCTTCCACTGGGATGATTGAGCCTTCGTTTCGACACATCATATCCGTAAACCCCAAACCGTAAACCGGGATTAACCGTAAACTAGTTAATATTTACTTTAAGTTTTATATTGCCTATATTTATCAAAACTGACCTAATATTAAATAGGAAAAAAATCACCAAATATATGTAGTGTTATTTGTTTTTACCTTTCCATTTTTGTATGATATTCCCTTTTATCCAAGAACGGTCTATGCTGTTTATGTCATACAGACATCATTACTAATTCAGACATAAAGAACAACTACTTTTGACATGTGAGTCACATAGATAATTCAATTATGCAACAACACAAGACTAGAGACATAACACATTAAAATCTAAAACTACAACTTACATGCGATCATCAGCAGAACCACATGCCCAGCGAAAAAAACTGAAAGATACACAAATATAATAGCTAATAATGCCTAGTTGAAGAATCATTTTCGTAAATTTTTCATAAAGGTGCTGCATACAATATCCCTGTTTATAACCATATAAATATACTTCACATGAGGTAATATAGGCTTTTTACTACCTACACAAGTTTTACACATTTCTAATAGAGGAAAATTATTTTCATATATTTTGTTGTTAATGACAATGAGAATTTTGCATTTGAACTGAATGAATAACGACTTGCCAAATGTATAACTTTAGTAAACTGGGAAATTTAGGGGACTGGGCAAAACATTGTTCAGATAGAAGCAGTGGTTTAACCCAGAACTGATAATCACAAAATTCCTAAAATGGCATAGCCTTTCTGACGGTTGTGTAGATTTTTTTTAAATCATAAAAAAATATGTAATAAGTAAAAAACATAATGTATTACTTATTAATGTTTTTTGTTATAAACCCAAGAATAATACAATAAAATACTACTTCCCAAACACCTTTATCCATTTTTTTTGCAGAAACAAAAAATTTATTTCTTTACTTTAATTTTTTTACACCTTAAAACCATATGATTTACAGACAAATGTTAATTGTATAAAATATTCATTAAATGGGATAAAAAATTGTTACCAATAACAAAACCCAATAAACAATAAAACCAATAACAAAAGAATTATATGAAAATAAGCTAAACTATGTAGAGGTCTGACATTTTCGACTGTTGTGTAAAAGTATTTTTTTAAATCGTATACCATGAGCATAAAACAAAATATTAAATAGCATGGCTTTTATGAACCACAGAGAAATGAAACCACAATATAATGAAATAATATATTTCACCAACCTTTACCCAAAATACTCTGTTTCATTTTTATAATAAAAAAAAAATATAATCAAATTTTGTTTCCTCGCTTTAACTGTTAAATAGTTCCAGAAACGTATCACTTAAGAATAAATATTAAATGTATACAATGTTCCCAAATTTTTTTGGAATAAAAAATTGCTGTATATATATATATATATATATATATATATATATATATATATATATATATATATATATGTAGATACATATAATAATAATACAACTAGAAACAAACGTGTTATACACAGGAAAAACAAAGCTCTTTATACGTCTATTGCAGGCAATGTTCTTAGTGTGAGTTCTAGCATTTTGTCTTCAAAAAAATCACATTCGTTATCTGAAGTATGCGAATTTACATTCTTAATCTACCAGCTCAAGAATATCATTTCATAGATTAGAATTAAATATTTTAGCTTACAATCACAAAAAGCTAAAACAAAATCACAAGTAAAAAGTGCTAGACTGATATTCTTACAATATATATGTGCCAGCTGATGATTGTTGCAGAGCATATTGGTTTTGATTTAGGCATTAGTAATAATTATATAAATGCTACATGTTGCTATGCAAACTTAAGAAACAAAACCAGCAAATTTCTTGTCAAGTGATAATCAAGCAATGAGGCAACAAACTGATACATCATAAAATGGAACTCTGGCCAGTTCAAGACAGGTTTTCTATTATCTAAACAATTCGAAAATTAGAAACTAAAAAACTTTACGAAAAAAAAAATTGTTGTTGTTTACGACGAGCTGGTTATTAATCACTTATTACACTTTGAAATTACTTGCCACCAGAAATTCTATTAATATAAGTTGTTAAATTGGTTACTTTCACTTGGAGGAAATGTTTTCGTCTTATGACTTCATTTTGAAAGTGTAATAAGTAAAAACTTTAATTTAAAACTTCTTCTTTCAATTTATAAGATCATATAAAATTTGTAAAAACAGCTCAATTTAAAACATACTTGTATTGAAAAAATACAAACATAAATGTAAGAATAATGTTTAAGATTATATTTAAATTCTAACTATTAAAGAAATAATATTTTTAAACAAAAATACAGTTGTGCTGAAAATATAAAAATTACATGAGAAAAATCTAGTAGCTATATTTATTGTTTAAAACTATCTACAATATTGTGAAAATACGTTACAGTATATGTTTATATTAAAAAAATACAATAAAAATGTTAACATTTTACATTCCAAATTACACTTTTACTAGTGTAGCTCCTGAAGGAGGCTGAAGAAGTCGTAAGACGAAAACTTTTCCTCCAAGTGTAAGTTAACAACTTTTGGTTAACAAATGTCTGGTCGCAAGTAATAGCAAAAGTGTAATTTGTAATTTACAACCAGCTCGTCATGAACAGCAACAAGATTTCGATATTTTACATTCTTTCGGAAGATCGGCCTTAAACCAGGAATGCGTAGTAGGCCCAACAACACGACTCGCAGTATAAATATTTATGTTGGGCCATGGCGGTTACCAGTGCCCGATGACATTATAAAATAAACCAGTTTAAATGAATAAACCCAATAGAAGGCAACATATTATTATGTTTTGGCATTATTTAAACAAAAAGTACAAACAAGAAATTGTGTTTGAAAGTTATCAGAAAACTGGTTAGCAGTCAATGTAATAATATATTTTGGTATGTTTCTAAATTTCATATTGTTCTACAGTGTTATAATGAGCTCTTCTTTGCTTGACATAGAGAATTTATTGTTGATGTTTGTGTAGCCTATTTTTATTATGAGGTTATAAAGAGAAGAACCTAATTTGTTACAGTGCGAACATTTTAGTTTTATACACCAAATGTTGGTTTCATTTTTGTGTGTGTTGTGTTGCAGTTTATTATTAGTATTTTGGATAGTTTGATATCCTGTAATCTATTTTTTTTAAAAATTTCTTAACAATTTTATTTGAGATCTTGTTTGTATAAGTGTTATATATTAGTTTTTGCATTTTAAGTCATAGGTTGTCAACTACTGTATTAGCGAGTTGCCATTTCTATGCGCTAGCTATTTATTGTGTTGATTTATTTATTGGTGTTTTCAACACCTAGCTTAGTAAAACTTCCCAGCGACTAACCTAGACACTGATTAAGAAACTTAATTTAATTGAAAATGTTAGATCTCAGAAGTTTTCTTCAAGTAAATTTACTTGAACTATAAGTTTGGCAAGTCGGCATCTTTAACGTTCAAATGTAAATTATGTTCCATAATATATTTCAAAATATTGTAATAAATGAAATTATACCTGTTTCTTGATGACACTATCAATAGGGAAATGATATATTTCAATGTATAAGACAAGAAGATATCACCTTAGACAAACTAGGTTTTACCCCAATACTGGAATATTATACACAGTATATTAAAAAGTACTATACAAACTGTGAAAATGCATCTAAAACTTATTAAATTGACTTGCAATTGTAATTTTATTTTATGGAAAACCCGTTTTTTACCATCTAGCCAAAAGAGGTTCAATATGACTTCTGCAGGTTATGTGCCATACATTCCATGTGATATCGATCGCTTGCCGAACTCATTTTAGCATTTCGGGTGAATCTTACTAGCTCGAGAGTGGATTCTTGCTCTGAGCACTGCTAGAGAATACGATAAATGTGGTGTAAACAAGATATGCTTGATGAATCATTGAAGAGTCAAGTCGAGTGAATTTGGAGGCTATACGATCAAGCATCTTGACAAATCCATTAATTTGGATAGCGGTTATTAAGAAAAACCCCAATGGAAATAATGATGGTGTACCATTATGCATAATGAGAAGATAAAGTTTTTGACCA
Source organism: Prosapia bicincta (assembly GCA_036971475.1). NCBI lineage: Eukaryota > Metazoa > Arthropoda > Insecta > Hemiptera > Cercopidae > Prosapia > Prosapia bicincta. Next base: position 136,757,922 of record JBAIZL010000002.1, read on the forward strand.
TCTTCATCGATCTGTGGCATTAAAATGTTTTCCAGCATACACAGGTACATTATTTTGTTGATGGTTCTCTCATGAAAAATATTCAAACTAAATAGCCATATGTGTGACGGCCAGCTTCGGAAGTCCGATCTAGTTAATTTCTTGCACAATTGTTTATTTATAGGATTTTAGGTGTAAACGTTTTTCAAAATCATACCAATTAGTCATATTTCTGATTGCCAGCTCACAAAAGTCTCATCTAATCAATTTTGTATGGTTGTTGACAAAACTTTGCCTTACATGCTAAACCACAATATCGATGGAATCAGAAGACTTAGTATATCTTAACGAACATACAGTTTCAATGGAACATTTATGTTCCTCATAAATTGTAGGCCTACTACGAAGAATTCTACCATTTTTAGTATGGAAACTATATTACATAGTTGTCTCAGACTACTATTTTTCAAACAAATCACAAAGCTAGCACACTCTCTACCATAGAAGCAATTGCACTAGCCCTTGGCCCAGCGTGATTCAATACTCTAGTACTACACACATCAAACTTAGCTAAATGGAAAAAACTAAAAGGGTTTTCCTATGAAATAACACCAAAACCAAATCTGTAAGCCAATTTAATTATACTAATGAAAATATGTGAATTTTTAAAGTAGTAAATTCTTTTTTTATAAACCATGTATATGGTATAAATGTTACCCCTAAAATATTATAAAGTACTAAAGGAACTGTAAATTAGAGACTAAATTTGAATACAGGGTGCGGCAGCTTCCTTTTTTCAAATGCGCGCTATTCACTCAATTGACGGTAGTGGTAGTGGTCTCGCGAAGTGGTAGTGATCTCGTTCGATAGGCTGGAATCTAAAGTTTTGCTGCGACACAGTTCAGTCGCCATTATGCATTGGAACAGTGAAGAATGTGCTTTTGCCGTTCTGTAAAAGGACTACTTTTTGGGCGGATGTTCTGTAATTGCATACCAGCATACCTTTCGGAACTGTTTTAATTTAGCCCCCCGTAGGCCCATGTTCCAGACCGAAAATCAATTGTTATGTGAGTAGCTAAGTTTAGACAAACTGCAAGTGTGAAAAGACAAAGAAGTCCAATTCCTCAGCTCATTAGATCACCGGACAACATCGAGGTAATGAGAGCTTTATTTTTGCGTTCACCACAACGTTCTGTGAGCAAACATTCGTCTGCCCTTGGACTTTCAGATAGTTCTGTGAGGAGAATTCTTCATGACGATCTTCATTTCCATGTTTACAAGATGGTGACTGTGTAGGAGTTTCTGAACGTAATTTCAATTCCCAGAGCGCCTCATCTTAATTAGGGGAGATTTGGAATGCCCTGCCCGCTCTCCCGATTTGGCCCCTTGTGATTTTTTCCTATGCGTTTTTTAAGAATCCAGTGTTGACGTTAACCGTTCAAGGACCATACAAGATTTGAAGACCAACATTCACGAAGAAATTGCCAACATAGTGCCTGCTATGCTGGCAAGTCATAAAAAATTATAGAAATCGGTTTACTCAGTGTATCAACAATGACGGACGTCACCTACTTGATTTGATCTTCAAAACTATATGAAACAAAACTTTAGGTATGTACCTACATTATGAAAAAAATTATACATTTATGTTTCTTAGGAGAGATGTTTTTGCATTTTGAAAAAAGAAAGTTATGCTGCTGCACCCTGTATTTCGCTTTCAGAACAGATATTTTGTTATAATTATTCACTAGTAAAGATGTCTTTATCCAATTTATTAATATCATTATATTTTTTTAGACAGGATTTCATCTCTTTACACATCATGACATTGTTGGCAATTATATTAAAAACATAAAAGTAATATAACAATAATATGATGAATACATGAAGAAAACAAAATAATTGATTTAATGACAACTGGGAAAAAGCAACATAAATTAGAATACAACAATTACAGGTAGCTGATACAATAATAAAACATTTTTTTGTTTACTTTAAAGAGAATAAAGCATTTATACTGTAGCTGAATTAAAGCATTAGCAAAATAATAATAATTATTGAATAATATAATTCTGTTTTTAGATTAATGAAATAAATATTATATAAATTTACCTGCACAATGCAAACATCCGGTTTGATTATCTTACGTGTAAACAATAAAGGTATCTCAGAAAGAAAAATAGGGATACAATCAGATCGACCTTCAGCAACAGGTTTACGGACATTGGCAGCCATGAAAAACGAACATGATCTAAAAATACCTGGAACATTATATTCACCTTTAATATTTAAATAAATTATTCTATATTTTGTATATTTTAATGTATGCCTAGTAATCCACAAATGAGAGCCATATGTATTCATTTGCTCCAATAAGTGGAATCTAAACTCCAGATTAAGAAAATACATATAAAACTTAAATATGTTCCTTAAAATGTTTAAATTCCTAACAAATTTATAACAATGCAGTAAACAAGTATAATAAACTACTTGTAATGATATAAAATTTATCTTGTAAATTTAAAATATATAGACACTTTTTATTATATAAATTAATTCCAAATTTGAACATTTTAAAATAAATGTTTAAACAATATTAATGTTCTTATTCAGGGGTTCCCAAACTTTATGGTAGACACCCCTTCTTCTTGAAATTAAAGCCTTTCACAAACCCCCTTTACAAAGCCCCCCCCTTTACACTATAAATAAATGGTATGGGCATATTAAATTGAAACACATATTATATATATATATATGAAGTTTATATATTACTATTGTAAATACTTTTATCCACCACTAAGTGCAATAATTTTACCTTGTTGTGATGAGGCACCTTTCGGTCATTTGACCATTGTCGAATCACTGAACAGAAAAAAGTCAGTGCAACGGAAAAATGGACAACGTAAAATATTAATACAGTAAACTCCCGATTATCCGTGGGCGGATTAACCGGTTTGCGGATTATCCGGGGTCTGCCATTGTTTTACAAATATCCAATTTTTATTCCAATCAGATTCATGTGTTTAAATTTCCAAACGATGAATTACGACGTAAATACATAAATAAGGCTTAATAGAAGTTAAGATGAAGGGAATAGGTATGTAAATATGTACGTACTAATTTTTACATTGAAAGGGAAGCATCCCGACGCGGGCCAGCGAAATAAAACGGGGGAGTGAGCAGACTACTGTATATAAGAGACAATGACAAAATGCTTCGACGCCCGAAAACCTAATGTGTATCATAAGATTGTAAACAAATGTCAGCTAATCTCGGCTATAAATAGTCTAGGACGTGACATATGCATTATCCATGTCTGTCATACACATTATCGATCTTTATGGCTTTGTGACACACGTGACAAGTAGACACTGTGCGACAAAATGGTTCTCAAGAAACTTAGATCGCACATTTAAGCTAAATCAATGCTCACAAAAAAAAGACGAAAGTGACAGATTTTTTTGTTAAAAAGTGAAAGTATTATGTGTAAAGGAAATTACATATGTACATACATACTTACTTTTGACATATATCTATGTACGAATTGTAAATAGTTAGACATATAAGTGTACATGTTATAATCCGTCAAATACATCGACATTTTAAATTATTTTATGTATTTATTTTGTCCTCTGCAGATTATTTGTGAATTGCATTAACCTGGGTCATTATTTGTGTAACTTATGGTATAATAATCGATTATCGATCGTTTTGCGTATTCTTTGTTCATAGCGGATTATCCGGGGAATTCGTTATCCGGCGTTGCCGGGCCACCCTATTCCATGGATAATCGGGAGTTTACTGTATATTCTTGATATTTTACATTATCCATTGTTTTGGCACCTTTCGGTCACTTGACCATTGTCGAATCACTCTGTAAGTTGATTTGGCTTTTTTTATGGTAGGCAGATTTAATGTTTTCTTTAATTATGTGTAATTCGGCTACTTTTGTTCCTTTATTGATAATTGTATTTCGTTTATTTTTTAAGTGTAGTTTAGCGTATTTTGGTGTTATATCAAGTGTTTAGCATTTTTTATTAAAATTTATTTTGTTGATGCAATTCTGGAGTTTGATTTTGAGGTTAATATATTTCCGGTACAGTTGTTTACCTTGATAGGTGTTAAATTCTTGATATTTTACGTTATCCATTGTTTTTCCGTTGCACTGACTTTATGAAGTTATTATATTACTATTGTAGTAATTTTATCCACCATTAAGTGCAATGATTTTACCTTGTGTGATGAGGCACCTTTCGGTCACTTGACCATTGTCGAATCACATGTGATGGTCAAGTGACCGAAAGGTGCCTCATCACACAAGGTAAAATCATAGCACTTAATGGTGGATAAAATTACTACAATAGTAATATATTAACTTCATATATATATATTTGAAATAATTTATTAATTTATCCATACTTTCACAATAAACATGATTAAACATTTAAAGTTTTAATTTGCAAGGTAAATTTTAACAGATAAGAAGAAAACTTGTTAGTGAGATGGATAAGCTAGAATTTTTTTACTAGTATGCCTATTTGAGGTTGCATCTTAGTAAAGGCACAACACAAGTCATTAGAAACATCAAGTTTGTTCCTATATTTTGTTTTTGTTGCAACGTGTGCTGAAAATGTTTCTCCACATAAGTAAGTGCTTGAAAAAGGTTAGTATACTCAAAGATCTTTCTGTGATACACTTTTAAGTGTTTTATCCAAAATGAAGACTTGTCTATTTGCGCTGTTGCTAAATTTAATAGCACACATGGGTTTGCGACACTTTTGTATTATTATTCTTTTTGAACTGTCACCTTGATTTAATTTCTAGTTTACAAAATTTGCACAACCTTTACTTATATTTCTTTTATAAATGCATACATTTCATTTAAATTTGCACAACATCATTGTCAATAAAATTACCTACGTAAAAATATCTGAAGTGTAAATTTAGTTTTAAATTTTGATTAATTGTGTACTTAAATTTCAACTAAATGAGAATTTATCTTACTATTTTCCCATTGCTCCCGCACCTCTCAATTTGGGAACCCATGTTTTTATTGATATCACTTGGGAAAAAAACAATACTTACTGATATTGTTCAATGCTGTGAGTCAAGCCCAAAACTCGCTAAGTGATATCAATAAGAACATTTTATATCTCAATATGTACAACACAAAAAGTGCAAGTTTTAATACTAATGATGAAACAGCAAATCAACCCTTATAATAACCTAACAAAATTTACAACATTTCTAATAAAACTAACTTATTAAGACAGACATGTGCGCAAAGAGTAGAAAAGTTTGTGAATGCCTTTCTGCTGTATGTAGAGAAGTTATGAGACTGGTTGGGATAGAAGATATAGAAATAATATTGAGATCGAGTAAATTAATGTTTTGGACTGCAGTGTTATAATACATGGCAGTTAGAATTAGTGCAATTTCAAAAAGCCTGAATGGAAATAATGAGAAATAATTATTCATGAGCCATTATCCAAAAAGCAACTGAAATGTGACAAAGTTATTCACAGATCTTAATATAAATATCAAAGCTATAAATATGTTTAATATTATGCCGTCTTCATCAACCTTTACCAGTGATGGGCATAAATCACTAACTTATCATTGATGAAGATGACATGGTGGGTGAAACTAACCTGGTATTATCTTTGCTAAATAAGAATAAGGTATACTACGAAAGTAATTTAACAATTTCTCAGGATAGTAACGTTTAAGCTGTACAATAATTATTAAATTTACAGCTTTACATATTAAGAAATATGCTGCTATTGAAATATGAGACAAATACAAATCTCATTTCATATGAATACAAACATTTAAAAAACTGTTTGAAGATTGTATGTAACTAATACTATAAAAATCGAAGTGGTAAATTTACAGCTTTAAAAATTAAAAACCAATTTGATATGGAATTATTGGCAAACACAAAGTTTGATACATGTGAATAAAAAGCATTACAAAAGTAGTTTGATGATTATATACAGCCCTTATGATAAAATCAAAGCTGTGCATTATACAATAAATTTACAGCTTTAAATTTAATACAATAAATTTTTAACAAAATATTCATAAAATAATTACATTTATTATTTATTTAAGAATTTTTGTGCTAAATAGCATATATATATATATATATATATATATATATATATATATATATATATATATATACACATATATATACACACATAGGGAAAACGACCAGATCATTCAAAATAAGATTTGAAGAACATTACAGAGCATTCAAAAATAAAAATACAAAAGTATCAAATGTTGCAGCACACCTAATATCACATAATGAAATAACAAACTACGAAAATAACCTAACCATACGTGAAATAAATAATAACCCAATAGAACTAGACTCACTTGAAAAATACCACATTTATAAAAACACACACAACAATTTAATGAACCAACAGACCACATATACAGAAGACATACTATATAAAAGCATTATACACGCAAATCAAGAGAAAATTCGTGTAACGTGAACAAATACCAACATCATGGACCGAACATCTACACCAGAAAAATAATCAGTGATTTGACAATGGTCAAGTGACCGAAATCTGCCTCATCACACAAGGTAAAATTATTGCACTTAGTGGTGGATAAAAGTATTTACAATAGTAATATATCAACTTCATATATATATATATATATATATATATATATATATATATATATATATATATTAAATATGGTGATATGTTTTCTTGTATGTATAGTTAATAAATTTAAAATATGTCAAAAACAAAAATACTTTTAATGAATATATTTATTTAAAGTTTTTCGCTGATACTATTTTATCGGCGAAAAGCTTTGATTAAATATATTCATTAAAAGTATTCTTGTTTTTGAAATATTTCTAATTTATTAAATATATATATATTGTGATATTTCACGTTGTCCATTATTTTCCTGTTGCACTGGTTTTATGGAGTTATTATTATTACTTGTAAATAATTTTTTTCCACCACTAAGTGTAATAGTTTTACCTTGTGTGATGAGGCACCTTTCGGTCACTTGATCATTGTCGAATCACTTGAGTAAGAAGTAATCCATATTGCACTTAGTGGTAAAAAAAATTATTTACAACTAATAATAATAACTTCATATATATATATATATATATATATATATATATATATATATATATATATATATATATATCTATTTAGAAGTTAGTTTTGGTTGGTAAAGATTATTTAGATTTTTTGGACTACGAGACTGACAGACTTACCTTGGCAATAGTCCACTCTGTAGTCTTAAAATAGAAACACATAAAAGCACTTAACCAATGAAATACTTCAATATTTCAAATATGACAAAGACCACTGTGTGGTTGAAATATTTCAGTGGTTAAGTGCTTTCATGTGTTTTTATTTCAAGACTACAGAGTGGACTATTACCAAGGTAAGTCTGTCAGTCTCCTAGTTCGAAAAATCTATATATATATATATATATATATATATATATATATATATATATATATATATATATATATCGCAGTATGTATTCTTGTGTATTAATAAAGAACATAAGTCAAAATACAAATATAAGAATTATAATTGAATTTACAATTCAAAGCTTTTCGTTGGCTAACAGTACCAAAAAATGCTTAACACTTAATATAACACCAAAATACGCTAAATTACACTTAAAAAATAAACAAAATACAATTATCAATAAAGCAACAAAAATAGCCGAATTACACATAATTAAAGAAAACATTAAATCTGCCTACCATAAAAAAAGCCAAATCAACTTACAGAGTGATTCGACAATGGTCAAGTGACCGAAAGGTGCCTCATCACACAAGGTAAAATCATTGCACTTAATGGTGGATAAAATTACTTATAATAGTAATATATTAACTTCATCAAGTCAGTGCAACGGAAAAACAATGGATATCGTAAAATATCAAGAATATATATAATCATATATCATATATACTCATATATACATATATGTAGAAGACTATACTCAAATTTTTGACTAATATTATTTTAAAGATGCCTGGTGATAGAATTAGATATAGCAACATTTCAAAACATGAATAACACAAAATTTCATTAAAAAAAAGAAAAAACTATAGACACAAAAAAGCATTCATGTCGTTTTTCCATTATACATGGGTTAGGTCTACAAATAATCTTTATGGCAGAATTAGTATTACATGTACATATTAATCATAAAACACTCCTTTTTAAAGCTTGGCCAAGGTTCTTACTAGAACAGATAGCAATGCTTCAAACATATAATTCAAACAGTCACTACAATCCTAAAAGGTTTTCATACACAATAGATAGCCTTATCTAGAACAAATATATGAACTATGTAAAATTTTCTTTGGCGTTTATTTTGATGATGTTAAATATGTTTAGGATGAATGAAATTTATTATTTTAAAATAAGTAATATTTTTTGAACATAGCATTGCTGCTAAAAATACACAATCTGTATACAATTTAATCTCATTTTTTTAATTACAACCTTCTTTGTATAAATTCAGCTTGTGCTTTTCAGAGAACCCATATTAATGAAAGCTTTTATGATTAGAAGCATTTTCTGAAATTAAATACTAGTAAAAATTATTAATTTTTAATATTATTAATTATTCATAATTATTAATCAAGTATTAATTATTCTCTTGAATTTTGTAGTCCATTACGTTTGGTATTAATCACTTAATTAATCACTTTTACATTAGTTTATGACAATAAAGTTTGGATAGTCATAAACTAATGTTAAAGGGATTAATATTAATTATTACTATTACTTGTTGACTATTATTATTTTTATTACCAATTGAATATTTTTAGAAATGTTTAGGGACCAGGTGCTACAGGAAACGCTGCTAGGAAAGGATGCAGTTTATGAACGGCTACTACAGGGACTGGTTGACCCTGCCTTTTGCTAGCTACTGGGGTGTTTCTCTTTTTCTATTTTGAGGGAGCCAGGTCCTCAAATCCTTTTTCCTGGCATTTTCAAAATATTTCTACCTTCATCATATACATAAGCCGCTGCCTTGTAGCTAGAGGTGTTGGATCATCAAAGGCTAGATGAAAAAACCCTGATAATAAAATTACCTAGCCCTCTAAGTTGATGCTGAGCCATCAGCTCAACCCCTCAATACCTGGAAAAGCAGTTACCTGTTGAAAATTCCATTATTTAACTTTATATGAATAATTGGGAAACCAACTTAAACTGACTACAGAAATGGACTATGAAAATTGGAACATGAAATACACAAGTATTATCCCAGAAAACCAATTAAGTTATCTCCGAATAGAGACATTTCAAGGTTAATATAGGAGTTCTAATAGAAAAAACAGAAAGTATCACGGCTTTGAAAATCTAGACCATTTCAACCATTTTTATAGTGGAATTAAACAAAGCAAAAGATCCCAACCAGAAGTCCTTATTATAATATGTAAAGATCTGAGATGGTGTGTAACAATAAGAGAAGCAGACAACAGAAAAAATATTCAAGTGATTTGAAAATTTAGGGACACAAAATAACTTTGATAGCAGTTTATGTCATAAATGATGGTGCTTCAGTTAAAAAAAAAAAAAAAACTATTGAACCATATTTATGAGAAATTAATAAAAATCAGAAATGCCAAAGGATCCATCTCAAAACGATGGCAGGAAGTAAAACTGCAGAGGGGAGCATCATGTGGAAATGGTTAGTGCAAAATTCTTATTTAATAACAAAAATGAAAACAATATCAAGGAAAAACCAATCCGAGGAAATCGCTGAAGAAAGTATAACTTGCATAGCTTTAAATGTTGAAGTAATAAAACTCTAAATAAAAAAAATTGAACGAGATGAGAAACTGAAGAATAAGAGCTTCAAAACAGAAAAACATCATACACAGTAAATGAAAAAGCCCTTGGAAAATATGAAACTCCTGAACAAAGACTCCGTAAGACTTCTTCTTATGGTCGGATCAAACAGTTGAAAAATAAGAAAGACAAAAGTTTGCAAACCAAAAAAAAAAAAAAAACAGAGAAAAATCAAAAAAACTCAAAAATTAACATTTACTGGTCTAAAGAGAAGTCGTTTTGTTGGAAGATATCAAATTGTTTTGAAAAAGTGTGAAATATTATAAGTAATATCATCTTACAGAAATGATACAACCACTTTTGGAAGCTCCTAAGAGAAAATATGGTGGAATTTAAAGAACTAGACATAACAAATATATTTCAATCCTAAATATACAAATGGTCTGAAAGTACCAAAGAAATGGATAACTTCATACATGTGTACGATGCTTTACAGAAGAAAAACCATTGTGACAGTTACTGAAGAATTGCAGTCTTATGTTCAGCAGCAAGAATTTATAAAAAAACTTCTCACAAAAAATGAAAAATCAATACAGTTATTTAGAAATATATAAACAAGCAGAACTTAGAGCAGGAAGAACCACCACAGACCATATCTTCTGTATTTCACAAATCATAGAGGAAATACTGCTCTCAAACAAGAACTACATTTAATGTTCATCAACCTTCAGAAAACATATGATAATATACGTAATTAAGTAAATTATGGGAAACCTTACAACAAACTAACATAATCCTCAACATTATAAAAACAATAAAGAGCTTTTATAAAGGTAATGCTATAAGAATTAAAGTTAGAAAGGAGGCATCTACAGAATTTGGAGAGGAAAAAGATTTAACAGAGATGTTATATGTCACACGCACTATTATTTAAGATATGTTAACAAGCGAAAACTTGGAAGCGAAAATGCCACAAAATAGGTTTACCTCTACAACATTAGGCACCTAGAGCCTTGCTGATGATCAAATTTCTACAAGATTTACAATATACAAGGTGAGACAGAATAATGGGATAATTTAAAGTTGATTTTGGCAGGCCTGTAGCTGTACATTGTGAGACATTTAGTTGTAATAGAGCGGTGGAGTCGTAAGGAACATGTAGTCGCTGTGAATGTATATTGCCAACATGGTGACAGTGTGACAGTGGCATAAAGAGTGTTTTGAAATCATTATGATATGTTGCCCTGCAGTCAAGTTCCTTCTTTACACATAATCAGGACGTGAGTTTGTAACTTTAAGAAACTGGTTCGGCTTTAAAGCAAAATCTTAGTAGGTGTGTATTATCTGTAAGAACTCCAGAAAACATTGATGCTGTTTGAGTTGCAGTAGAAAAGAGTCCTCGTCATTCAATATGAAAAATGCCTTTATAATTGCGGCTAGAACTTCAAAGTGTGTCTATGGAGCTAGAATTCATATATTTTACCCCTTTTTCAGCACACTTATCGCCATGATCACTAGCTTTTTCTGTTTTTATCTCCTGTGAGAAATATGAATGGAGCAACTAAAGCTGAACAATGAGAGAGTGACAATGTCCAACTGCCTCCCTCAACCTTCTAAATTCTAACCTTTATCTAACTATAATTAGTGCAACAAACTAACTTTCTTACATAGTAAAATTTCAAACACTATTTTAATAAAACTTAATAATGTTTTATTAAAAATGAAGTGTTTTATGCCTCTTTATTTTAAAAATTCTACATTATTTTTACTATAACTTTAATTTATAAAGTATATTTGCGAAAAAATATTTTTTACAATTGAAATTGAAATCATGAATTATATTCTGCTCCATTCATCAAATATTTTAAACTGAAACTCACGAAAGTCACGACTTACACATCCTTATAACTAACAAATTATTTTGAAAATTTATTGAGACAAAGTAATCATCATAAGTAATTTTAAATGATTCAAAACTTCATCTCATTACTTTTTTACATATTTTTCCTCTAATATTATAATTTTTTTTCTAAGGAGAAACAAATTTGTTTCATTTGTCTAACATTTTCTAAACTTAATATTAAGTATCAACAATAGTTTTTGAATTATAAGATAAAATTATTCAAATAAAGTAATTAACATACACTTTTTTTATAATTTTCACCCTTCAATAATCAAACTTACTTCTAATTATTGAAACAAAGCTTTTAAACTTATTCCAACAAAATATTTTTTAAATATATTTTAAGGGGTGATAAAATGTTCTCTTTTTTCAAATTCTAGATTCAAGCCATTCCTATACCATCGTGAGAACTATAAAATATAATTAATTTTTTTACCTATATTTTATAACAGTTATTCTACTCAGATCCGTTTAGAATTTTTTGATAGAGATAACATCCAAAACATATTAACATTATTGTTTGATAATAAATAAAAATAATGAAACCAAAATTTGTTAAATAATGTAATTAACATATTAAAAAACAAAACCACAATTCCGACATTAAAATACTTGTGTTAACATTATCCGTGTTCCGGAATGAGTAAACTTGTTGAATGTTTATAACAATGTATAATGTGTTCTGTTTGTCATATTTTACTTATCTTTCCTAAGATATCATAACCTACAAAGCTTTACAACCTTATAGTGTTGTCATTAGTGTTTACAACAGTCATTAACTTATGTAAAGCAAATCCAATATTGTAACTTTGAGAAATAAACCTGAGAATATTCTTTTACAATTTCTAGCATAATGTTCAACAGATTTTCAAATAACTTTCAGTGTTGAATGCCTAATCCACACTATTTAGATCTGGTTATTAAAACAATTATCACTTTGTTAAAAGTAACATTTAATGGTGGAAGCAACAACTTAATATTGTCAGTTTCATTTTTTCCATAACCAAACCTATCCTAACTGAATACATTCTTGCTATTTTAAATATGATTACAGTAGACTCGCACTACTTTGGCCTTTGGTAACCCGGCTTTCTATTTAGACCAGCTCGGATTTTGAAAAAATTACATGAATACAGACTGCAGCTTCTAGCCCTTTTGAAACAAAAACAGTTATTTCTGCAACGCAGAACAATAGGAAGACAGGCGAATGGTATCACGATGACGTATCACGATGTCTTATGAAGACGTCTGTTTTTAAAATAGCTGAGTGGACTGCGCACATTGTCCCCCACCTCAACCTCCCACTTGGTCAGTCCTCGAAGGGCAGTTGCGCTCTTTAATGTTCCTTTTGTCTTGAGTTCTGTGGAGTTCTGCAGGTAAATATAATTCTTGTGTTTTCCAACACAGCTTAGTTTGAATTATACACTAAATCTTTAATTTTGTTCAAGACAATGGGTAAGGGAAAAAAACAATTTTTTAACAATGAAAACCAAACTTTAGTTATATAACGGCTTGATAAAGGTGAATCTGCAAAAAAGATTGCTATAGAGTTGGGTGTTGGGAAAAGTACAGCTGGAGACTGGGGAAAAAATTGTGTTAATATCGAACATTGGTGTGCAAATCAGGTGTCTGGAAGTAGAATTAGGATTAGAAAGACAATGAAGAAAAATGATCATCCGTAAGTTGAAGAGACGTTGTTTTTGTAGCACGAACATGTTTGAGGCAAGGGAATACCAGTGTCAGGACCTTTATTCTATGAAAAAGTTCTTAAATTGAAACATGAAATTGAGGGTGACAAAGGGGAGTTTACAGCAAATGACAGTTGGGCAAAGGACAGGTGGAAAAAGTGATTTGGCGTTCGTCATCTGACCATCAGTGGGGAAGCCTTGTCTGCAGACAGAGATGCAGTTCTTCGTTTTAAGTCATATCTCTTTGATTTCTTGAAAGAAAAAGAAGGCATTTCAAGAGAGCAACTGTAAAATTTCGATGAGACTGGGCTCAATTATAAAATGCTACCTACAAGAACATTAGCATCAAAGAAACATCTGCGCCCGGATATAAAAAAGTAAGGATCGCGTGACAATCCTAGCTTGCAGTAATGCAACAGGAAACCACTAACAGAGGCTTACCTTCATTGGAAAGTCTACGAAGCCACGAATTTAAAGCAATCTGATGCCTTGCTTCTTTGGTACACTAACTAACAAAAGGCCTGGATGAACTCTTTGACTTCTAAGACTTGGTTAGAAAAAGAGTTTATACCCACGGTAGAAAACTACTTAGCTGCCAACAACCTAACAAGAAAAGCTATTCTCATAATTGATAATGGTCCTTCATATCCAACCGGTGACATATTACAAGACAGTGATTTTTCTCGGCAAATTTTACATCATGCGTACTTGAAGTGTTGAAATAAAAAAAGTAAAGACTGCATCTTTTGAGATGCTTAATTGAAACTATTGACAATAACATTAATTTTGTAGCAAGTTTGAAGAAAATTGACATGCTAGATGTTATAAGATGAATTAGTGAAGGGTGGAATGAAATTCCAAAAATATCTCTTGTGTGATCCTGAATGATACTTCTAGAACACAAAGCTTCTGATGAATGGGATGCTAATAGGCCAGATATGGAGAAGGATGGCAAATACAACGAACTTGAAACATTGTTGGAAAAAGTACCGGGTTGTGAGAATCCTACTGTTCAAGACACCGCCGAGTGGTTTGCCCAAGAAGAAGAAATAGCAGAGGATGACATTGTCCAAATGGTAACAAACAAAACACATGAAGTGTAAGAGCAGGACAAAGCAGCAGACAAAATGGGCAAGCTGAAAATTTTACATTCCCAAGGACTAGATGTAATTCAGAAATCTCTTGTTTACATCAGTCAAGATGATAAGGTCACGGTTGCAGACTTCATCTGTATATGAAAATGGTGGGACATGGCAGTAAGAAAATGGCAACAACGTTACACACAAACTGCTATCACAAACTTTTGTAGGCAGAAGTAGTGATGTATGTTTATTTTAATTGTAAAAGATAAAATACAGTAATGTGATATTGTAATAATACATTACATCCCTTTTTAAGACTGCTTTTAACTTCCCCTTCAACGCCTGATGTTATTTAGCTTAGTTACCATTGTAAAGACATTTATTATCGTCCTCCAATTTGTTTTTAAAAATAATTCATTTTTTAAGTAAAATACATTTCAAGGGACACAGCAACCAAATTTTAAAACATACAAATTAACTTTTGCAAGATTTTAATATAAACTATTGCATTTTTAAAGAAATGCTTCTTTAATGTGAATGATTAAATTTTATTGAAGGACTATTCTTGGACAATTTTATTGAATTCAGCAATGTTAGTAGCACATTAAAAAATAATGATATTTTAAAGTTAAAATTAAATGGTGTCAACATTCCACATGCTACATATTTAACAATAAAAACTATTAAAGGAAAATAAATCAATGAAATGTAAAATATTACACTTCACAATAAAAGAGTATTAAAAAAATAAGGATCAGCAGTGTCAGACAGTAAAATTATGAAAAGAAAGAGTGGAAATAAATCTGCTTGAGAATAAAAAATAAATATTGAGCTTCCAATAACACAACTTATAACTATTAAAAATTGTTAAACGATATCATAGAACAGAAGAAGAAAATACAAATTTAACTGTGTATATAGGCCTCTACAATCAGAATAAATATTTTTTAAATTCAAAATTAATAATAATGAAATTTAAAATGTCTTTTTTTGCTTGTTAATTGCTATCCCTGATGAAAAATAGTTCTGTCTATGGTAGAACCAAAATAATTCTTGAGTGCTTAAAGTTTGTTCATCAAACCACTAATAAATTCAATGTTTAAACCATTTTCAATAAACCACTCCATTTTGAAATGTTTTTTATAATTTTGTGCATTTTACTTACCTTCACAATCAGCATTTGTGTAAGGCGCATCTCCTTCTGTGTGCATATGACAAACCATAACATTTTTTAAACCACTTTTCTTGCCATAGTCAGTCATAACCTTAGCTAAATGTACAGGTGTTGCAGCAGCACCACTTAAAAAAACAGTGTTTCCTATAACAAAACAAAATAATTATAGGCTTTCTTTTTGATCTCTCAGAAAACATTCTGTGATGGTTCATGGTAGTAAAACACTGTCACATTAACTTTGTAATACCTACTTTATTTGCTACAGTTTGTCAATCAATCATTGACCCCTTCAGGCTGAAAAATAAATTAAATTAAACTATATTTAAGTGTATAGATAGGCTGAACTTTATTTACTAAAAATAGGTCAAATTGGTGAGGTGTACTCTGAATTTTTAAATAAATACTACGATTGCTTTTTATTTTAGAACAGTTGAATAAGGGTAAAGCTTTAGCATCTACATGCTCTTACCATATGGTATTAATTGAAGCCAAATATGAATAAAATAGTTTTATTCATCATTTTATGCTTCATCACTGTCACTACCAATTAGAAATAATGAGTCATACAATGCAAATATTTTCAGTCCTAACCATTGCATACAAAAACAAAATGGATTTTGAAGCTATTGGTTACCATCATTAGCTGGAATTAATTTCTAGGCAGTAAATATTAATTCACAAATTTACAAAAATGGGAAACTTTAGCATTCCTTAATGTATCCACATTCACAGTAGAAAACCTACAAGTGAGCATTCAAAGTCCAGTCGATGGAAGCATATAAGGATTGCCATCATCCCATCAGAAATCACAACCCTGACAGTTTGCTGGTTTCTCATCTTTTTCAATTTTTCTGTCAATTGACCATGCAGGTTGTCAACCACCAACAACTGCTGGATTTATGGAGCACCAGGACAACAAGAATAAGGTGTTTTAACTATTAATCCATCTCCATAGTAACTTATCCACTCTTTTTTCACTTAAACTCATGGGACAGTTTATAATTTTAGGTATTGTTTTAGCTTGAAAACTGAGAAAGATATTAGTTTGTTCCCATCAGCAGTAATGTACAACCAAAATGTACAATACTACTACTGCCCTCATCATTATTTCCTATTTTTCCCACACCGTAATCGTCTTGCAAATTCCTTTTAGTCATAGCTGAAATGCCAGTAGTTTATCCTGAAAGCTTTAGGTACCTGCAGAACCGCTAACATTATTCTGTAAATTAACAGCCATAGAAGGTACTGTTACATAGAAGGTCTAAATACTGTATAGAAAAAAGAGAATTCATTAATATAAGACATTAACTACAGTATGTTGCTTATTGAACCTGGTCCATTTGAAAAACACTTTCCGTAAACCTGTAAAGATGGAAAACTGACGATTAAGAATAACTACCAAAAAAAGAATGAACATGCTAAGCAGTGCTATTAGAAAACAAACTACCTATTCGAATGAGATTATATTATTATATGGGTCAAGGTTTTCTTCTTCATTGTGGCATAAGTAATCTTTGGCTTCCTCTTAACTGATCTCTATTACTTGAACTTTATACAAATTTATGAAAGAAAAATGTCTCTACTAATTGATAAACCCAATAAAGCATTAATATATACTACATTCTTGACAACTATAAATGTGTAAATAGCATAGCTTTGGCCTGCACAATTATGCTTGTTTCAGCATAAAAACTTCATTGTGTTTATAATTTATAAAAACAACCAATAGTAGGCTTACATTTCATTACAATAAAAATTGTCATTGCTGATCAATGAATTAAGATTTAAACAATGTTTTGGAGCCTATAAAAATTCTAACACTATTTCAAATGAATTCTGCCAAAATTCAAAATTTCTTAACTAATTAATTTTACTTGTATATGCTTGCAAAAACTTAACATGATAAAAATTTAATATTTAAAAATAATTGAGATATTCATAATAAAAATGTACAACTTTTACAGCATGCATACAGATTTAAATCTATAATTTTTAAAACATTCCGTTAATGAACATTGGACCTAAAATTGAATTCCATACATGAAGAGAATATTACTAAAAACAAACACAAGGTTATTAGCTTGTTACAGATTTCAAACTAATACATTATGTTGAGATATCACTTGTTAAGAGAAAAAATGGCAAATGATAAAAATGAAATCTGCAATAATGGAAAATGAAGCATTTAAAATAGATACATTTTCATTGATTCGAAATTAAATTTTTAATAAAATAAACCATTAACTTTTGTTTGGAACACCTTTCCCAACGTAGCTCATTTTCAACTGACTATAACCTACAGAATGTCTTTTTCCGTTTTGAACATGGTGGTTTTTTCACAAAAATTTGTATGAAATCTGTGTGAAATTCTTTTGGCCGGTTCTGGGCTTTTTAAAGTGCATCATTATAATATATGACCAAACATACATAGTTATAAAAGATTAACTACTAAAAAATAAAATAAGTGCGTTGAAATATAGAAAAGATGACTAGCATTCATATATTTCAACCTTAGAGCGATCACTCGAAGTTACCTCTGGGCCACCTAATTTTTCAATAACAAAACTGTTTTGACTAAAGCTTGGTATTTGTGCTTCAACCTATTTCACGATCCTTTCTCGGAAATGCAAACTGCCACATGCACACAATTCGGCTTTGGTTTCTTTAGTCGAGCTCAGTTTCTGTGAAGGACTGGATGTTACTTCCGTTAGCGACTTCTCATGTTATTATCTTCTTACCCTAAGCTAACTTCCGAGTGCAACATTATTGTGGGAGTGTACATTTTTAGATAGTTTTTGTTTATGTTTTTATGCGCCTGTAAATATGTGATATTTTTCTTTTACTCGAATTAATAGACAGAAATAATGAGTGAATGTGAGCGTATCACAATTGCTAACTACTAGCTCTAGTGTAGAACCTGAAGAAGAGCAACAGCATAAGCACCCAAATTCAAAAGAAAACTCTTTTGACAGTGTTAGTGATAGTGGTGATAGATCAGATTATGAATCTGATGTGGATCCTGAGGCTGACGAGGATGCAATTGTTACAAAAGACTTTCAATATAATCTAGGTGATGATGAAGTCAAAACAGGTGATGACAATTTTAGTAATAAATACACAAAAACCTCTTAACCACAAACTTTCTTTAATTTACCCTAATGTACATTTCAGTTACAAAGTAACCATCCTCAGAGGGATAACATACAAAGAGTCTTTGTATGTTATCCCTCTGAGGATGGTTACTTTGTAACTGAAATGTACATTAGGGTAAATTAAAGAAAGTTTGTGGTTAAGAGGTTTTTGTATATTTATTATTAAATTCAACCACAGTATATTACCTAATAAATAGTGACAATTTTAGTGATTTAAAAAAATTATCTCTTGAAGATAGACTCAAAGAAAGACATACAGTTACAAACCATGAATTTTTTTAATTATTGCTATTTTAGGGAGTCACAAATGTCAAAATAAAATTTTGTAATACATTTTTCTAAATGTTTGTAATATATTTTTTAAAAATACATACCATGAAGTAATGTTATTTAAATGAATTTAGGGTTTTGAAAATATATATAAAAATGTTTTATCCCAAAGATATTTGAAATAAAATTATTATTATTTAAACAAGTGTTTTTTTTATCTGGCAGTAACTTCCGTATGCAACGTCTCATGATATTCCAAACCATATCCCCTCTCAAGGGTTATTACAGTAATAATAAAAGCCTGACTTTCAACAAATTTAAACTATTCTTTAACAAATAAAAGGTACAGTAGTCTCGATAATTTGAGGTGGATGGGACCAAGACCCTCTCGAATTACATGGAAATACGTTCCTGTACATTAGAAAAAACAGTTCTAATGAACCCTAATACTAATTAAGAGAGCACACATTACGTTTATAGAGCTTTATTGCTTACAATACTTACATAAATTTAATGTTGCTTTGAAATACGTTGTTCATTACAGTTGCTACATTTTTTGGAAAGAAATTATAGTGTCTACTGTTTCCTTATCAGATTATTTCCTTGCTGAAGTGTCACGTAGACGTCTTAGCAGAAATACTGTACATTTGTTGGTGTGGTGTCTGTCTTTTGTTCAATATAACGTAGCGCAGTTTCCAAGGCAGTTGTTCCTTCACTGTGACTAATTTTTCCCTTGTTGATTAATAACACAGTCAATTTTCTAATTATAACTCATGTTTTTACTCCATGATTTACTTAATGTTTCTTTTTTTATTTTGTTACATGATACTGCTATCCAGTACATAACTCCCTTAACTGCAATATTTTTTTAAAAGCATACAATGCTTCCATCCATTAAAATCACTTCCAAGAGATATGGTAAAAGGCAACTTCTGTATTTTTTTTAATATTATCCAGAACACCCTGATCCATCAGCTGGATTAAGCTCATAACAATGCCGGGTAGAAATGAAGCATGGATATCATCAGACCACAGCTGAACTTCATTGGGATGTGACGGTGCATTGTCTGACAGTAAATAACTTGTATTTCCTCTCAAATAGATAAAACCGTCTGAAATAGAAAAAGGTTCGAATTTCACAGAACCTCGAAAAATCGGAACTTGGAATTTCGAAACTCTACTGTACTTAGTAATTTAATTTATTTGGATTTAACTTCATTGTTTGTTAACAATATTGTCTCATTTTTGTGGTAAATTAAAAAAGAGCAGAAAAGTATCATTTTATGCAGAAAATGGAGCTATATTATTGTAAAAACTGCAAAATAACATTAAGTATATTTAATTTAATCATGTTATGAAATTACATATGTATCTCAGTTCTAACAATGACTTCTACAATGTATGCAAAAAGGCCATTTTGTTTAAAGCAATCACCTAAAACTAGAATGTACAGATTTTATTTTCCAAGAAAAAATTAACAAATGGACAAAAAAGTGTATGTGTTACTTTATTGATGTACTTACTATCTACTATTACTTTATTATTTTTGTTCTGGAGATGGCGTTACATTTTTTGTTTTAATAACAAACTTTGATATTAATAATAATAATATCAACATATTCTGGAGAACATAGTCAATTGAAAACAAGTTATGTTTGGGAAAGGTCTTAACTAACAAAAACTAATGGTTTATGCAAATAAAACTTAAATTTCAGTTTCAAGTGCCGCCCGAACAACAATGTATTATTTTGATATCCATTATAACAATAATCATGTAAATTTATATCATTCATTTAAAAAAGACAGTATTTTTAACATTTTTAAAATGTATTCATGAGGTCTAATTTTTATAATAACCGATATGAAAATTTCAATAAGTAAATAAATATTTTAACTTATGCTCCATATAAAATATTTCAAAACATTTAAATTTTTTCCCCCTAATTTCACCTACAATTTTGTATGCATGAAGCATAATTATTTTAAAAGGTTTCTAGGCCGCATGTTTATGTTTAAATGAGTAGAAACATTGTTTGTAACAAGGTTTGTACATTAGTTCATTAGCAGCATTATCTAGAAATTACTCTCACTATACTGATAACTTGGTGTAACAATGTCAAGGTATCATGGAATAATTGTTTTTACAAATTTTAAATCATTAAGGAATTACGTATAAAACGAGATTAGAATTTTAAATCCATTTTTAGTTAGTTATTCATGTATTGCATTTTAAAAAGGGCATTAAGTTTTGGAGAACTGAGCCAAGGTCACATGAGTATATGCATCTTGTTAAGCCTTACTGAGTCCCAAAATAACTCATGACATAAAAAAAAATGATATACAATCAAATTGGGTTTATTTGGTTTTAAAATACAGTAGTAGCAAAATTGGAACATGAGCTTAACATCAAACACTTTACAATTTATTTTTGTGGTTTAGGTCTTCATAATTAAGCCTGTTGCAATATGAAACAGTTTACTATTATTAGGTTATTGGAAGTATATTGTGTCATTTCCTTGTGTGACTAACTATCAATACATATATGATTTGTCATTAAGAATCTGTTATTAAACAAAGAATATATTCATTAACCACTGTTCATATATTACAATACGGTAGTAATTTCTAAGAGTGACAAATTGTCAGCCCATAACTATTAATTCCATTTAATTCTGCTAAAAAAAAGCAGGAATCATGAATAAGTAGAATGTAAAAACAACTGACAGTGTATCTAAATATAGAGCTAAACATATAAAATGCTAGATATAACTGAACAGAATATAGATGGGCAAGATGGTTCTTTTAACTGAATAGTTCAAAATCGATTTATTCATTTTATTGAACTTAATTTTTTATGATTCTTAGTTCAGTATATAGATGCAAATTTACTTGCATATTAAACAAAAAATTATCACGGGATCAGATTTAAATAACTACAGTGCCGGCAAAAAGTTTAGGGACACCCCTACATTTATATGTTTTTGCTATTGTCCTAAAAGTTTCTGCCAATCATATATTAGTAACTTATCAATGAATTAAGCATGAAAAGTTACGATTTTCCTGAAATTTTCATTCATTTATAAGTAAGGGTTGGCAAATTATAAATTTTTTTCCCATTTTAAAATTTTTGAGGAAACCCCTGTTTTTTTCTAATTAAAAATGTATAATAAAAAAAATACACATCTGATTAAAATGATACTTTGTACAAATGTTTAGCATAACATTTAGAATGTAAATATGCATTATTTATTATTTACAAAAAATCACCTCTCATTTGGTACCAGGTTAACTTTGCTTTAGATTTTCAGATTTTTCAGCATAAAATTCTCACATTTCAATAGCAAATATCTAGTGAACGGAGCCACTTGGAGCGGAACTGACTGTACCCCCGACCCGCCATGACGCGAGGAACACAACGGTACAGTCAGTTCCGCTCCAAGTGGCTCCGTTCACTAGATATTCGCTATTGAAATGTGAGAATTTTATGCTGAAAAATCTGAAAATCTAAAGCAAAGTTAACCTGGTACCAAATGAGAGGTGATTTTTTGTAAATAATAAATAATGCATATTTACATTCTAAATGTTATGCTAAACATTTGTACAAAGTATCATTTTAATCAGATGTGTATTTTTTTTATTATACATTTTTAATTAGAAAAAAACAGGGGTTTCCTCAAAAATTTTAAAATGGGAAAAAAATTTATAATTTGCCAACCCTTACTTATAAATGAATGAAAATTTCAGGAAAATCGTAACTTTTCATGCTTAATTCATTGATAAGTTACTAATATATGATTGGCAGAAAGTTTTAGGACAATAGCAAAAATGTATAAATGTAGGGGTGTCCCTAAACTTTTTGCCGGCACTGTATATTATTTACTATAATGAAATATAATATTAACCAAACAGATCCAAATCCAGTATTGTAGATAATGATAATAGGATGCACATGTTAATTCCATACTTTTTAAGAATAAACTCATTCATAACTCGGTATTCAGTACTTAGTATCAAATTCTTTATTCCGCAAGTTAGAAAGTTGGAATCATAAAATTCATAAATAATATTGGTTTTATTATTTATAGTTTGTTCAATGTTAAACCTACATTTATAAACATATTATATTTTGTTATCTATAACTTTATCCTAAATTTAAAAATTATAACACACACGAAGAAAAACTATTCAATATAAAATAAAATAAAAATACTTAACACCGGCCCAAAAAATAAAATTCACCTAACCTTCAAAATGAAAAACACTAAAACAAGCCTATTAACTGTATACAAACTTCAATCTAAATTGCTCACTTGTACACTAACATACTAATGTACAAAACATTAGAAATATTAAAATTAATGCTATTAGATAACACATATTAAACGAAATAAAAGGTTGAAAGTTTGTGTTGTACATCTTAAGGTTTTTCAAAATTATGATGGTGTCACTTGGTATAAAACCACTACTTACTGATATTTTTCAGCAGACGCGTTTCACACTAGATCAGTGAATTGTTTAATGCTGTGAGTCACGGACAAGAGGGTTGCTCAGGTGGGTTGTATTAGTGTGAGTCTGTTGTGTATTGGTGTTCTGTGGTGTGTTATTGTTCATAGAGTGATTGTTAATTATGTGTTCAAATATAGTATTATATTGTGAGTATTTTTTGTCGTTTAGAATGTATTGTGGATGTTTCTGGTGGTTTTTGTATAACTTATAGTTTTCTGTTGTGTTTAGTTTGTTGTTTTTTTAGATATAGTGAGAGACTTTTAGGTTAGTGTCTACATCGGTGTATGTGTGCAGTGTGTTCTGTATATGAATGGCAAAGTTTGATTTGGGTTGTGTGTGTTTAATATCTTTTATGTGTTCCTTGTATTGTGTGGTGAAATTTCTCCCTGTTTGACCTATGAAGAAGTTGGGGCAGTCGTTACATGTGATCTTGTATATTCCTACCCTGTCGTGTTTGTTCTGGAGTGTTTTTGTACTGTGTAGGTGTTTTTTGGTAGTGTTTGAAGATTTAAAGGTTACTTTGTATTTGAGTTTGCGGAATGAGGAAGCTATTTTTTGTGATGTTGTCGATATATATTAGTGTTATGTATTTTTGTATTTGTGTGTTATTGTTGTGCTATGTGCGTGTTGTTTTTTGTGCATAAGGTTCTCTTTCAGGGTGTTTTTGTAACTCTTTCTATAGGCAAACTATTTTATTGTGTTGAGTTCGTTTATTTTGTCTTCATTTTTCATAGGTATGTTGATTAATTTAGGTATCATGAAGGGGGAGGCGGAATGTTTGTGTTGTATGGGGTGACTGGAAGTATTGTGTGTAACTCTGTCAGTAGTGGTGTGCTTTCTGTATATTTTAAATATGTTTGTTTTTTTGTTTAGTTATTGTGAGATCTAGGAAGTTAATGTCATTCTGTTGTTCTGTTTTGGGTGTGAAGTTTATGTTATTGTGTAATATGTTTATGTATTTGTAGGATGTGTTTATCTGTCTTATGTTGCCTTTGTATAATATTAAGATGCCATCTATGTATCTGCACCAATATATTATTTTGTAGGCATAATTGTTGGTTTGCCTACGCAAACCGTGTAACTTGGTTACTGCGCAGTAGAAACAAAGCATACTAGTTCTATCTGTTCCCCAATTTGTACTAATAAGGACTTTTAACATATCTAATTTCCTGTTACATCTCATCCTCAGATCACGCATATGTGGAATCCATGAGTCTTCTATCAAATAAAAGAACCAAAAATCGAACCATCAAGGCAAAGGATAGGCTCCTGGTGTTGCCTATGACAACCAAAAGCTACACATTTGGTCTTCAAAGCAGAAAATTTAAAACCTGTAGTCCTTGACCATTCCTCTGCTTATTGGTAACTGCAAAGATCTTTACGCAGTTACCAATATTACAAACAGGCACATAAATACAAAAGTCATCTACAAAGAGAGAACAATGTACTGGAGAACATATATTAGATGTGATCCTATTTATTGCAACGGCAAATAGCGTGACGCTCAGCACGCTGCTCTGCAGTACATTATCCTGATTACAACTGTTTGAATATGTGCTTCCAAGACGAACACGGAAAGATCTATTTGACAAGAAGTTAGCGATGAATGCTAGAATATTCCCTGTACACCCCATGATTTCAAAGTGTTCAGAATTTCTCTTTTCCATGCCATATCATATGCCTTCTCAGGGTTGAAGAAAACAGCAACGAGCATTTGA
The DNA here is from genome assembly GCA_036971475.1 of Prosapia bicincta. Classification (NCBI taxonomy): domain Eukaryota; kingdom Metazoa; phylum Arthropoda; class Insecta; order Hemiptera; family Cercopidae; genus Prosapia; species Prosapia bicincta. The sequence continues at coordinate 136,783,203 of JBAIZL010000002.1, forward strand.
CACAAGAGTAAGGCATTTAGAATAGTAGATTCTAAGAAAACCAATTGCTCAACGGATGAACGTTCTTGTCTCAAACCACATTACAAAAAAGATTGTTGGTTTCTAGGTATCAGACAAGACGTCCATTGACCATCTTCTCTGGTAGTTTGGAGAAGACGCTTGTAAGAGATATAGGCCTGCCACTACTGGAATTGGTATTGTCTTTAACTAGCTTAAAAAAAAAAAATACAGTCATATCTAACTATGAACCGGGGAAAGACCGCTCCTTGAATAAAAGGTTGTATAGTGAAAAAGAGTACAAGTTTTGTTGAAGATGGTAGATATTTCAGCATGGAATATACTTAAATCTGGATTTGGGGCAGAATCCTTCGTTGACGCAAGAGCTGACTACAATTCCTTTATAGAGAAAGGAGTGTTCAAAGGAGAATCTCTATACAACCCAACAATAAACGGTATTAGTTCTTCCTTCAGTTTATATCTTTGGAATAACCTTTTATAGGCTGTAGTAATAGAAAATGATGTTCCCAATACATTAGCAATATCAACTACTGTTTGTGATAAATCTTCCATTTGGTTTCTTCAGCAATACTATGTTGCAATTCCATACTGTGGAGGATGGAGTTATTTGTCTAATTGTGTTAATGTACTGTGCCCAAGAGTTCTTTCGACTTGGCCCAAATATCCTCGGTGCTTTCGCACAGAGTATTTTATATTCCTGAACGTTTTCATTAGTTGGGTGTTGCTTAAATATCCTTAAAACACTTAGTCATGTACAGAGGATTTTTTGTTCCAAAACGAAAAGGTGGACAGAGTGTGTGCTTTGATGATTTGGGAATAGTGTTTTCAGCGGTATTCAAAATGGTGTTAGTAAAATTTTCAAAAATTGCATCAAAGGGTGTCAGATTATCCGTATCGATACAAAATATTTCGAAAAAGTGTCCCAGTTGACTTTTCCCAAAATTCAACAAAGATATCGAACAGGGAGAGAAGTTGATAAACTGATCTTAATAGGCACATGGCCGCTTCCAAACATGTCATTAAGCACTGACCATGTGCATCTGGTAGCCAAACGAGGGCTGCAGTCGTTAGGTCAACAGCTGTCCATCCACCAGTAGATGCTGCTAAATGAGTAGGCGAACCGTCATACAGTTCCGTTCTTACACTCTCCACAAGTTGACCTCGAAATTTGCTAGTCGGAGATTCTCAAGACAAATAGTGGGCATTAAAATCTCCTAAAATAAGAAGGGGGTCAGTAACTGGCATATTAAGTTCACTAAGTTACTGTGTTGCAGAATTTCTTGTTTTGGCAAGTAGACACATTACACAGTGATTTTATACAGGACAGCTGTTTGAACATAAACTGCTTGTAAAGGAGTTATTAAGTTTAAAGAAACAGCATCGATACAGTCATGAGCTAAGATAGCTACCCCACCTCTAGCTCGATCTTCTGTAACAAAGTCTGATCTAAAAACTGAATACTCCTTTATACAGAAAGTATGCGATTCGTGGAGATGTGTCTCACTGAGACATACAAACATGGGATACACATCTTGCACAAGTACCTTTAGATCTTCTATGCAACTCCTAACCCCATTGACATTCCACTGTATCACTGACTTGCTAATTGCAGACATTGATCAATTTATCAATGGATGATCTGACACCTATTGAGGCTCTCCATTTTTTTACCTGTGACGTTGACAGATGTCCCAGGCTTAGAATCCTCCAATTCCATATCCACCTGTTCAGGGATGGAATCGGGAGTTTTGGACTTCGGAGGGGTAGTTTTACCATGCCCTACTTTTATATTATTAACTTTTTTGGCAGCTGTAACTGCCAGTGCTGATTTGCTCTTTTGTACCACTGTAGCACGTTTCTCTACATTTTTACTAATCACCTTATGCTTACTTTCAGTTGGCTTTTTAGTGGAGATAGCTATTCGAATCAGGCGATTTCGGTCAGTGACCTGGTTCATACACCAAGCCTTTCCGTGGAAGACGTTGGTAAAGGAAAAAAATCACTGGTTGTACCTGACTATGAGCACCGTTTGTGACTAATGTCAGAAGGCGATTGACTTGTTCAGTAAGAACTTCAATTTTTCTTGTCAGGTTATCACAGTTCGTACAGGATTTGGTAGCAATCAAAGTAGCGGCATAGGTCTTACAATCAACCTTTGGTTGGGTGGATCTGTGGATTTTCTTAGCATCAGAAAATGATATTTTTTCCTTAGCCATGATTCCTTAAATGTAGGACAGTTGAATGATCGTGCTGAGTCATCACCACCACAGTTGGCGCACCTAGGAGTATTATAACAATCCTTTTCCTCATCGCCTTCAACACTACATCGACCGCATACCCCCTGTTTGGAACAAGAAGAACTAATGTGGCCAAAGCCCTGACATTTAAAATATTGCCTAGCTTTAGCCACATACGCCCTTACTGATAGTTTCTGGTATCCTGCGTGAATGAATTCAGGTATGTCCGGCTTGCCAAAAATAAGCATGAACGATGCTGTTGCAACTTTAACACACCTTTCTCTGTCTTCATATTAGGTACGACATCCGTAACTGACTGAGAAAATAGTTCTGACTTTATTTCATCGAGAGTAGCGTTAATCAAATTTTTGCAAGTGATGACCCCCTTTGAAAAGTTCAATGATCTATGGAGAGCCACAGATACCATGACCTGATCGAAGAAAGAGGTCATTTATGAAATAGATCACGTTTGTTTCTCAGTACAGGTTCCAACTTGCAGTACCCACTTCTTAATTTTTATAATGGAAGTGACTGGACCTCCGGAACAAACAGTAATTGGTTTGTTAATAAAGAAGACTGATACTTTAGATAGGTCCTTCCCTTCTTCGCCACAGGAAAATACTAAATATTTTGGAGATAGCAAAATATCTTATTACTCCCCTCGTCAACCTTAGGCTCTTTAGGTGAATCCTGACGTGTCCTCTTTAGACTAATACCATTGGACGTATTTTTTTGGGTTCCATAAACGTTTTTAGGCCAGCCATCTTATCAGGCATTATGAACGAAACTATAGGAACGGGTACACCCTTGGATCACATAAAGATCATTTCCAACCCTCAGAACTCTGACATCTGTAGCTTTTCTCCTTATCTTGACTGGATGGGCATAAGTTTAGCACTAGTAATACTGTGCACAGGCTACGACACCTGAGCACCTCGGACACTCCCTGACCAAGGGTAGAAGCGACTGGCAGACCAGTAACCACACTTATGTCTCAGCAGAGCAAGCTCACATCAGTATCTCGGATCAGAGTTTGTCAAGCTTTGGCGTTTTCAGGACTCCCAGTGAGTGGTTCTGACCAATCAAAAATCCCTAGATGAAGATGTGAGTGTTAATATGTAATGATTGTGTTGTGAATTGAATGTGGTGTTTGTAGAAAGTGTATAACAGTGAAGTGAGTGTTGTTAGTTGTGTGTATGTTTGGCTGGGCTAGCCCAAGAGACACCAAACCCCTCTTAGTAGACACGGCTAGTCCGCACCCACTCCCCCTGCGGAACACAAAAAATTTATAAACATATTACTAGACCTTGAAACAGCCATGTAAACCAAAGACACCAACAACTATGAATACCTCAGACGACACATAATACGTAATTGAAATAATACTAAACAAACAAAAAACACTAAACACAATTTTTTATTCAAAACATCACTATACTAAAAAAAGACCTGACAATAAAATACAACATCCAAATTAAAGAAGCAATTAACAACACAAAACTCATAATCCCACATTACAACAAAAAGCACTTAAAACAAATTAAAACAATAGCCCCTAAACTAAACGCCCTGCCCAAAACAGACATTCCTATACGCCCATTATTTAACCACACAAGCGCTCCTTCTCATCTCCTAGCTAAATTTCTCAATAAAACCATCCAAAACTACATAAAATTCAACAACCATTGTTCCATAAAAAACAGCCTAAATTCAATAAACAAAATAAAAAAAGGTAAATATTCCACACAACTCCACTTTAGTCTCCTTTGATATATCAAACCTATTCACTATCATCCCCGTTCTGGTAACTATCAACATTCTCAAAAACATGCTTATAGACTTCAATATAGACTCCACAAATACATATTGACAAAATCATCAGCCTAATAAAATTAACCCCATCTCAAAATTACTTTACCTACACATAACAGTAAATACTAAGACATCATTTACTAGTATAAATACATCCACAACATTATCACATGCAAAGGAAATAAATGCTGAGCACACATATTTTTAAAACATCTTAATTCCATACACCCAAAACTAACATACACCATTGAAATAGAACAAAACAACTTTCTTAATTTCTTAAACCTCGCAATTACAAGTACAGACAAATAAATACATAAATTCAACATATACCGAAAACCCACCAACACCAATACTACTATTCCGAACTCTTCAAACCGCCCACACCAACATAATTACAACAACATGATATATCGCCTGTTGAAAACACTGTTAGACAGTGCACTACCAAGAAGAACACTACCACGAATTAAGCACCTTAAAACATATAGCACAAACCAATGGATACAACACAACAATGATTGACAAACTATACAACCACCTAAAAAAATAAACTCAATAATCTAACTACAAATGCGCAACACAACAAACCCACAAAATACTTAACAATACCATACAGATCACTCAAAACCCACAAACTAACCAACAAACTGCGTAAATACTATTACAGAATAGCCTAGTCCACACACAACACCCTCAACAAACAATTTAAACCCAACAACATATTCAGCTCCATTGGTTTACAAACTAACTTGCAGTTCTTGCCCCGGTTTTTAAATAGGTTAGACAGGAAGGTCATTTTACACACGCTACCAAGAACACATAAAATCACTAACTTTGCCGAACATCTTATATACACAAACCATAACTACAAAAACATAACATCTAACCTACAAATTCCTCACAAACAAAACAAAAATAACCAACGACACATCCGAACAATATGTGATATACAAACATTTCAAACTACACCCTACACATATACTCAACATTAAATGACATTATAACTCCATACACTTTTTAACATCATAACTCATAACCTCCCCAAAATACACCTACATCCCCATCCTAATACCTCACTCTCCTCCTAACCTACAAAAACCTTGAGGTTAGTTACGGTCTGCGTTGACAACAGAACACATCTCACGAAACTGCCGTCCTCAACAATTATAAAAGTAATTCCTAATAAAGGCAACTGTAACATATTTACAAGTGTTTTTAGTTTTAATGAATAATTTATATGTTGGAACCTTCAAGTTCCATTTTAATAAACTTCAAGTTTTATTTTAATGAAAACAGTGTACAAAAATATATGGAGAAATTTTAATGTGTAGAAAAGACTTTCTTGGACATAAGATTATAGAACCACCAGCAATATTTAGACACTAACAATGACTAGTGAGTATAATGGAAATTTGTGCAACTGAAATTGCATTTAATTATGTGTAGTACTAAATAAATATCGAGCACTGTACTAAAATATTGTTTTTTCAAGTGATGATTTGACATACAAGATAAAATATTAGGGTAACAGGAACTCGTTTGTCTTACATACACAATTTTCTTATAAACATTATTTTTAGAAATCACTAGAATCCTGTGTTTTTGCGAGTTCATGGTTTGTTAATAAATCAGTCATTTAAATATACAAACCAAACTTATTTATTAAAAAAAATAAATCAATATCTGTATGAAAAACACATACACTGAATAGGTGATAAAGTCAAAGGCTTATTAATATTCATGTTAACCTACAATTCATAAGACATGTTGATTACTATTTCAAGGTTGACGTAGCTGTCACCAGTCATACATATTTTCAAATTAAAATCCTACAATGCCTTGCATAAGCAATTAAGACATTCTTCAACAAATATATTCCAATCAAGTTTTGGTCTATTATTTTAATTTAAATGCCTAGTGTTTAAACGTTTAGACTTTTGAACTTACTAATACTATGACTTTCTCGAGTTATAATTAAATTCGTGGATTTTGTAATAACATTGGGCAAAATTGTATAATTAAAACTTAGTACAATTATATAATTTGACAAACTTATAATTAAAGCAACTTTACAAAAAAATATTCCTATAGCACAACAAAACCACACAGTTACTCTAAATAATACACACATTTATCAAAACCAGGTAAATCGACAGATACATGATGATGGTTTAGATACATCAACACATCTTATTATATGGAGTCAATACACATCAATAAAAAAAACTCATATTTTACATAAACAAAATAGTCCCAATACTCCAATTTACCACAGATTTCAAAACAGAAAGCTCCTTAAATTTCCTCAGCCTCACAACATAGCAAAAAAACTGTAAACAAAAATACGCCTTCAAGATATCATAACCAGACAAAAGATGGACACCTCTCTTCATCCCAGTTGAGAACAAGTCTACTTCAGGTAAGCGACTATCCTTACATGATTCCACGAACCTTTCTATATATTCTACTAAATGATTTTATGACAGGATTTTAATCTTATTAAATATGACGCTGATTCATGTTTAGCTAACCAAATAAAAGAATCAGACCGCACTTACACAGATATCAACCATAACTGAGATATTCGACATTAATAAAACCGGACCTCATTTCAACAGGTTTAAATGTAGTCTCCCCTATGTAGTCTCAGGTTAGAACTGTTGCTAAACATCTATATCGATTTTCTGTAACAAAGTTTGATCTACGGTAAAAATTAAAACATTTTATTATTAATCTCACTACATTTTAATTTATTAAAACAAACACACTAGTTTAATTAAACAAACAGACTAGTTTCAATGTCACCTTAATCATTGCTTGGCTACTACTGATGAAATTACTGTAGCCAACCAATGATGAAGGTAACTTCGTTATTGAAACTAGTCTGTTTTAATAAACTAGTGAGTTTGTTTTAATAAACTAATGTGTAGTGAGATTTGGAGTAAACTGTTTTAATTTTTACAGTTGTGAATTGTTCTTACTAGCTTAGCTCTAACTAACTTAATAAAGTCTGATTTTAAAAAAAACATTTGAAATTAAGACATTTGGAAATTTATTTCTTAAGCACAAAGGAAAACAGGAGATGCAAATTCAATTATTACTGTAAAAGCTATGTTTTAACTAAAATCAATTAATTATTTTTTGCAGATATTAGATGATGGTTTTAAAATTGTCTCATTCCCATTTTTACTGATTGCCCTGAAATTTTGGTAGACAGTTTGAACTTCGATTTTCCGTATACCATCAATATTTTTTTTACTAGAAGGAATTTGTTGTGTTCCGAAGAGACATGTTAGAAGCTCCTAATAATTTGTGATTTGGCACCAGTCCTACTAAGTGCCATTTGTTCACTGTTGTTACCTCTTTACCAAACGTCCTTATAATTGTTTGATCAGTTACCTAAAAATAATAGGTTGTTTTAAAAAAATCACCAAATGTATAAAAAGTTTGTATATTCGGCCAAGTCCAAAATAAATGTGGAACATTTTTAAATTATAACACAAGACGTATTTCATTTAAACAACCTGTAAATAACTTTATTACGCATGGTATATGTTTCCTTTATTTGACTTGGTAAGTCAAAAAGGAAATTAAACTTTGAAATTGTATATAAATTTATTTAATTGAGTTACAGAATCAGTAAGTTATTTTGTATAAAATCACTTCTAGTCCGACTATCTTAGTGTTATAGTATCAAATCCCAAAAGGATCTTACAACTTTGAAATCATATAGAAATTTATAGTTATAGCTTACAGAATTAGTAGAGGTGTACTTTTGTGCCAAAATATTTCTTGTTTGACTAAAATAGTGTTTGAAGGTATCAACAACTTTGACGTCATATAGAAATGTATAGATATAACTTACATGTTATTATAAAAATCTTACTTAGGTTTGAAGGGACTGCCATTAACGACCTTGGAAACATCCCACTGGAAATCAACTTCTTCATACACTTGTTCTAGGAAGTCTGTTCCACAAATTCTGTAAATGCAGTGTAAATTCTAATTCTGTGATGTGCGAGACTGTCTGGTATAGGTGGAATATACAACCTTTAGTGAAACATTAGAGAAAAAAATCCATACGTGTTAAGCTGGGAGAGCATGGTGACCATGCAATTGACCCTGTACACCCAATCCGCCAACTTTGACGTCATATAGAAATGTATAGATATAACTTACATGTTATTATAAAAATCTTACTTAGGTTTGAAGGGACTGCCATTAACGACCTTGGAAACATCCCACTGGAAATCAACTTCTTCATACACTTGTTCTAGGAAGTCTGTTCCACAAATTCTGTAAATTCTAATTCTGTGATGTGCGAGACTGTCTGGTATACGTGGAATATACAACCTTTAGTGAAACCCTAGAGAAAAAAATCCATACGTGTTAAGCTGGAGGAGCATGGTGACCATGCAATTGACCCTGTACACCCAATCCGCCAACTTTGACGTCATATAGAAATGTATAGATATAACTTACATGTTATTATAAAAATCTTACTTAGGTTTGAAGGGACTGCCATTAACGACCTTGGAAACATCCCACTGGAAATCAACTTCTTCATACACTTGTTCTAGGAAGTCTGTTCCACAAATTCTGTAAATTCTAATTCTGTGATGTGCGAGACTGTCTGGTATACGTGGAATATACAACCTTTAGTGAAACCCTAGAGAAAAAAATCCATACGTGTTAAGCTGGAGGAGCATGGTGACCATGCAATTGACCCTGTACACCCAATCCGCAAACAAAAGAAGTGATCATTTAGAAAATCCTAAACCTCTTTAAGGAATTGAGGTGTTGCCCAAACTTGCTGGTAGATAGAAGGGACCATCTTTTTGTTTATCTTCATTTAATTAAATAATCAGAATGTTCTCCAATATATCAAGATACACAGTACAAACTGATATTTCTCTCCAAGACGAAAACAGGTCTGCACACTTTAAACTTACTGATTCCACAAAATAAATTCACTATTGGGGTTTCACAAACATGTTGAGGAGTATATTTTGTGATTTTCACTTTCCCAGATTCTGCAGTTTACCTTGCTATTGATGTGAAACGTAGACTCTCATTGCTGAAGATTATTGAGTTCAGCTATAATATATAACACTTCTGTTCTCCACAAGCTACTTTACCTAAATCATTAACCTATCATTGTAAATGTGTATGGTTTTAAGACTAAATGTTTAAATAGAATTTGCCAAATGATCTTTTGTAGAATTCCAGCCTTCCAAGAAGCATTCCACATTGATTTTTTTAACTATGAGCAAAGCTTTCTCCAACATTGTTCTACAAGACTATCACTAACATGAGAACGTCCTGATGATTTCACATGATAAACAGACCAGCCTTGACAAAATTTTGAACCAAATGTAAATTGAAGGCCTGCTAAGATGATTTTTTCCTAATTTGATGTAAAATTTATGCTGAACTCTTGTTTCCAAGTGTGTTTCAAGAAACAAATACACACAGCAAGTAAATCCGTGCCAGTGTCTCTGATTTCAACATATTTTAACATTTTCATAACAGTAATACTGATACCATCAATGACAGTATTTGATACACAGCAGCATGACCATCAAACAAAAAGTGTTTTGATTTTAAAAAAACTTAATTGATTCAAAAAGTTTATAAATTTCTATATGATTTAAAAACTGTAAAGTACTTTCTGGATTTGATACTGCAGCACTAACTGAGTCAAACTGAAAATGTTTTTATAAAAAATCACTCTATAGTTTCTGTGTCTCATTTTAACAAATTTATATGAATTTTTCAAGTTATAAGTCCTTTTTGACTAAATATTATATTTAAAATAATAAATAATAATATTATTATTATTATTATCATTATTATTAATATTATATTAATAGTAATAATAATGGTTTAAAAGTAAGTGTATACAAAAATAAAGTAATTGTGTTTAAACAAAAATGTACTAAAAGATATTGTAACCCAAATTTACCAGCTAATACTTGAGTCACTAAATGAATATATATTATATGAAATAGTAAAAGATTTTAATTATCTCTGGTAAGTTTCAACAGATAAAAATAATATCCATGACATGGATAAAGTGGTCAACACTGGAACCATTATTAACAGATAAATTTAATGTACATGATGAAATGGTTGAGACTGAAATAATTATAATTACAAAAGTTATCTCTGGATAGTTTCAGATTACATTAATCAAATGTTACACAACATTAGTCATAGACTTAACATTATCACAACACAGGTCATTATTTAAAGCGGCAATAGATAATAACCATTTTATAATCCTTGAATCTGTGCGTACTAATTCATACCAAATACAGGCTTCCTTCTCTTATCTATTAAGGTACTTCCTACCTATACATAAAATATTATACATTTATGAACAAAATGAATTTATTGCATATCTATAAAATCTTTTTGTATTTTTTTTCTTTGTAGTTTGAAGAATTTAGGCAGTGTCATTATTATATTCCTTTCCACGTTTTGCTTTCCAATTTTAGTTCAAGGTCATACAAATAAAACCATGATTCATCTCCAGTGATTGCATTATTTTGGAATCACCATCATATTCAATTGAATTTTTTTTCTACTTTACAACACATTCAAACCACCTCAACCTGTAATCCAATATCAGCAACTTGGCCACTATTATGCAGTTTTTTAAGCCAAATATTCAGTTAAAATTTTATATAGTACCATTAATTTACCTTAAATAATCTAATCAACACAAGAGTTTAATGAAAGTTATCATCATCCTTTGGCATCTTTAAAATGCTCAATCAACTGAAAAACAAATATTTTCCTTGCAACATATTCAACGTAAACAACCCTGAACATACAAGCAATTTCTTGACCTCAGTATCGTCAATATTCTTTTCGATGAATAGTAAGTAGGAGACAATGATGTGAAGATACAGATGAAGATCGCCACATACCGATCGAAAACGTTTATCTCAGTAAGTTTTTACAAATTTACAAAATTTAAAGTTCAGATAGTCATAAACTAATGTTAAAGCGAATAATTAAATCTCACCGAACGTAATGGACTACAAAATTCAAGAGTAATTAGAAGTATAACATAAATTAAACACTGCTAACACAGTACACACAGCTGGACATTCAGACTAGTACCGATAGCTCATTGCTTATCAGGCTACATGGGAGCTAGTGTGGAGGGCTATGCAAGTGTCACAGCCACTATATTCGATTAGTTCACGTATTTATTGGACAGACCCTTGTAATTTATTAATTGTTAAGGAGTTGTATGTATTAAGGTTAGGCTATGTGTTTAATATTATTTAAAACCTTGTATTTTACTTGTTAATTAACCCTAAAACTCATGACCGCCATACATTATATACATTTCCTTCATAAATATAGAGTAATAAAAACCATCTTTAATTTTTTGTAAAAATATCAAGAGATAAAAAATGGCATGTGCATACAAAAAAATAACAGTTACTGATGAAGGTTCATCCAAGCATCATGATAAGCAAATGAATGTTACCAGACTGTTACATGTAACAATCTGTTAACAAACCTGTCAGTTATGTATTGTCCTTTGAACAAGATATATGAACCTAGTTGCACTAATAAAATTAGAGAATTATTAAACACTAATTAATATTTTTTGTTTTAAGATTTTCTCAGACAGAATCCAACAGATCTGAGAGCATTCAACTGCGCTCACATGGAGGTCAAGAAAGAGATTGCACATAATATACTTCAATAAACTTTGTATTGCTTCTTTACTACTTTTCTTGTTTTTTGTAATGTTTGTACTGCAGAGAATAATATAATTAAAAGTGATAGATTATATGTGTTTATTAACAGTATACAGACTGAGATGATAACAAAAAAACATGTTTAAATTAGGTTATGAAAAAAATCCTAATTTTGTGTCTCTTCAAAATAAGGGGAAACTACAACTAACGCTAAAATTGTGTAATAAATATTTTATAGAGAATGAATGTTTTAAAATGTGAACATTCATCAAATACTTTGTTTTTATTAAATATGAACAATGATGAGAAAGATTTTACATATTTTCTTCACTGCCAACTTGACATTTTATTTTCTTAATGTACCTATATGTGGCAGTGGACGTCTATATTTAGTTTAGTATTGTTGGATTCAATGTTGAAAAAGTTCACAATTTATTTTTTAAGAACTAAATGCATCCTTACAAAATACTGTAATGTAAATACTGTATATGTAAAATACTGTAATTTAAGTACAAATGTACAATATTGTAGTGAAACATAATGATATTATAGGTGGAGAATTATTTGTAAAGTGAGGAGTGTTTATTGAAGTGTCATACGGTATTGAACTCGTTGTTTATGTTTATTAATCAAATCCAGTCAAAAAATCTTATAGTTAACATTCAGAAATATTATAGTTATCATTGAATTTTTTTAATACCAAATCTATCCTAATTATAAGCTTTGTTCACCTTTATAAGCTGTATATACCTTTATACATAGGTATATATATGAATTTAGTGTAACACAGTGCTATTATAAGTACGGAATTATTTGTTAAGTGTTATGTTTGTAAAGTTAGGTTATGTTTAAAATGACAATTTATAGAACTTTTAAAACATTAATGATGTTTTGCTATAACTGAAATCAACTCTCTCTTATTTAGAACATATGTTTTAACTAACAAAAGAAGTTGAGAACTTCGATAATGTTCAAGTACTGTGATTGCCCACTAATCCGATACCTTCGGAATGTTTATCGTGCTCAATTATTGAAAATGCCATATTGCCAAACATAAGTTCTCTGATTGAGTTCACACCTGCAAATCAACGGCATTTCGCGTATGTATTTTGGATATTACATGACTTGTCTATCAGTAATTGTTTAGATTATTTGTTTATTCCTTTTTCCATAAATTTTGAAATAAATATGTACAAAATATTTTTAAAGGTTTACAAGATTTTTTATTGAGGAATGAAGAATATTCATGTTCTAACTATTACAAAACCTAGTCTTGAGTTTTTAACCAGGGTGGTTATAATGCAGATGTATGCATTACTGAATAGAAAACTATAATTTTATTATATAATTTATTTATTTACAACGGAAAATATAAATTTCAATAATTACTTCAAAACTTAATGCTGAAAAGACATAAAACTGGAAAATTATTTGAGTGATCCAATACACATCAGTAAGACCATTGTTAATGAGCTAACTTTGATCCTTGATAAACAGAAAGTAAGTCAAGTGTTTCTAAACTTCAAAAATAAATCATTAATTGTCTAATCTTCCTACTTTCTACAAATACTGGCCCAAAATACTATAATATAAAAATGCTTGATCTAGGTATAAAATTGATGTTACAAAATGCAAACAATGGCAGTTTAAAAAAAAATAGTTGTAAATGAATTGCTAGAAAACCACTTCCAGGAAGTTAGCTCAAAGAATGAAACCATGCAAATGTAAACCCGTCTCGGGTTCTAGAACAAAAACATTACTGTTAGTTCTTTTCTAAAAATTAAAAAATGGCAATTTTAATAGAAACCTGATTTACCTAAGATTACGTATATATGGAACGTTATAACTAGCTATGCTACAATATTTGGGTGTTAATATTAAATTAGATACAAGCCAAGATATCTAGCCCGGATGCTCACCCTACGCATTCTAACTGCAAGATATTTTTCACATAAAATGAATTCATTCAATTGAGAGCTATACCAAACGTAAGTACCTTGAATATAGGGGTAAATTTGTTAATCAATGATCCTAAATGTCAGTACTAAATTTTGCAATATGCACCTAAATGGACTAGCTATGTCTCAGAGTCATGAGAAAATCACTGTAACAGAGGATAAAGATTTTAACAAACATTAAAAGACATTTCCCAAGGTCAATATTTTTAGTGGAATTTTTAATTTTTATAAATAAAATTTTATACTTTGCCTTTAGGATCTTGTTATTTTTGGCAAACCTTTAAATTTATTTTTTAAATGAATACTATAGTGTACATTTAAGAATACTTAAATTTATTGTTCTATTCTAACAAGGAAATTTAAATTAAGAACAAATTTAATTTAACTCATTCAATTAGTGTCTCTAATTTTAAGCCTTAGAATATGAAATAATTTAAGGAAAAAAAAAGTTATTAAGTTTAGGAAAGTTTCCAAATTGAAGACAAGGATTATATTTATGAATGTTCTATAAATGTCAATTTTTTAGCCAACAACGGTCTGACTCGTAGTCTATAAGTCGGCATCAACCCATCGTCTCAACATTTAGAACCGATGCATAGCCCTGAAATTTAGCACCAAAATATAGTCTCAACATTTAGTGCCATACATAGCTCACATATTTAGAGCTGATGTATAGCCCTCAATTATATTTGTAGGGCATGTATAGCGTGAACTGGCCGCGCAGTAGCTACAGCGCACTGCAATACATCAAAGTCAATTTATTTTGATACTAAACTTAAAATCTAAATATTTAACTTTTGGTTATAATTTTATACAACATTACTATATACCTACATTAAAATATACCTATCCCAGTATCCAGTCAGGATAGATTTGGTTATAAATTTATTCAGTATTACTATCTACCTATATTTAAGTATACCTATGAAGTATCCAGTAAAGATAGATTTGGTTATAATTTTATACAACATTACTATTTACCTATATTAAAATAATACCTATGAAGTATCCAGTAAGGATAAATTTGGTTACAGTTTTCTGCATTGACAATAAGTCTAAATATTTACCAAAATTACAACCAAATCTATCCTGACTGGATACTTCGTAGGTATATTTTAATATATGTATATAGTAATGTATAAAATTATAACCAAATCCATCCTGACTGAGTACTTCGTAACTATATTTTAATACAGGAATATAGTAATTTAAAAGATTATAACCAAATCTAGACATTGTGTAGTGCGCTATAGATAATGCGCACCCAGTTTACGCTGTAGGCCTACATGCCATTACAGGCTAACATTAAAAATTTTAAAAAAAGTAACTTTTTTTATTTTCCACAGAAAAAAGTTGATATTTGTGTTCTACATATTGAAACGAGTAATTTAAAATTAAAAATTCTTATAAATATTTACAAGTGTTTTAGTGAAAACTAGTAGCCGGAAACAACAAATATTAAAAAACTGTTTAAAAAACCGTCATTAAGAGTATATTTTTACCGTAATCTCAAACATATGTAAATTACGTTCATAATAAAAATACCATTTTATAAATTTCAGAAATGATTAAATAGGGTAGGTAATTGTTTACATTCCTAAACCGGGACTAATATTTTCATGAAACATTCAGAAACATGTAAAAAGACTATTTTCATTGAAATTATTTTTTTTGTGCCTAGAAACATAATTTTTTTCTTAACCTTCAATCACACGCGCCAACTACTCGGACATAAACACACGCGCGAGGTATTTTCCACCCCATTTCTTATCTTAAAAAAAAGTTAATTATCACTAAATTTTCATCTTTATAAAATTGTGTGTGTGAATGTTGTTGTTTATAAAACGTTTTATAGTATTTTTATGGGTTTATCACTTGTAGATTTTTTTTGTAGTAATATAGTCTAAATGCACTTAAATTTACTTTATAAATTGTAACTTTTTTTTCAAATTAAAATTAAACATTTATTCATACATTTTAGTAAGTTGTAATGGCTAGATTCTTTAGAGGACTTTTCAAAAAGTTAGACAGCATAAATACAACAATATGTTTATTTGAAAAAAAAATATGTAAATTCAGCTTGAAAATCGTCAAAATTTGCCACACTCAAAATTTAAAATTATTCGTCATAATGAAAAATAATTCTTATTACTATGCAATTTACTTCATATTTAGACAAGTAAACATTAGTAAATAACTTTTTACATTGGAATAAAATATTTCAAAAAATGTACACATTTTATTAGGTGAACAAAAATTAGCTAAATTCATAACTGTGTACAGAAGTATTGGTTTAGAAGTAAACATTAGTTCAGTCCAAATTAAAAAGTCAAAAAAAATTAAAAAGTAAAGATTTTTTTAAATTAATATTTTCAAAATGTATTTTTTATTCAGGTGCACATTCTTCACAGTATATAAAGGAATGTCCCTACAAAGTAATTTGTTGCAGTTGCAGCATAAAGTGGTTGTCTTCCACTTTTTGCAGCGGGCAAACTTCGCATCGTCCAGAACTTCTTTTATTTTTATTTCTCGAGTTTCCTCAACACCACTTATGTGCTTCACACCTGCTTTTATATGCAAAGTTAGTCCTGGCAGTAAGGCTCTTGATGCAATATGGGGTTTTGAAAGTTCTTGACCCAGAATTTTAATTTTTTTTTATGAGAAAAAGACAAAATTACAACAAAAAAGATAAATAAATATGTTAAACCCCAATAAAAGACTCACACTAAAAAACTATTCTAATTAAAAAACAATAACTTAAAAATGTACCGACAAAAATTTTTGGACGAGAACACACGCGCGGGGTCAAATTCACCCCGCACTTAAAACAACGATGTAAACACAATGACTGGTACGCCACAACGGGTTGACCTTGAGTGACAGTGTGGAGGAAGAAGTGAAAAACAACTACCTAGGAGGGGAGCGAAAACAAAAATTTTTTGGAGTTGCCTCAGAGAGAAATGAATGGTGTGGGGTGCTTTACACCCCGGCGCGTGTGTTTGAAGGTTAAATTAAAGTTGGTGTTTTAATTAAATTAAAGAGGTGTGTTTATCGGACAAGAACCAACGTCATTAAGAGTATATTTTTACCGTAATCTTA
The DNA here is from genome assembly GCA_036971475.1 of Prosapia bicincta. Classification (NCBI taxonomy): domain Eukaryota; kingdom Metazoa; phylum Arthropoda; class Insecta; order Hemiptera; family Cercopidae; genus Prosapia; species Prosapia bicincta. The sequence continues at coordinate 136,800,054 of JBAIZL010000002.1, forward strand.
AACATATGTAAATTATGTTTGTAATAGAAATATCATTTTATAATTTTCAGAAATGATTAAATAGAGGTGTGTTTATCGGACAAACATGTTCAATGTTCCAACCTTAGTACTAACTTCCTGCCAATAGAAAACCTTATAGGCATTAGGGTGCCATCAAATTGTATCAATGATAAGGGAGAAAATCTTATACTGCTTGTATATGCTATTCAAGAATCCACAAAGTATTTTATATACAGTACTCTTTATTTTTAAAACCTCAAAAAATGTAACTTTCAATGAAAGATATTAAATTAATTGGTAATTGTGATATAGCGGCCACCTGAGGTATAAATTGGAAATTGTTCAAAACCACAAATATATATATATATATATATATATATATATATATACACACGTATACACATTTTTTTTTTTTTTTTTTTTTTTTTTTTGAAGCAAGCAAACTCTGTTTAATGTAGGAGTTTCTCAATAACATATTAAGTACATACCTGACTGAATGCACTGTACTGCTTCTTCTGCTGTAGTCCATTTCGGTTCTCTTTGAATTGGTTGAGCTATTTCAGGACTGTATGTAAAATATGTTCGTCGCTTATTATTGTTTTTATTAGAAGCAATAGTTGAAGCCCCCCAGCCAGTTCTAAATAAAACTTTATTAAATCGAGTAGATAATCTTTGAACAGGAATAGCCATAGTAAACTGAACAGCAAGTAATCCTTTCACTTTACTAACAACTTCACAATTAACAATAACACTGCCTTTGACACTAACGACTAATTGAAGTTTTATAGAACTGCACTTAACTCCAATGCAGCCTATTTCCCTCCGTTTCTAAAACTTTTCCCTGTTGACACAAATATTCCCTACATATTACTATTAATAAAGTATTGTTTAGTAGATATCAGAAAAAAACGTTTGATGTATTGTACTAAAATCAATAAAAATTTAGTAATAAATATTAGTCCGGGTGAATCAATAGATTGAGAAGGAAGAAAATGGTTAAGGTTCCGGAAGAAAATATTTATTTTCATTTTAGTCTGCTTAAACTTATACATTAAGTTGGACATGCTTTAACATTTATATAACATATATGAATACTTTATAAAGATATATATATATATATATATATATATATATATATATATATATATATATATAAATTCAAATATAATTCTTGTATTTGTATATTGACTTTCGTTCTTTATATATATATATATATATATATATATATATATATATATATATATATATATATATATATATATATATACACATTTGTAAAACATTTATTTTTTTATCATATATGTAATGTTTGCTATATGTTTGAACATTTTCAAAACATTAATATTGGAGTTGAAATGGATTTGAAAACTCAAAATTGGCTCAGTTGTTTTTAATAAACGTTTCCACGTCTTCAATCGAAAAATACAATATCAGGCGACGCAGAAAGACATCACGGATAAGACAAAATTATGGAAGCTCTCGCTAACGCCCCAAAAGTACAAAATATTGCAAGACAGAAAAGTCGGGCATCCTTTGGCGCAAGTGAAACGTTACTAATTTAATGTGTTGGCTTAATTTTTTTTTTTTTTTTTGACGTAATAATGAGCAAATTGCCTCGAAATGTAAATAAATTTGGTGATGACTCCCAAAATTTACAAATTGAAAAAAAAATCATTTCAAGAAAGCACCATGGCACACGTTTTACTCGGCTCATATACATTACGAATTAACTGGCACACATGTCCTACTTTTTGACGATTAGTCACACAATTATTTTAGATGACCAAAAAAACACTTACAGGCCCTATTCCACACACAAAACAGAAAATCTACACACTTTTTATTTCTATTGCCAAAAAACGATACATAAAAATAAAATAAAGCCAAAACGTTGAATTTGTAACGTTTTAAGTGTGCCATGGAGGGGAGGAGAATCTGCTATTTTCCAAAATTTTTAATTTTTAGGGCATGAGGTAAAGTTTTTATATATTTTTTTTAATTCTCAATTACTCTCTGCATTGCTGGGTATGAATTTGTTTACTAAAATTGAACAAGTGTCAGCGGGAAATAAATACCTTATTTATTAATTCCTTACTTTTACAAATTTTTTAAACAGCTATATTTTTTAAAAGTAGATTATTACTACTCCAATAACTAACCTTTTGTTCTCCTTCTCCTTTTGTATTTATACATTAGGTAAAAATTTACTGAGACAAAATATTTTCAACCTTAGTAGATGATCTTTGCAGTACTTGCCATCTTAAAACACTGACAAAAATGACCTAATCTTTAATTAAATAATACTTAAATAAGTGAATACGTAAGAGCTTACTTGCTGCAGCTTTTCGAAACAATCGTTTCTTTTACAAAGCAAAGCCTGTACTCCTTTTACGAGTGAATTCAAGATGATTACAAGCAACTTTAATTACCTAACTTGGTTAAAAAACATTTTGTCTCAGTAGGTTTTATAAAAATTTACCAAAATTATAGCTTCAACAAAAAGTTTAGTAGGGAAATAATAAAGTTAAAGTTTTGCTGATTGTAATGAACAATAAAATTCATGAAAAAAATATGTGACTTTCAAAAACATAAGCAAGCATTTATGAACTATTACATAAGCCCAAATTATTATAATAAAAACAAGTGTTTTTACTACTTGCAATATATATATATATATATATATATATATATATATATATATATATATATATATATATACAAATATATACAAAGTGTATAATGCGGACGAGACTGGATTAAATTTTAAAGCCCTTCCCACTAAGTCTTGCTTCTAAAGAGGAATCTTCTGCGCCAGGCTTCAAAACGAACAAACAGCGTCCCACAGTTTTAGCCTGCAGTAATGACCCGGGAACAAATTGGAAAATCCTCCAAGCCACGCGCCCTTAAAAATATGAACTTGAATCCTCTCCCTGTTCATTACAGAAATCAGTGTAAGGCGTGAATGACTGGTAATATTTTCAAGGAGTGGTTCAAAAATGTATTTTCAAGGCCATATTTCTTGAATTTCCTTTTTTTTGACACTAGCATTTTACGAATTCTCTCCTCTTCAAATGGAACAACAGTTAAATTTGAAACTTAGACACTTAAAAAGACATACATTAAAATAATAACAAAAACAAGTTAGCATAAGTAAGCATGTGGTCCCATATTGCAGGCCGAGAAACATTAAAGTGTAGACGCAGACATCGCATAATACACATCTCCCGAGTTCCCAGGGTAATAGGCTTAGGCTTAATATGGTTACATATATTATTCACCCAGATTTATTCAAGCAGTGAACAAGATCCAAGCTTGGGTCTTATCCCTACCTCTGTAACTCTGGTGATTTTACAACTTCTCTCTTCCAAAACGTCTTTTGTAATGTAAAAAGCCGTGCAAAAGGAACTCTGCACAAATACGTTATACGAAAGGGCGCTTGTGAACAAAACCTCAGCAATCTGACTGTGCGTGACAAAGATTAAATTCACACTAAAGCTATGAGGATGAAATGTACAAAAATAGGTTGGGCTGTTTCCTAGAATGCAGATTATGGAGTAAAGAGCTGGAAATAAACTTCTGACAACTGGAAAGACGATTCCTTAACAAATAATGATAGGTGCGAAGAAAAACTCCGCATGCTCCCTCTCGAAGGTTAAGAGGGTTTTATGTATTTATTATTAAATTTAACCACAGTATATTCCTAATAAATAATAACAAAAAGAACATAATCATACTCAAATGAAGTCGCTTATTGCAATCATCTTGAATTCACTGAATAAATCAAAAATAATTATTGAGAAACTGAGTGAAAACTAACTTACTTGCTGATGCTTTTCAAAGCAATTGTTTGATTGTGCCATCCACAGTTGACACAATAGTTTCATTGTTCAACTGTACGAAGCCAACCCAGTAATCATAAGAAATCCCTTATACATCTTCTTTCCACAAAATTACGATTTTCTCCTTTATTTTGTTACCCCCTGTTTGTCTCTTCTACGATATTATTGTGGGATATAAACTGTTTCCTCCATTAATCTGTATAGTTAAAATAATAAAGCCTTATTTATATTTACCTTCTACTGGTAATTATAAACCCTTTACACATATGTTACTGATCTAAATTTTCATCTTTGGTGGCTTTGTTAGCGAGTAATGGTGTTTGTAATTTCTCTTTAAAAACATTGTATAATTTTATCTAAGTAAAAATAAAGAGAAAATTTGATTTTATACAATGTTGTGAGGTTTTCCTTATAACCTAGTGTTAGATCCCATGCTTTTTAAAATAGTACATTTTGTGGGCATTAGCGCCAATTAATTTTGTCAGTGTTCCTTTGGACTGTCTGCATTTTCAGTAATTTTTTTGGGAATATTACTTGGTCTTGAGGGTAATATAAATTTCGATCTTTCTACTGTTACCATAATTTGAGTAGCCACTTGGATTAGAAAATTGCTTATAAACAGTAAACCAGAGGCTTCTAATGATAGGGACAGTGTTATAATAAGGGCAAACTTTGTCTTAGTATGGTCCCTGGCGACACACCATTCTATAGTGTGAACCAATCAACATTTTGACTCAAAGATATATTGTTTAACAGTTGGGAAGTGAGTTTTAGAGAAATGGAAGAATACTGCCTTGTACACACACAATTTAAAAGTGTTTATTAAGTTTGTAACCCACAAAATGTGCTAAAAATTTAAATATGTTTAAACATTTTTCTGAGAATAGGTTTTAAATTGAACTGATGTATAATTTGTATATAGTGGTGTTGTATTCAGTTAATAGTGAATTATAATTGGAAATTTTGTTATTTTGACTATGGTAGTTCCATAAACGAAGAAAATCATTTATATTACTATACAATGCAGGAGAAAGAAAATATATAACTGGACTTACATTCAGTTCATTTGTTTGTTAGTAATTGAGGTTTGAATTCAAGTTCAAACAGTTTCTGCATATTAAGGTTATACACACTTAATTGCAAAAACGTTTTAGCGTGTCTCTGTATTATCACTCTCAAATCATGCTACTTTCCGCCTTTTAGAAATTGTAAGAAAAATGTAAAGAAATATATTAATTAATTATAGTGTTTTATAACAGTTTTATTAAAAAGCAGTACAAATATACAATTCAAAAATATATTTGCAAGTTGGTCTCAATTGGCACAAGATATATTAATTACACATAAACAGGAATGTTTCATAGTATGAGTTTCATGTTAATAAATTTATATTTATCACAGCAAAATGAAACAACAAGATATAAATGCTAATTAATAAGTAACAATATTTATCACATATCAATTTTACATGCAGTTCAACTGTAGTTGATACATATTTTTAAACAAGCCACAATGACTGTGTTATAATATAAAATTATTTCAAAATATAAGTATTTTAGCACAAAATAGTATCAAATAACAATAGTGAATTTACTTGCAGACTCCAGCAATATAAAACCATTATGTATCACATAATCTATTTTCACAAAGCGTTTACTTTTAAATATTACTCAATTACAAGTAGATGGTAAACAATAATAATTGTATAGATTTTGTACCATATAATATTTCAATTGCAATTTTATAGAAAATAAATGGTGCAATAAAAGTCTTATTTGTAATTTCTGAAATATCTATTCGATATGAGTGTTTTTGTTGGGGCGTTAGTTTTTAAAGTTTGAATTACATGATATAGTAAAAACAAATCGTAAAATGTAGTAAAGGTACTGCGTAAACGCATAAAGTGCACTGTTTTGTAATATTTAGTTCTATGAAGTAAGTTTTTCCGACTTCGGTAAAACTTACTGTTTCTAGTTAGCATGATTTCTTGCAGGGGAAACACAAATATCTAACAGAAGTTGGCATCTTAATGAATCAGAAAGTCAATATATAATTTTTAAATAACACAAGTTAGTGATACTAGTTTTACAAATTAAAAAAAAATAGTTTTTTTATTTTTAATCAACAAATATTTTTTGTGTCAAGTTCCAGTAGTTATTTACTATAAAGAATCCACGTAGCTTAGAAATTTACTTCACAAATGTGTTATACGGTATGGTTTAGCCTGGGACTTCCTAGCCTAAAACTAGGTTTCTAGGATCCAATATAGCTGTGTTTTTTTTTTTATTCAATTCAGTTTCTTAGAGTAGAAAAGGTGTGTTTACATATCTATATCTTGGAGCTAGCTTCATAACCAGTATTAAAACAAAAAAACTGGGGATTTTTATTGTTTTTCCTAATCTGTTATTATGCATGGAATCACAACATTGTTAAGGCGTGACTCCTGTTTATTAACTTTCTGGTGACACAAAATGATCATGTGAAGCTATTTGCAGATTCACTTAGTTTTGTCTGGATCCATCCATCCTAACACTAACTGGACTTTTCAAAGGCACAATCTGAATTCATTGTAAAGAGCCATGCCCAGTAATTACAACAAAAAAAGTTTCTAGAGTGGAATTTCCCTTTCGTTTTCATACTATTAAACTTATGTGCTTTTTCTAATTCTCCAATAAAGCTGTAAAATTTTAAAAACCTTTCGATATATTTTCTTATTTTGTCAAGAAATTAGTTTCAAGACTAAATACCCATTACCTTAAAACAATTTTTAAAAAAAATTAACTGAAGCGAACAGCAATACAATCAGTTATTGTTCAGAAAAGAAGAAAAAAAGAAATACTTTGGATATGTTTTTGAGGCTCTTGCGCAAATCTTTCCTTGCTAAAGGATTTGTTAAAATGTTTTTAAGGCTTACATTTAAAATAATATATGTGTTCTAAATACTTTTTCCTGTTTCCATATTATAAATATTTCTAATTTATAAAGTGTTTCTATCACAAGAAAACTATCTACTGAATTGTTTTTTTTTATTTAGATGTCTGTTACAGTCAGGAACCAACTTTATACAAATTGTCTTTGAATGGATGAACAACTTTCTAATCTACAAACATAAAAAATGAGTAACTCACAATTATACACAGAAGTACTTCTTTGTAAGAAAGTTAGATAATAATTTAAATTGTAGAGGACAATCTTCGAAGTATATGAAAGTTGAAAGTAGCAATTTGCTTACAAAAATTGCAGACATTTTCAACAGTTAATGTGTTTGGTAGTGTAACAGCAATTTTAAGTATTCAATTTTAATTACAAAACTTCTCAAAATTGTCTCACCTAAATTAAGTAATTTATGCTCCAAGGTAACCAGCAAAGATTGTTGGCCAAACAATTTATAACTTACTTGATAGTGTAAAACTTAACCCTTTGCACTCCACTGCAGGATATAAATCGACAATAGAGGTAAGCGTTTTAGCTTTAATGAACCGAGAAACAATAGAGACACAGTTCTCTGAAACCAGGCAATACCAGGTACTGTTTTTTGTTGTATCTACTCTGTAGTCGGGTATAATGCGGCTTTATTTTTCTGGCGTTCTACTCCAAAACCAATATAGTTTGGCATTTTTTAATTATGATAATCTTTGGATTTTGTATTAACTTTGAACAAAAACCTTATTTTTCCTAAGTTGGTGGTTCAGGTAAAATCTAATAATAGAACAACACATTCCGCCATTTCACATTGTCACAAAGTGTCTTGGTTTCTCATACACAATTACAAAGTTTCAAGTGCCTTTTTGGCAGAATATATTATTTAATTTTTTTAAAGGTTACTAGTGTTGAAGTTTGTTTTAAAGGCTCTCGTTGATCAACTGATTATGTATTTGTTTTGTTTTATTTAGCTAAAGTCTTGTGGTTTAAAAGTAAGTTTTATTTCACAATTGAAGAAGCCAATGTTATAAGAATTATGCAGCTATTGGAGGAGGAAGAAGGTATGTTATAAGAATTATGCAGCTATTGGAGGAGGAAGAAGGTATGTTATAAGAATTATGCAGCTATTGGACGAGGAAGAAGGTATGTTATAAGAATTATGCAGCTATTGGATGAGGAAGAAGGTATGTTATAAGAATTATGCAACTATTGGACGAGGAAGAAGGTATGTTATAAGAATTATGCAGCTATTGGACGAGGAAGAAGGTATGTTATAAGAATTATGCAACTATTGGACGAGGAAGAAGATATGCTACCTGATTTATGCAGCTATTGGACGAGGAAGAAGGTATGTTATAAGAATTATGCAGCTATTGGACGAGGAAGAAGGTATGCTATCTGAATTATGCAGCTATTGGACGAGGAAGAAGGTGTGTTATCTGAATTATGCAGCTATTGGACGAGGAAGACGGTTTGTTATCTGAATTATGTAGTTATTGGACGAGGAAGAAGGTATGTTATCTGAATTATGCAGCTATTGGACGAGGAAGAAGGTATGTTATCTGAATTATGCAGCTATTAGACGAGGAAGATGGTATGTTATCTGAATTATGCAGCTATTAGACGAGGAAGAAGGTATGTTATCTGAATTATGCAGCTATTAGACGAGGAAGATGGTATGTTATCTGAATTATGCAGCTATTAGACGAGGAAGAAGGTATGTTATCTGAATTATGCAGCTATTGGACGAGGAAGAAGGTATGTTATCTGAATTATGCAGCTATTGGACGAGGAAGAAGGTATGTTATCTGAATTACGCAGCTATTGGACGAGGAAGAAGGTATGTTATCTGAATTATGCAGCTATTGGACTAGGAAGAAGGTATGTTATCTGAATTATGCAGCTATTGGACGAGGAAGAAGGTATGTTATCTGAATTATGCAGCTATTGAACGAGGAAAAAAGTATGCTATTTGAATTATGCAGCTATTGGACGAGGAAGAAGGTATGCTATCTGAATTATCTGACGATCAGGAAACTGATTCAAATGGTTCTTTTGGTAAATTTTTGGATTTAGAGAATGATGAGTCTGATATTGACATAGAAAGTGATAATGCAAAAGTAATTACTATGATGAAAATAATCAGGATTGGGAAGAAAGGACTGAGGAAGAAAATTTTTAAGCCTTTCAGTTTTCAGAAAATTCTGGTTACTGACTCCCTTCTCAAATTGTACCAGTAACAGAAAAAGATTTGTTTCAACTGTTTTTTTCATGTTAACTTTTTCAGCAAATTGTCGACAAAACTAACAGATTCACAAAGATTATAATAAAGTTTGTAATACCCCACTTAAGCTGACATGGACAAATTTAAGTATCAAAGAGTTCGAATCTTTTTTGGGTGTGTTAATTAATATGGATTTACATCTTTCAGCCGCATTACAATCTTATTAGTCGGAAGATACCAATCTTATTGGAGTGACAAATTCCCATTATTTAGTGATGATTTTACAAGGGCCAAATTTTTTGGGGCTCACACATGGCACCTCCATCAGAAAACATTGTGCATACACTGTCAAGAAGCGCTAAAGTGCGCAATGTTTTATAGTATTTAGATAAAAAGTACAAAGAGTTTTACTTGCCAATACAGGACCTTTCAATTGTCGATAGGTAGGGCTTAAGGGCAGAGTTTCCTTCAAGACTTTCAATAAAGATAAGCCCACCAGGTGTTTTTCAAGAAATGAAAAACGCCTCCTAGATCCTTATAGTCTGATGACAAACGGCTTTGTCACATTTCTTTTCATACTCCATACAAATGGCAAAAGAAGAGCAGGGAATGTAAAGTTTGCAGTGATAGATCTTAAGGGCTACGAAAGGAATTCATTACTTACAGCCTAATATGCCTCGGCAATCCTGCTCTGCATGTAGGAATGATTTGAAAAATTCCACATGCAAGTGAAATATAAGTAAAAGCATTATATTTTAAAATAAATTTGTAATTTGTTTACATATAACACTTAAACTTATAACTTAATATTTATTTTATTATTAAAAAAATATCGTATAATTGCAAAATATTAATTATTTAAAGTCTTTATAAATGACAGCACAACTGAGAGAAAAAATGTGTTACAAGCTATTGGAGTGGTATTGCAGGCAACGTGATGCTAGTATCGAAATAGACGTGGCAAAGTCGTATGCCGATTCATACCCGGGTTCTGGTGCTGTGCCTAACAAGCATTCTCACTGTTGGAGTGCAAAGAGTTAAATAATTTCAATGCCAAATAAAGCTGTAATACATGAATTAAAAAAAAAATAATAAATTATCTTAATGTATAGAAACTTTATTTAAAAGAATAGACTACATATCCAGTTAGTCAAAAATCATTGACTTAATGAAATAAAATTAACTAAGCATTCTTGCAAATTAAACTATTTCATTATATACATTATCAGGTATTTTTAATGACAAGCTTCACAATTATGAAACAAAGCCACTGAAATCTTAATTATAAAAAATGCATTGCTGTGTTCTAATTAAAAATATATTTAAACACACTTATAACAATACATAAATGCTTTATAAACATAACAAATCTGGACACTTACAAATAGAATGTGATTTAAACTAAGAATAGTGTTATCAGTTGTCAATCTCTACTTTCTCAAATTGCATAAGGGAGTACACAAAAATAATTGTAATTAATTACAACCCTGCATCTAAATTTAGATCAATATGGTTAGTAGTGTTACCTGTGTTTAATTAATGTACTTCTCAGCTATCTTCAGTGATTTGAAGTTAATGTCAGCAAATTTCAACAGATAATTTAACCCTCAAGGACGCGCGCTGTTGTAAAAAGTACAACAGTTTTAATATTTTGATTCTTGTTGAAACCTGTTGGTAGTTATTTGTTCAAATCACCGTTCTATTCTTCTATTGGTCCCCCCACTACTCTTATCAGTTGTCATCAATGTCTTTATTCTATCAACATAGCCTCAATGTGCGATTAGTTCTGGTCAGTCATCACTGTTGTACAAAATACAACAAGGCGCCTTCTGACGTTTTTATTTTTTCGGTGCAGTTTTTTTTCTCCACGATGGAACGTAAGATTTTTATATACATTTTTTTAAAGAATTATGTAATTATTTGTTTTGTTCAACATGTTTATAAATTTTCATGTTTTTAGGAGTGAATTTGGAAGACATTCCAAAAATTTTACAGGATCTTTCTGATGAACAAATTGATAATGCTGATTTTATTGAAAGTGACGATGATCTGAGCGACGGTGAAGCTGAAAAAAGTGATCATAACTCAGAAAGTGAATTGGAAGGTGATTAGCATTCTACGTAAGAACAAACGGGAAATTCCACCAGAATTTCTGAATAATAAAACCAATCAGCCAGGTACTTCCTTGTTTGGGTTCCAGAATGATCGAACCATGGTCTCATACACGACAAAAAAAAAAAAAATAAATAATAATAAAGCTGTAATATTGATTTCGACTATGCACGACTCAGATGATGTTGACGAACAAACAAATAAGCCAGAAATTATATTGCAGTACAACAGAACGAAAGGTGGAGTTGACAGTAATGACCAGCTTTGTGCTACATATAGCGTTGCCCGCAGGACAAGAAGATGGCCAGTTACATTATTTTTTGATCTGATAAACATTGCTGGGATCAACTCACAAGTAATTTTTTCATTGGTAAAACCAAACTTTTAATAACTCGATTGAAAGTTAAGGAAAATGTAGAAAACCGAGATGTTGTATAAAATACAACAACGCGCCTACTTACGTTAGATAAAAAGGCGCGCGTGCATGAGGGTTAAACATGAAATGTGTGGCTTGGTGGAATAGAAAGCCAAAAATAACAAACATGTCAGCCCTGGCCATGACCTAAACGATCATTAAAAGTTGACAGGTGATGAGGGTTAAAATTACAATTCTGATCCTGAATTCAGTAATGCCAACACAAATGAAGCCCATAAAATGCAGTGAAATTTTGGTATGATGTGAAAGGGACTGTTAATACTTCCTCCAAACCAGACAGTGAAGCAGAATATCTACTTGGTTACCAAGATAATACAAGAAAACATGCAACAAAACTCTCAGATGATAAGTGATTTCACTTTTACAAAAATTTGTTTTAAAGTTAGATGAACTCTTTAGTGGCAGTTGATTTTTATAAGATACTGGTATTTTCTACAAATATTTGTTCTTGGCATCAAACAGTTTTTGACAAAAAAATTGTTGTCTCTTAATACTCTCATATATTTGACCTAGATGACTTTTTGTTCACATTATTAATCATGCAGACCTAATGAATGTGCTTCTTTTAGAAATCTGTAATGAAAAATAGTTTTTTCACAGGCCAAAACAAAATTCTCAGTTAATAATTTCAAAGATTTAGAAAGTCAGAAGAAATTAAATAAAAATAGAGCACTTTTAAGAGAACTACAATATTTGTAAAGTAATAAAAGTATTTTTTTTTCTGAAATTACAATTATTTTTGTTTATTCCTAGAATATAAACAGCCTGTACTTGTTTACCAACAAGCCAACTTGGGAAGCAGGATTGATATTTTGTACTGCTAGCCTACACGACTTAATTTAAAAAAATATTATGGCCTCTTTCTTCTAGAACTTTTAAAAATCCTGAGAATTACTCGTTTAAAAAAGCTTGTACACATGAACATTTTTTAATAACCATGTTTTGATGCCCTCCCTTCCTCTCTCTCTCTCTCACACACACGCACACACACACACACACACATACACTTAAATCTAAAATCTTATGATAAAACCCTGGTAATCCAAACCTGTATATAATTAGAAACAAGTTTCTTGCTTCAAAACAAAATACACAATACACAGACAGAACAATTAAATTTTATTTTAACTAGTAATGCTGAGTAATAAATAAGAACAATTAAACTGTGAAGAGAATCGAATAACTTCATTTTACATAAAACCCTCTTCCAATACATTAATATGAAAAAATTATTTAAAAAAATATTAAGAAGAATGATAAACACTTAACATAACAACAATAAAGTATTTTATTTCTGGTGATTTCAAATAAGAAAAATGTTATTCTAGAAGTCATCCACAATATGCCTTTACCAATATTAAGAGCTTTTAAAAAAAGGTGTTTGTTTTCTCCATAATATTTTGTTTTGAGGATGTTTTTTCTTGTAGAGCAAATCCTGTTTTCAATCAACAGATTTCTCTAAATGAAGTTTGATTCAAATTAGTTTGAATTAATTAAATTTTACTATAAAAAACTATTTTCAATTAGAGATGTAATAACGGTTTGGTAGAAAATTATGATTCTAAGAACTGAGATCCTGCTAAACAATATAAATTTTTGGTTCTAAAAATTCTAAATTGTTATTAGTGCAGAATATTTCACTATAGATTATAAGAAACATTATAAGGCCAATTTCACAAAAACGCCAATAGAATGCATTAGAAAGTTTCTTTATTATTTGGGAATCATAATATTATATCCTCGACTCATTTCAGTGGTTGATGGCCATGAACAGTATTGTTTTGCTTAGTTTTGTCATATGGAGATGCATTTAGTGGAAAGCCTGTATGTGATAAGTGGATGTATTTGCTCATCGATACAACAGCAAGCGGTTCCAGTTCTTTGTTTACTTATTTATTTTGTTATGTATAGTTTTTTGGATTCCTATATAATGTTTATAATTTATGTTTTATTCATTTCAAAAACTTATTGATTTTCGTTATTTTAATTATTATAGTTATTGGCCTATAAATGACTAACCAGTTTTAAATGTAATTATGAAGATTTTCTAATCTTATGTTAATGGTCACTAATATAATTTATTTTTAACCACAAGTGTTTTTGACAAATACCAATCCTATGGAACTAAAAAATATAACTAATTTATTATAAGGAATTTTTTTTTCATTCAATTAATTTTTCAAGTAAACTTTCTTATGTAGTATTCAAAAGTTTAATATTAATTTCAACCAAGCAAATAAAAAAATATTTAGTTTTTAGGTAGTTTCTACAAATAAACAATTTGGTAATGCTTTATACTATAAACAATTACATCTGGAGAAATATGTAGATTACATAAATTTCACCTGAGTGATTCTTAAACTACAATGAATTCCACTGTCTAAGAATACTCAAATAATCACAGATCAGAATTTTTTAGATAATAAAATTACATAAAGGGATTATTTTATGTTCAGAAAAAACAATACAAAAATTTTAGGTAACACGCCCAAACAATTTGTAAATTCCCAGCTTTTCCTATTATAAAATTTAAAAAAAAATATTTACATTAAAGTGTCTATAGCTATTTAAAATTAAATTGATTATTTGCTTTGTAAACAATGAAAACAAAAAATTAACTCTTGGATTTGTATGTTGGTTTTGAAAAGACAATAGTCAAGACATTACTGTTTATGGCCATCTGACATTGTAGCCATATTGTAATCAGCAGCCTCTCCTCGAGCCTAAACTGAACTGATATTAAATTTGCTTTAGTCATCCTATTAAAGTTCTGATTGAATAATAGCTGTATTATTTATTGAGATGTTATTTATGTCCAAAAAATGCGTAGAAGAGCTATACCAGCACAATACAGTATAAAGCCATCTTTTCTGGAGTAGAGTACCTATTTTTCATCTATCTGTGTTATCTAATAATATATCATTTCTCACATAAAGAATTAAAAGTTGATAATATTTTAGCTATTGTAGAAAGAAATTCTGTTTTGGGAGTTTAGACAACAGTATGAACAAATTTACATAAGAAGGAAGAATTTTGTTACACCTATTTATTAATAATGTTCAACTTATTCAGCAAAAATATTAGAAATGATAGAAATACAATGAAGATGTCTCACATTTAATTATATAATTATTCAAAATTGTTAAATCTAAAGTCCTAAAAAAGACAAACACGCCAATTATTTTCCAAACAACCGAGAAAAAAGATAATGTACTGTTTACATTCATTATTAAAAAAGTATAAGAAAAAAAAGCAAGAAATATTTAAAGAAAATACCGTTTTGAAATTATACCAATGTAGTGCTGCGGTTGGTAATCAATATGTGCACTGGTATCCGTTGGCAAGCAACAGCCGCCATAATGGATTCATTTGTCACTGTTGAAGGTTGTTTACATGTGTTTAAAATGTCTACTCCAATGGAGAGTGTCGCCGACTGTGAAATATGCAGTTTGATAAGCTTTCTTGTGTTAAAGGTATGAAAGCAGCTGAAATTCATCGTCAGATTTGTGAAGTGTATGGAGAAAATATCATGAGTGATGGGGTGGTAATGAAATGGGCGAGAGCCTTTAAAGATGCCCATAAAAATGAGCATGTCGAGGAACGAAGTGAACAACCTTCACCTATCACGGATAACTTGGTACAGAAAGTTTATGGAAAAGTGAATGAGAACAAAAACTTTACAAATTCATCATTATCTTGTGAGTTTCCGCAATTGTCAAGAAGTGAGGTTTAAAAGATTGTAACAGAACACTGGAAGTACTGAAAGTTATGCTCACTCCGAAAATGCTGACTCAAATTCACAAAAACAAACCTCTAGCCAGTTCTCTCACTCACTTTAGGAATGAGTGGTATTATTTCCTTACCATCCCATCCCTTATGACGTTTTCTCTGTAAATTTCACAGATATTATGATAAATTTCAATTGCTTTCACGCCTTTAACATTAAGAAAACGTATCAAACTGCATATTTCACAGTCCGTGGCACTTTCGATCGGAAGAGACATTTTAAACACATGTAAACAACTTTAACAGTGAAGAACGGATTTGTAATGGTGGCTGTGCCTTTCCTACAGATACCGGTGCACAGTGTGCACACACCGATAACCAACCTCAGTGCTACAACGGTGAAATTTCAAAATGGTACTTACATTTAAAAAATGCCATTTCTTTAGATGACTTTTTAAATAAAAATTTTTAAATGCAATTATTAAATTTTCAGTAACAAAATTTGTTATACCTGAACTTATACTTAAAAATGGTTTTCAATAAAATTCTCAAATTTTTCAGTTAAAAAATGAATTTTTTTCATGTCCTAAATAAACACTGTCTATTCTAATTTTTCCTATTTGGGTAAAGGTCTTTATTTTGAAAACTGTCAAGTTTGCTCCTATTAAAATGTATACATAAGACCATTAAACGACCATTTAAACACTAACTAGATAATTTATTCAGTTCGTAAAGTACCTTTTTATTATAAATTAATCATGGACAAAAAATACGGTTACAGAAAAAAAAGTTTGTTATAGGTTTGCTGACACAATATGGTCTAGAAACGATTCACAGGAAAAATACATTACAAACAGCAAACTAGAATAACCTACAGCAAATGATTTCACGAAATGACGTCTTTGACCTATGAAATTAATCTGTTACAAATTTGTTTTGTTTTCACAAAAAAAAGGAGGAAATATATTTAGGGGAGGAGAGCTTATAGACTTTAAAAGAACCACGCTATAACTATGAAATAGCACCAGAAATTGATACCTAAATTATTGTTTTTCTCAAGCAGGAATCAAAATTCTTGAAGTCAAATAATAAAGAGCTACTACATTCTTACTTCAAATTAATTATCTTACACTAGAATACAAATTTTCTAAAATTAAAAATGCACCACATCATACAAAATATATTAACTCTAGCATATATTTTTATTATCGTTTTAACGACATGTTTATTAGGAAAACATTTTATGATACTGAGGCAAGATAATTCTCTAAAAAAATTTAATTAAATTGGTTAAACCATGACAATATTAAGTACTGCAACAAATAATACTAATAATATATATTTTACTAAATTTATCTCTCAAGTGTTTGAAATTTATTTACTTTTAAACACAAATTATGTAATTTTTTTCAGATAAACGTAGCGGTTCTTAAAACTCTTGACTGTAAATTGTAATACTTTATTAAATGTTTTAAAGAGCAGCAATCAATTGGCTATGTTACTAATACTGGTATGTTAATACTAGCATAGGGAACAATAAATGTGCAAAATACTCTGTTTACAATGGTCCTGGAAACAGAAAGAAAGATACTGAAAGTGTTTAAATTGGAAAGTTTCATCAGCTCATTTTATCAAACCACTGTTCTTTCAATTTTATTTATGGGTTAATTCATTTTATGCATTCTTTATAGACTTCTGTGAAATGAGAAGCCAATACCAGATAATTAGGTTATACTTCTTTATATAATTTACCGTTACATTGAATTAAAATAACATATGAAATTATTAGTATTGTGTTAAAGCTTCTTCTAACACATAAACACTGTGTTTAAAAAACAATAGCCTTCATTTTACAACGATACAAGCAATATAAATTAAATACATAAAAACAATAAGCTTTTATTCTGAATTAACTGTCAATATCTTATGAAATCTATTTAACAGTATGACAGGTAGCCCAATTAGTGTGCAAGAAATATTTTTGTATTCCAAAATAATTATATAAACTGTTGTTTATAACAAAAAACTATTGACAGGAAAAATCCCAATTTGGCTTAGTTAATTATATATAAATTGTTTCTTCTAAGATTATCTCAACCACTTATTGAAAAGACTGTTGAACTGAATTTCTTTGCTAATTCACTTGATTCTGCTCTTTAATAACCCTACACATATTACCAATTTTATATTTGAAACAGTAATCTGCATTAGTTTAAAGAATAATCTATAGCAACTGTTTCATAAAGCAACATTTTTCAGCCAGAAGTGAGTTTTAAAATAATTACATTTATTCCATACCTTCTTTAAAAATGAGTAATAGAATTTTTTGAAATTGGGTTTTCTTGAAATTTGAATTTATATAATTATACTTAAAAAAATTTAACATTTAAAAGAAAACAATCTAAACAAATTTGATCCCCTTGACCCATTATTATAATTATTTTAACTTAAACAAAAGTTAAAAACATGAGCAACGTCGGTCATCTTCTAAGTTTGGTTCAACTCCTCTAAAGAAAACTTGCAGTAATTGGCAATGTGATCTGTAAAAATAATACTATGATTTACAAAAAATTAATACATCTTAACTTTTAGCATCTATAGTTTCCATGTAGATTTTTTTACCAGCAATTATGTTTTTAATTTTTTCATTTACTTCAAACATGCTTAATACTGTATTTCTATACGTAATAATTAATGTGAATATGTTATTATGTACTTAAAACTACATATTTATCTATTAATTTAATAAAATATTCTTATATTTTGGTAATAATAGTCATATTGACTAATCACTGTAAACTTTTACCAAGGTAGTCTAAAATATTGGCTAATACAAACTAAAATTTTTACAAAAATGTTATTTCTCCGTGTTAGTTTTTGTTTTGTACCTACAGGGTAAGAAATAAAACAAACAAATTAATTTTTGAACACAATTACACAACAGAACTACTTCACTCACAACAACAAATATTTGTGAGTGTCTTACGAAAGAAACAAGACTTACGAATGAGTTCACCGATTTCAAGCATTCTCGCAGAAATATTCCTACAACACATAGAAAAGAATAATATCATAAATAACAACAAACACACAGATAGGATAATATATTGGCACAGATATGTAGACAACGTTATAATACTATACCGAGGAAACATAAGACAATGCCAACAACTCCAAACACACATAAACAAAACACAAAAATATCCAGTTCACTGCAGAATTTGAAAACAACAAAACATTGAATATCTTAGACATCACCATAACAAAAAATCAAAACAAACATGAATTCAACATATACCGCAAGCCAACCATGACAGACACATTGATACACAACATATCGAGCCACCCAAAACAACATAAACACGCATCATTCAAACATTTACTACACCGACTAAACAAGATACCTATGTCCACAACTAACTACACAGAGGAACTAAACACAATCAAATATTTAACTCACAAAAACAGATATGACAATTATTTAATAGACAAACTACACAGAAAAATACTCAACAAGAACAGTAACAACACAAACAAATTCATCACCCTCACATACATAAACAAATAAAATTGCACACCAATTCAAAAAAGCAGGATACAATGTAGCTTGCAGAACAATAAATAAAAGCAAAACGGCTATCAGACACAGCATTAATTACAATACCAACACATACAATAACCCAGGAATATTCAAACTACTATGCAACAACTGCAATAAGTTCTATATTGGACAAACAGGCAAATCTTTCGCCAAAAGATATGTAGAACACAAAAGCGCACTGCGCTTATTGAATCCACCTTCGCAAATCACCTCATGGATACTAAACACTCATGCAATAGTATGGAAAATAACATCAGCATCTCCACACATGCAACAAAGGCCATAAAATAAACACACTAGAACAATATCAAATATACAAACATAGCAACACACATAAAAATGACATCCTAAATCTACAAACACGACACAGATCACACATACTCTTTGATCAAATCACTTCTAACTTTCAAAACTTGGTACTAAAGAAGCACAACTGCAACAATCCTGGCAGCAAAAAATATGAGGCTGAAGAAGTCGTAAGACGAAAACGTTTCCTCCAAGTGTAAGTTAACAATTTATAGTTAACAAAAAGTCTGATCGCAAGTAATATCAAAGTGTAATAAGAAATTTTTGTAGTACATATGCAATAATCTTACGTTTTCAAAGTAACTTTAAGTCTAGAGCTGACTGGCTGATATTTTGTCGGTTTAAAAACCCATTTTACAATGGCCAGGATGTGTTTTATTGTTTTGCCAACATTACCATGTTTATAAAAAAGGAGACACTATATCATTAATAAGATGCAACAAAATATATAGAAATAACAAGATGCGAATTCAACTTAAATTTTTACGTATAATAAAATTATTTATGACCATTTATTACACTGTAAATTGTCCTGAAAAATATAGATTTTCACTAAAACCATGAAGTTGCTTGTCACAAAAGCTAGGAGATGTTTTTCTTATATTTCTTTACTTTTAATTCTTTAGTACATATTTTTCATTTAAAACTTATATATTTTTAATGACATACATTTTTACAAAATGAATATTTTTTCTAAGAATATAAATGAGAAGTTTCAATTCCTTTGTTATTTTGTATACTTTTTTCTAATACAAGTATAAGGTTTATATATTCCTTAACGTAAATTCATTTCTGTACAAGAAAATTTATTTAATATAGATATAATAATATGAAATAGGTATTAATTTTGCTTCGTTATGTAGACATTTAGTTTTCCTTGTATTTTTAAAAACTAACATTAATTTTAAAATTACATTTTTAAAATTTCTTTTATTGTCATTTTTAAAATTCTTAAATTTTAATGTAAAGAACAAATTCTATATCTTATAACAACTACATTTCTGTAAATAAAAAATTATAGAGTAATTTTGAGTTTTTTAAATTTTCTAAAATTCATTGTTGTTTATTTACTAATATTAAAAACATTTGCAGAAAGAAGTGGACAAATAATACCTTGCCACCAGGCTAGACCACTGACAGATATAGAGGCTATCGATTGTTTAAGCACCTATTTTTTTTTTTTAACAATTATAAACTGACAGAACATTTAAGCAAATGTTAACAAGTGAATAATAAGATTATTATATTATTTATTTTATTTGTGGTCTGCTAGTAGGTAGACTAAAAGTTTACGCAAACTAGTGGAAATGCCACTGATGATGCCACAAACTGTAAACGGTTTTAAAAAATATCAAACATGAGAAGTAACCTGAGGTTAACAACATGTGTAATGTAATAAAAATAAATGTAATAATGGTTTTTTGCAATAACAAATGCAAATTCATTAAATATATGTATATCTATGTGAATTTGGTATCATCTAACAATCTTCTAAACAACACTCTCTCAATTACTGCCAAGTTACGAATCACAAATTGGAAAGACGTGACTTTGTCCGAAATTAGAATTTTTTGGCACTATTGCTTCACAAAAAAATAAACTGAGCCTGTAAGATTTCCATCTCAAAATCGTTGAATGACTTCTACCCCCCAAACCGGCTCCCATTATGGTGACTCCTACTTGAAACAGCGTACCTAGGCTCTCAAAGAATAATAAAAGAAAAGCAAATAGACACAGAGTTCAAAGACAATGTAAGGTTTGTGTAAAGAAGGCATAAGGATATTGATCACCTATATTTGTGCTGTGTGCCTGAATGTACCGAGCTTGTATAGAGTATTTTGGTATTTTTTTAGAAATTATTATAAACACTGAGTTAGAACTACACACACACGCACACGCATATGCACACACACAGTCAATGTGCTCAAGTAAGCTGACAACTGTGGGTAATTAATTGGTTTTTCTAAACAATTTATAAATACCGCATACATTTTTTTATCAGTTGTTATGGAGATGTGGAACATGAAATAAGGGATCATTTTGTGTAAATTATGGTCTCAAACATTGAGTCATTGTCAAGAAATTTGGTACCAAATTAATTTGTAAACTGCACTGGTACAGAGATACACACAAAACTTGAAAATTTAACTTCGGCCAACTCAAAGGTTAAAATATTTTCTAAACCGAAAACCACCAATAATATTTAAAAAAAAAATATTATTTGAGAATAAATTACTTATCATTTAATTAATAAATCAGTTAAATACAAATTATTAAAACAAATTTATTTGAATAAAATTTTTTATAAAAAAAAAAACAAACCAATAAAAGGCAATAGTAAATTCTTAGAGAAAATTATGTATTATTTATAAGTTACTATGTCTTTAGTAATAACATTTATCAAATAACGCCATTTTTTATTAATAGTACTATCACAGTATTTAATCAAGTTAAATAGTTCATGTAGGATGTAGAAAACAGATTATTTAAAATAAGTAAGATTTTTTAAATAAAGAAATTTAATATGTGCTATTTTTTTGATTTACGGAGAACACTTTTAATTAAAGAACTTATTAATAAAATAAAACCATATTTGTTACAAACTTTACAATAATTTGGAAATGTTTGATTTTATTATTAGAGATTAATTGAAAGTTGCAAATTTCAATAATAATAATAATAATAATAATAATAATAATATTAATAATAATAATAATAATAATAATAAACAGATAATGTCCAGTTTGTAGAAAAACATTTATCTTCAAGTACAGATAAATATAGTTTTGTCAAACGTGAACATGAATAAACTTAAGCAAAATTACTTTTAGAAGCACATCTCTAGATGATAGGAAAATAATTACGTAACAATTGGCAAAATTATGTGTGCACTGTTACTAAGAATAATAATCCTTGCATTTTTACCAGCTAAAAATTAGTAATAAAATCATAAAACATTCTAAAAAGTCATTTCATTTACCACTTTCCTCACAATATGTAGATAATGGAAAACAATGAAAATACTGTATAATTAAATCAAAATTTATTTAAAGTAACTGTAATAGATTAAAACAACCACAAACACAAATAAAAATAAATGAATTAACAATGGTCTAAATCAAAATAAAAATGTGTTCTAAGCCTGAACTCAGTGAAGGAATAGGGATATAACTGAATTCAACTAAAAAGTAGAAAATTTCAACTTACCTTAAACCTAAGAAATCATGAGAAATCTTATACTATGCTTTTAAATGATAATGAAAATTGTTCAAAATAATATAGAGAAAAAGAAATAAATGGAAAATAATATATCACAATACAGCAAACTTTGAAATCAAATTTGAAAATAAAAGTTATCAACCCATAAAAACATTCTTTAAAAAGAGCATAATATATGCTTAAAAGTACATGTTTAGAAATGAAAGAAACAAAATTGGAAAAAAAATTGAGGAATAAAAATAATTTCAAGGCCAAAATCATACAATTCAAACTATCAAGAAAATACTTCAATATTTGAAATATGTTGACAGAAAACCAAATAATAATATTTAGTAGAAAATTCTATAAATCATTGGAAGAATAAATTATGAAATTAATTAATTAATCAACTCTCACTCAAGCAAAATTAAAATATGTATTCAACCCATTGGCCTACCAATTTTTCCAGGCACTGGACTGCACAGAAAATCCAATTAATTTAGGCCAAATATAGACTTTTAATTAAATTCCACAACTTTAGTGTTTCCAAGTCTGATTGTTATGAAACTTGGAATCGTTACAAATATCCTATGGAACAACAAAATTCTTTTTAGTTAAAAATTTCAATTTGTTATATTTTTTAAAATTTATTTTGTATTGGAGTAAAACTATTTTTTTACACACAAATTTTGTTCATTGTTAAAATTGTTGCTACGGTAATATCTTGATATTGCTAAGGTCATACAAAATTTATTTTATTGAAATAATACACAAGATATAAAATCTACATTAGCCGAATTTTAACTTGTTCTGTTTAGTATGTAAATTTTAAGTATAACCTCTATTTAATTACAATTAAGAATTAAAATAATAAAAAAGTAAAGACTGAAAATAAATTTTTATAAAATGGTTAAGTATTCTTTGTGTCAATAATAGAATACTGAAAAGGATTTGACACCTTTTATAGACCACACTTAGGCATAACAATTAAAACAATCTATTAAATCGTCTACATATTTCTAAAGTGATGTTCTACAAGTTAGATTTTGTAAATCTCGAAAAAACAAAAAGTGAGACTTTGTTCTATGTCTGTTGCCTTAAAACTGACTTCTACAATTCAGTTTGTGGAATTTAAATTAATCAAGACATCTATTTTCATCCCAATACATCTCAATTGACATAATGTCTTATAGCGGGTGTGCGATGAAGGGTAGCAATGGAAACACATCAATTTTGGTAACATCTATTTCATGTGTCTTTTCATATAATAAACAACTCAAAATTACAATTTAAATTTCTATTGTCGAAAAACTGTATATTAATCACTAAATAACCTTGCTACAAATATTTAAAAAACCTTTATGTACATTTCGCTATCATAGTTAGCATTATCAGAAGGTTGCAAACATACTGGGATCTAAAAACCTAAAAACTACTCACAATTGGCATCATTCCCACGGCTCTGCCCAGTGACCGGTTTAACCAACAACAGTACTACACGTAGAAGCAAGACCACGCTTATCACACCTGGAGGGGGGAGTGCGGTCTAGCCACACCTACTAAGAAGGGTTTGGCATCCCTCGTGGTACCCTACATTCACAACACAATCTTCACATATTAACACCCACATCTTCTCTGTAGAGATTTTTGACTGGTCAGAACCATTGTGCGTTTGGAGTGCTGTAAAGGCCAGAGCATAATAAACTCTGGTCTGGGACGCTGATGTGAGCTCGCTCTGTCGAGATGTAAGCGTGGTTACTGGTCTGCCAGCCGCTTCGGCCCTTGGTCAGGAAATGTCTGCGGTGCACAGTATTACGAGTACTCGACTGACGCCCATTCAGTCGAGCTAAGGAGAATAGCTATAGGTCTCAGAGTTCTGAGGGTTGGAAATGATCCTAATGTGATCCAAGGGTGTACCTGTTCCTATAGTCTCGCCCGTAACACCCGACACGATGGCTGGCTAGAAATTCTTTTATGGAAAACTGTTACTGCTTGTGCTGGAGGTCCTGTAGTCTCTATTAAGAAACTTCGAAATGAAACACTGCTAGTTGCAACCTCTACCGAGAGTCAAAACTGTTCTCTTTCAAAACTGACCTTTTTCTTTGACCAGGTCATGGTATCTGTGGCTTCACATAGATTCTTGAACTCTTCAAGGGGTCTTTTAGGTTTTTAGGTCTTTTATTTGATAAAAGACTCATGGATCCCACATGTTCGTGATTTGAAGGTGAGATGCAGCAAGAAATTGGATATGTTAAGAGCCCTTAGTGGTACGAATTGGGGAGCAGACAGAACTCGTATGCTTCACTCTTATCGCACGGTCATTAGATTATGGCTGTCAAGCCTATTCATCCGCACGACTTACAGTTGTTCTGTAAACTCTTGATGCCGTCCACCACTCTGGACTTAAACTTGCTACGGGTGTTTTTAGAACTAGCTAATCCCTAGTCTTCTTGTCGAGGCTGGGGAACCTGCCTTTTCAAGACGACGTCAAATGCTATTAGTATCTTACATTTCTGGTCTTCAAAGCAAAGCTAACCTCCCGGCATTCAAAATGGTCATTAATAACATTCTCAATGAAGATTACAATGCACGTCACAATTCGACTGCTTCATTCGGCATACAAATGGTATGAATAATGGATTTACTTATGTTGGAACTTCCTACAATGTTTGAACGATCAATGTGCTATTTACCTCAAAGTTACTTTACCTTACCTAAGAGTGCCATATTTCAATTTCTCATTGAGAAACAACACAATACTCCTGATGCAGTTTACCACCAGGAATTTTTATCTATTCTATAAATCTCATAAATACAGTGAAAATATTTTCACTGATGGATCTAAACTGGACAATGGTGTTGGGTGTGTGTTTTATGCTTCGGGATGTAGTTATACGTACGAATTGCCCTCAGCTTGTGGTGTTTTCACGGCAGAACTATTTGCCATTTTAAAAGCATTAACTGTTATTCGATCTTAATCTTCCCACTACCTTTAGTGATCTGACTCTAAAAGTGCTATTCAAGATGTTTTCTCTGTTAACCCTTTAGTTGGGGATATTTTGTGTGATGTACCCAGGCTTCAATTGGGCGGTGTAGGGGTAACATTCTGTTAGATTCCTGGACACTGCTGAATACTCGGAAACACAAAAACGGATAAAGTGGCGAAGATGCTACAAGTTTGGTGCCCATTACTCAACGAGTCATGGGATCTGATTATGTGTGTTTTGCAAAACATTTATTGTTTGCTGCTTGGAATGATGAATGGCATACCGTGATTCAGAATAAGCTAAGAAAATTAAAGATACTGTCCATCCATGGAGGTCTTCTACTTGTTCAAAACGTAAGGAGGAAGTGGTGGTCACACGCCTTCGCGTTGGCCATTCTTTTGCAACTCATGGATATTTGATGCGTCGTGAAGATCCACCAATATGTCAGTATTGTGGTGATATCTTCACAATAAAAGATATTTTGGTGGATTGTGTTGGTTTAGCCAATATTCGTGATCTTTCTAATGTGGAAGGCAGTTTAAAGGTGATGTTAAGGCATAATGCCTCAGCCAATGACCGAGTGATCGCTTTCTTGAACATATCTTTTAAAATTTAATATTTAAAAATATATGCTTTTATATTTATACATATATTTCTTTGTGTGTGTTTTGGGTATAGTTTTTTCATTTATTTAAATTTAATATATTTTATATTTTTGTTATTGTGCTATTACGATTTATTTATTGTTAAATTGTTGCCTATTGTTATGTATAAGATATTGTTATTATTTATTTACTGTTGACTGGGGATTAAGGGGAGAATGCTGAAATACATTAGTAACTTCCTGCGAGTCCGACTATCTGAGCATCTGTTAATGGAACTGAATCACCTTCTTACGTTGTTGTTAATGTTATACCACAAGCAAGCATTGTCTGCCCGATGCTGTTCAATATTGCATAGCATTATCTTACAAAGTGTTTACGTGAGCAGATACGTTGTTTCACCTATGCAGATGACAACACCATATGGGCCACTGATTCAAATCAATAAAAGGCAGTGGAGTTGATTCAGACAGCGCTCGATTGCATGGCCGGTTGGTGCAGAAAATGGAATCTTAAAATGTCTGCTGAAAAAACCGAATGTTCATTTTTCACAAGAAGGAACTCTCTAGCCAATTTCACTCCATGCCTGAAGGTCGAGGGAAAATCCTTAAACTTAGACGACCCAAAACTTAGATGGGCAGCTCATGTTGACCACATTCTCAAAACCTGTATGCGTAGAATAAATGCACTAAAAGCTGTTTCTAGCCGACAATGGGGTGCTGACACAACAACGATAAAAACGTTCTATTTAATGTTTGTGCGATCCAAGGCTATTTATGGCTGATAAGTGTGGGGTGGAGATGCTGCAACTCAGTTTGCAAAGATATGACGGCTGCAATCGGCAGCTCTAAGGCTCTGTTTGGGCTGTATGAAAACTACACCGATAGCAGAGAGATTGAACTCGGCATTAAACGTATTGAAATATATATATATATATATATATATATATATATTTTTAGGTTAGTTCTAGTAGAGCTTAAAGCTTATTTAGGAATTTTTTGGACTTGATAGGAGACTGACAGACTTACCCAAAAGGCAATAGTCCAAAACTGCAATCTCTTGGAAATAAGCACATATAAAAAACACATATAAAACACTTAATACACTTTTATTTGAAATATTTCGATCAACATGATCTTCTTCAGTCAAGAAAGCAAACAAAATCATAAGCTTTTGTTTTGCTTTCTTGACTGAAGAAGATCATGTTGATCGAAATATTTCAAATAAAAGTGTATTAAGTGTTTTATATGTGTTTTTTATATGTGCTTATTTCCAAGAGATTGCAGTTTTGGACTATTGCCTTTTGGGTAAGTCTGTCAGTCTCCTATCAAGTCCAAAAAATTCCTATATATATATATATATATATATATATATATATATATATATATATATATATATAACTGGTAATATTAAATAACTGTTATTTGTAAAAATACCTCTGAAGATGATTACTTTGTAGTCGAAATGTACATAAGGTTAAAATAAAATTTGTTGAATTTGTGGTGAGAGGTTGTTTTAATTAATATAGTAAAGATATGTTGGACTTATCTAGTCTCACATATTTAATATGGGGAAGATGTTCTTTAAACCTATTGCCTTTCTCCTTATCTCACCAATGTGCACTTTCTCACAAGTTATACAAGTAATTGTATAGATTCCAGACCTACCCAACACCCTTGGGATTTCCTAATAAATCAGTTAACCTATTAGGATTTTGATACAGTATTCTCAAAATTATGTTTAAAATTTTTTTGTAAAATGGTTGGTAGTAATGTTGACAAATGGTAACCAGAAGGTCAACATTTTTGTGGGTTATTTTTACAACTGGAAGGTGGTGGAATCTCTCTTAAATTTCCTAGATTTACATTTTCTTACTATATTATTAACAATAATAGGATCATACCCATTTAAAATGAGTTATAAATTTGACATATTAGACGCTGAGGTGAAACAGGAATCCTCGGCGCTCTATAAACCATAATATTAAAGGCCTCTAAATTATGGATGTGACTATGATTAGAATGATTAACAACTAATCTATTATAGCTGGTTCATTTTCTATAAATGTCAAACTCAATATAAGAGATGTTTCTGCTACACAAAATATCTAAAAAGCCTAAACTATTATTGGGTCCTACTTCATAAGTGAATTTAATGGATTGATGTTCCCGTTTAATAATACTTAAGAAATGATCGATGTTAGATTTACTTAAAAGAAACAGCAAATATGTCACTGCCATATCATTACTAAACTCTAAGAAAATATGTTAAACTTATTTCTAATTGGCTTTCAAATTCTCTCGTGAAAAGTTCAGCCATAAACGTTGATACACGATTCTGCATCACAGTACCATCTATTTGCTGACAGTATTTGTTATTAAATTGAAAATAATTTTACATCATGCAAACCTCAGCAGGTTTAGAAAATTCATTACTTTCTGAGGTTTTACATTGATTAGGCCTACGTTCTATTAAAAATTTAAGTTTCTAATATAGGTAAACTAGGAAACAACGATTTAACATCAAATGAAATTTTTTTTTGCAAACTTCCAAGTTTTACTTCTTTTAATCCATCTACTAATTCTAAATTAGTATTTCTAATTTACTATTTCATTACACATTTTTTTAGATTGAAATTAATCTACGTCATCAACAATTGAAATCAATTACTAATTTATTATAGGTCTTTCAAAACTATAATTATTTTAAATTTCTATGTCATTGTAAATTCTTTTAGACCTATAATTATTAATTAGAGGATTAAAAAATAATATTATTTCAAATGAGATTTTATTATTCTCAACTATTATTTCTATATTTTTCTATTAGAATCTTAAATTACATTTGTTCTGTATTAAGTTACATTAATGCCTGCAATAAGTAATATTATTTTACACAGATGAAAAGTTTAAAGTCACACCTTTTGCCAACACAGGAACAAAACAGTACGTTTAGATATCAAATTTATCAAAACAAAATACCTGTTTACCTATTTTTCAGTTACTTTATATGTTTTATACATTTGGAGAACATGTTGAAGTAAGAATAAAACTATATTTGTAAAAATTTGGCGGGTTATGTCTTAATTGTATGTACTTTGTGCTATAATTCAAGTTGTATTTAAAAAATGAATTAAGAAGTTACTTCTTATAGATTTGAGTGAAAGCTAGCTTTGTATTAATATGTCTGTTACTAACCTTATTTGAATATAAGTATCCAGAAGAATTTCCCCATCACAATTCCAAACACTAACATTTGAAGGAGTTTGTTCATTTATTGGTAATGCTTGAAATGAAAGCCCCTTTGTTCGATGTACTTCTACAAATGGGAGATCATACTGAAAAATATAATCATCCAAATTTATAATACTCAAGTTACAAAGAACACACTATTTCTTTACATAAGAATAAACAAACTAATGGAAATAATAATTTTTATAATTCAATATCTATCATTTATGATTAACCTATTTCTTCCCAACGTTGAGTAAACACAACATTATATTATGTTTCACATAATTCCTCCATATAGTGAGTAATTTTTAATTTAAAGTGTGTTATTAATTCTAAGAATAGAGTATTTTTCTATTATGCATTAATTATTTTGTTTCTAATGATATTTCTTTGTCAATAAGGACTTCAATTATAATAAAATAAATTTCTAGAAAATCAACATTTTCGGTTTAAGAAATAAACATCTGTCAACTCTTGGAACAAAACCTTTTGCTATATCAGCCTTTCTTATCATGTTTACTTTACTGCTGAGTCATGTTCGTTGAACCACAGCTTTCCACTTGCTCTTTATTCAACAGAGTTCGCATGTGTAACGTTGACGCATTGTTGGGAGTTTCCTGGCAGTTGAGATATATCGGTCGTGTTGAAAGCAATTGACCATTAGATCCACTATGAGTGTTAGACGTAAGTGTTATAAAACAGCAGAATTGCTTGCAGTTCTTGATGAAATTGAGGAAGAGGATGCAGCATTCGGTGTCGGTGCAGTTATCATATCACCTGACGTTGATGAAAATACCGACGAAGAAGATATCGACGATAATCAAATTGTTATAAACGACGGCGGTGATAGCGTTGCTTCGGATATTGCTGGTTCTTTTGAAGTTCACCTTCCGTAAGTACAGAGACAAGTAATTAAAAAAAAACAGTAGTGAAGAAACAAAAATTATGTCCAGATTGGGAAAATTCTTTACCAACTACATCAAAATGTCCAAATAATAGAAATGAAAAACCTTATAGAACAACTAAAAAACCAATATTAGACTAACAACTCTTGAAACTTTCAATTTATTTTTTGATGATTAGTTCCTGGAAAAAATTGATGATTATTCTGTATCTTATGCTAAGGAAAAAATTACCATAGCCTTTCTTTAACTCGTCCAGTATTGAGAAATTTTTTTGGAATTTTCATTCTGACCGGGTATCATTCACTATCTCAATCAAAAATGTATTGGAGTAGAGATCTTGATAAAGGTGTACCAATTGTACGAGATACAATGTCTAGAAATAAATTTGATGAAATGTTCATGAGAGAAAAACCAGTGAGATTCGGTTTCAAAATTTGGTGCATTGCTTCTGTTGATGGTTATATATACAGTTTTGAGCCTTATGGGGGAAAAGGTGGCGAAATAAAACAACGGCTGTGGTTCAGGAGAGGTCGTTTATAATTTATTGAGAATATTTGAAAATCCAGAGAATCACATAATTAAAAAAAAAAATTGTCCAGTGTTTACAGTTTAGTAAGTAAACTGACAAAGATGAATTTGTTAGTAGCAGGAACAATAGGGAAAATAACTTGCACAATATTCCGCTCACATCAGTGAAAAAATTTCTAAAAGCTCCGAAAGGAAGTTATGAATTTTCCTTTGATAAAAAGGAGAATATTTTTGTTGTTCAATGGCACGATAATTCAGTTGTTACAGTCATAACAAATTACAGATCAGTTGAACCAACCCTAAATGTAAAACGCTACAATCGAAAAGAAAGGAAACAGGACTTTGTAAAGCAGCCGAATGTTATCAATGATTATAATAAAGGACTGGGCGATTCTCATGATAATGCTATTGCCAATTAAAGAATTAGAATAAGAGGTAAAAAGTGGTGGTGGACCTTATTTGTAAACAGAATTGATTGTGCTGTAGTAAATGCATGGATATTTTATATTTCATCAACCGGAAATAAAATCAGGCAGATAGAGTTTAGATCGCAGCTCGTTATCTCTTTATTTCGCTCAGCAAATATTGAAGAACCTAACAAGTGCAGCAAAAATCTGTTATTACGTCACTGCAGTAAAATTACTTTACCAGACGATGTACGAAAAGACAAAACGGACGACATCGTAGACCGAAACAAAAGTAATGCAAGACGGAGATGTAAAATGTGCCACAGTCAAACAGTCTACACATGCAAGAAATGTCAAGTTTTTTTACATGTTGAATATTTTGAAACATTTCACAATTCAGATTGAAATAAATTGTAAAAAGTAAAACTATGTGTAAATTGTGTTTCAATAAATCGTGTAATGACTGTCGTGTTTTTTTCAGCAAACGCCAATTCCCAACGTTGCGTTAACGCAATGCGGCAAGATACAGGGAACTCCCAACGTTGCGCAAACGCAACAGGTCATTACTCAAAAACTAAAACCATCAAATTTATATTAAGGTTTTATTTTAATAATTCTATAGTAGAAATGTAGATTAAATAAGGAAAAACATTTAAAATATAGATGTTGTCCTGTTGGGAAGAAATGGGTTAACTTGGTTAATTAAAACCAATAATAGACCATAAAATTCAAAACAACCTCTAATTAGTAAGACTAAATTTTGTGATATTGTAAATATCACATATTGTATGGTCTTTAACGAGTGAGATTTAATTCATTGTATCAACTGATTTGTCCTTTACCCTGAAAATATTCCCTCCTGTAAAGAACAAATATTACGAGGGCTATTCATAACTTAATGTTCCCATAATGTTTAAACATAGACAGCTTTACTTTCGTTCTTAATGTAATACATCATTTTAAAGCTTACGCTATTTTTCCACATAATCACCATTTCTGTCCAAACCCTTTTGAAAATGATGCTCCAACTTTTCTATCCCCAGGTTATAGAATTCTGCCGCTAAACCTTTGAGGAATCGAGTAACCTCTTCTTTAACTTCATATTTGTTACTGAAGCGTAAGCCACTCAAGTGTTCCTTTAATTTTGGAAATAAATGATAATCACTTAGGGCTAAGTCCGGACTGTAGGAGGGGGCACAACAGTCCAGCCAAAATCTGTCAGCAGTTGTTGCATTTCATGTGACATGAGGTCGAGCCTTGTCATGGATAAGCCTCACTGGACAATCTTCCTCTCTGGCGCTTCTAGATCGCGTCTCAGTTTTCTTAATGTGTCGGAATATCTGTCGGAGTTAACTGTTGTTCCATGAGGTAAAAAGTCGATTAAAAGCAGGGCCTTCCTGTCCTAAGACAGTTGCCGTGACATTCCCAGCCAACTGTGTTTGTTAAAACTTCTTCGGCTTCGGCGAAGTTGAGTGACACCATTCATGCGATTGCTGCTTGGTTTCGGGGGTAAAGTGAAATGGTCATGTTTCATCGCCTGTAACAATGGAATTCAAGAATTTATCTTTGTTGTCTTCACATTGTTGCAAGAACTGCTGGGCACGCTCGACACGTTGTTGTTTATGGTTTTCTGTAAACATTCACAGTACCTTCCGTGCACACACTTTGTGATAGCCTAATTTTTTGGTTAAAATGTTATTAATTGTGGTTTTGAAAGACTCAGGAATACGCAAAGCAAGTTCCTCCGATCTTCAAGCAATAATCTTTCAACTTTATCAACAATTCTGTCTGAAATTGAAGGCCTTCCGCTCCGATCTTCATCATGTATTTTCGTGCGGCCTTCACTGAATTCTCTACACCATTTGC
This sequence comes from Prosapia bicincta, assembly GCA_036971475.1. NCBI lineage: Eukaryota > Metazoa > Arthropoda > Insecta > Hemiptera > Cercopidae > Prosapia > Prosapia bicincta. Next base: position 136,832,946 of record JBAIZL010000002.1, read on the forward strand.
GAACATGTTGAGCAATAAACACTTTTCCCCATAGCCTTCGATTAACTGACGATAAATGTCAATAGGTAAAATCCGTTTTGCATTTAAAAGAAAGTATCACAGCACAAATTTCGCAATTGGCGGTAACATTAATGGAGAGCTCCAACTTCTAAGGCTGCTAGCCCGGCACAGAGCAATCTAGCGAGGCATAAGTGGTGGGGATAGAGAGAGGGGGAGTTGATAAGTAAGACAGTGTTACCACATTTCTTCTAGTACGTAGCATTATTTCTTAGCAGCATAGGGAACCTTATTTTATGAATTACCCTAGTATATATTTTATACAGGTGAATAATTTGTATTATATTTATTTTTAACCTTATTTAGTTTTTTAATATTATTTGTAATGATTATTAGTATAAACAAAAAAATGTTAATATATACATACATACATACACATACCTATAAAACTATATACACAATTTGTAGTAAGTAACCATTTTGTTGTGAATAACGATTGGAAGGGTAATATGTTGTGATGGCTTTCTATACTTGTTACTAACAAATCCAAACACAATAAAACAAACATTCAGAACTTTACTACCATGATTTACTCAAAGTTATATATTTATTGTAGATTTCCTTTATTGATAGTTTTAACAGTGTTATAACAGGGCTAGAATTTCATTTAACCTGAATTTCGCCCTGAAATAATATCACTTTGTGGTGCATACATGCTTAAATAAAAAGCTGTATTGTAATAGATTATTAAATTTAAATCAGCTTTAATAATGTAACATGGAAAATACAGCAACAAGAATAATAGAGATAAACTGACAACAAGAAAATAGGAATGACCGAGAAAGCATAAGACCTAATCTGAAGTAAATATTTTACATCTTGTGAAAAAATGACAACTTAATACAAGCTCATTCTCTTAATATCATAAAATGTAATTTTTATATTGCCTGAACAATAATTAGGTTATCTTCTTTCAAAGAATAAGATTACTTGAAAATATTTGTATACATTTTTCTGTTAGCTGGAACAGATTTTGTTTAATTAATTAATATTTTAATGAAAGTATGATTGTCCAACTTATTTTATCTTATAGCTTAACATAATTTTAGCTGACATATTTTGGAATAACGTTTATTTTGTAAAACTTTACCATAATAACTATTATACAAATTCATGTTATATAAAGACCCTCACTTTTCAAAATTATACTAAGAAATTAGTAACCTACTACATACAAATGTAGAGCATAGATTAAAAAAAAGTGGAGGAGAGTCAATTTAAGTGGTGACTTAGAATGTGCCTCATAATTCAAAATAATATCAAATAAAAAAAAATGAGTGATACGAGTTACATTGTTTTCAAATCTATACACTATCTAGTTTTGTGGGTATTTATCAGCTAGCTACATGTCATCGATTTTACAATATAATAATTTAGGTTAGTTTTGATAAAGGTTAAACCTTATTTAAGATTTTTGAACTTGGTAAGAGATTGACAGATGTACCCTGATAATAGTTCGGTCTATAATTTTAAAATAGTAACAAAAGGATACTAAAACAATAATATATTTTGGAAACGTCGTGTTCTTTGTGCGTTTCAGAGAGACAGAAACTGAAATGAGTTATACATGTGTATCTATGACATTTGGATATCTATATTTATACACATCCGTAACTATATCAGTCTCCCTCTCTGACTGATAAAGAACACAGGGTGTCCAAAATACAGGGTCTAGCAATAAAACTTCCCATATCTGAAGAAATTGTTGTGCGAGTTGTAATGGTAGCACTGATGTTGTGGGGGTATTGTTTGAAAGCGGTGTACATCCCATTTTCAGTGTGCATCATGGCTTGGCTTGGTGAGCATTGTGCGTTTGTTGTAGAGGAGTTTATTAGTAACGGCGGTTCTGTGATTGCTACTCAGCGAGCATTTTGTATTCGATTTGATATTGGCCGACATGATCGTGTTCCTGATAGGAAAACTATTCAACTGTGGGTGTCAAACGAGCTTAGCACTAAAAAGAAAACCTACTGGCCGACCTCGGACTGCAACAACGCCGGAAAATGTGGCTGGTTGTCCAACAATCCTCAAGGCGTTTAGAACTTAAAAATTCAGCTGCCCTGGGATTATCCGATAGGAGTGTAAGAAGAATTCTCCATTGAGAGCTTAATACGCACCCATTCAAAATAATGGTTACCCAGTAATTATGGGAGAATGATTTTGAAACTCGCAGAGCTGTGAGTAAGGAAATTCTTCAGAACATTTCCCTAGGTGCTTTGTTTAGTTCACAAAACACTATGAAGAATTTCCGGGAAAGATTTTGTCAATGTATCATCCATGGAGGACGTTATTTAGTGGATATAATTTTTAAAACGAAGTAATGTAAAATGGTATAGTATTCATTGTTCGCTAATAAAGGTATGTTTTCTGTATCTGTCTTATTTTTCTTGTAAGTATCTTTTAAAATTAGGGAGGTTTTATTGCTAGACCCTGTACATCATTATTTTAGTTGCACACTATTAATTAAAAGAGCACACAACAAATGAGGAAAGCTAGCATAAACAGGTTAAGAAATATACAAAATAAAATTATTTTTAATAAATGTCATAAAGTAATAGCAAATAATATAATTAGAAATACAACAAACAGCAAAAAATCCAATGAAGCAAGTGGTACATAACTAATTGGAATGTATAAATTAAAATGTAAACAATTACACAAACATACAAGACAAAACTTAGCCACAACAATTAAGGAACATATAATAGAATTATCCTTGAAATACAACAAAAGAAAATTTCACATATATACTAAAATATTATGTTTAATCAAAACTCTTGTACTAACAGGAAAAAAATAATTAGACAGAATTAGATACACTGTTTGAAAAGACAATCTGCCTAAACCTATCAACTTCCACAACTGCCCACCTCACAGATTCCTTATGGGTGACCTTTAGAATCTACCATAACCTTTAAAGGTCACTCCTGTGGTATATTCACAAAGTGAACATTAAAGTAAAGAATAATTCACAGAACATCTTGTATATGTTCTGATTCATCCTTTGCATGATTAAACCACTTAGAGGAAAACAGTGTAATTTTGATATTTTGAAAACAGTTATTATCCAAAATGTATCAACTAAAAATATGTTAAAAGACGAGAAAAAGAATTGAACTAAGTTAAAATTAAGAATATACTAAGAAAAGTAGAAGAATGTAATCAGTAGTGTATATTATAGCAAAAATCATTATTGTAAAAATTAATAATTTTATTATTACTCTGGTGTTACTGAAAAAAGTGAAATTATATGAGATAAATATATAATTTGACTCTATATTTATTACGTTATTATAAGAGCTTACAATTGACTTCGTTTTGTTGGATAGTGTAAGAAGCAGTCTTAGGTTGTTGATGAAAGAAGTGTGTTTGACAAGAACTAAATCTAAACATCCATCACCCATATGGCAATGTGGTGAAATACCATTTGGACTACGTGGACAAGCACATGAAAGATTAGCCCCATTTACCATCAGGAATTTACCACGGATCGTTTTCCAATCTGTAAAATTAGGAGTGAAATATCAGTGTAACTATTTTACTTTAAAAAACGTTATACTAGTTAAAAATAAATAGGCGAACTCATAAACACTGTCTGACTGTGTAATTTATAAACGCTTCTATGCATTAGTGTACATAATTATTTTAGTGTAACAATATAAGTACTTATCAGTCCAGAATCATATTGATAGGTCTGGAATGTTGATGCCATTGGTATCATTAATAAACACCAAAAGATTTCAGTATGAGAATAATTTGTATGCCACTATTTTAACATGTCATACAAATCAGAAAACTATACAGAAGTTTTCATTGATGGTTCAAAAACATCAGCCCATATTGACTCACATGACGCACTTTACATATGATGGGGAAGTACATATCTGGGATAAGATGTATGATACATCAGATTTTTGTGGGGAGATTTTGGTGCTATGGTTACTTTTCACTTTCTCCCTGCATATTACTTTTTCCTGGAGTTATTCTTATCTCTAAAGTCGTTGTTGTAACCAGTGGTGTGCTGTTGCAAGTCTGTCCCACTTTACAAATTTAATTGAATACTTAATTTTTTCTTTCTTTATTTATTCAGTTTTATATATTTTGCCTCTGACATTCAATTGGATCACACTAAAAATCTAACTAAAGGAAACTAAAGTCTAATTCTCTTTTGTTTGAAGTATGAGCAATTTTATTTCAAACTTCACTATAAAAATCATTTACAAAATATAAAACATACCTTGCAATGTTAACATGTGCAAGCATATTATGACTACTTTATATTATTGTTCTTTTATTTGTAATAAAGTGTATTCAATTTTCTGAAATCCTTTTAAAAACTAGCACTTATTTATTCATATACGAAATGTGCCCCTTCTGTTTTCTACGTGCCTCTAATTCATTCAATATTAACTTTTTTTGCCTACTTTTAATTTTTACTTTGTTCATGGTCCATACACTAGGTTAGGAGACGTTATTTGAATGTATAAGAGTTTATCTAGAACCCTATTATATATTACACTGACACCTTTGCCCCTTTGATACCATATTTAAAACAATTTTGATGAATTTCTTAACTAGAAATTTAAATACTAGTTCATAATATATATTGCTTTAATTAGATAATTTTTATTTTTATCTTGTCTACTAACACCTTTACACACTTCATTTATTAGCATTTTAACTATTAAACCTTAGCATGCTACATATGAAATAGAATACAGCAAGCATGGAATAAGTGTGAAAATTAATTTTTGATTTGCTCAAAGCTTTCTATAAATTTAAATTCTTATGTGTATGTAAGGTTGGAAAAAATAGAACAATTTTTTTACATATTTTACATGCTAAAAAAATTCCAAATGATTTATAGGTATAATAAATTTGGAATAAATCGTTGGTATGACATCGGGTTAGATTCATAAATTTTACCAACTTTGTAACTAATGTCTAAACAAAAGGTAATGAAACAAACAGAATGCAAAAAAGTCAGAGCAAGCTCAGCCGATAACAAGTGTCAAATGAATTCCAAGAAATCACGTCCATTGTGTATGTATAGAATCAATTAAAGCTGCTAATTGCCATGATAATGACCTGCAGAGTAGGTGTCAGTTTATACCACACCGACATTACATCTAGTGATGGATACAGATGTTGAAACTTGTAAATGTGAGATATCTTATTATAAGTGTTGGTTGAAAATTTTACTTGTCTGAGATATCTCAATATACGATTCTATGGGTTAAGCTTTAAATTTAAATAATGCATTTTATTAATGCCACATTCCCCTTTATTTTTCTCTCAAACAATTCCTTTCATTAAAACATAATTATTGTTAAAATTATAACAATCTCACTAAGTATAATAACTGAACATAATATAATACATACTAATTTTAGGATAAAGCTATTTCGAATTAAAATCTGACATTCATTTATATACTTTTCATCCAACAGGTCAAAAAAGTTGTTATTTATGAAATACCCATTACTATTTAACCCTAATAATAATTGCATTATTTAAATATAATTTAATGAATTTATATTTAATTTCAATTAAAAATATTTCTTAATATGTTACACTTGTCTATAGCAGCACTTCAGGCTGTTTCGGGAGATGCGTCGCATTGACAACTCAGACCGTAACTGACCTTAAGGTTTTTGTAGGTTAGGGTAGGGAGGGATATTAAAGTGTGGTGTAGGTTTATTTTCGTGAGTACTAGGAGTTATGATGTCAAAAAGTGTGTGTGAATTATAATATAATTGGGTGTTGAGTATGTGTGTAGAGTGTAGTTTGAAATATTTGTAAATCTCATATTGTTTGATTGCGTATCGTTTGTTATTTTTGTTTTGTTTGTGAAGAATTTGTAGGTTAGATGTTATGTTTGTATAGTTATGGTTTGTGGATATGAGATGTTTGGCAAAGTATGATTGGGAGTTTTTGTGTGTTAGTACTTTTATGTGTTAATCATATAAGAAAGTGTATAGGCTAGTATAACATATTTACAAGTTTTTTTTACTTAAAAAATAGTAGTTCTAGAGATGGAAAAAAACTAATATAATACTCAATTTCATATTCGACTAAACTGAATCAATTTGTAAATGCCTCCTTTTAACCTTTTGCGAGGCTATGATAAGGAAATGGTTCTTACATACATAATTACCTCTTGTAAAGCATAAATGTGAATTCATTATATTACATTACTTGATTTTAAAATACCTTGAGTTTCTGAATCAGTCACTCTTAATTCCTTTTGAGACAAACACCTCTGACAATCCTTTAAACATTTGGAATCCTCAGATGTATTACTAGGGTTGGTTGCAAAGGTTATTTCTCCCTCATATCCTTTATTACCGATGATTTTTTTAAATCCTAAACATGATAACATATAATTAGAACAGCTATGTCTCGTTGCAAGAGTTACGTTCTACATAAAAATTTTCAACATTGATTACAACTATACTGTACACTTATAATACAGTATGGTATATTTATGTAGTAGATAATTACATACATATTTTTATTGTTTATTTTGTTTTCCTTCAATCCTAAACACTTCCACAAGTAAACGCAACGATTCTAAAACTAGCAGACATGAAAATCAAATGTTTAATGACTGTAAGGAAAAACAAAATCCGAATTAGTTACAGCTACCGGATATGATTATCAATGTTTGGATTTTGAAAACTGTTAAATTGACAGTATGAAAAAAGAAGTGATGCTAAAGTTGCCGGATTGACTTATCATTGTTTGTCAGTGACGATAACGCCACCTGTTATAAATAAGGAATGTTTATTTTTTGAGGAGTAGGCCTAGTAGTGTGCAGCAGGGGCGCAGAAAATTATTTTACCCCCCCCCCATATTTCCCCCAATCCCATTTATGGACATTTCAAATTCACCCCAAAGTTATGGAACATATAGATAGAGGCTTACAAGCTCAGGTAAATTCTATATTATTACCAATGTAGTGATAGTTCTGCAACTGAAATGTTAAAATATTGTCCATCTAAAGACATTCCATTTAGTTGTGATTCTAATTTTACATTAAGAGTGTCGCAGTTGTGAGAAGTGCCACATTGAGATATATCAACGCTAATACATCTGTAAACACCATCAACTAAAGTAATCAGACAAGTAATTTGGAAAGTCCTGTGCAGTTTTGTTATTTTATCTGCTGTAATAGACACTAAAGGTAGTTGATTTGTAGCAGGATTTGTGTTACTTGAAAAGTCTATATTTTTATTTCATTCTAAAAGACATGTTTTTGTCTCAATTCTCTATAAAATTTCCTGGAATGGTTGAGTTTGCCAATATCATTATTTAAATCACTTAGACACAACAGCCTTTCAAAAAACTTGCCCCTTTTACCTTCTTTAATGTAGACTGTCCTACCTACCCAAAGCCTTCCCAAAAATTTCTCATGTTCTTCAATGATTTCTTTTTTTTAATTTTTAATGATCCTGAAAAGTCACATCATAGATGAGCAATAGATTTCAGATGATCAATTAAAATGTCCTTAAAAATGTTTGAGTTTGTATTACACAGAACATACTTGAACATTCCTGATTCTTCAATAAGGCAAGGGACCACACTACAGTTCGCCCACCACGAGAAACGAGCTGGGAGGAATGCAGAGAATGCGGTGACAAACCCAGCTGTTAGTGTACTACCCTTTGCAGAATTGTAAAAACATCACCCCTCCTACCTGCTCACTGTTAGATCTTGCCGTAACACTGTCAATTAATTCATCTTGAACCTATTTAAATTGTCTAAAAGATTATATCACTTACGTTAGTGATAAAAGTTTCAACCAAAGGCTGTATTTTTACTTTCTCACATGACACCGGCACAATATCAACTAAAAAGTTCAGGCGAATGTTCGTGACTGGGCTAGTACTAACTGGCGAGTGCGAGAGACAATGCTTTGTGGGTGGAAGGGATGTTAGGTAGATGGGATTTTCTGAGAATACTTCGCCGCACCCCTCATACGTCGCCTCGGTTCTCGTGGTGGGCGAACTGTACATGATCTGTTAACTCTAATAAGTATGAGTGTTGGTTCAAATTCCTCTATTTCTGTAGTGGTTTTGCAAGAAGCGGTTTCAGTATGCTTGATTTCTTTCTCTGGTGGCTTGGTTTGATTTTTTTGTAAAATATTAGTAAATCTTCCGTTTGGCCTTAAAATTGCTCTGATTTATATCAATTCTATGATGAATTTTAATATCTGTATTACTATCAACTTGAACAGACATGTTAGGTATATCAATACGAACCCTAGGACAACCACTACAAGTATAAGGTGAAGGTTATTTATGAAATTCCAACTCAACATTAATCCTATCTTCATTTTCAACCCTTCTAATTTTATTAAAGGGTACGTCAGGATCAACTGTAGAAGTTGGTATTCATTTCTTGTTCCCATGTGTTCAATTTTAGGAAAAAAAATCTATACCAGGCGTTGCAGAAAGCCATTAGGAATACGAAAAAATTATATAAACTTTTGCTCACGCCCCAAAAATTTTGGAAAATAGCAGTTCCTTCTTCTCTCTATAGACCACCTAAAACGTTACAAATTCATTGATTTGGATTTATTTTTTGGATATAGTAACTCGCAAAATACTTCGAAATGTAATTAAACTTGCTGATGACTGCAAAATATTATAAATTTGAAAAAGATTGACTTTCACACATCAATTCAACACACTCTGTGCGGTGTAAATTCTATCGTTTTTTGGTGATAGAAATAAAAGTTGTGTAAATCCTGAATGCAATATTTTCTTGTCTGGAATAGGGTCTCTGTAGTGTTTGTTTTGTTCTTTTGAGTAATTTTGCGACTTATTATCGCCAAAAAATAGGATGTATGTGTGAGTTTTATAATTCTATAAGGTTTGTGTGCCGGGTGAAACGTGGTGCCATGGTGGTAATAGTGCTTTGTTAAAGAGCATTTTTTTAAATTTGGAATTTTAGGGAGTCAACAGCAAATTTAATTACATTTTGAGGCACTTTGTGAGTTATTACATCAAAAAAAATTAAGCCAACACGTTAAATTATAAAGTTTTATGTATGCTAAGAGAAGGGGAATTTCAATTTTCCAATTTTTTAAAGTTTTGGGGCATTATCAAGAGTTTTCATAATTTTTTTGTAGCCCTGATGACTTTCTAGATCGCTTGGTATAGTTTTTTTCCGCTAAAATTGAAAACGTGGGAAAGGGAAATAAATACCTAGAAGTCAAATCAGTACCTTTAGGAACGAAAAATCTTGATATGCTGTAAAGCTTTACTTCTTGTTTGAAAAAAAATATTAATATCATATAGCTTTAATAATCCCTACTAAACAAACAAATAGAAATTAATATAATTAATATGCACTAAATTACTTATTTTATTACGATATGAGACACCTGCAATACATTGCCGAATGTAACAATCCTGAAAGTGTTTCCTGTGTTGGATGTAATCTTGCGTTTGTGTGGAGCCGAGATGCTCCGAGCTGCCAAGTCAAGAACACAACAATACGCTACAAGTATAGTTGCAAGAAAATAACAGTGATGACGGGTACATTCACGATGTATTTTAATATATAAGGTGGCCTCTGTGCGTGCTTCTGCAACTTGGCGTTCAAAACTTTTACTTTTTTTTATAAGACTATAATTATTGAAAAACTAGAAGAAAATAGATTTTATTTACAATCCTTTGTAGATTACGTTTTAGAATAGTGTTACATTTGATTTGATCCTAAAAAAAATTCATTTAAAAAAATGAACGATTTGAAAATTAGAAACTAAAAACTCTAATTTAAAACCTCTTCATCCAATTCCTAAGATCATATAAAATTTGTAAAAACAGCTCAATTTAGAACATACTTTTATTGAAACAATACAAACATTAACACGTTCAGTGCGGCTAGCGTACCGGCACGCTCTGAGATCCCTTACGAGGCACTGAGAGCGTGCCGGTGTGCTCCCCGCTTCCCTTCTGAGAGACGGGAATGCATCAGCACGCTCACTCCCAGCTAATAGAAACTTCTCTAGTGTCGATACGTGTTTGTATAAAGGTTTGATTTTTACGTCAGGGCTTCAGAAGAGTTTGGAGAACATTGTTCCCGAGTTGTTTTTTAATCCTACCATCCCAAGTTACCTTTTGATGCTTCAACTGAAACAATGTTTCAGGGAATTTTATGAACAGATTTAATTTAGTTTAACTTTTATATTTTAATGTTTTTTTTTAGTTTGAACCACTTAACACTGCAAAATATCCGGTAAAAACAACGATCTTAAAAATAAACTAAGCTTTCTGAACTAACACAAGAATAAACAATAGCTGTCCTATTAGAGTGAATGAACCAACTCGAGGTGGGAACAGAATATTGTAAATATGAGTCATTGACAAAATGCTTGGACGCCCGGAAACCTAATGTGTCATCATAAGATTGTAGTAAACAAATGTCAGCTAATCTCGGGTATAAATAGTATCAGACGTGATATATGCATTATCTATGTCTGCGTTTACATTATCGATCTCTATCGCTTTGTGAAATACATGACATAAACAGAAACAAACATTCCCAGTTAAAAATTGAGTGTTAATTTTAGTATCTAGTATATTTTAGTAGTAGGTACTTTAGATTTTTATGTAAATTATCTTTTTTTCTGTCTCTTTAATTGTATTTTATTATTTGTCATACAGTATTTTATGATTTATATTTCCTTTTTTTAAATTGTGACCCGATAAATAAAACAATATTTTAACGTCTAATACACTGTTTTTAAGTCTTCGATAAGCCTGTATACATTAGAAATAAAATTATTAAGATGAAAACAACGAGCACGATAATTAGATGCTACGACAAACTATGCAACCCGCATAGCATCAACTGCCATCAGAGGTGGAAGTTAATGAAAAAACATACAGTAGTTTGATGAGATCACCAATATCGCCATTGTACTGAATGTGTTAATGTAAAAATAATGATAAGATTATATTTACATTCTAATTATTCGAGAAAAAATATTTTCAAACAAAAATACAGTTATGCTGAAAATTAAAATGCATATCTATAAAATACATGAGAAAAATCTATTGGCTATATTTATTTTTTAAAAATATCTATAATAATGTGAAAATATGTTATAGAACGAATCTAGACCCATCTAAAATTCTATTCTTTTGATTTGGAACTGGTTTTTTGCGCTGAGGGTTTAGTACCAAGACAAATATAAAATCATCAGACAAATTTTGACAAACTTAAACGGATTAATTTATTTGAAATAGAGTTTTATTAATGTATCTGTTATTTTTTTAAATTTATTTTTAGAGGTATACTTGTTTCTGATAATTAATGTTAAGTGTTAGTATTTATGTATATATTCAAGTATTTTAATTTGACGAATTAATTAAAATATATACTGGAAATTTTATATGTTTTATGCATTAACACAACACTTTTGCCTTAAAATGTCCAGTAATCATTACATATGTTATTATACTTTGGGCTTTCAATGTTTTGTGTAGTATAATTTTTAAATGTCTCATTGTTTTAAATTAATTATTATACATATAAAAAAAGAAGAGAAGGGAGGTGCAAGATAAAAGGAAAAATGATTTTACTGATCTACTGAATTGTTGAATTCATTAAATTAGAAGTGGAGGATTTAAACAATTTGTTTGCTTCAAGTACATAAATGAGATATTGTCTGTTCTTGACATTTCCCATATTCTATATTAAACTTGAACAATATCTGACTGAAACTTACTTAGAGTAGTTCAATCACTGATGAGGGAAACATGGTTACAAAACAGGTTGTTATCAATAGAATTTGTGTTGTAAGAAAGGTGTTTACAAATGTCCATTTCTTAGATATTCAATCTCACAAGCTAAATTATAATTTATAATATGATTCCAAATAATAATCAACTAACAAATAATAAACTTACTAAAGTACAAATAATAAAATGAAAAATTGCACCCATGTAATATAACTGAGAATATTTTCATAGCGAAATACAGCTAAATTGACATGAGGAATTAATTTGTTCCCATTAGATCGAGTCATTTAATCCGCAATGAGTGAAGCATTATGCTGAGATAGTCTAGAAATAATTCTCACAAAATTTTGTCTCACTTTTAAACAAAGTTGGATAATCAGAATAGAAATACCTGAGAAAACATATCGTTTGGGTCCCATCCACCGATATCTATCACTGTCTCTGATAATATCTCCCAGATAGCCATAAGAAATGACACTGGCAAAATAACGTAAGAGAGAAGATTGAGTATGCACACTACTTATGTCTAGTCCTGTGCTTTCACCTAAAAAATTTAACATTCTTATAGAACTATAATCAGTAAACTTTGACACTTCGAAAAATTTATACTGTTAAAATTAAAATATCTGTGCTTTATTTTAGCATTTTAGTGAATTCTGAAAACAACAAAAACCTATTTATTATTTAAGTTTTCTCTCCATTGTAGACAAACTGTAGTTTGTAATCAGTGCAAAGAACATTTACGGTACATATTGTTATTTATCTTTTCTTATAGAGAATTTTACTTAATTAACAAAAACTCAACTTACCACACACATTATATAATTGTATGTTTATTTGGTGCTATATTGCAATAATAACAACACTATTTTCTTGGATTCACTTACACATTAAATGTACATGAATAGTAATCTTACTTGGTTTCTTAGAAAACCAACTTTTATAGAAAATATTATTTCACAAATAGACTCACCTATAATAATATGCAAAACAGCAGTTTCTACATCAGTTGTGCCATGTATACAATAAGCCACAGTATCAGTGCTCCCACCTGGAATTACACCAACACGTACCTTTGGTGTTGGAAGTTCATTATCTGGGTTGTCTGAATCAATACCCTCATCTCTAGCTGTTCTTAAAATGAGGCCATTCATTATTTCTGCAAATGTTCCATCACCTCCAACACAGATAACGCCATCAAATCCAGTAAGATCCTCAGTCTCTAAAATATCACGCGCATGGTTTGCTCGTTGTGTAACTGTTAAATCTAATTCTGTTCCCGCAATATCAAATAATGGTTTTACAATTTGTTCATAGATTTTAAGTCCTTTCTTTTTCCCTCCAAAAGGATTTACAAAAACCATTAGTTTTTTTGGGCGATGGCTTAAATCTAAAACATATATAAAAATTTATTACTAAAGTTAATAAATAAAGAAATGGTGAATTGCAAATACTATTCATATACATCTAAAACTACTATTATTTTAGAACATAATTTCTCATAATTAAACTGGTTAGTAATGAGGTTAGTAATAAGTAAACTAGTAGTATGTATGTGCCGCAGTAAATAAATTTTTATTCGCATCATTTATATTTTGTGATACACATAAAACACCTATCTTAGTGAGGTTTATTATGGTATGTTGATTTTGACATTTTATAATCGAAAAGTAGTGATTATGATGATGACGATACACAAGAGTGCATTTTGGATTCCAATAGTGATGAAGAATATACTACAGTTATAACGAAACAAGTTTATTTAAAAAAATATATTGAGGTAAATATCTCTTTTTTTAAAAATAAAAGAACTAATTTTATACTGGATATAAAAATTAAAAAAACATAATGGTAACTGATTAAAAACTCAAAATAAGTCACGTGTCCAGATCCAGTCCAAGTACTAATAAATCATCCAGGCCTATCTAAAAAGTAACTAATAAAAAAATGAAGGGTTATAAAACATATGAACTTTGTAGGATACTATATTTAAAAATTTTGTGAAAAAAATCTTTGAAACTGGCTTCCAAACAAAATAAGACATCATAACTTATAATGGATGTCATTAAAAAAAGGTGGGTCAGTATTACAAAAATAGAAAGGTCCATGCTCACAAAACATTGTTAGGGTTAAAAGATCTAGGAAAAAAAAGGATTTTTAAAATTTGGAAGAGGGTTGATTTTAGAGGATTTATAAAGTGGTCACTAAGGAGAGCTGACACATACAGAGATATTCAACTAGCATCGTTCTTATCATATATTTAAGTCAATGGTAAATTCAAATCTTGAAAAAATATAACTATAAACACTTATTTCCAAATTTTAGAATAGACGTTTATAAAAAAAGATAATATAAAGTAATTAAAATATTTAAATATCAAGTATATATTAAATTATAAACTATTTTACCGTTATGTAAGGATTTCAAGGTATTGACCCAAGAAGTGACATGACGGAGTTCACTATTTGTAAGCATAATTTTGTGATGCCTCCATTTATTTAATTTTTCATGTACTGCATAATGAATGCAAAACCCAATGGGATCTGCTAGCGAGGTAAATTCTTCAGATGATGTAGGACTGCTAAAGTTAGCCTTTTCAATATGGCTGCAGGTTTTCTCTTTATACATAAAATCTACAGCTATTATATTTTCCAATAACAAAGAATTTCGAGCTGAAAAGTAATAAAAAGTTGTTAGAACTCAGAAAAACATATTAATATATATATACATACATAAATAAGAAATAAAACAATTTACAAATACAAGAATAATTTATTGAATTCACAATTCAAAGCTTTTCGTTGGCAAACATACCAACATGGAAAAGCTTTATATATATATATATATATATATATATATATATATATATATATATATATATATATATAAGATATAAAGATATATATATATATATATATATATATATATATATATATATATATTCTTGATATTTAATATTATCCATTGTTTTTCCGTTGCACTGACTTTATGAAGTTAATATATTACTATTTTTGAGTAATTTTATCCACCGTTAAGTGCAATAATTTTACCTTGAGTGATGAGGCACCTTTCGGTCTTTGACCATTTTGAGAATGGTCAAAGACCGAAAGGTGCCTCATCACTCAAGGTAAAATTATTGCACTTAACGGTGGATAAAATTACTCAAAAATAGTAATATATTAACTTCATATATATATATATATATATATATATATATATATATATATATATATAAAGATATATATATATATGAACTAATTACACATATTCATTCATATTCTAACAGGAAACTCAGCCAAAGTAACTGTTTACAGGCAAACGTTATAAATATCGCAAACTATAATTATTCTAATTTTAAAAAATATGAACATAACCTTATTTTACAAACATTAATTACAAACGGTTGTGGCAAAGTGAAATTCTTTAATTTACAAAATAAATTATTATAACAATAGCTACAAAGTATTGGAATAGGAAGGTTTGGATAAAAAAAAATGGTAAAAATATAGTCTTAATGACATTTGTTTTTTAATTTTTAAAAAAAATTACTCGTTTTAATGTGTAGAACAAAAATATAAACTTTTTCCGTGGAAAATACGCAAAGTTAATTTTTTTCACATTTGAAATATTAGTCTGTAATGGCATGTATAGTGTGAACCGGCCGTACCGTAGCTACAGCGCACTACACTAGGTCAAAGTCAACTTACTTTAATACTAAACTTAAAATGTAAATATTTAACTTTTGGTTATAATTTTATACAACATTACTATCAACCTATATTAAAATGTACCTATGAAGTATCCAGTCAGGATAAATTTGGTTATAATTTTATTCAACATTACTATATACCTGGACTAAAATTTTTATTATATACCTAGAAACATTTTACTGGCAGAAGCAGAAACTCATTACGAATATCAAAATATATAAAAACACATTCACTGACGTCCCAAATATTTACAATTTTGGAAAAAATTGTTCCACCCCCCCACGGTCACCTAAAACCTTACAAAATTAATGTTTTGCCTTGATATTTTTCATCTTGAAACTAGGAAAATGCATCGAAAAGTATTTACGTAATTATCTACATTTTTTTATTACTGTATATTTTAATATAGATGTATAGTAATGTTGATAAAATTACAACTAAATCTATCCTGACTGGATACTTCATAGAGTATGTCTAGATGTAGTACAGGGCGCTGTTGCTACTGTGCGCTTAAAAACGTAGTCCCATCTAAAAAATTTCTGCAGTAATAAAAAAAATGTGGCAATTATTAAGATCAGCGACTACCGCTCCGATCAGCGAAATTTTTTTCCTGATTAATTCGACCTTGCTGAACAGGAATTTAAAGTTTTGTTTTCACTGCAAACACATTTGAAAAAAATCCTAACCTAACCTGATTTTCTTAGGTAAATATGTGTTTGCCGTTATTAATAATTACAGATTCATGCTCAGCAAGGTCAAATCTATCATGAGAAAAAAATTTGCCGATGGAGCGGTAGTCGCTGATCTCAATAATTACCATGTAAATACTTTTCGATGCATTTTGCTAGTTTCATGGTAAAAAAATTAAGGCAAAACCTTAATTTAGGTGACCCCGGTTGGGGTGAAATAATTTTTTCCAAAATTGTAAATATTTGGGACGTCAGCGAATGTGTTTTTATATATTTTAGTATTTGATATCAGTTTCTGCATCGACCAGTAAAAGGTTTTCGCCCAAAATCGCTATGTGGCTAAAGTAAACAATTACCTTTATTTTTAACCAAATTTTTCTTAGCCATATACTGCAATGCATACAATTACCATAGTTATATTTCAACATAATGTTTTGTTTAACAAACATACCTTGATTTTATAAAGTGTTGGGTTTTTCCAAAGTGATGTACCTATGTATTTTTTCAAGATTTGGGCTTTCATCACCAATTGGTATATTTTTTTTTATGTTTCTGAAGTATTTTACAGAAATAATAATGATATAATTTTTGGTTTCAATGTTAGTGAAGTCTGGATAACTTATAGGTAAGTTTCGCTGTTCTGTATAAATGGGCCTAAATAGGTTTACATAGTCTCTGACAATAGTTTTTAATTATTTTCTGATAAATTCATAAACATACGACACTTTTATTAAATTAAACAATTTTTTAAAATAGTAAATGACATTTTTTAAAGTAAATAGCCTTTACAGCCAACGAAAATAAACCCTTCAACTATAATGATATTATTGAAAAAACGTAAGATAATTTGTCTCCAATGTTTGTAAGGCAAAAAGTTTATTCATATTTTCAACAGAAATATTCTATCAACATTAGAATACTTACAATGTGGGGGTGCCTCTGTTTCCCAAATGAAATTGCCTCGATGAAAATATACTTTACATTTCTTTTTTGATATGATAAATGTATTTAATAACACTGTTTCCCACAAAGTTGTCTCAGAGTTTGATTCTTCCATTTTATAAATTAATGACCATGACTGGCTTAAAAATATATACCTGGTATTAAATATAAAACTATAACCTTTTCATGTTGTTGTAAATAAAAATGAGTTATGAATATAACTATACATGAACAACAAATTCTATCTTTTGTAAGTGTACAATAGCATTCACTTCAGAATACATAACCAACAATTTGTACAAATTCAAACTATTAACTAAAGATCCTGTCGCCATACAAACAAGGAAAAGGAACAACTATTCCCTTAAAAACAGCATTGACGCAAAGTGACAGTTGTGTGGTTACTATATACCGCTACTCCGCTACTTCAAATAGTTTCGTAAGGCTATATGAATCACACCTCCATTCGTATATTAATACAATATACACTTTTTTGCACTGTCATGTCTCTTACCCTAAAATGTTACAGTACTGTCAATTTTTAATCGCCATTTCATACACATCATTTTATGTGAGGGCGGATGTAAATAAATTAAAAGTATAATAATTGAAGCAATTTTTATTGTCTTTAAGGTCTACCTACATTATTAAAAAAATATTTTTTTTTCATATACACTGTTTTGTATATTTTGTAAATCAAGTACTAAAATATTTTTGCACAAAATTTGAATTGATATTAATAATGCAGGTTATACATTATTATAATAGACTAAAAACTTATTATTTCATAATCAGATAATGATTTCTTCGACAAGTTGATAATAATAATTAAAATATATTATGATATCAAGTAATCATTGGACATTTAAATAATAATTAATGAAATTAACTTATTGTTTGTAATTACGAAAACTAATTGGGCAATAGGTCTAACCTATTTTTAACAAACATTGGAGAGACAAGTCTTCCCTTAAACTTACCTTCTGGCTCGTTTTGAAACAATCCTTTAATTTATCTAGCTGACCCTCTACTCAAAGCTGAAAATGGAATGATTGTTTCAAAATGTATCAGAAAGTAAGTTTAAAAGTATTTATTTAATTACTCAATAATTTCTTATAGTTTAATCAGTGAATTCAAGATTATTACAACGAGCAACTTTCTTACACTTATTACAACAATAAATAATAATAAATACTACAATACTAATCCAATGTTTATTACATAATAATGATTTCAAAAAGCACAATTTGAAAATTTTCCAAGGCCATTTGCCACAAAATTTAATGTTTTCAGTGTCAGTCAGTGGCGCACTCAGAAAATAATTATGGGGGGGCTGACCGGGAGACCCTGGGTCAACCAACGGAAAACTTTTTAAAAATTCATAAGAATAACCGGTATTTTAAGGCATTACTTTAAGTTTATTTTAGCTCTTTGAGTGCAAGTTTTGAGTAGGGACTATAGAAATGAATGATATAACCCAGCAGATAAAATAAGATTTTAGGTTTTATTTTGACAAAATCTTGTTATATCAGCTGTCTTACAAAACAAAATTGAGTCTTCTTTTGGCCTTCTTCAGTATGGATAATACACTGTCTGTGTCAACTGGAATTTCCCTGTGGATATTAAGATTGGCTAAGCCATTTAGCCTACTATCAGAGTACTACCATCGTGTTTCTTAGGTATGTCTTGATTCTCCGAAGAGTGGAAAAGAAGCGCTCTGCTGTGCTGGTGGATACAGATATAGTGATGAAAATCTTAAGTAGGATATGGATGTTTGGAAAGATTGTTTTATCACAAATATTTAGAAAATCAATTGCATTGACATGGTGTGCATTGTGTTGTTGGAGAAAAGCTTGCCAAACTTCCATTTCTGCCATCAACACGTTTAAGTTGTTGTTTTCCAAATCTTCTTCATAAACTTTTTTTTTTCTTTTTTTCTTGAGGGGGGCTACAGCCCTCGTAGCCCCCCCCCCCCCGTGGGTGCGCACCTGGTGTCAGTAGACTATATAGTGGACTGTCTACATTTTTTATATATAAATATTAGGAGGAAACGATTTTTATAATAAATACACAAAAACCTCTTAACCACAAACTTTCTTTATTTTACCGTTATGTACATTTCAGTTACCAAGTAACCATCCTCAGAGGGATAACATACAAGACTCTTTGTAGTGTCAGTCTTTGTATGTTATCCCTCTGAGGATGGTTACTTGGTAACTGAAATGTACATAAGGGTAAAATAAAAAAAGTTTGTGGTTAAGAGGTTTTTGTGTATTTATTATTAAATTCAAGCACAGTATATTCCTAATAAATAGTTACGATTTTTATCTTAAAATAGTTGTAATATAGTTATTACTCTTGCCTATAATAGCAGTTAATTTTATAATTGTTGAGGACAACAGTTTCCTGAGATGTGTTCCATTGTTGAATCAGACTATAACTCTGAGTAGTATTAGTAAGTGCTACTATAGGCAAGTTTACAAAATGTTTACAAGTGTTTTAGTAAATAATTCTTTTATTTAAATAATTGAAGTTGTTATACATATACATACATACATATATATATATATATATATATATATATATATATATATATATATATATATGTATATATATATATGGACTAGGAGACTGACAGACTTACCTTAGTAAGAGTCCACTCTGTAGTCTTGAAATAGAAACACATAAAAGCACTTAACCGATGAAATATTTCAACCACACAGTGGTCTTTGTCAAAAAAAAAAAAAAAATCTAAATAATCTTTACCAACCAAAACTAACCTAAATATATATATATATATATATATATATATATATATATATATATATATATATATATATATATATATATAGAGAGAGAGAGAGAGAGAGAGAGAGAGAGAGAGAGATTTTTTGGACTAGGAGACTGACAGACTTACCTTGGTAAGAGTCCACTCTGTAGTATTGAAATAGAAACACATAAAAGCACTTAAACAATGATATATTTCAACCACACAGTGGTCTTTGTCAATCGAAGAGAAAACACAAAAAGAAATATGAGAGAATGAAATAAAATAATTATAAATTGTAATCACAGATTGTGTAGAGTAGAAATCAGATGTCACAGATGCACAGATTAAAGATATGTATTTATACGTCCAACACTGTTTTGATTGTTACATATCCAGACTAGCATAAGGGACAATATTCTCATATGTTTAATTCATTAATCATATAGTTAAAATAAATTTATAAATAATTTACTGAAATGAACGTTTTTGAGCCTGGTAGATGGTGTTAATCATTGTTCACAGAGACATCGATAAAGTTCACCTCGTACACTAAAAAAAATTTTTTATCTCAGTGTATTTTAACTCTTGAACATACAGTATATTAATATGTGATACTTGCCTATAATAGCACTTACTTTGTTTGACGAGGACAGACATTTTGAGAGATGTAAGGCTCATCCCACTGTCAATTTGACCTATATAACTATTATTATTACAGCTTTCACATTCTAATTTATAAACACCACCTTTTCCATGCATATTTTTTATTTTATTATTGTTATTCATTATGCTCATTATTTTATTATTAGTTTGTATGCAATTTTATTACTAAACACTTTTAAATGTTTTAAAAACTTGTCTATAGTAGCACTAGTAAATTCGATATTATTATTAATTTTATTTATTTTATCCAAAATATTTATTAAAGTTATACTGTTATTGTTTGATATATACATACCATCACCTTATGATGGAATAAAATATATTCATATGTTTTATATCTTGCGTTATTGTACTATTCACTCCTGATGATGTTGGTGCTGTCTAACAACAAAAAGCTGTGAATAAAAATTAATAAATAATTCTTGTATTTGAATTACCTCAGTTGTTTTTGATATATATATATATATATATATATATATATATATATATATATATATATATATATATATATATATATATATATATATCAAACACAAGAATTATTTATTAATTTTTATTCACAGCTTTTTGTTGTTAGACAGCACCAACATCATCAGGAATGAATAGTACAATAACGCAAGATATAAAACATATGAATATGTTTTATTCCATCATAAGATGATGGAATGTATATATCGAACAACAACAGAATAACTTTAATAAATATTTTGGATAAAATAAATGAAATTAATAATAATATTGAATTTACTTATGAAATGGAAATAAATAATAAAATAAATTTTCTAGATTTAACAGTAATAAGAAAAAGTGAAGAATTTGAATATTTGTTATACCCTAAACTAACACAAATGAACCAAATAATTATAATCATCCATATAACCAAAAAAATTGCTGCTTTCCAACTTATTATATAGAATGAATAAAATCTCCATTAATGAAGAAAGTAAAATAAGAGAAAAAACATTATTTATCCAATTGCAATAGACAACGGTTATAAAAAGAAAACTGCTGACAAACTTATTTTAATATTTTCAATAAACAACATAATAATTTAATTAACAAAAATAATAATAATAATTCAATATGAACTTCATTTTTATTTACAGATGTCAAAATAAAAAATATCACCAAATATTTAAAAATAGAAGTAATAAAATTGCATTCAAAACTAATAATAAAATAATAAGCGTAATGAATAACAATAATTAAATTTTAAAAAAATTCATGAAAAAGGTGGTGTTTATAAATTAGAATGTGAAAGCTGTAATAATAATAGTTATAGAGGTCAAACCAAGAAAAACTTAACAGAAAGATATAAAGAACATTTAACTGCTTATAAAAAACCAGAAATATACAAATATAATGTTGTAAATCATTGTATTTAATGATAACCACCCATTTCCAAATAAAGAAAATATAAAACTTATAAAAGAAATTAATAAAGTATTTAGAATGAACATGTATGAAGCATTAAAAACATATAAATACAGTAATAATAGCAAATTAAATAAATGATCAATACAAATACATTCTAAATTTGATGCTATATTTAATGTATATAATGTTACGGCAAAAAATAAACTTGGCAATTTGTATAAATTTGGCAACAATACTATTTCTAATTTAGCATATGTTTTTTACCTTGCATTATTGTATTATTCATTCCTGATGATGTTGGTACTATTTATAAACTAAAAGCTAAGAATAGAAATAAACAAATAATTCTGGTATTTGAATAACCTCTGTTGTTTTTTATTATTATACAAGAAAAAAAAAAAAAAAAAAAAAAAAAAAAAAAAAAATATATATATATATATATATATATATATATATATATATATATATATATTCTTGATATTTAGCGTTATCCATAGTTTTTCCGTTGCACTGACTTTATGAAGTTAATATATTACTATTGTAAGTAATTTTATCCACCATTAAGTGCAATAATTTTACCTTGAGTGATGAGGCACCTTTCGGTCACTTGACCATTGTCGAATCACTCAGAGTGATTCGACAATGGTCAAGTGACCGAAAGGTGCCTCATCACTCAAGGTAAAATTATTGCACTTAATGGTGGATAAAATTACTTACAATAGTAATATATTAACTTCATATATATATATATATATATATATATATATATATATATATATATATATATATATATATTAAATATGGTGATATATTTTCTTGTAATATAGTTAATAAATTAAAAATATTTCAAAAACAAGAATACTTTTAATGAATATATTTATTCAAAGCTTTTCGCCGATAAAATAGTACCAGCATCTTCAGGAAAATAATTATCTAATCTGAAGATAATATTTATCTAATCTTCATTAGATAATTATTTTCCTGAAGATGCTGGTACTATTTTATCGGCGAAAAACTTTGAATAAATATATTCATTAAAAGTATTCTTGTTTTTGAAATATTTTTAATTTATTAATTATTATTATATATATATATATATATATATATATATATATATATATATATATATATATATATATATGAAGTTAATATATTACTATTGTAGTAATTTTTCCACCATTAAGTGCAATGATTTTACCTTGTGTGATGAGGCACCTTTCAGTCATTTGACCATTGTCGAACCACTGATTACTTTTTCTCAGTTTTTCTGGTGTGGATGTTTGGTCCGTGGTGTTGGTACTTGTTGACGTCATACACATTTCCTCTTGAGTCTATGTCGTGTATAAACAACATATGCAGAAGACGTACTATTCAAAAACATTATACATGTATATATATATATATATATATATATATATATATATATATATATATTTTTTTTAGGTTATTTTTGGTTGGTAAAGATTATTTAGATTTTTTGGAGTAGGAGACTGACAGACTTACCTTGGTAAGAGTCCACACTGTAGTCTTGAAATAGAAACACATAAAAGCACTTAAACAATGATATATTTCAACCACACAGTGGTCTTTGTCAATCGAAGAGAAAACACAAAAAGAAATATGAGAGAATGAAATAAATCTTATGAGAGATCATTGTTTAAGTGCTTTTATGTGTTTCTATTTCAAGACTACAGTGTGGACTCTTACCAAGGTAAGTCTGTCAGTCTCCTAGTCCAAAAAATCTAAATATATATATATATATATATATATATATATATATATATATATATATATATATATATATAGTTATTATATGCTATTGTAAACAATTATTCAACCATTAAGTGCAATTAATTTTTACCTTATTATGAGGTACCTTTTTGGTCACTTGACCATTGTCGAATCATTGAAATATTTCTACTGTTGTTTCTCAGTCCGTAATTTTGGTGCTTGTTGCTGACGTCATATGCATTTCCTCGTTAGTTTTATGAAGATATTTTTGAACAGTGTGTCGTCTGTATATGTTTTCTGTTGGTTAATTAGTTTATTGTGTTTGTCAGCAACAAGCACCAACATTACTGACCAAGAAACAACAGTAGAAATATTTCAGTGATTCGACAATGGTCAAGTGACCGAAACGTACCTCATCATAAGGTAAACATTAATTGCACTTAATGGTGGAATAATTGTTTACAATAACATATAATAACAATAAAGTCAGTGCAACGGAACAAAATGGACAATGTTAAATACCACAAATATTAATATATGGGTGTTAGGGTGGGGTTGGGATACACTAAACTCCACAAAACATGACTATATAGACATAACATTTAACCTACAAATTCTTCATAAACATCACAGAAATAACCAACGTTACACAACCGAACAATACGAAATATACAGACACTTCAAACTACACCCTACACACATACTCAATACACAATTACATTACAACTCGCACACACTTTTTGACATCATATCTCCTAATACTCACAAAATACACCCACACCACCATAATATCCCACCCCAACCCTAACACCCTAACCTATGTAAACCTTGAGATCAGTTACGGTCTGAGTTGACAAAGGGACACATTTCGCGAAACGGCCGTCCTCAACAAATATAAGTAAGTGCTACTATAGGCAAGTTTATAAACATTTAAAAGTGTTAAGTGCTTTTATTTAAAAATTAGTAGCCCAGTAAAGATTGAATCAAATAATATGTTGAAATAAATATTATTACCCACTTCATATTTATTTCAAATGTGACTTCCTTTTTAGGCAAATTTTAATTACTTTTCCTTCCTTTTATTTTATAAATTTTGTTTTAAAATAACATCAATATTTTCTCATGAAATTTTTGTTTATTTTATTACTGTAATTCATTTTGTCTGTCACATTTGGTCATCATATTTGAAGGCTGCACCGAGTAGTTTATTGCAGTACACAAACTTTTCATCATATCTCTTTCATAAAAGCAGGCATGTCTTGGAGAATGTAAAAGGCAATGTAGAATTTGTGAGAGATGGTAAAGATACATTATACTCTCAGTTTCTTTGTATTGTCTGTAGCATAATGAGAAATAGATATTTTATATATGACTTGCTAAAATCAATATATATTTTTATTTACGTGTTTCTTTCAATTTTTATTTAAGACGTTCTTTTATGTAATGCCATGATATGGTTTTGCATTGCTGGCTAGCAGAAGTGACCTCACAATGAATGAATCAGAAAGGCATTTTCTAAAATACTATAACTATAACAAACTGCAGTTTTTGTGTTGTATATCTTAAGGTTTTTTTATATAATTTACTACTTTTGGTATCACTTGGCACAAAAACCACTACTTACTGATATTTCTCAGCAGACACATTTCGCACTAGTTGTTCGTGACTCACAACATTGAACTCAACATTGGGGGGTGATGTTGATCGCCTGCTTGTGGTGCCCCCTGCGTAATCTAAACGATCAACCAAAGGTTCGCCTCTAAACACGCTGATCAGAATGACTATGAACCCAAAATGGCCCTTTTCAGGGCTCCGACACTAGCCTTCGCATCATCTTCTGGAATGCAGGAGGCCTTATCAATGTTAAGTTTGTACAATTCAAACGAAACGTCTACCATGCCGACGTGGATGTTTACTTTATAGTTGAAGCAGGAGCAGCTACAGAAATTCCTGACTTTTATCAGACAAAGGGCTACGCAGTCGCTGCTTTAAAGAGATCACGACAAATAGCATCTGGTATCTATATAGGGGTCAAGATGGTCTCACGGCAAATTTTAAGATCATACATGAGATGGATGATAAAGATAAACTGGAAGCTGTTTTGATTGAAACATGGAAAAACAAACAACATTTTAATATTGTCAGTCTCTATAATCCCCCAGGAAATACACCATCTTTTGAAGAAATAGAGAGAACCATCCAACCTAATAGCATAATTATTGGAGATTTTAACAGTCCGTCACCGAGATGGGGCTACACACATTTATCACCGGCTGGAAAGATAACCCAAGAATTAATCGATAATAATCAACTCCAAGTCATAGATACCCCTCCAACATTCTTATCATATACTGGAAATTTATCAAGACCGGACTTAGTAATAACCCATCTAAATATTGCTGACAGAACCAATGCAAAACTACTGGAGGATGCAGGCGGTTGTGGCCACAGAGCTATATTCATAACCATAGAGACAAATAAAAGCGAATACATAATTACCTGAGCTCCCAGATGGAATTTTAAGAAAGCAGACTGGAACAAATATCGAAGGGTTACAGATGAGGCTCTCGGTAATTTAGTGCTTCCAGAAATACCCGAGAAAGCTACCCGCCTTATTAATCAAATAACTATCGAATGCGCTCTTAAATGTGTACCCAGAGGGCAAGTAAAAAAGTTTAGACCTTACTGGAATGCAACGTTAACCTCGCTAAAGAAAAAAACGCAATCGATCACGTAAAATAGCCGAAAGAACAAAAACTCAACAAGATTTGAGATGCCTTAGAAAACACCAGGCTGAATTGCACCACGAAGTAAAGACATCCAAACGATTGGCCTTCAAATCTTTTATTGCTAATTTGGACTACCGGAAGGATGGCACCAAAGCCCATCGCTACATATCTCGGCTAAATAACCATGCCCCCCAAAAAAAAAATTCTACAGCCTATACAGTACTCAGGTAAATCCTTCGCAGACCCATACGAAGCTGCAGATGCACTAAGTAAGCATTACGCCAAAATCAGCCGCACAAGTGTGGATAAAACCGTCACTAAGACCCTGTGTAAAACGCCAATACCATCTTGCCTCGAAGAGAAGACACACGAACTCTTCACATCACCTTTTACAATCACGGAACTTGAATTGGCTTTAGCACAAACCAAACTTAAAAAAGCTGCAGGTATTGATGAGATATATCCGGAATTCATTGTCAACTTGGGAGACGAAGCCAAGAAAACCTTTATAGCCTTAGTGAACCTGACTTGGAAACATTATGTACCTCAGCAATGGAGAAAAGCCGAAATATTACCTGTTCTGAAAAAGGATAAACCCCCTGATCAACCCGAAAGTTACAGGCCTATATCCCTAACCAGCGCCAGCTGTAAAGTGGCAGAAAAGATGGTGGTCCACCGACTTAATCAGTACATCGAACAAAAAGGCGTGCTAGACGATGCTCAAGCCGGGTTTCGAAGACACCGTAGTACTATGGATCATGTAATGAATTTTACACAACACGTCAAAGATGGATACTACAAAAGGATGTCTACTCTGGCGGTACTAGTGGATTTCAAGGCCGCCTACGATACCGTGTGGAGGCCAATGCTTTTGCACAAATTGGCAACATATGGCATATCCGGAAACCTTTTTGGGTGGATCAAATCGTCGCTGTCACAAAGAATATTTTGAGTGCAATACAGCAACCGAAAGTCGAGATTTCGTATTCAAAAACAAGGCCTCGCTCAAGGAGCTGTGCTTAGCTGCAAGCTGTTTAACATCATGATTGATGATGTACTTGACGCCGTTAAGGAAGTGACAGGAATCAAGGCACTATTATATGCGGATGACTTGCTTATGTGGGCAACAAGCAGCAGTATCCTAGCACTTGAAACAGCATTAAATGACGCTCTCAGAAAGTTGGAAATGTGGACCAGTTATAATGCGATGACGGTTAGCTCCAGAAAAACCACTTTTCAACTGTTCACGCTTTCCACCAAAGTACCCCGCATCTCTTTGTATTACCAAAGCGATCCGTTGGAAGAAAGTAGTCTCTCCAAATATCTGTGTGTAGTACTTGATAGACCTCTGACATGGGGTCCTCATGTCGAACAGTGTGCGGAGAAAGCAAAAAAAAAGAACTAAAATATTAAAAAGACTGACAGCTACAACATGGGGTGCCAGCCAGGATGTCCTAATAACTACCTATAAGTCATATATCAGACCTGTCCTTGACTACGGAAGTGAAGTGACCATCACAAGCAACCATAACACCCTCAGTAAATTGGACATTGTGCAGAACACAGCTTTAAGGATCATAACGGGTGCACCTAAATCCACATCCATTGCAGCAATGGAGGCACAAACGAAATGTAGTTCAATGGAAAGCCATAGAGAGAAAATAGCTCTCCGATTCTGGCAGAGACACAGAGGAGTACACACTCATTGGACAAGCTACAGACAAGCCACGGCCCGACTGAAGACTCAAATAACCCCAATGGCGTCCTATGAAAGGGTGGCTTTGAAGTATGGAATAGCCTTAGAGAAACCAGCACTGATTACAGATTACCGCGAGTTTTTCCACAATTTACCAAAAGCTAATTGTTGATTGAAGAGCCACAGTCAGTCAAAATCAGCATCCCTGGACGTCGAACTGAGGCAAGCAGCCCTGCATACAATCAATGAAGAGTACCCACAACCAGAATGGTTACATATATACACGGATGGATCTTCAATACCGGAAACAGGTGCAACAGGAGCTGCCTACTACAGTCGCAATTTTGAGGGATATCTAGCAGTGCGAACTCCCCAGACCAACTACGATGCAGCTGTACAAGCAGCAGCCGCAGAACTAAACAAAATAGCCCTACACAGGCAGTTTTCTTCGTCGATTCACAAGCGGCTATCCGTAACCTATCGCGCAATACAGATACAGACTGCAAAAGAACAATGGAGACAAGAAAAGCCCTGGAACACCTGGTGAATGGGGGTTGGCTTATAGCTTTACAATGGATCCCAAGCCATGTTGGCATCTATGGAAATGAGAGGGCAGACGTTCTGGCCAAGAAAGGCACATCCATGGCACAACCCATTTGCATGCCTTCGCTGCAAAGCACAAAAGCCCTCATCAATGCAACTATCGACCGGGCCAGCAAACTGCACCTCACACAGCAATCAGCAGGAAGAAAATGGGAAAATCTAGTCAGCACAGGGCCCATCGACCACAGACTTCCACGAGCTGTGGGCGTTGCCAAATTCAGAATGCAAACCGGCCATGACTACCTGGCCGCCCATCTACATCGCATCGGTGTGCTCCCAACTCTGGAATGCCCTCTCTGTGGACACGATATGATGGATGCGGATCATCTGATGAAGTGCAGCGAGCTCGACCATTCCGGAAATGATCATGACCCACTGGTTCGACTATACTGGTCAGCTCGTCACCAAATGGCTCAACAGCCAAGGGTGGGCGTTGGCTAGTAAGTAAGTAAGTAAGTACAACATTGAACAATGCACTGACCTAGTGTGAAACGTGTCTGTTGAAAAGTATCAGTAAGTAGTAGTTTTTTTTGCCAAGTAATACCAAAAATTGAAATATTAATTAATTCACTTAAAATATAATTAAATAACCACAAAGTGATTTAAATTATTTTATTGGCCTAATCTTTTCAAGTAAATAATTTTTGATACTTTTTACTTGCACAATATTATTTAACCAAATAATTTTGTTTTGAAAATATTTTATAAATCAGTAAACAAAATTATAAATTTTAGTTGAAATTTATTTCAACAGGCTACAATATTGTTTTATGGGTAAATAACAATTTTAAACAATCCTCAAGTCCAAAAGTTATAATTTTTAAAAGATATCATTATTTTATTTGCTTTTTGACTTACTTTATTTGATCCAAAAAAAACACTCAAACTCTTATACATACAAAACTAAACACTTGAAAAACAGTAAAAAAAATCAAAATTGAAAACATTAAAAAAAAGTGAAAAAAATGCCTGTTCAACAAAACTAAATACAGAGCCTAGAATACAAAAAAGCGAATTCTAAGATACGTGTCAACAATCTACATCTGAGAGACAAGGCTTAACAAAAAAATGTGACTAGAAGCTGTAAGAAGGATCATATAAACAAACTACTCTTTCAAACAAACATACCACTTAACTGAAAGATAGATGAATGGGTAATTCGACATCATAGTGTTTTAAAATTTAGTAGAGTTTTCAATTTCTCATTTGTCTCTTATGTGTATCATCTTAGTTTAGAATTGAACAAATCAGTCCTTATTTAGGTTTTGACTGGGGAATAGTACTCCATTTATTATTTTCAGAATTATATTTTTAATGAAATTATAAATCTTATTATTGATTATAATTGATAAGGTAAACTTGACATATTATAAAAAATTACATATAGAGTATAACATCACCTAAAAGCTAGGAATAGAGAGAAAAAACAATCTCCTCTTCTACTGAGAGTTGTATAAGAATGAAGGCTCATTGAGACAGGATTTCAAAATAGGTCCACTTTACTGAGACCACAGCTGTATTATCATAACAGTAAATGTAGTGCCTTGTGCTCTAGTTCTCCGCAAGGATTTTAATACAGTTTTATTTAAAAATTATAACCGTAAAATAAATTGTTTAAAATTATTCTAGAAGTAACTAAGAATTTAGTGATTATATTAGGAAGAACTAAGTTGTAAATTTAAAACAATGAAAATAATTTCTATTAATAATTATTTGTATCCATCTAAAACTAGTTAGAATAAGATTCACCGAACGTAATGGACTACAAAATTCAAGAGTAGTTAGAATAATTTCTAACTCTACAACAATTAAAGTTTTAACACTTAAAAATTAAAGGTTTTTTAAAATATAAGGATTGTTTTTTTAATTTTGTGAGTTTAGAATACAAGCATTATTGAGTAAACAAAAGCTATTGTAGACATGAATTAAGATTACTACGTATAACCTTTCATTATCAGTTTTTATACTGACCTATGAACTCAGTGATTATGAATATAACCCTTAATGCATGTGTAGTAAGCAATTAGAGTAAGTTTGTGCCTACTTTGAGTTTTACAAATAAACATACTGCGATTCTAGAAGGCATGAAATTTAAACTATGAGTTTGAAAAATAAGTTTGTGTAACACACATTAACATTAATGAAGTCAAAACTTTCCCAGGAAAAAGCTTTTATATCACTACAAGAACATAGATAATTGTTAAACAAGCAAACAAATGTAGCTTTAAAATTATTTAGCTACCTTTTTATGAATGAAAGGAACAATGTTAATGTAGGAACAAATTATCTGCAAAGTATAAAATTCTTAAAGTCATTCCATTAGTATATAGACCTATTTATTTGAGCTGTTTTGGGGTAAACTGATAGTGAAATTGTTGAATAAAAGTTTTATCAAATAATTGTGACTGATTACAGTCTAGACAATTTCTGTTTTGATTTTATTGTATTTATGCACTTTAATATACAAATATTGTAGTAGCAAATCTACTGTTTCAGAGATGACTGATTATGAGGCAGGTTTTGATAGAATCCCTACCCACTTTTACCGTTTTGTAGTAAATTGAAAACAAAAGTCAGGGGAAAATATTGTAGTTTATATCTTGATCCCTAGCAAAATGTCCTATAAAAGCATTGGTTAATGGCATACCATTCCAGATTAGTTTGGTTAATATTGGTATTCTACAGGTTTCTACCATAAATTTTACATTTTGGAACATAACACTTTATAAATTAGGGGTGATTTCATCTAATGGAGTTTCATATATGTTATTTGCAGATGAAAAGACACTTTGGACATCTGACAACAATAAAAAATGCAAATGATGTATTTGTAACACAACTTAAGAAATTATTATTATTGAGACACATATTTAAAGCATAGTGAGAAATAAAAATGGAATCTGAAAGTCTATAGCTTAACATAAGAATTTGTATTCAACATAAACTTAAACAAACTAGTCTCTATTGGCTCCATTAAACTGCTTTTTGACGGAGTTTCCATGAAAAAATATAGGCCTTTACTATTGGCATTATACTGACATGAGGAGACAATATAGTGATACTCAACATTCTGTACATGTCATTTGTAAGATAAAAAATCATATACTTCAGGAGAGTTTTATCATCAGTTGCAAAGACAATGCTTGGGGTGCCTGAAAATTGCTCTAATTTCTATCATGAATGTTGAAGTGGGGAGTTAAAAGCTGGCAGCATAAACGAAGAGTTATAAGGTCCAGGTAAGTGTTGCATTCATATGTTCAGCTTCCATAGAATCTTGAAATTGTCAAAAGAAATAAACATTTTGTTTTAACATATTATGGGCATGCCTTTATGAGATATTGGATATGATAGCAGTGTAT
Organism: Prosapia bicincta; assembly: GCA_036971475.1. Taxonomy (NCBI): domain Eukaryota; kingdom Metazoa; phylum Arthropoda; class Insecta; order Hemiptera; family Cercopidae; genus Prosapia; species Prosapia bicincta. The sequence continues at coordinate 136,865,028 of JBAIZL010000002.1, forward strand.
TTTATATGAAACTGGTTCGTTATTAATATTCATCATTGCAACTAGGCCAAACTGCTGAACAACTTACAACATATAAACAACATCAACTTCTTGTCAGAGTTTAAAAAATAATAAATCAATCTATGCTAACTTAAAAATTTATATAGATGGTTCCGAAAACCTAGAGATTGAGAATAAAAGGGCAACATACTTTAATGAAACTACTGGTAAGTAGTATTCTGCATCTTCAAATCTCTATTGTACCTTCAATTTTGAATTTGTTGTTATTGATGTTGTATACCAATTATCAACCGGTGAGAAAAATTAATATTTTTATACTCGCTGTCTCAAAGTTAGCAATGCAATCATTGCTATTCCAGATCACAGGCACCTTATAAATTATGCTGATTGCAAATATTAATCTTTTTAATCACTTAAACAATAGTTTATGACTATCCGAACTTTGAATTTAGTAAATTTGTTAGAACTTACTGAGACAGAACATTTTCGATCGCTATGTGCCGATCTTCATCAGTGTCTTCTGCTTGGAGATGTGGGTCAAGCGGTGATGGTTTTAAAGGTAGGTTTTCGATAGTATCAAAGAGTATGTGTGATTTGTATTGTGTTTGTTTGTTTAATATGTTTGTACTTTGTGTTTTTGTGTGTCTGTAAATTTCATATTGTTCTAGTGTGTTGAGGTGTGGTCCTTTTTTGTTGATGTGTAGAATTTCTAGGTTTTGGTAAATGTCTGTGTAGTTGTGTCCTGTATCTTTTATGTGGTTGTAAAATGTTGAGTTGGTGTTCTATTTGTGTTCTTCGACTCTTTGTTTAAAGCTGCGACCTGTTTGTCCAATGTAGAACTTGTTACATTCGTCGCAGTTCAGTTTGTATACGCCTGGTGCTTGTAGTTTATCCTTGTTGTTGGTGTTGTGTTGTATTTTGTATTGTAGCTTGTTATTAGTTTTGTACACTATTTTGTATCCTGTTTTTTGAAATTTGCGGGCTATATCGTTTGTTGTTTTGTTTATGAATGGTAATGTGATGTATTTGTTTTCCCTGTCTGTAGTGTTAATTTTAGTGTTTTTTTGTATCTTGTGCCATAGTTTGTCTATTATTATGGTGTTGTATCCATTTGTGTATGCTAAATATTTAATTGTGTCTAGTTCTTTTTTATGTTTTCTGTGGTCATTGGGACTTCTTTAAGTCTATGGAGCATGGATCTGAAGGCTGCGTGTTTGTGTTGGATAGGGTGGTTTGAGGTGTTGTGGATAAGTGTGTCTATCGTTATGGGTTTCCTGTAAATGTTGAAGCTGTGTTTTTGTGTGTGGCTTTTTGTTATGGTTAGGTCAAGGAAGTTAAGGGATCGGTTGGTTTCAATTTCTGAAGTGAAGTGGAGTTTTGGGTGTATTTTATTAGTGTAGGTGAGGAGTTGTTCGCATTAACGGGAGATGCCTCTGTATAGTGTTATAATATCATCGACGTATCTGTGCCAGTAAATAATTTTGAGTGCGTGTGTATTGTTTGTGAGTATTTTGGTGTTTTCTATTTTTGTGCCATAGTTTGTCTATTATTGTGGTGTTGTATCCATTTGTGTATGCTAAATAATTAATTGTGTCTAGTTCTTTGTTTATGCTTAGTCCCAATGACCACAGGAAACATAAACAAAGAACTAGACACAATTAAATATTTAGCATACACAAATGGATACAACACCACAATAATAGACAAACTATGGCACAAAATACAAAAACACAAAGTACAAACATGTTAACAAACACAATACAAATCACACATAGTCTTTGATACTATAGAAAACCTACCTTTAAAACCGTCACCGCTTGACCCAACATCTCCAAGCAAAAGACACTGATGAAGATCGGCACACAGCGATCGAAAACGTTCTGTCTCAGTAAGTCTTAATAAATTTACTAAATTCAAAGTTCGGATAGTCATAAACTATTGTTTAAGTGATTAATAAGATTCTGAAAACTTAAACAACAAGAAAATGCACCCTATTTACATACAATAGAAAAGGAGTAATCAAAATGCTGAAGAATTAAAATACTAGTATAACATACAAAAACACAGAAAATAAAAAATAAAATTAATTAATCAAAAATATTTGTGAAACACTTAGTACAGGTATTTATAATGTAGAATATCTAGATTGCACACACACTAAAAACTATCATACATTCTTCACAATAAAAAAAATACATTTAATTTAAAAAATACAAATGGCCTGAAAATGACATACTGAGAATAGTTACAAATTTATAAATATAAAAATAATACAATAAACCAATAATGCAAGTAAGAGAAAAATGATAAATTATTCAACTTAATGGACAAACTTAATCCAACAGTTTCCAGTAAAGTAAAAAAAAAAAAATAGGTCAGTACAGTTATACCACATGACAACAGACTGTCTCACATCCCAAACCACTTCTTGAGACACTGCAGTTTTCTAATGATTCCAATTGAGAACACAACGACTCTGGGGAGTTGTTAAAAAATATCAAGTATGATTTTTTTAAAGTATGTGCATGTGTGTGTGTGTATATATATATATATATATATATATATATATATATATATATATATATATAGAGAGAGAGAGAGAGAGAGAGAGAGAGAGAAAGAGAGTAGTTCTAGTAGAATTAGCTAATTTGAGTGTTTTGGTTTAGATAGGAGACCGACAGATTTACATTGGTAATAGTTTTGTCAGTAATCTTATAATAGACACACAAAGACACTAAATTACTAAAATAATGATATATTTTGGACACACTGTATATAAGACAAACTGATAAAGTGTCACAATAGTTTCTTTCTCTGATTGACAAAGGGTACAGTGTGTCTGAAATATATCATATAGTGTTTTAGTGTGTAATTTAAAGATTACAGACCAGACTATTACCAAGTTAGGTCTGTCAGTCCCCTATCGAGTCTTTAAATTCTCTGTTATGTAATTGTGTGTGTGTGTGTGTGTGTGTATGAGAGAGAGAGAGAGAGATTGTAGAATTTGTCTTACTTCATGATAATTCATGTGTAATCAATGAGTTATATCAAGAAGACAGTTGGAAGATCCTATGTCTTATGTGATTTATTGTCTTATGTGAAAGTTTATTTAGAAGGATATCAAGTATCAAATACACAACAATGTTTTTTTTTTATGAATTTAAAATAATATATAACATTTTTCAAAAGCAATAAAAGCCAAAATTTGTGACTTTTGACTAGTTTGAAACCTAAGAAAATCCAATTATAAAAGTGAAAGCAACTGAAGTTTTAATATAATAATTTGCAACAAACTATTCTGAACACAATTCTTAGGGTTTTAAAGTTTTTATTGGCATTGAAATGGGAATGTTTTAAAATTATAATATGAGCTATTGCCCTGTTTCTTGTGAATACAGAATTAGTTAGGCAACAGTGTTCTATTAAGATCTGTACCTATATAAATTTGTTCTCTATCTGACCTCTCTATAGGTTCTATTTTTAAGCTTTTGTTTTTTCTGTATCTTGGCAGTATTAGTGAATTAGACGTATAACTGTAAAACAACTACGGCGTAATGTTTAATTTAAATCAATGAAACCTTTATACCACAAATGACTTTATTTAGTTTAAAACCTTATGTACATTTTAATTGCATAGCAATCTTCCTCAGAGGTAATTTACAATTAAAATACCTTTTTTTAATTGTTTATTGTAAATTACCTTTGAGGATGATTGAAATGTATATAAGGTTTTAAATAAAAGAAAAAGTCATTTATGGTATAGAGATTTCATTTATTTAAATGAAGTGTTACATGTTTTTTTCTTTCACATCACAAGTTGTACATCTTTAAAAAAATAACCATATAAATGAGTTTTTGTAATAAAAGGATGTAAACCAATTAATAACTGCACATAAACTCACAAAACAATATAACTTATCATAATTGATAATAAAATATATTGTTTTGTAAGTTCGTGTATAGCTATTTATTTATAACCTTATCCCACAAGCCAGCTCAATAATTACTTACAAAAAAAGGATGTCATGTAAGAAACTATGAACATTCATTGGATATATTTTGCCCATGTTGTTCTACAAATTATTTAAGATGAAAACGTTTTACAAATTTATGTAAATATTTTCAAATTTACTGAGACAAATCATTTTTATTTTCTCAATATTATTAATGAATATTATTATTATATGATGTATCTTTGAAATGATATTAAATATTTAATTTAATTATAACGACTTAAAACAATTGAATATATGAAATATACTTTTTATAAATTAACAGTATTGTTCATATTCATTCTATTAGCAGCAAAAAACTTGAATAAAAATGATGAGTGTTGCCTTATTCAATATTAATTGGCTTTTCAATGAATGAAATACTCTGCAAAGATATGTATTATCAGCAAAGCCAAATCATCAGAAATTACCATGTGTTTGATATCAAAGAAGTTACTAATTCAATTTGCTGAAGTTGCTTCAAATAAAATATATAAAAGAAGAGGTTTTGAATAAAAACTATCTCTAATTCACAGTTGTAACCATGTGGATTAAACTGATAGTCTGCTGCCTCTGTGAGTATTTGTATTTATTAATTTTATAAAATAACATTACTCTAGCGTACCAAAGTACAAAATATTCTGAATTATATAAAATTGTTATTTATATATAACACTAAATTGTTATTATTTGTTTAATTTTTTAAAATTAAAAATCATTTCAAACACAGACATGGATTCTATTAATTTCTTTACAACACAGAAATAACCAACACTACACAACCGAACAATACGAAATATACAGACACTTCAAACTACACCCTACACTTATACTCAATACACAATTACATTACAACTCACACTCAATTTTTGACATCATAACTCCTAATACACACAAAATACATCTACACCACCCCAATATCCCACCCTCACCCTACACCCTAACCTACGTAAACTTTGAGATCAGTTACAGTCTGAGTTGACAATGGGACACATCTCCCGAAAAGCCGTCCTCAACAAACAAAGTAAGTGCTACTATAGGCAACTTTTTTAAAACATTTAAAAGTGTTTAGTAAAAGTACAAATCTTGGAATCGTACATTCATGTAAATCATTACAAAATAAAATTAAATCTTTTATGATCCAAGAATTCAAAAGTATAATATACAGAGTGGTTCATTACGTAATTGTTATACCTCAAGGGATAAATCTAGATAAAAAGTAGAATAAAGTTAATATAAACATAGGTCCAAAAATGATTTGTTCGTAAGTTATGGTCAGCAAAGGTTTTCCTTTGGATTTCAACTTCTCTCAATAAATAAGAAGGTACTGAAACTTGTGGGATGTTAATTAAGGGGAGTTTTAAAATGGATTTTAATCAGTGAAAAAATTTATGAAATAAGCAAACCCTAGAATCATATATTAAGTAGCTTTTGAGATTTGGGAGTAAAAATGACATGAATTGTACTAAAAATCATGTTTGATGTACAATAAGTTCATAAGGGTAGTAAACACAAAATTTGTTTCAAATTTAACTTGTAAAAAATCAATTATGAGCAAATAGTGTTGATAAATTCAGATAGAAAACAAATAAATCGCAAAGTATGAACTTTATTAACATTAAGATATTTGAAAGTTGGACATTTGGCAAAGATGTAACAAAGTTACAAACTCATACTATAAGGTTATTTTATGTTAAACATAAACACGAGGGGTAGGGTTTGCCATAATTCTTTTCCTTTTCACCCCCAATATCTCTAAAACTATTTAAAAATTGGTTCTAGGATCTGATTTTTAGGTCACTTTTATAGGTCAAAACTAAAAGAAAGAAAACACCATCTATACCTCTTAGTTAATATTTCAAACTTTTTACTACTGTACTATCTTATTTAACAGGTTTTGAAAAATATTTGCTAGCAGTAAATAGCAAATAAAACATTTCTGAACCTCACGGTTCAAGAACTTGAAAAATAACCTTTTAAAACTTTTTAAATACAAAGTTACTTCCTGAAGTATTTCTTTTTTTTTAATCACACTTTAACTTTTAGAAATTAGTATTTAAAAAGTTATAATCATTATCTGTAGTCCAAGTTAAAAAAAAGAGATATCCAAAATAGAACATCCCCATATTTTATAAGCTAAAAGGCTACTTTTAAAAAATTATAAACTTTTAAAAGTTATAATGAACACTAGAAAAAGGTTAGTAAGTATTATTTTGTAATGAATATCACTTTATTTGATTTTATTGTGAAAATTTGTTTAGCTTGTGTTTTTAGTGTAGTATATCCTTTCTAAAACTGATTCACCTAAATACTAACAAGTCCATTGCATTAATGTAATCTTGATTATCTTGATGTACAAAGTTTAAGAAAATATCATGTAATAAAGGTGCTGTTATAAGACATTACTACTGTATTTACTAAACACACTTGAACATTTTTTAGTATGTTATACTTGCCTATAGTAGCACTTATTTTTTTGCACTTGTTTGTTTTATTTTTTTGATTATTGATGATGGCTGTTTCGGGAGATGTGTTCTATTGTCTGATGTGAGTTATGGTCTGAGTTGACAATGGAACGTATCTCCCGAAACGGCCTTCCTCAATAATAAAAAAGTAAGTGCTACTATAGGCGTGTAACATACTAACATATGTTCAAGTGTTTCTAGTGAAAAATTAGTTGCTTAAGTGATGATGGAATAAAAAAATGACTACTTAACAATCATAAATAGTGAATAATGTTTCTTCTCAACACAACTTTTGAAGCCATTCGCTAAATGAAACAATTATAGCCCGAAAGACATTTAATATTGAATCATACAAAATATAACATTATTGATAAATAGTTTAAAATGTATTTACATATTTATTGTTGGAAAATGAAGTAAAAATAGATTTAAAAATGACTAAGTCCATAATTCACACTTTTATTTCTACTAATTAATTCCAATAGTTTAATTTTTTTGAGTAAATAACATTTAAAATAAATTACTATTACGGTATGTCAAAATCGTAGGCAACATCTTTTCATTCTATTTTACTAAAACAGACTTTCAAGAAAAAAACAATAGCCTATACAGTTATGTTCAATACTCTGTGTCTCCAGTTGTTGGGTTCAATATAAAATCATTCCACAATTCCCTATATTTTCTCAACAATGGGGAAAAGTAATTGTTCCACCAATGTTCTCCATTTTCACTCTTTTTTTCTATACCTTTGATATTTTAGTATTATTCTTTCGCTCCCATGGATTTTATTTTAGTTTTATTACCAAAATAATGTTTTTACTTTCCATTTCATTAATCAAGTATTTATGTTGTCATAATGTGTGTTATCCACTCTAATTACTTTGTTATACCTCCTGAAGCATATGTTATTATATTTTCTTAAAAAATGTTTATGTCTGCTTTTGCAATTTTTTTACTTGAAAAATATTCCTCACATGATTTTTTTAACCAGCACTTTTTTTTAACCAGTAGACAAATACTAGGGTGAACTTTACTAACTTCTAGCTCCCCTAACTAAACCTGTTTTGTGTTTATGAAAGGAACACTTCATAAAGAAAGTGTTTATGAAGTGCTCATAATTACATATTTACTTTGATTTCACTGATAAACTGTTGCAGGCACTGTCATTAGCGGCTTTGTCAACAGTAATCTGGGAAGGGTTAAACTGCGGTAAAAATAAACATCCTCAGTCTTTGGTAGAACAAAAATCTGCATTAGCTCTAAGTGAAGATTTAATTACACTATGTGACAAAATGAGCCATAGACAATTATTTAACTAAATTAATTAATATTTATGTTTAAACGTTAAAATTAACAACTTACTAAAAATACAATAACATTTATAACTACATTTATAGCTTTAACTTACTACAATTTACTTCACATATAAGTTCAGAAAGTTGATAATTATAAAGTTCAAATGTAAAAGATCTGCTGTTCACCATGAACAACAAATCAAGTTATTTATACTCATACATTTATCTGTATACTTATTCCATCAACGATGGAAAATATTCCATCACAACAAAATGATTGGATGTACTCATCATATTACTTATTCATCCTCATATATATATATATATATATATATATATATATATATATATATATATATATATATATAGAATATCAAATGTGTTTTCCTGTTAGAATATTTTTAAGATCAAATAATATACACAAATACAGGAATATTTAATTTATTGAATTTAATTATTTAATTTATTTATAGGTTTGGCAATATTGTAATAGATTTGGCAACTGTGTATTGCTTTATCTAGTAGATTCATGTTTGTTAGACAGTTCTTTTATCATTCTTACTATTGTAACTCCTGAAGATGTTGGTAATGTAAACCAACGAAAAGCTTTGAGTTTATTATTCAATAAATTAAATATTCCTGTATTTGTGTATATTATTTGATCTTAAATATATATATATATATATATATATATATATATATATATATATATATAGGAATTTTTTGGACTTGATAGGAGACTGACAGACTTACCTAAAGGCAATAGTCCAAAACTGCAATCTCTTGGAAATAAGCACATATAAAACACTTAATACACTTTTATTTGAAATTTTTAATTATTTCAAATAAAATTTTTATTTATAATAAAATAAATTTTATTAATAAAATTAATTATTTCAAATAAAAGTGTATTAAGTGTTTTATATGTGTTTTATATGTGCTTATTTCCAAGAGATTGCAGTTTTGGACTATTGCCTTTAGGTAAGTCTGTCAGTCTCCTATCAAGTCCAAAAAATTCCTAAATAAGCTTTAAGCTCTACTAGAACTAACCTATATATATATATATATTTATATATATTAGAAATATTCAAGCTCAGTTTCTTGACTAAAACCTCTATCAAGCATACTCCTTCTAAACCTTCCATTAGAAAAAGATTTAATTCTTTTATATTTTTTTTTTTTTTTTTTTTTTTTTTTTTTTTTTTTTTTTTTAACGACGAGAATGCTTTATGCACAGAGTGTGGGACTCCTTTCGATACTGCACTAGGCTCTACATCTGAAAGTTTACCCACTAAACTCGTCACCCTCCAGGCAGATATCCACCCCGGAACCGCCGAAGCATTACTTCAGGGTGGTGCCTCTTTTACTTCCTCCATTATATTACGGATCTAGCCATCCTTCTTCTTTTTTACATCGTAGAATAGATTCGATGTATTTCGATGCCATATTCCAGTTGGCTTCCGATGCAAGCATCGTCCGCACAAAGCTCTCTGGGGAGAGACCCGTGGCATGTGTCATCAATCGACTCCTCTGGTCTACGAATCTGGCGCACTCAAAGAAGGTGTGCCTCGAATCATCCAGTTTGTCGCTACATATCCGGCAGTTCTGGGACAGAACTTTTCCCATCTTAAACAGGTATGCCCTAAAGTACCCGTGACCTGTCAGGAACTGTGTGATATAGAAGTTCACTTCTCCGTGCCTGCGTTCTGTCCATTCCTTTAAGCTTCTTATCAGAAGGAACGTCCACCTACCTGACCGTTCATGATTCCATCGTTGCTGCCACTGGTTCATGGTTTGTGCTCTGGCTCGCTTGACCGCCTCTATTTTGCCTATCTCTTTACTGTTATTATATACAAATTTCCTCTCTTGAGCCAATAGGTCGATTGGCACTACACCTGCCACAACCAGCACAGCTGCCGACGAAACAGTACGGTAGGCGCTCGCTATTCGTAGCGCTCCCATTCGTTGAATCGTATCGAGTCTGGTACGGTACTTCTGCACCTTCAAAGTGTCGGCCCAGATTTCAGCACCGTAGAGCATGATGGATTGCACCGTAGACCATAGGAGTCGTCTCCTGCTTGCCCTTGGGCCACCGACGTTAGCCATCAATCTTGCGAGTGACGAGGTCACAGCTGCAGCCTTATCACAGGTCATGCGAAGATGTTCCCCGTACGTCAGCTTGTTGTCCAGCTTGACTCCTAAGTACTTCACCGCTCTCTTAGTGAAGAGCGTCTCCTGTCTCACAACCATTGGTACCACCATCGGCATCCTCCTTCCAGATAATAAAACTATCTCAGTCTTGGAAACGGCCAGCTGTAGACCGTGTTCTGTCATCCATAGGTTAATCCTACGCATGACCTGATTCAGCCGCACCTGCGCCAACTCAGTGCTGCGAGCTGTAATGACAGCAGCAACATCATCGGCGTAGCCCACCAGATATGCATCTTCTGGCATTTCTAATCTCAGAAGACCATCATATGCCACATTCCACAGGTCTGGTCCCAGTACCGATCCTTGGGCTGCTCCAGCTGTGATTTCCTTTGTCCATTGTCTTCCGTCAGCAGTCCAGATCAGCCGCCGATCCCTCAGGTAGTCTCTGATCACGGCCAACAGATACCTTGGAACAAAGAATTTCCGTTCCAGCGCCTCCATTATGGTCGACCATCGCACAGAGTTAAATGCGTTCTTCACATCTAACGTTACCAGCATAACAATCGGTCTGGCACCATGACACACAAGATCTCCCAATTTCCTGGCCTCTATCACCTGTTGGATCGCCGTTACTGTGGAATGCCCTTCCCTAAATCCATGCTGGTTCTTGGTAAGGTCTCCTGCCGCCTGTATTGCCTTTTGTAGCCTCGGTCTTATTAATTTTTCCATTACCTTTCCCAATGTGTCCAGCATGCACAACGGTCTGTAAGATGATGGATCGTCAGAGGAGCCCTTCCCTTTATTTATGAGCACAAGCCGCGCTACCTTCCACTGTGATGCGAATATGCCTGACTTCAGACAGGCATTGTACATGTCCAGTAGAGGGCTTGGTTGTGCTCGAACCACCACCTTCAATACCTCTGGTGGGATTCCATCTGGTCCTGGGGCTTTCCCATTTTTTAATGACATCACGGCCGTGATCAGTTCTGATTCAGTGAACAAAGGAATATCACCGCTCCCACGTGGTTCTTCAGGAGAGATCAGACGCTGGTGATCGGGAAATAGTGCTTCCACAATTCGTCTAGTTGCGCTGGCGCTCAATGCCTGGTCAGAGGATCCGCCGCTCAGCTTTCGTGTAACTATTTTATAGCCCATACCCCAGGGGTCTTCATTAATCTCTTCGCAAAGGGATCTCCAGCAACAATCCTTGCTCTGCCGGATTGCCAAAACAAGAGCCTTTTTTGCCTCTTTGTGCTCTAAGGCTAGAGCCGCTGCCTTAACCCCGCCACGAGATCTCTGTGCCTTACGTCTAAGTTGAAGACATCTTCTTCTGAGATCGGCTATATCGTCGGTCCACCAATAGGCTTGCTGCCTTGCTTTGCGGATGCTCTTACGAGGCATTGACATTTGGCAGGCTTGTCGTATGACGTAGGTCACCTGTTTAACGGCACTTTCTATATCCCCTACATTGGATGAATCTGGATAGGAGGCCGGATTACATTGCCACATGAAACAAAGTGCTTCCATCAACATTGCTCTATCCATCTTTCCTACATTCCACCTTGGCTGGCATCGGATCATGGAACGAGATGTTATATACTCCTCTTCAATATCAAAAGATATATAATCATGATCACTCCCCGAGTAGTCCGGGAGCACTCTCCAGTTCCTACATCTCCGCCCCAGGTTTTCCGATACCAGCGTCACATCTGGGATGGAGTATCCGTAACCGGGCCGATGATATGTCGGGGTACTACCAGTATTTTGGATATGAAGTCCCAGTCTGGCTGCCATTTCCAACAGAAGATTTCCTCTTCTATTTGTGCGCGGCATTCCCCATTCTACTGCTCTGGCGTTGAAATCTCCGGCCATTATGATTTTTCCACCCACCTCTCTCACTGAATCCTCCATATTATTCAATTTTTCCTGGTAAATGTTGATACTATCGTTTGGAGAGAAGTAGCAGCTGACGAATGTCAAGTCTCCACTTGTAATCCAAACATAGCCACTTCCAGAGCCAGTCTTACTTATCGGAAACTTCCGCAGGTCCGTAATCCAGATTACTGCCATTCCAGATTCATCCTTTTGCCATGCTGATTTCCCTTTATGACGGTACGGCTCGCTGATGATCGCTACGTCGATTCCTGTTTCCAGTACCAACTGATCGATCAATCCATCAGCAGCCCGACATCTGTTGAGGTTAACTTGCAGCACCTTCATGCAGGTTTGCCCTTGCCTTTTTTCAATGCGAGAGCCTCTCGAAAAACTTTACAGGATCCCGATCCTGATACATGGTTTAGCGGGATATCCTTGTAGCCTTTTTCAGTACAAAGGATACAACGTGCTTCTGTCTTACATTGTGCCGCCTTGTGGTCTCTGTGTCCACACTTCCAGCACGTGTCGCTTCTATCAGGACCCTTGCAGTCGCTTCTTACGTGACCATATTGGAGACATCTGTAGCAGCGACGAACCTCGACTCTTCGTCTGATTCTAGCAGACACCCATCCTACTTTAACTTTGCCTTTCTTTAGGATTTTGATGCCCTGTGCCTCTTCTAGCTCTACAATTGCCAGACATTGTTCTCTACGGTTAGGGCCAAGAATGGAGACTTTTATCTCCCCTTCAACCTCTTCCCGGTCAAGGGCCTCTTTAACCTCCTCTTCAGAAGTGTAAGAATCAAGGTCCAGAATCTCCAGCCTCATCTTCGGGATCAGGCTACGGACCTCTCCGCTCTCTCCGATCGCCGTTTCGATGGCGGTTTGGAGCGCTGTCTGGTCTCTGCAACTATTGAGTTCCAGCAAAACTCCACCCTCCCTCGTTTTCCTGATGCCGCGAATCACCGCACCACTGTCTTCTGGCCGCACATCTTTCCTTATCGCACCTAGGATTTCCGCATAGCTCTTTCCAGCGGAAGCCTTAATAACTAAGGCGTTCCTTCTTGGTCTTCCCTCTTTCTTCGCCTTATTGGACAATCGGCTGTCTTGCTGCCGTATGATAGGCGTCAACACGCGCTGCTGCGTTTCTGGTACTTTCTTTGCCTTGCCCTTCTTCTTACTGGCCACTATATTCCATTTCTCGGTTTTTGCCGATTCCTGGATGTTAGTATCCATCGCCTCCTGGCTGTTTGTTGACTCCCTTGGGCGCTTTCGTGGAGGTAGGTTTCGTCTACCAGGGCTACTTCCTACAGACACAGATGCCCTCTCTGCTAGAGTCCAGATTGCATTCTGTCGTGAAATTCTACAGGCTCGAAGCACCTCCAGACCATCCTCTAGTTTGACGAGTCCATTCTTGATAGCCATGTTCACATTTTTCTGTTTTGCAACAGATTCCCTCATAGTACGTAGGATAGCGCTAATAGCTCTGATTTGCTCCTCCTCGCTCTTATCTGCCTCGCTGATCTGTAATTTCAGCCTTTCGACCTCAGAGGATTCGGCCTCTGAAATAAAGCTCTGCAAATCTGTTCTGACTTCGGCGTCCACAGCACGTTCAGGAACATCATCAAATGGATCCGCTACCTTACTTCTCTCCAAGGTTCTTGTTAGAGGCGGAGTCCTTATTGTGCTCGTGCTTTTCTTAAACGGGTCTTTTTCTTTTTCTGCACTTGTAGCTTGCGTCAGGGCCAAGTGTTCCACCCTTTTCGAAGAATTGCAGTCATGGGCTAACGACCCAGGTGTGGCCTGCTCAGTCACCTCCACCTGTGCCGGTACTGGGGATCCGACTCCCTGCACCGTAAAAGATATCTCCTTCTCACTACTCATATTTGGTTTATTTTCGGGGTTCCCTCCCCTATCTTGTTTTGGTTCACCCTGGCTATTTTATTTCACCAGTACCCGAAGTGCAAGCACAACGAGCGTTCCCCTATCCACCACCTGGGGAGGCGCCCGATAGCAGACAAGCAACTGCCACGGGAATTCTTTTATATTACTGTAATATGTCTTGAGCATATCATTTAGTTATAGTTCCTTCCAATATATCCTTCGACAAACAGTTACTTGAACATCAATTATTTTAGCCTTATCTTAATTAGTTCTAACACATTAATTTAATTAGTATTTCATCTGTTGATTTACTCTATTCCATTCTTCTTCTACTATATTGCTTGAGTTTTTTTTAAAAAAATTTGTCGAAATCATTTTTGATCATACATCATTTACATTCACAAAAACATTTTACTAGTTGCTTCATTAATTTTTTTTTAAATAATTAATTTTTTGTTTACAAATATACTTTACTATTGATTTGTTTTTGTTCTTGAAACTACATTATCAAATAAACAATAAAAAATGAAGTTAGAAATACACTTCCAATGAATCAATCCCAAATGAATGAAAAATTGTATGATATATACAGTACAGTGAAAATATTGGAAAGAACCCCAATACCACAAAAATAATCAAAAATAACAAATAAAACAAGTTACTTAAGACTAAACCCTTATGTACATTTCGATGACCATGTCATCATCATCAGAGGATCTTATTAGAAAATTACAATCTAGCAAACAAGAAGTTACAAACTAAAATGATAACTTCTTGTTTGCTAGATTGTATTTTTGTAATAAGACGTTCTGATGATGATCACATGGTCATCGAAATGTACATGAGGGTTTAATCTTAAGTAACTTGTTTTATTTGTTATTTTTGATTATTTTTGTGGTATTGGGGTTCTTTCAATTTTTTCATTGTAATATATTCTACCACTGTGCTCTTGATATTGTGTAATATATACAGTATTTACAAGAGTATTTAATTTAATTTTAAAATTAAAGTTCTTTTAATAATATTTTTGCCTATTACAGTATTTTTTCTTTGTTATTTCAGTGGTTGCTGGCAGCAGCTCCAACACTCCTAGTGGTAAGTTGATTAAAATTACATTTACTGAATTGATATACAATTGAGCATAATTTTAATACCAAAACACTAAATATGTGTTGAAATTTTCTCAATGGACTTTAAACAAAACTTTACTACCATAGTCGGTTAGTGTAAAAAAAAAAATAGTTTGTATTTTAAAGCATTCAAAAATGCATTGAAATAGTGCGATAAACATCAAAGAAAAACCTTAAGTGGTATGAAGAAAACATAAACATCTTTAAGATGAACAAAAAAATAATTAATTCAATTTAAGAATTTAGACAAATAGAAAAAGTTTGATTTTTATTTTGTCTTTATATTTGATCGTTATATTTGATATCTTTACAGACACATTTCATTTGCAATGATAAATTGAGAAAGAAATTTTAAATGTAACTATTATTGTTTTGTAGAGTAGTATTGGTATACATTTTGTGAAATTTAGTTACTCTTTAGAACATTGGACTGTATTTGCTTTTATTGTATTCTAATGGAAATAGACAAAATTAAAATTATCTCACAGATATGAATGTTACATATTTTTAGTATTCCATAGACAAAAGATTTTTCCATAACATATTACTGCTTGGAAGTTGTAAGATGACTTTTTATAGATGCACTGTTTTTTTTCAATTCGATAAAACCTTATATACTGATATTTTCAACATTCAGATTTTGCCATTGGTCAGTAGATTCTTGAATACTATGAGTTAATTGTATGCAAAATTTTTTTGCAAAATCCAAATATTTTGTTACAAAGCTAAAATTCGAAGTAATTTTTAAACAGAAATTAAAAGGTGCAGAACACAAGCAGAGTGTGTTTTTGGGTAAAATTCCTAATTCATTTTGAAAAATATTTGATTATATTTTATCCTAAATTTTCAAAAATTTTCCCTCCTATTTACTGGGTAAAACAACAGAGCTCCCTCCGCTTTAAAAAATCTGGCTAATGCCATGCTGTGAGTCATGGACAACACTCTTTGTCTTGATTAAAAAAACCTCAATATGAACAACACAATTATAAGCTTCTTTGGGTAAAGATAGGTGGGTAAGTAGAGATGTCCACTTGAAAATACTTGTCTATTATAGAGGCATATCCTTAAGTTGCATGTTTAATATTTAGAAAAGAGGTTATAGTTGTATGATTTTTATAGGCATGATAGTTATTAATATGCCTTTCTAAATACACCCTGTTAATTTCATTATTTGTATTTATTTTGAATTCATTATAAATACCCTTGACTAGGTGTTTAAAAATTAACAAAAATCATTATGCGTGAACGGAATCATTCTCCAACTGTTCAAATCACTGAAACTCAATTTAATTTTTTTTTTAACTTTCACAGAGGGGAAAAATTATTTGGGACAATAAAAACAGGTACATACGGAGTTTGTAAAACTGAAAATTATATATTTGTGTGCTGTTTTGCATTTTTAAAATAATAACATTTTACCTATTCAATCAAATTATTTTCATTATTTTTTATGCTAGGGAATTGAATAATTTCGATTGTGCAAAATTCTATAGTAAAAACTAACATTCGCTCTATGATATTGTCTATAAGATAGTGTTATTTTTAAAAACGGCATTTCCTTACTCATTTATATCAAATTTTCCAAATTTCAAACAAAAGCAAAAAATTGTCTATATCCAAGATTATTTTAGAGTTCTATTTTTTATGCAATAAAATATCTTCTCTAGTGTTTTGTTCAATCACTGCCTTTCATATTAAATATTGTTGATAGTCATGGAAAAAAGCTACTCGTTATTAAGTGCGACCACACTTAGTAAAAGTTCTCTTTGTTTTCTGATAATTTGTTTGTCTGCTTTTGACGGTGTGTTTGTCACTTCTAATGTTGTGTCGTTTTTAAGGAGTTTGCTTGACAAACATCCCTGAAAGTTGGCTTCCCAAAATCATGATTCTAGTGTACATTAAGTATATAAACATCATTGTTAATATATACAGAGGTGGTGAAAGAAACATAGGGAAACACATTTCTCCAGAAAACATTAAATGCAAATGTTTACTATATATTTTCAGTTCACAAACAATCTTAATAGTATGTGATGTTCATTACTTGTATATAATGATTAGTGAATGAATTTTATTTGATTTAAATTGCTCAAGGGAAATTAGTTTTATAAAACATATGCCTCAATTGATTGCTACCAAAAAATGTTTAGGGGCTTACCATGGAAATTAAGGTTTATAATCATATAGTGGAATCTGAATCATACATTGTACGCAGCTTGGGAATCATGTACAGTATAAGAAACTGTAGAGAAAAATGGTGAAAATGTAGTAAAATAAATAGAAAAGTTTTTAATAGCAGGAATATAAAACTTTTTATTAGTAAATGATCTCTTACATTAAAACAATGGTAAAATGCTGCACAAATAGCAAATTATTTCTTTTTAAAATAAATATTATAGTATAAGTAATTATTGCATAACTGAATGAATACTTTAGAACTTCCGTGCTTACTGGTGCTGACGTTCTGATGCAATAATTACCTATAGTTTAATCAGTCAATTCAAAGGGATTACAACAAACAACTTTATTATACAAATTACACTTTTGTTATTACTTGCGACCAGACATTTGTTAACTAAAAGTTGTTAATTGTTAACTTACACTTGAAGGAAACGTTTTCGTCTTACGACTTCTTCAGCCTCTTATTTTTGCCGCTAGGAATGCTACTGTTGTACTTCCTCGATACCGTTTTTTTGAAAGTTTGAAGTTGCTAACTGTATTATAGCACATCTCTTGAATTTAGTATAAGCCTAGTATTTATAAATAATTTTAATTTTCACTATACTGACAAACTTTTAACGACCAATTAATCTATTCACTATTCAAAAACATTTTTTAAAGAATATTTATTGACTCTTGTCATCAAATATAAACATAACCACAACTTGAGGCTAGATAGATAACCCTCGATTACAAACACAAATATTACACCATTGCAATAAAATGTAGTATGTTTATTACATTTAAAATAAAGCTAATAATGTTAATATAGTGCTCTTTTTTATAAATAAATCTTCATTTCATAAGGTTTTGTGTTTTGTTGAAAGATGTGTTTAATTTGTAGTTTACAAAATTTTAATACTTGTAATAATACAAGGTTTTATTATTTTCTCCATATTCCTGAGGACTTTTTATATTGCCAGTTATAATACAATACATAATATCAAGAGCACAGTGGTACAATATATTACAATAAAAATATTGAAAAGAACCCCAATACCACAAAAATAATCAAAAATAACAAATAAAACAAGTTACTTAAGATTAAACCCTTATGTACATTTCGATGACCATGTCATCATCATCAGAGGGTCTTGTTACAAGACACAATCTAGCACACAAGAAGTTACAAACTAGATGATGCATCATCATTCTAGTTTGTAACTTCTTGTGTGCTAGATTGTGTCTTGTAACAAGACCCTCTGATGATGATGACATGGTCATCGAAATGTACATAAGGGTTTAATCTTAAGTAACTTGTTTTATTTGTTATTTTTGATTATTTTTGTGGTATTGGGGTTCTTTTCAATATTTTTATTGTAGTTATAATACAGTTGACACATCAGAAACTAATAAATACCGATTTATAACATAAGCATATAAAAACAGATACAAATTTTCATTTAATTTACATTAAATATCAATTGGTTTTGATTTCAGCATGGAGAAGTGGAACAGCTTATAGATATCAACTGAAAGGTCGTACCATAACAGCTCTGAACCAGGTTGCAAATCAATGGGCTGGGATACTGTTCAAAGCAGAAGTTTTAGTCCAGTTAAAATCGGAAAACACTCTTAATGTTCAGGTAATACATGCACTGAATAGTTGCATATTATTTTGCATTATGACAAAAAAGTCATATGATACTAAAAATATTGCATTGTTGGTACAACAATGTAATAATATACAATGTTTTTTTTCTTCTTGGAACCTGAGCTATAATTTTATACCTATTGCAACGTCCCCCCACCTTACCTCGTCCCTACCACCGCAGCTCCACGCGGTCGCCGTGTTGTTTAATGTTTAAATCCTTTCTTGCAGAATACTAAAATTTAATTGTTTACAAGAAAACATATTTATAAACAACCAAAACTCTGCCTATCACCCTGCTGGTAAAACCGTGCTAAACTCCCAGAGTTAAGTGTATGTTTCCTGCTCGTAGGGCCAAACCCACAACAAGCCTATTCCCGCTGACTACTATTTAAAGTACATATAAACCCTCCTAAATAAGTTTATCAATTGTGTATGGTCTAAGTATAGTCACACATGTCAAATTAATAGTCAGCTGGAAAGAAACACATTTAGAATAATACACATAAAAAACACAGAGTCTTACCACCTGATGATGATCTGCAGAAACAGCAAGGGAACGTGCAAAATATGATTGTGCTTAAAAATACCTATTTTAAAAGGCTCCTGTGTCCTCTTAAACACAATCTGCCAGTAGATAAATCTCTGGACTTTTATTACAAAAAACCAACTAATCTTTAGACTAGCTCATGAAATTAGTAGAGAGAAACTCTTTAAAACATTAGGCTTTATCTATTGCCATTTAATGAAATTTAATTAAATTTGTTTACTGATTTGATAATCATTTTTATATTAGTTGGAAAAAGCTAAACAGTTTTTATTGGTTATTTGACACAGGATGGAATGCAAATAATGTTGATTTTTATGACATATTTAACTCTATTTATTGAAATAAAAAAGAAAATTTATCCTTCAAAGTATTACACAATTATATTATCAAAACAATTCACTGAGTTACTTCTTGTTTCTTATGCTTTAAAAAATTATACATTGCATATAGATTGATAACATAGACATAACATAAAATTATTTTCAAAATTACACATAATAATATTTTATCTCCTATATGGAATTGGTAAATTCATATTTTATGACCTTTAATTTTTAAATTTATAATATTCGAAAATTTCTCATTTTCTTTAAATAAACGGCTTATGGCCAAAAACCTTTTGTAATTTTAATATTCATTATTTTAAATATTCTGAGCACATAAATTCATTTACTTAGCATACAATTTATTAAAATTTTATAAAGAGTGAAGTCATTGTTTTAAGCTTGCAAATTTGTTTGAATTTAATAAAATTAACTAACTAAATTTGACGTGACTGATTTCGAATAAAGAAAATGACTTGCCAAAGATGTTCTTGCCGGTCCTTGGGGTCCCTCGTCTGGATTCCCTGGTCCTTGGACACCGGAAGTCGCCATCCCTGGTTCGTCGGTGGTGGTTTCCCTCTATTCGAGCGTCCTGGAGGCTGAGTCTGGAGCCTTCATCCTTGGTGGTCCTGGATGTCGAAAGCGCTGAGGTTATGGTCCATCCGGCCTACTGACGGTCTCTACTCGCGGTCCAGCATAGCGTCCCGCGGCACCTCGTGTTAGAAAATTTTTACAGACTGTCTCTAAAGGCTTAGAGACCAAGTATATATAGCGGTGAATTTAACCTACCGCACCCCGCCTGCAAAGTTTGCTATCGCTCGATTTATTCCTTGTACAGGCAAGTCGGGCAACGAATCTGTTTTAGCTTGCATAGTTTGATAATTAATTTTAGAACACTGAAAAATGTCTATTTTATTTAAACGGCTGTAACTTTTTTGTTTCTTAAGTTTTTTGAATTCTGTTTTCTCTAATGTTCATTCTAGGTTATTGTGGTTCTTTTAAAATGTCGATGAAAGTTCTACGTGGTTTGGTTCGAAAAATAGCTTTTTTAGGCACTTAGAATTTTTTCGCTTCACTCTCGATGTTCAAATTTAGTTAGTTATTACAAATTTATTTTATAACATTCTTTAATTTAGCTTAACTATTCTATTTACTGTTTTATTTAATTTTTCCCTCTTTAATAATTGTATAATTCCCTACTTGATTATTTTAAAAACAGCTTTATTTCTAAAAAACAGGAAATTACTTATTTCCCACTTGCGACGGTCTCTCACCCCGTTGCACTATATACTTTAAAATATATACAATTGCATTAAGTATCACTTATTTTGTATTTAAATGATTTCAGCTGTTTCTTCAATTTAGCAATTTGACACAATGTCCAAAAAAGCCATTCTCATTTAAACAAAAAGCAACTGCTACTTTTGGCAGGAGTATATATTTTAGAGTGAAAATGATATACACAAAAAGTTTTATTATTAAGTTATTTTCCATAAAACATTCTAATATGAAATTACTAATTTAATATTTATTTTTACCATAGGTCAAGGGAGCACAAAGTGCTGATATACACACTAACCTAACAAAAGGATGGGGGACTCCTGTACCTGAGAATCAAGCCAACTACCAGTCTATGCCATTGTCTGATTCACCATTTGAACTAAATCTCAAAAATGGAGTTGTAGGTTTATTTTCATTTTACAGCATAATATAAAAACACAAATTTATTTGCCTTTCCTATATTAAAGTTGGAAAATTATTAATTTCAATTTAATTCAATTTAAAATTGAAATTAGATATATCTCTGATCTAAATTTGATATAATAGTATAGTGAGACCAATTTCTTTTAAAAAATGACAAAATTTTATTTTGATTAATTTTTTTACAATATTAATATTAAAGTTGATTGTTGTGATCATCTTGAATTCACTAATTAATCTATAAGTAATTATTGTGTTACTAGTGAATACTTTTGAACTTACTTGCTGACGCGTTTTGAAACAATCGTTGTTGACACTAGAGTGTCAGCTTCGTAAATGAAACTATTATTTTTAAAATACGCCACCAAGTAAGTTCAAAACTATTCACTTAGCTAGGCAATAATTACGTACAGAATATTGATAGTATTTGATTCCATCTTCACTTGAGCTACTAGTTTTTAACTAAAAACACTTGAACATATGTTAGTATGTTAGACTTGCCTATAGAAGCACTTACTTTTTTGATGATTGAGAACAGCCATTTCAGTAGTCAGAATCTGAGTCGACAATGGGTCACATCTCCTGAAAAGGCCGTCTGCAATAATCAAAAAAGTAAGTGCTGATATAGGATAAACTGTTTTTAGTTAACGATATTGTATTAAAATCATAGGTACAACAATCTACAGTGACAAAGAGATTTTGTATACTTTTGTAGTCTTTGGGTCAACTTAAACTATGAAAAAGAGTACTTAGGATGATAATTAACTAGCAGCTAAAATGTAATATTAGCTACAGTATATGCCATGTGAACCTCAAGGCCCAAGAAATGTAGCTGTACTCTGTGCTTCTCTGATGGAAAGAAAGGTGTAGTTATTTGGAATTTTTCTTGTTGTTTGTTTTAAAATTTATCTATCTTTATAGGTACAGAGTATGGCTGTGAGTAAGAATGTTCCAACATGGGAGATAAACATACTTAAAGGTGTTGCTAGCTTACTCCAAGTAGACACTGAGGCTCAGAACCTACAAAAGTCCAGAGTTAACAATCTCCCAGAGAACAATCGTCCTACTGGAATCTACAAAACTATGGAGGTAATTTTCTGGCAGTTTTTAATAAAAATTGGGATAAAATTCATAAATGTTATCTATTTTAACTTATCTCTATCATTATAAAGGATTCAGTAGCAGGGGAATGTGAGACACTCTATACTATCTCTCCTCTGCAAGATGATGTCTATCAAAGCCAACCTCAGCTTGCTCCTCAGGCACATTTAAAAGGACAAGGTCAACTCATTGATATTGTAAAGACCAGGAACTTCAGTAACTGTGATGTACGTGCTGCCTACCATTTTGGTATCACTGGAGCAACAAACTGGGAGCCTGCAAGTAATCAGATGGGAAATTTTCTAGCAGTAAGTAGAAATTTCCTTACCGTCTGTAGTTTTCTAATGTAGGTTTATGTTTGTACAAATAATAAAGCTAATTTTATTTGTAATAATATTTTTCAGCGCTCATCAGTAAGCAGAGTTGTTCTAGCAGGTAACTTGGCTCGATATACTATTCAGTCATCTGTAACTACCAATAAGAATGTCATAAGCCCTTTCATTCATAACAATCAGAAAGGAATGGTAGTGAGCAGGATGAATTTGACTATAATTTCTGTGAGCTCTGCAAATGGATCACCACATTCTCCCTCAAACCCACAAAAACTTGATAATCTAGTGTACGAGTATAACCCTGCATCACCAAATAAAAATACAAACCAAAGAAGGGATAGTCACTCTAAAGATAAATACCCTAATTATGATAGCTCAAGTTCTAGTTCCAGTTCTAGTTCCAGTTCAGATTATGGTTCCAGTTCCAGTTCAAGTTCTAGCTCCAACTCAAGTGAATCTTCCAGCAGCTCCTCTAGCTCATCTGAAGAATCTAATTATCAGAAAAATCCAAATAAGAAACCAAATCAATTTCCAAATAAACGATATCAAAGATCTGTGCCCAATCATCCTAAATTAAATTTTAAAGGAAAATATAATTTCAATGAAATTAGTGACAGCAGTGACAGTAGCAACAGCAGCAGTAGCAGCAGCAGCAGCAGCAGTAGCAGTAGCAACAGCAGTGAGAGTAGTAGCAGTAGCAGCAGTGATGAATCTACTCCAAGCTTTGGTCACCAAGGAAAACATAAAAATGCTACATATTCAGACTCTAGCTCTGACTCCAGCTCTGATTCCAGCTCTAGTTCTAGCTCCAGCTCTAGCTCTAGTTCCAGCTCAAGCTCTGCTTCCAGTGACAGTTCAAGTTCATCTTCCTCTTCAGCTAGCAGTAGCGAAGAAGAATCTTATCAAAATAGGCCAAAGATGAATGAACCTCCAAAAATACCTTTCCTTGAACTTTTTGTAGCAAACCAAGGAAACTCTATCCAGGCAGCCAGTGATGTCAATGCTGAATCTGTTGCTGAGAAACTAGCCTCGGCAATTGGTGCTGAACTACAGTTCCCTAGTGCAATTCCAGGTCAAAATACTCTCAGTAAATTTGCATTACTGACTCGTGTACTTCGCACTATGAATGCTCAACAACTGCAAAAACTTACAAGCCAGCTTTATGAACAAAGCTCCTCAAAAGCTTCATCGAGTCAATCTAAGAAATACCAAGCATGGTAAGTTTTGTTCTTTAAAATAATATTCTCCTTTAAATAAAAGAAATTTTTGAAAATTCAACTTAATTTACCAAAGAAATCTTTCAGCTTAAATTTAAACTTTGAAATATGGTTTATTATCTATATACAATAAATGTTACTACAAAGAACTAAACACTCCTAATTATGAAGGTGGTGATTAAGATTATTTAATTCCTAACTACATATTTAAGAGACATACTAGTGTCCATACAGAAATGTGAAATATTTGTCAATGATTTTGATTAAACATGTTGAATATTTAGGTGTGCTTTCCGTGATGCTGTAGCACAAGCTGGAACTGGGCCTGCATTGCTGACTTTAAAATTCATGATTCATAACAATAAGGTATCAGATGAAGAAGCTGCACAGTTAATTTCTGTTCTTCCCAATGCTGCTCGCTATCCTAATTTGGATTATTTGAATACATTTTATGTAAGTATTATACACAATTATTACTTATAAATATAAATACCTGTTTGCACACACACAACGAACTTATAAAATAAATCTCATACAGTGTTTGTCTAACCCACTCTTGTTGAATTTGTAGTATATATTTCCTTACAACTTGAAACTGAGATAAATTTTATACTTATATAATTATTATGTGACAAATGGTAATTAATTAAATAAATATAGCCCATTTTCACTATAGTTCTGTAGTTAGTGCTCATTTAAATAACTTGCCAATGTAATTTATGTAACTGTTGTTTTATTCTTGAATTTTATAGTCCATTACGTTCCGTGAACTTTGAATTTAGGAAATTTGTTAAAACTTACTGAGACAGAACGTTTTCAATTGCTATGTGCCGATCTTCATCAGGGTCTTCTGCTTGGAGATGTTGGGTCAAGCGGTGACGTCTTGAATTTTATAGTCCATTACGTTCCGTGTATCTTATTAATCACTTAAACAATAGTTTATGACTATCCGAACTTTGAATTTAGTAAATTTGTTAAAACTTACTGAGACAGAACGTTTTCAATTGCTATGTGCCGATCTTCATCAATGTCTTCTGCTTGGAGATGTTGGGTCAAGCGGTGATTTCTTGAATTTTATAGTCCATTACGTTCTGTGAATCTTATTAATCACTTAAACAATAGTTTATGACTATCCGAACTTTGAATTTAGTAAATTTGTTAAAACTTACTGAGACAGAACGTTTTCAATTGGTTTGTGCCGATCTTCATCAGTGTCTTCTGCTTGGAGATGTTGGGTCAAGCGGTGACGTCTTGAATTTTATAGTCCATTACGTTCCGTGAATCTTATTAATTACTTAAACAATAGTTTATGACTATCCGAACTTTGAATTTAGTAAATTTGTTAAAACTTACTGAGACAGAACGTTTTCAATCGCTATGTGCCGATCTTCATCAGTGTCTTCTGCTTGGAGATGTTGGGTTAGGCGGTGATCCAACATCTCCAAGCAGAAGTCACCGATGAATATTGCCACATAGTGATTGAAAATATTTTGTCTCAGGAAGTTTTAACAAATTTACTAAATTCAAAGTTCGGATAGTCATAAACTATTGTTTAATATATTATTTTAATTTTAAAATGTTTATCTTTTTAAAATAACGTAACAGAACTTCTCAATAGCTTCATGTTTACCATCTTATATATTATCCACTAGTCACAATTTTACCAATAAATGTAAGCCCTACTAGAGTATATAGTAATGTTTTTGATAAATTTTAAATAGAATCACCGGGTGAAGATAAATTTCTTAAAATGATAATGATGATTATTTAACCTGTACACAATAATACTTATACATAACAAATATACAATACAGTAGCACAAATTAAAATTTAACAATTACAAATATCTAGCTACAAAAATAAAATTTACAAATCCTTATACTATTTATGCTTGTTTCAATTAATATTTTAAAACACGTTTCAATATTTATTCATTATAATATGCTTTAATTACAAAAGGTTAATGTTTTACTTTTAGGAGTTGGCTACAAGTGATTCTGCAGTCCACAACAAATATTTCCTCAACGCCTCTTCAATTATGGCCTTTACAGAGTTAGCACGACGTGTTCTTGTAAACAATGAAACAGCACACAACAGATATCCTGTACATGCTTTTGGAAGAGTAACACCTAAGAAAGCTCATGTTCTGGTAAATGAGTATATTCCTAAAATTACACAGATGCTAAGAAATGCAGTATCCCAAGGTGACAGCCACAAAATACAAGTCTATTCAAGGGCTTTAGGTAACTTGGCCCATCCTCGAATCCTTAGGGCTTTTGAACCATACTTAAAAGGCAAACATCCAGTATCTAACTTCCAACGGTTAGTCATGGTTAGATCACTAAAGAAAATGGCTCAAATTTACCCCAAGGTTGCCAGGCCAATACTTTTCAAAATCATTTCAAATGGTGCTGAGCTTCCAGAAGTTCGTGTAGCAGCAGTGTATGAAATAATGAGAACCAATCCTCCAGTACAAATTCTTCAAGCAATGGCTGAGCTTACTAATCAAGCTGGACAGAATAAACAAGTCATTTCAGCTGTTCAATCATCCATAAAATCTGCAGCTTCTTTCCAGAATGTGTATCCAAGTCGACATCAACAACTGTAAGTTATAAATGTATTTTTATTTAGAACTCTCTCTTATTTTAAAGCTATTTTTATAAACCATAAGTTTAAAAAACCTAAAAAACAACTTTAGTTGTTTTTTAAAGTAATTATTTTATATTAGCTTTAAGGTATTACTTTTGGCATAACTAAAACAAAAAATATTGAAATATGTTAATATATTGCTTTTTGGGCTTTAAAAATAGATTCAGTCATATTTTATTAAAAATATTTCAGTAGGCAGAATATGATTTTCAGAAAGAGAATTGAATATTAAGCCTATCATTCTAACCAACTCGTTTTTATTTGAAACAAATTTATTATCAAATATTATTCATTTACTTTTATATACATTTTCAAAACCATATTTCATTTTCAGAAGACTGCTTTGAATATCTGAGGATAATAACATGGTTATCAAAATGTATATAAAAATGAATATGTTAAATATTTATAAATTAAAATTGCTTGTCGTAATCATCTTGTATTCACTGATTAAACTATAATTAACATTTGTTGATTCCATCTTCGCATGAGCTACTAGTAATCACTTACACTTTTAGAATGTTTTAAAACTTGCCTATAGTAGCACTTACTTTGCTTGTTGAGGACGGCCGTTTCGGGAGATGTGCCCCTTTGAGTTACGGTCTGAGTTGACAAAGGGACACATCTCCCGAAACGGCCATCCTCAACAAGCAAAGTAAGTGCTACTATAGGCAAGTTTTAAAACATTCTAAAAGTGTAAGTAACTATAATTAATTAATAGATAACTAAGTGAATACTTGAATCACTTATATATTTACTTAGTTACATATTAATTAATTATAATTTATAGAACAGCTTTATTTTATATAATATATTGTAATGGATGATGATTTTGTATTTAAAACAACCATCCTTATCTGTCATCCCTAGCTTCATCATTACATGTGATGCTTAGGATAATTTCATCTTGAAGTATAAAATGTATAAGTATTTCAGACAAAGGGTTCTGCTGAAATGCACACAATGATGAAGCTCGGAGTGTAGTTAAAGATGATATTATGGAATACTTTAAATATCCTGCGTGTAAGGGTGTTAAAATAACAATATTAACTGCCTGGTTGTTTTAATTTCCTCAATTAAATAATTTAACGTAACAATAAGATAAAACTATGTTTGAACTAAATATGAGTGTAATAGCAAAGTTTTGTAACACATATTGCAATATACATTATACATATACATATACATTATACATAATTAATGCATAACTAAGTGAAGAGCTTACTTGCTGATACATTTCGAAACACTGAGTAGAGGGTTAGCTTCGTAAATGAAACGATTGTTTGAAAAGTATCAGTAAGTACGCTCTAAAGTATTTACTTAGTTATGCAATAATTACTTATAGTTTAATCAGTGATGATTATAACAAGCGACACTATACATGTTGAAAACAATAATAACTTTTCTATAGCTTGTGAGAAATAGCAAACAAAACTTGACCGACTGATGCACAGTTGCTTACTTCGCATTTAGAGTAGAGTGGAGCTCCCCCACCTGTTGTTTGTCAAAACTTTCTACTATGCATAACAGTCCACCAGAACCATTGTATTTTTCACCACTCACTGAACTGTCTGGCCTTCCAGCTCCACTATTAGGCGACATCTCAAATCTCTTGCTATACTGCATACCTTATACAATAAAAGTGTCACATCTTCCCTCTAACTGCTTTATAAAAATGTGTTGTAATAAAATACTCAATTGACAAAATGGAAGAAATTTTTTAAAAATAAAAACATCTATTACTTTTCATTAGTTGCTTCATTTATAGATTTTTCAAAAATATATACACTTCCCCAAAGTAGTAATTATATTGTGTTTAGATTTTGAGAGATGTGTCACTTTGCAACTCAAACCAGATGCAACTAAAAAAAAGTTTCTTCAATTTTCAACAAAAGTTTAAAATAAGGTAAACATAATCACATAACAGAAACAGCATATCATCAACACAATATGAATAACAAAAGCAATATAGTAGACACAATTCTGTTAGATATTTTATTCAACAGACTGAACACACATTCAATTAAAACACCTACTACTTTGCTGTATTAAACTTGTTAAAAAAGGTCTGCTACAAGGCGAGTAAACGCATGCCAATCTTTATATTTGTTGATTCCATCTTCACATGAGCTACTAGTTTTCACTAAACACTTGTAAATATTTACAAACTTGCCTATAGTAGCACTTACTTATATTTGTTGAGTAATATAACTATTATACTCAAGGTTTACGTCCCTTGAGGTCAGTTATGGTCTGAGTTGACAATGGGACACATCTCCTGAAACGGCCGTCCTCAACAAATATAAGTAAGTGCTACTATAGGCAAGTTTGTAAATATTTAC
This sequence comes from Prosapia bicincta, assembly GCA_036971475.1. Taxonomy (NCBI): domain Eukaryota; kingdom Metazoa; phylum Arthropoda; class Insecta; order Hemiptera; family Cercopidae; genus Prosapia; species Prosapia bicincta. Next base: position 136,893,845 of record JBAIZL010000002.1, read on the forward strand.
AACTGTTTAGTGCCAATCTTTATTATATACTTGAATTTTGTAGTCCATTACGTTCGGTGAATCTTAATTAATAACTTTAACTTTAGTATTAAAGTGATTAATTTATTATTTAATTTTTCTTATGCTTACAAATATCAAAACAAATGTTTTCATCATTTTTCATTATAGTCTCTTTGCCATTCCACACATTTTTACCAGCATGTTTCATGTTTTAAGATCTTAAAGAATTCTTGAATTTTGTAGCCATTATGTTCGGTGAATCTTAATTAATCACTTAAACAATAGCTTATGACTATCCGAACTTTAAATTTTGTAAATTTGTTAAAACTTACTGAGACAGAATGTTTTTGATCTCTATGTGGCGATCTTCATCAGTGTCTTCTCAAGACATGAGAAATGTCTGAGAAGACACTGATGAAGATCGCCACATAGTGATCGAAAACTTTCTGTCTCAGTAAGTTTTAACAAATTTACAAAATTTAAAGTTTGGATAGTCATAAACTATTGTTTAAGTGATTAATCCTAAAGAAAATTACATGAGAACTAATCAATGACAGCTTGAGCCTTTTCCTCCTACTGCTATTTCAAGCTAAGCAAAAAGGAATTACAAGGGAGTAAATATGGAAGGATCTTCAAGGGTTTCATCTTCAAGGAGTACAATAAATATCAACTAATTTGTACTTTGCAAAGTTACCATTAGTCCTGATGTTGTAAAGAAACTTGACATTTGTGGTTTAGATACTTAGTCTTTTAGTTCTACAGGCGGTTTTTGTTGACTCCAACAGGGAACTGTAACAGTTAGAACTAATGGAAGGAACTACTTTAGTTATAGGCAGAACTATATTACTAATGGTTGGAAATACATACCTATTGATAATGTGGAAAGTTAATTAGTAAAAGTCCCCTCTAGTCCCAAAATACAGTTTTAAGGTCTTGTATGACAGAGAATGGGTTTTGGCCATAAAAGGAAATGCTTCATCTTTTTGCCATTTCTTATCATATTTTATTCTGCTATTACTAGTGTGCCCAAGTCTCATCCTATGTTACAATGTACTTAAAAATCAACTCCACATTTCCTACTAGTTGTTCAAAATTATCTCAGGTACTTACTGCAAATTTTCAATCTGGACACAAAATTTTCTAAAATGAAGATGCTTTATGCATTGATATAAGCACTTTTATGGTGGATAGATACACATGAAATGATTTTATTGATTTTTTCGAGCCACTGACCTTTGGTAGAGTCATGGACTACATAGATGCTTTCATCCGAGAAATGACTTTCGGAATCGATTGTGAAGTTGATTTTCTACACTTTCATGTCAACCTTTAAACTTGTTAACCCATTCAAACTCTTTATTCTTAGAAATACCAAAATGCCACAAAACTGTGTTTATAATTTTGTTAAACTTTCTGATGGTTTTATACCGTTATTAGTAAAAAATGTATTTGCACAATGACCAATAAGAACTTTTTAGGTATTTATTTTCACCTTGTCTTGAGGATGATAAATAAAATTTAGTTTCTTAAAAAACATACTAATTTATCAAAAATCCTTTTCCATATATTAAAATACATAAATATTATTATTACTTAATGGTTAGTTTACACAAGATTTTTTATCGCAATATATCATTTAACGATTAGACCAACATTTGTATGTAAATTACAAAGTAGAAAATTAGTAGAATCAAACTAAAAAATAATTGTACTATTTACAACTCATAAAAAATTATTTCGATAGGTATCGAAATCTTTTTGCTGTTCATGACGAGCTGGTTGTTAATAACTTATTATACTTTTGCTATTACTTGTGACCAGACTTTTTGTTAACTAAAGTTGTTAAATTGTTAACTTACACTTGGAGGAAACGTTTTCGTCTTACGACTTCTTCAGCCTCGTATTTTTGCCGCTAGGAATGCTGCAGTTGTGCTTCCTCAGTACCATTTTTTGAAAGTTAGACGTGATGTGATTGAAGAGTATGTGTGATCTGTGCCGTGTTTGTTCATTTAGGAGGTCATTTTTATGTGTGTTGCTATGTCTATATATTTCATACTGTTCTAGTGTTTTTAATTTATGGCCTTTGTTGCATGTGTGGAGGATCAAGTTATTTTCCATACTTTTACATGAGTGTTTACTGTCCATGAGGTAATTTGCGAAGGTGGATTCAATAGTAGTGTGCAGTGTGCTTTTGTGTTCTTTATATCTTTCGGCGAAAGATCTGCCTGTTTGTCCAAAACAAACGAGCAAAAGATCTTTCGCCGAAAGATATAAAGAGCACAAAAGCGCACTGCACACTACTATTGAATCCACCTTCGTAAATCACCTCATGGGTATTAAACACTCATGGAAAATAACATGACCATCCTCCACACATGCAACAAAGGCCATAAATTAAACACATTAAAACAGTATGAAATATATAGACATAGCAACACACATAAAAATGACATCCTAAATGAACAAACACGGCACAGATCACACATACTCTTCGATCACATCACTTCTAACTTTCAAAAAATGGTACGAGGAAGCACAACTGCAGCATTCCTAGCGGCAAAAATACGAGGCTGAAGAAGTTGTAAGAGGAAAATGTTTCCTCCAAGTGTAAGTTAACAATTTAACAACCTTTAATTAACAAAAAGTCTTGTCGCAAGTAATAGCAAAAGTGTAATAAATCAATAGGTATGTTATTCTTAATGTTTTAATTTTTATTTAAAAATGTCTTTATCATAAATATTTTGTCTGTGTTTTAACAGTGCTAAGAATGCTAAAGCTGCAGTTCCATTTTTATATCCAAAGGAGTTAGGCATTCAGTATTCAAAGAATTACCGAAGGTCAAACAATGTGAATGGTATGAATCTAGCCTACCATCAACAAGTTTCTTACATTGGAAGTGAGGATTACTTGGCTCCAAGTAATATATTTTATAGGCTTGAACGCAACTGGGGTGGACTCAAACATTCAAGTATTGGTGTAAGTAAAACATTTATATAGTTTACAAAAAGAGTATAATTTTTTAAAATAATTTTAAATATAACAATGCACTGAATGATTGAGAAACACGTCTCCTGAGAAATATCAGTAACTATTTGTTCTAGCCAAGTAAATTGATAAATAAGTATTATTCAAGAACTTGAAGATATACAGCTCAACTATTGCAAGTTTTAAATATAATAGTTTTGGTGATTCCAAGTATGTTTTAAAGTCATCTTGTTACTTTATGTAGTCAATGCTTGAAAAAATATTTCTTATCAATGTAAATAGAAAACAAAGAAAAATGTATATTTACAGAATAGCTTAAAGAAATTAAAATTTTCATATAAAAAGTTTAAAGTATTTGAAATAAACATTAGCAAATCAAAATGTTGAAATAACATGAACGGAAGAGAAAAAAAATTTTGATACAGAATTTGTATTTATTGTCCCAATTCAAATACATTATAAGTAAAGATTTTGAAGATATATTTTGTTTTTAGTATTTTAAAACAGAAAATGATAGGTAAGTAAAATTGAAAAAATGAGGGTTTTTAAAATAAAGAGTTAATTTCCAAAGAGTAATTATGGTGTCTTTGTTGTCACTAATTATATCTTCGAAAAAAACTTGCATATATACCAAGTAAGATTCTTGTTTTAGTACATTATAGTGTAAGTGATAAGTGAATACAAGAAAACAGTGCGGCAAAGTTATATATACATATATAATACATATAAAGTAATGTGGTTTTGAGAATACTATTTTAAATTTTAAAAATTTTACTTTTCTTTGTTCTAGAATTATAACTAGTTTATTCATTTACAGTTTTTAAAACACAAGTTCTTTGCATTTCTTGCGATAGTTATTGTTATTTTATCTGTTATTTATTTTTACTAAGAAAAAATAAAAGCATTTTATATTAGGAATTGTTTAATTTTTTTTACACATATTAAAATTATATAAAATAATACACAATATCAAGAGCACAGTGGTACAATATATTACAATAAAAATATTGAAAAGAACCCCAATACCACAAAAATAATCAAAAATAACAAATAAGACAAGTTACTTAAGATTAAACCCTTATGTACATTTCGATGACCATGTCATCATCATCAGAGGGTCTTGTTACAAAACACAATCTAGCACACAAGAAGTTACAAACTAGAATGATACCAATCGTTCTCCGCGGTCGCTATATATAGGCGTGAGGTAAGCTCCGCCCTCGACCGACAAATAACGATCGGCCATCAGGAACCAAATAGGTTATGTCAAAAATTACATTATAATAATACATATGTAATAAAAACTACAGCAATAACAATTAATAAACTAAAAGTAATTAGATTAAAACATCGTAGTTTGAAGAAAGCTATTTAAGTAAAGTGTATAATGGTGAGTAAGGAATAGGTCCTTTATCTGCATTCATTAATTTACAATTTGATTTGACTATAAAAACACTTTCATAACTATTAAGTAACTTTTTTGAGTTTATACATTTAGCTAAAATAACATTTTTATCTAAATCATGCTGATTACTAAGGACATGTTCTGCTACACTTGATTTTTCAGGTCTTTCATATTTAATATGGGCAAGATGTTCTTTAAATCTGGTTACAATTTTTCTTTTAGTTTGACCTATATACATCTTGTTACAAGTACTACAAATTATCTTATAAATACCTGATTTTTCCAACATTGGAATTTTATCTTTCGGGTTACACAATAAATGCTTGAGTTTATTTTGAGTTTTATAGGCTATCTTAACATTTACCTTTTTAAAAATAGAGTGTAACCCTTTTGTTAAAATATTATCGAAAGGTAAACTAATAAAAGTACATTTTTTAACTTCTTTTTGAAGAGTGGTAGTTGTGTTCAAAACAAATTTTAATCTTTGTTTTCTAACAATATTATCTATAATTTTAGCATCAAAATCGTTATATCTAGCCACTCCTTTGATATAATTAATTTCCTTATAAAAACGTCTAGGACTAAGTGGTACATTGATAGCTCTGTTAACCAAACTGTTAAATGCTGCTATTTTATGTGTATAACAATGGTTGGAACTATTTAAAATATATCTGTTATTGTTAGTAGGTTTCCTGTAAATATCAAATTCAATTTTTTGAATTGTTATTGCTGTAGTTTTTATTACATATGTATTATTATAATGTAATTTTTGACATAACCTATTTGGTTCCTGATGGCCGATCGTTATTTGTCGGTCGAGGGTGGAGAGGGGGCGGAGCTTACCTCACGCCTATATATAGCGACCGCGGAGAACGATTGGTATCATTCTAGTTTGTAACTTCTTGTGTGCTAGATTGTGTTTTGTAACAAGACCCTCTGATGATGATGACATGGTCATCGAAATGTACATAAGGGTTTAATCTTAAGTAACTTGTCTTATTTGTTATTTTTGATTATTTTTGTGGTATTGGGGTTCTTTTCAATATTTTTATTGTTATATAAAATAATGTTGAAAAAGTCCATATATAAGGTAGTAAGTTTTTTGAGAGAATTTTTTCAAGTACTTTTCTTACTATAATGATTTATTAGTGAATTCTAATCAAAACTATAAAATGAATAAACATCTTATATTTGATCACGAACAACATACTAGTTCCACTAACCATAACCTGGCTATAGTTACTTCTGTCAATAACTATTTAATAAGGCATCTTATACCTTAATACTTATGTTACAATAAATCATACAGCAATTTCACCATGAACAATACAAATTTGTCCTAGGTATCAGCAATGAGTTCCAGTGTATCTGATTTGATTGATCATGTACTCAACCAGTTTAACAGTGACTTCTCCTACAGCTCACCCAATCAAAGAAAATCATCGAATGAGTGGTCTCCCGAAAAAGTAGCCAGCATGCTGAGGATTACCCCTGAAGAAGCAGAACAAGTAGAAGCTAATATCCTGATATCTGCCCTTGGGGGCAAGCGTTTTTTTGCCATTGACAACCATACAATTGATAATATACCTCAATGTAAGTAATTACATTTAAATCTTGAAATATATTTTTATTAAATTGAGGTATTGTAAATATATTTGTTGCTAGAAGTTAGCCACACAATAAAGGATTAGTAATTCAGAATATGTTAGAGTCAAACTGTTAAATTTATTGATAGTTTAGAAATTACATTAATTTCTAGCCTTTCAAAAGTGATCAAAGTTGCCCTACACAGGAGATTTATTCATTACCAATATCAATTTACATATAACCAATAGCAATGTATAATCAACAAATAGCAATTTACGTATAACCAATAGCAATTTACATATACCAGTAGCAATCTACATTATCAATAGCCATTACTTGTCCCCAGTAGAAGTTTATATATACCAATTGCAATTTATATATTATAGATTTTTTTACCAATAATTTTAAAATCAATTTTTTACATTTGTTGATTCCATCTTCAAGTGAGCTACTAGTAATCACTTACACTTTTAAATGTTTTAAACTTGCCTATAGTAGCACTTACTTTGTTTGTTGAGGACGGCCGTTTCGGGAGATGTGTCCCTTTGTTTACTCAGACCGTAACTGATCTCAAGGTTTACGTAGGTTAGGGTGGGGGTGGGATATTTTGGTGGTGTGGGTGTATTTTGTGTGTATTAGGAGTTATGATGTCAAAAAGTGCGTGTGAGTTGTAATGTAATTGTGTATTGAGTATGTGTGTAGGGTGTAGTTTGAAGTGTCTATATATTTCGTATTGTTCGGTTGTGTAGCATTGGTTATTTCTGTGTTGTTTATGAAAAATTTGTAGGTTAGATGTTATGTCTATGTAGTCATGTTTTGTGGGGTTGAGATGATCGGCGAAGTTTGATTGGTAGTAATTGTTTTTTAGTGCGTTTATATGTTCTTGGTAACGTGTGTAGAATGACCTCCCTTCATGCCCCAATACCATACAGATCATCCAAAACCCACAATCTAACCAACACATTACGAAAATACAACTACAAAATAGCTTACTCCACACACAACACTCTCAACAAACAATTTAAACCAAACAGCAAAATCAACGACATTTACAACACCACTGGAGTTTACAAACTAACTTGCAGTTCATGCCCTAGTTTTTACATAGGCCAGACAGGGAGGTCATTCTACACACGTTACCAAGAGCATATAAAAGCACTAAAAAACAATAACTACCAATCAAACTTCGCAGATCATCTCAACTCCACAAAACATGACTAGGTAGACATAACATCTAACCTACATTTTCTTCATAAACGACACAGAAATAACCAAAGCTACACAACCGAACAATACAAAATATATAGGCACTTCAAACTACACGCTACACACATACTCAATACACAATTACATTACAATTCACACACACTTTTTGACATCATAACTCCTAATACACACAAAATACACCCACACCACCAAAATATCCCACCCCCACCCTAACCTACGTAAACCTTGAGATCAGTTACAGTCTGAGTAAACAAAGGGACACATCTCCTGAAACGGCCATCCTCAACAAACAAAGTAAGTGCTACTATAGGCAAGTGTAAAACATTTAAAAGTGTAAGTCAATTTTTTAATTTTATTTTGGGAGGTTGTTGATTTAAAATGACTAATACCTAGACCAGAATAGTTTCAAGAACTTTACCAATGAAAATCAGGTCTCCTAAATAGAGCTAAATATGAATAACCTTATTAGGAACAAAATATATGCCTAGGGTACCAACAATTTTAAAATATTAAATTTCATATACAAAAACAATTAAATTTAAACTAACAACTGATATCTATACTACGTAATAATAAAGCTAGAAATTTAAAAAATGGAATGATGTGAATAAATCTTTAGAAATAACATTTTACAAACCTCGTTGTGATCCAACTCCAACATTTTGTTTACACTATGAAATCAATTTCCATATCTTCGAAATATGTTTGCAAAAATTAACGACTGAAGTAGGGGTTTCACTCATATAGTATATTTTAATGTTAATAAAATTTGGTTTTTGTAACTCATTTTTATTTTGTATTTGACTTTTCATTTAAAAAAATATTTTCAGATTGTCTCCATTTTTTCAGAATCAAATTTACTAAAAACTTTTATTTAAAAATTATGTGTTTAATACTCATTTAACAATGTTGTACATCAAACATGAATACTAGAGGTTTTAGGATTTATATCTGTTCTTCCGCAGACTTTATTAATATTTCCAAAATTATTTTGTAATCTTTTTTATTCACTTTTTTGATTTACAAACAATAAGAAACTGCCTCTTACGCTGTTTAATCGAAGACTCAAAAAATGCAGTAAGGCCTTACCAGTACTTCAAAAAGTGAACCGATATCTGAGTGAAATTTTTTACTAGCTATAATTAGCTAGTGAAGCATCTCTACGCCTATCTTTAATTGACAATTTTTTCAAGTTAGTGTAGAATCCCCTCTTCAGGTTGTCTACGTCTTTGGAAACCGCTTTATCACATCCCTCTGTTTAACCCGTGATCGGTCGCACTGTTAGGGAAGCCTAACAAAAATAGTTCGTGCAAAGGAAATTTTTTATTATTTTGCACTACAGTTTTTATGAGCTAGTTATATGACGTTGACCTTATCTGACTTTTCTTTTTGGAGTTAATCTCAAGATTAAGCGTTCTGGAGCGATGTGAGGTGGGAGTAAAGAATCGTGTCATTGTTCAGTTAGGGATGTCCTAACGGCGTGACCATTTGTGTTATAGTTTTTACCAGAATATTTGGTTTTGGGGGCCACTCACATAAGTTGGTTACCAAATTATGAAACGTTTTTGTAATTTTTTTTTACTAGTATAAATTGTTATTTAAAAATCTATTGTTAAAAATTTAATGATAGAATTCATGGAAATTCTAAAACTATACTACTCTTATAAAATCTAATTGTTTAAGGAAAATGTGAAGGAAATTGAAGTGACGGCTAGTTTACTAGGCATCATGTCGGTTCAATTCCCTTTATCTAAACATTTCCTTTAAATTAATTTTAAATATTTTTTACTGCTAAATTTATCTAAAATTTATAAATTACATATTTCTTAACAATTTTGTTTTAAATGAAAACCTTTGCAGTAATTAATGAGTTTGTAAATGTTAGGGGCTCCCTACACAAGCGACCATTTACATTACAAAACAGGTTGCAACCGTCACAAGTTAACTAATGACTAATGACACAAGTAGACATGTCAGAATTGATGTCACACACCATGTAATATCACTAACTATTCTGTTGGAGAACTTTCTTATTTGATACTGAAATACAACCAGAAGGCTCAAATTATAAATATAATATGAACAACTCAATAAATTAAAACAACTCGTTTGAGTTTAGATTTTAAATGAAATATTACTAAATGATAGGTGTTACACTCTGAATATTTACCACACTGAGTAAAGGTACATGGAGATTGTACATATAGTACAACTAAACTTAAAAAGCTCAGAGTAATGTCATTAATTTCATATGTTTCTGTTGGAAAATATCTGATTTCGGTATTTCACAATGTTCTTTAAGCCATTTGTGTTCATTTCCAATTAGCTCTACATTTGTAAAAAGAAATTCCAAATTATGGTACATTTGCTAACTGGAGGTGTAATTAGTAAGCAAGTCATCTGTTGAATACATATTTATAAACAAGTTTTTTGTCTTTATTTAAACTTATTACTAATAGTTTATGTTATAAGGTTTTCTATTTTCTAACATATTTACCATACTTTCCTTAGTTGTTATCAAATTGTCCAGTATCAATGTGTTATAACTTTTTGTACTTTAGACCACATTATTTTAAAATAGTTAAAAATATTACATGTTAAATTATTAATTAAGTAAGATTATTTTTTACTTAAGAATAGTTTTGATTAAATTGGACAACTGTCACATATTTACCAGGGATTCAACGAGCTGCTAATGCACTAGCTTCTGGAGAAAGCTTCAACTTCACTAAGTTTTACAATCAATTTTCAATATCTGTTGGCTTTCCTACTGCTATGGGTCTACCTTGCTTTTATCAGCTCAGAATTCCCACTTTGTGCTATATTGGAGGTGAAGCCCAATTACAAACCAAACCTAATCTAGCAAGAGAAAGTTCAAATGAAGTTAAAGTTCCTCATACTGCTAATGCAACAGCTGACATTCAGATTGTGTAAGTATTTTACAAACATCATTCAATATATAAAAATAAACAAACATTAAGTTTTCATTATAAAAAAAACAAATTTTACTGACAAAGAACATATAAACACATCAATAAGGTTTTTTTGTTCTTAGTTTATTTGGTAAATAGTAACTGATTACTTATTCTACAAACTAACTGCCTTAAATAGTACAAATTAGTTTTATTCAAAACATCATAAGTATTAGGAATTATTAATAAATTCCTGTTTTTTTTATTAAATAGAACTTGTTAACTCTCAAGAGATTTGTAAATTTATTTTGTGGCTAGTTTTACCTCACAGGTTTCAATCAGTTTCGGTATGAAATCTTTGGTTGTCTTTCCTCTTCAACAATTTAAATTCTATTTTACTAACAGTTATATTAATGTTATTGTTTTATCAGGGGTTATTTTCCTGAAACATTCCAACTGGCTCCACTTGTAAGAAGTCTTGTATACCCTAATTTTCTAGATTTTACAGCCTAAAAATGTTTGAAAAGTAAAATAACTTGTTTACATTTATATAAACAAAAAAGTTCCTAAATGTAACTCATTTATCAATACTTATATAAATTCCCAAAATGGCCATCCTCATGCAGGATTATAGCTCATTTATTGAGGGAGAATTCCAGGGTCATACCCATTAATAAGATGAAGGGAGATGATTTTTTAAAAATTCAAGAAGAAAAAATCCTTAAATATGTATTAAGACAAAAACACAATTGTTCATTTTACGCTCATGACTACTGTGATAAATAATTTCTTATTTGTACTTATAAAGCATTTCAAATGTTTGTGTACTTTTAATTTCATTTCAAAGTGTTTGGGGCTCTAACCATTTCACCCCCCATAGGCTGGCCTACTTATACATCATAAGTGTATGTCAATTTCAGGAAAATTTTTATAATTTCAACTGTAAAAACGTTATTACTTTTAAGTCAAGGTGGTTAGAAATAATATAATTTATATACATGTGTTTTACAGTCATTTAATGTGACTAATTTGAAATTTATCAAGTCTCACTCTAATGTAATAATTATTCATGGCATACAACTTATGGCTCTTTATTATATTGGTTGAAAGTTAGATTTCATTAAATAATTCGTGAAATACATAATTTACGATATATTTCATACTATCTTCATTCGCCTTAATTGATTAAACATCTTTTTCCACTGGCATTACAGTTGTTGGGTCTATACTAGGTTTTTATAGTTCCCTACAACTATTTTTTTCACTCAACATTTCTGGCATATTTAATAACTCTTTTACATAATTATATTAAATAATATGATAATCTAATATGGTTTTCAAAATGTCTGAATAATATTTAAATACTCTCATGCCTAAGCAATGTTTTGATGTTACAATAAATTGTATGCTCATAGTATGATCAAAACTCCCTGAAATATAATAGCATTTTTCTCTTACATTATGTTTTTTTCCAGGTACTCATCAAAAACTCAATCAAAGATGGGATTCATCACACCATACAATCAACATGCATATGTTGCTGGTCTTGAGAAAAATATACACTTCAATCTGCCACTCCGAACCAAAATCAACATGGACAACATTAACAATAAAATCGAAGCTGTAGTAGAACCTCTGAATCCCAAAGATGAACAAAACTTGTTTGAATACAGCACTACACCTTTTACAAACAAATACAATGTCAACAATATGGTTAAAAATATTGATGAAGTCATTAATAAACGTAATATCCTCTACGTTAGAGAACCCAGAAAGGTATACCAACAAACTTAATTTTGTAATAGACCATCAAATATAAAGATAATTTTATAATACAAAGATAATTTGTATGTTTTTACAGTATATTGCTTTCTTTCTCAGATGAAAATGACAGTTGGACAAGACAGCACTGGATTTGCTTTTGACATGAAGTACAGCAGCGACCAAAAATTTATTGACTTTGCTTCGATTTATAATGCCTATAAGAGACACGATTACGTATCAGCTTTGGCTTTTGCTTGGGCTGAACCTTCTATTAACAGAAACAACATTACTGTATCGTACAACCCATACAAATCTACTGCAAAACAAGCTACTTTAACAGCTGTATTTAGTGAGTATAACAATAAATATATTCTATATAGTCTAACTTAACATTTTATTGACCTTTATTGGCCAATGAAATGTTTTACTTCTTAAATCAAAATGTTGAGATGATAAACTAAAACTAACCGGTTTTTTTGTGTTTAAGCTATGACCTTTTTTACACACAGATTTTTCTAGGTATTAAGATTTATTTCTATGACATATAAAACTACAAACTTGATTATAATTAACTCTATAGGACAAGTATAGTTAATTCAGTATAGTTGTTTGTTAATTCAGTTACTTCCAACAACTGTGATGTAACAATAGCTATATTTTCTACAAAAAAAAAAACCAATGGAAGTTAATGGAATGTAGTATGTAAATTTATTTAAAACACATTTTGTACATACACAATGAATTATCAAATACAAGTACTATGTACATACATATTAGTCAAATAAAGTACTTTCAATACAAAATTCCAAATTTAGATAGGTGTGATAAAATGAAAAACAACAACATTGAAAGGTGACGGATTTTCCCTTGAGTGTTGAATTACATTCGGAAGGTACTTCGATTTGGGCTGCCTGATTTATCAGGAACATATCCAGACATGATTGACCAAAAATGGGAATCATTACTTGTGCATTCTTTAGACGTTTCCAATTGTGGACCACAAAATATAAAAACTTACCATTATATAATTTTTATTTTGCACCACTCATGAGTCACGAAATATAACCAAATCCTTTAATGCAGGGTCAAGGTAATGAAACATATATTCTTAAAGAATTGATCCAACTTCATTTGATCCTTTGCCTCCAATGGTTTGATCATTGGTATAAAAATGAGCAACTTGCATTGAAATATAAAAAATATTAAACAGATTGTAGGAGAGTTGCTTATTTAAGTAAATGTCATTAGTTGTGATGTTTAGTAAACTTAAGTTATTTTGAAAATCTATGCAAACTGCTTCAAATGATTTGTTTTTGAGCATAGCGACTTGATTTGAACATAAATAATAATGTATGATTCAGAACAACAGAACACATGCAAACAAAAACATAACCTCATCTAGTAAACTAGACAACTGCTGTTAATACAGGCATCCAAGTCTTCCAACTACACAGGCTCACTCACAAAATATTGGACTTTCATCATGCCCCTCAATCCAATGGGCTCCCATAATTTTTCACGGTTTGGGGTATTATAAAATATCACAAAACTGGTTACTCTTATTGTTTATCCCAACTGCAGTTTCACAGCAATATCTGACACTCAATTACAACAAAATTTTGAAAACTCCGTTTTTCTAATTGGTGTACTCCCATCATTTCCCCTTATACCCTTCTGTATCTTCATCTTGCCAAAGTGTTCTTCAGTCACAATGAAATACTGTACATTGACAATGGTTTGAAATTTTTGTTACTTTAGTATATTTTTTATTTTAGTAAAACTCACATAATATAATTAGTCTGGCAAGATTAACACGTTCATTGCCAATCATGCGATATCGCGTGATGTCAGATCTTACCGGACAGTCGATAAGATCCATATAACAAATGGATCAAGGTGTAATTAGATGTTTCAAATATCTACTGTTGATATTACTGTTGATCATAAATTTAATTGAAAACATTGACGAACTGTATGATGCCGGACGTTTAAATAGCTTTTATTTACACTTTTGCTATTACTTGAGACCAGACATTTGTTAACTAAAAGTTGTTAATTGTTAACTTACACTTGGAGGAAACGTTTTCGTCTTACGACTTCTTCAGCCTCGTATTTTTGCCGCTAGGATTGCTGCTGGAAATTTAAAAGGAAATTTACAACCAGCTCGTCATGAACAGCAACAAGATTTCGAGCTTTTATTTGTAAACTATGTGCCCTTTTTTGCCGTATTATATATCACGTGATATCGCGTTTTTTGGCCATATGGGCAAAAATCGCATTATGTATGGCCAATCACGCTATATCCCGTGATGTGTATTAGAGACCATAATTCCTAAGTACACAATAATAAAAGTTTGTAAATATTATATTTACTTATTTTGAGCTATATATAACTACATAAAACAATAAAAAAAATTAGCCACCACACAAAATTCCAAATTCCAGCTCAGCAATGAACGTGTTAACAGGGTGAGTTGAAATAAAAAAACTAAGAAAAAATAGTTTTCTACTAGCGATAGTGTTATGTTTAATACCCCTCATGTAATTGGCCTTATAGTGTATTTTAACTGTAAAACTTTAATGTCTTTTTAATTAAATTGTGTTAACACTTCTGATTTAATTTGCAGTTATCGTTATTAATTAAAAATCATCATTAATAGAACTGAATTTTGGCGACGGGTTTTTATAAAACATTTTAGCATTTGTTACATAATTCCCATCCTCACTTTCAGGAAATGACACATACTTCTATAGCTACGAAAGATATCAAAAGAGTAGTCACCAGTATGATACAGAAAATGAAGAAGCAAGTCCTGATTCTGTTTCAAGCTCTATGGCTGAACCCTCATCCACTTCTCCTGATTCTGAAAAGAGACAGCAACAATTTTACAATACTGTGTCTTCTGGAATCAAGAGTAAGTTAAGCATATGTAAAATATGTACTTAGACAATAGCTTTTCTTGTTTCCCTAACATTCCATTACTTATAACCTGTTTCTTTATCTACTTATTTCAGATAGCACAGCAATGATTGTTGATCTCAGTGCAGAATTCCAAGGACAGACCACAGCTCGCTATGTTGCCACTTTTGCTACAGCTTCAAGTTATATATCTCCTAAGGCTAAAGCACTCTTATTTGTTGACAAATCTCCAGCACAGACAAACCCCAATAGCAAACCCTACCAGGTACAGTGTAGACTAAAGACAACTAATAACACACTAGATTAAGTTTAAGAATACAAACTGAATGCTACTATCCTCTTCTATTTTTCAGATCTGCTTGGCTGCTTCAGCAACAGTCCCAAGAGTACCTGTAATGAACTTTGCAAAGGCAATGATTGCTAACCCTACGTCCTATGTTAAAGCACAGATTAGTATGGGAGAAAAATGCAACCAAGGTTCTGCAGCAAAAATTTCAATTAAGGTTAACATATTTTCATTGTATTTAGACTGATTAAATATTTAATTCCCAAAATAGTATTTAAATAGGTTCATGTAGCTTAATTTCTTTATATACAAATTTTACAAACATTATATTAAAATATTTATATTAAAAATGTAGTTATCTTCAATAAAAGCATGCAAGGGAACTTTGTAAAAGGAAGTGGAATAATATTTTAGTTATCCCTACTAAATGGCTGTTGGCATATGTCACTTGGTAAACAAATAATATGTAAATATAGCCAGTAATGCACATACACTCAGGGTTTCACTTTTGTGAGTATAGGTGGAGCAAGTCCAAGGTGGCCTAGTAAGATCTAGAGTGTTCTTCATTTACACAAATTTTTCTGCTGTTATCTGTTCTCATTTGATCTCTCTTAACCAACTAACTGTTGTTTCTTTTCAAACCTTAGCTATTAAAGTTCTTATTATTTGAGAAATGATACTTAGCTGGAGGGTCAAGAATGAATAGAAATGGTAGATAGCCAAATAACTCTATAGCCACACCTGAAAAATGCCCTTGTATGTTTTAACAAATTCATTATAGTATGAAAAAAACCTCCCTAGAACCTGAAAATGTTTCATCTCACAAATCTCCATGTAACCATCTAACAATTATGATAATTGCTAATGAAAAATTAATCTAAATAACGAAAAAATGTCTTCTTAATTTTGTTCACCTTAACTTTAGTCATTTTTTTAAAAACACGTAAAATACAAATTTAGAAAGTAATTTTTAAAACTTAAGTATTTGTAAAATAAATGAGGTGTGGTATTAGAATTTCATAATTTTGCAGTATTTCTCAGAAAAATAAAAACGATAAATTTATTTCAGGGTAAATTTGCACAAAGTGAAGAGCGTAAGAAGTACCTGGAGAATTCTCCTATGTCAAATTTGTGCAAGAAACAAATGCAAGAAGGTAACACCTTGCAATATGCATGCAGAAACATGACACATGAAGCAAATATCCTTAACCAGGCCAAATTCTCTGTCCAATTTGATAAGGTATGTCCTAAAATGTTCTCCACATCAATTGATCACTCAGCTAGTAAGCTTTATTCAAGAATAAGAATTAATGCACTTTTCATTGGTTTCAGTTGTCAGAATCTGTTCAAAATGTTACATACCAGATGTACAGCTATATGAGACATTTTGCTTATCCTTATCTTAGTGAAGATGTCATTAGTAACAGAAATCCTTCTCATGAATTGAATTTTGAAATGAATCTTTCCCCGAAACGACGGACTCTAAATTGTTCTATAGCTACACCATTGTTTTCTGCACAATTCAAGAATATTAGACTTTATCCAATTGTAGGTGCCTTACTTTCTCCTCATCCTGAATACTCAACAATTCAAAATGTACTAAATTTTGCAACAAACAAACAGTATCAAGGTGAGTTATACTGAAATTTTAATCATCTTAGATTTTACACATAGATTTTTAAACTATGATTATATAGATTAGTTCTAGTAAAGCTTAAAGCTTATTTAGGAATTTTTGGACTAGATAGGAAACTGAGTCTTACCTAATGGCAATAGTCCAAAACTGCAATCTCTTGGAAATAAATAGACACACAAAAAACACTTGCACTATTGAAATATTTCGATCACACAATGATCTTTATCAATTAAAAAAGAAAAGGAAAAGACTGAAGTGAACCGCAGATGTGTATAATTATCCAAATGTCACAGATTTATAGTTTATGATATATTACTAATGTTATTTGTATAAATATTGATAATTTGAAACCAGATATTAATAGTCTGTCAGAAGGAAGGTAAATGGAGTTGTTAAAAATGGTAGAAGTTAGGAGGAAGGTAAAAGGAGTTTTATCTGATGTTGAGGTTAGAAGGCTCTCTAGATTTGGTGTACCACTGGTATGACAACTCCCATCTTCTCAATTCTGAAGAGATGCAATCAGGGGGGAGGGCCTTAATTATTTTGGTGGTATAACAATCGTTGAAAGATATGATGTTGTGACTAACAGCATGTTGAGAAGTTGGCCTGTCTATGTTCATGGTTCCAACGTCATGTCTGTGGCCATACATTCTGATGCTCAAACCATCCGTGGTAAGGCCTATGTACTGTGCCAAGCAAAATTTACATTGCATCTGGTATATTACATTTTTGGATATACAAGTATAATGACCCTGAATCTTGAAGTCAACATTGGTTGCCAGGCTATGGAAACTATTTGTTGGGATGTGTATTGGACATGTCTTGCATCTAGGTCTGTTGCACGAAAAGGAGCGATGAGGAAGTTTAGGCGGTTTTTCAGTATTTAGATCTGGAAGTTTAAAGAATCTTGAAGCTATCCTTTAATATTTTGTTCAGCTCCTGTAGGCCTGAATGGTAATCTGTAACTAAAGACAGTTTTTTGTCTTCCATAGGTGGTCTGGGTTCATCAGATGATTGAGCTAAGCGAATTTGATCCTCAACAAGTTGTTTAGAATATCCTCTTTTTTGGAAAGCTAGTAATATCTTTCTATTAAAATTCTTCAATGCTTTATAGTTGGAACAAATTCCTACAATACCTCTATTCAATAGCAACCTTCCTACGAATATAATAAGTTACATTTCGTACAGTCAGGCAATCAGGGACAAGGCAAAAGTCTTGTTTGATTGATAAAGATCATTGTGTGATCGAAATATTTCAATAGTGCAATGTGTTTTATGTGTGTCTATTTATTTATTTTCAAGAGATTGCAGTTTTGGACTATTGCCACTAGGTAAGTCTGTCAGTCTTCTATCTAGTCCACAAAAATTCCTAAATAAGGAAAGCTATATATATATATATATATATATATATATATATATATATATATATATATATATATATATATATATATATACTGAAAGGTTCAGTATGCCCGAGGATGATGGCACAGCCAGCCATTGAAAGTTAGCTTGCATAAATACCAAGTAAGATTCTTGTTTAAGTACATAAGTGAAAGTGATAAGTGTATACAAGAAAACAGTGTTGCATAACTACAAATATATATATATATATATATATATATATTACTATTGTAAGTAATTTTATCCACCATTAAGTGCAATGATTTTACCTTGTGTGATGAGGCGCCATTCAGTCACTTGACCATTGTCGAATCACTGATTACTTTTTTCAATTTTTCTGATGTGGATGTTCGGTCCGTCGTGTTGGTAATTGTTGACATCATACACGTTTTGGGTTATTATTTATTTAGATTTTAATAGAATTAAACTCACTAGAAAAATACCACATTTATAAAAACATACACAACAATTTAATGAATCTACAAACAACATATACAGAAGACATACTATTCAAAAACATTATACACAAGACTCAAGAGGAAACGTGTATGACGTCAACAATTACCAACACGGCGGACCGAAGATCCACATCAGAAAAATAGTAATCTGTGATTCGACAATGGTCAAGTGACCGAAAGGCGCCTCATCACACAAGGTAAAATCATTGCACTTAATGGCAATTTCTTATATTGATATCATCAGGAGCTTCACAAACACTCTAGCTTAACACTCAAAATTACTTATTTTAAGAAACTGATTTTTTAATTTTTTTCCTTATAATATTTTTTCTTATTTATTTAGCAAATAATTTATTAATTTGAAATTTATAAAATCTTGTTGTTTATGCAGCTGCTTGTGTAGTTGACAACAGTATTGCACAAACATTTGACAATAAGACATACCCAATCAAGCTTGGGAAGTGCTGGCATGCAATGTTCCAGGACACACCAAAAGCCTACCAGAGCAGACGCCATTCACACAGTTCTCAGAACAACGAAAAAGTTTCTGTTCTAGTCAGAGATAGCGGCTCATCTGAACAAAAAGTAAATTCTATTCTAACATTATTAACTTTATTCCCATATTTAAACGTTTTAAAGATTCTACCCTAGAATTTTTTTTTTTATAGGATGTAATGATTGTTCTTGAAGACAATGTAATCAGTTTAAGACCATCAGGATCTTCCTCTAGATCTTCTTCATCTTCCAACAGTCCTGCAGCCAATATGCAGATAAATGGCCATCAGGTGTCGGTTTCACATAATAATTTTGAAGAGGCCTATGATGTAAATGGTGAAGCCATTGTACAGTATTATGCTTATCCAAGTGGTGCAATAAGAGTCTTTGCTCCTCAACATGGTCTTGAAGTGCAGTATGATGGAACTGGAGTTAAAATTTTGGTATAAATTATTTTAAAAATATTACTTATATCATACTTTTGATAATTTTCCACATTTCCGCTGGGATATATATTCTTATTTAGAGTATCATAATTATCTGCCATTCCCAGGATCGTCACACTCCTCGTTGACGCATTTCGGAGGACCTCCATCCGTCAGAACTTTTTATGAACTTCAAAAGAGTTCATAAAAAGTTATGATTGATGGAGGTCCTCCAAACCGGGTCAACGGCGAGTGTGGCGATGCTAGGAATGGCAGGTAATTATGATACTCTAAATACAAATTACTTATATCACTTTTCCATTAGTTTATGACTATCCGAGCCTTAATTTATTTTGTAAAAATTTACTGAGACAGAACGTTTTTACAAATTTACAAAATAAATATAGGTTTCATAAACTAATGTTTTTGCCAAACGTAATGGACTAAAAAATTCAAGAAATTACTTATTTCTTTAACCTATGTTTTTTTTACAGAAATAATTATATACAACTACATTCAGTTGTTATGACATTTAACATGTTTAAGCTGAATTAATCAAGGAATTTTAAAATAAACTATTGAAATAATTATATTTTTATAAGGCTAGTGATTTTGTCATAAATTACAGGAATTTAATAATAATAAATACTATCTTTCTAAGAATTACATTAAAATTAATAAAACTTTTTCAGGCTGAGAACAACTACCGATCGACAGTGAGTGGGTTGTGTGGTAACTTTGATGGTGAACCAGCCACTGACTTTACAACAGCAAAGAATTGCATAGTTCAAAACCCCTACGTGTTTGCTGCTACTTTTGCTGTAGCTGACAGAAGTTGCCAAGGACCATCGAAAGACTTGAAATCTCGTGCTTCACAAGCTCCTTGTTTTTACAATGATCCTCAGTTTGATGACTCAATCTTTTGAGCAGCACAGCTTTTGTCAAAAACTTCATCAATACTCATCCCATGTATTTATGATGACTCAACCTTTTGAGCAGCACAGCTTTTGTCAAAAACTTCATCAATACTCATCCCATGTATTTATGATGACTCAACCTTTTGAGCAGCACAGCTTTTGTCAAAAACTTCATCAATATTCATCCCATGTATTTAAAAAACAACAATCACACTAAAATTATATTTGTAAATACACTATCTTAGTATTAATATAAATAAATGCATTTTTAAAAGATATAGTTTGTGTCAAGTGACTACATCTTAAACCTTACACAAATACTTATTCAAATTTATTTAAAAATTTGTTTAGACAGTTATAATTCCAGTGTAATATAATCTTAAAAATGACATTTTAATATGTTAATCCTTGTAACATGGTTTAAATAGAAATGCTTAGCAGGCAGATTTTTCAGAAGTAGTTTTGTCAAATAAACAGAAACAAAATATTCTTGAAGTTATATAATCAGAGCAAATTTTCATTGTAGAACATTCAAATTTTTCCCTAGGTATGTCTTATCTGTAGTCAATAAATTATAAACCTGTAGTGCATAACATTACGAAGTTTATATATGAACTAATAAGTTTATAACCATGGAAAATAATACAGGATTCAATAGTGTACACTTTAAAAAGAAGCCTTTATGGAGTTTATGGATGTGTATGAAATGAATTCATACAATATTGCTATGCTATTAGAACACCAATTCAAATGCATACTGTAATCATTAATATAAATTTTAAAAATGGTTTCCCAAATAAAATTTGAATAAACTGCTTCCTGTGGATGGAAAATTTTATGTTGATAGTTAAAAAGTATACTGCTCATATATGGAAAAGTTATTCAGTGGATATGGATCCCCAGTCTTCCTAGTGTGGTGTTATAGATAAAACACTGTCTGTTGTTTACACAAAATTTCAAGAACCTTAGCATACTTTCTGTATTTTATATTCAATCTATATTACTACAGACATAATAACTGATAAAGATGAAAAATTCACCGATAGTGAGATGCATATCATTCATAAACCTGCAGTATTCTGATTAATTTTAGAGATGCAATTAAAATAATCAGTGGAGTGAAAAAAATTCTCTTTTAAATAAAGATTAAATAAGTTCTACAATTTAGAACTATAATTATATAATCTACTTAACATTTGCAATACAGGCGGGCAACACCAAAAGAAACAAGAAATGTTGAATTACAGACTACTTGGAAAAACAATGCTTACTAACCACAGCTAGCAACAGACCAGCAGCAGCTGTTCACCCTCATGTGCATCACTTTGTTTTGGCTGGTCATTAGTGTAATACATTATCCTGTGCATGTACCTGATTCTTTGAATCAGCTTCTAGAGCAGTACTTGGGCCTGATGCCCATTACAATAAATGTGTGTGATAAATAAAAAGTTAATACGCCAGCCCCTTAGAAAATGCTATAGTTTAGATGATTAGCAGTTTACTTGTTCAAACTTTAAAATGTTATCATTATTTTACGTATTTTAATTTAGTTATTTTTTTACTAACAATGATTAATAAATTATTTCAACACAATTCAGATGTACCAACCACTCCATTTGGAACTAACCCAAATCTTGTTGGTTGCTAAGAAGCAAATAATGTAATCTGCATTAGGTTAACCACTCATTAACTTTTAAATTTTATTACTAAAAATAATAAAAAATATTATATAAGTCTGTATATATTTTCCCCCCAAATAGTTACGAAATTCCTTAAAAAACCTAGCAAATGGCATCAGCTTTGAATGTTAAACCTGTTTTATTTTTTCATTCCAGTGTCAGCCACTGAACAAATTTTAAATGTGTGTAAATTTGTTATGAAAATTACATTTAAAGAGTAGAAAACACCATCCAGTCCACATTGGTCAGTATACAGAGGTGTTACTACATACTAAATTTGTCCTAATTTTTATTTTAAATTTCGTGTTCATTTTAATTTGATTTTCTGCCTACAAGTATTTATTTACCCAGGAGGTACTATATATAGAAAGGTATGAAGGAGTACTACAGATGTGCTTAATTTTTCATGCATCCCTGAATATTATCCAACCAGGAATGAAGAAATAAATCAAAATTGGAATGCTATCAACATTTATTTACATAAATATCAAACAAAGTTTCAACAAATAGTTTTAAACATTTTAATAAATTATATTACACATGTCATGAACATTTCCAAGTAGGACATAGTATTACTAACACTTTTTTAACAAATTTTTCTAAAAAATGTCAACGCATCAACTATAATTTGACAGATATTAGGAAATTTAAGCATCTGAGAGAGCAGCTACTCCGGGTAAAACTTTACCTGAAAAAAATTAAATAAATGTATACATCAGACTTTTGCAAATAAAAAGTAACCTGTGTGTTTTTGACTTCTACAAAAACCTACTTAATACAAAAGAATGAAGGTGAATGTACAACTAAATTATATTGAATATAAAGATAGGTGAACGAAACAAGGAAATTAGTTTATTAGGTAATCAAATATGAATGAAAACACGAACAGCATAAGCCATCCAATTTGTATAGAATAATCAGGTTAAAATGTTTTTTCAGCAGAGGTTTAATAATTTTTTATATTTCAACATAGAAAATTAATTTGGCTTTGGGAGTGTGAGAAGTCAAAGAGATAAAAAATTTAATAGAAACAAGCCGTGGAAGATAATTAGGGATAAAATACATACACACTTTCTCTGGAAACTTATTTTAATAAGTTGACTGAGGGCCAATCGAATTTGACTTACAGGTTTATTGGCACAACACCTGAATTACTTGAACTCAAAGGATGATATCAAGAAACTTATCTTTGTTTAATTTGACCTGTGCCTCTTGGAGATTGATATTTTATTATTAATTTACTTTTGGTAGCTTAACAAAATTTAATTTTCTGAAACAGAATATTTTGTGTTCTGCATAAATATATTCCTATTAATATTATTTGATTTTATATTCACTCAAGCTACTAGTTTTAACTAAAAAAAACTTGAACATGTGTTAATTTGTTACATGTGCTTGTAGTAACACTTACTTACCTTTTTGATTATTGAGGATAACCGATCAATAATCAAAAAAGTAAGTGCTACTATAAGCAAATGCAACATAATAACATATGTTCTAATGTTTTTAGATATTCTTACCACATAATTATTAGTTTTAGTATTTTTGTAGTGTGAAAACACTGTTTGCAATAACTGTCCATTAAGCAGTATAATGCACATATGACTGTTACTGCTAAACAGGGTGATATGAAACAATATTTATTTATATTGTTCTTCACACAACTGTCAATGATTCCATGCATTATCTACAAGTACCTTGTAGATAACAGCAAACACAAGAGATCTTTATATGACTTTCGAAGAGTGTAAAAAAAGTTTACAAAATATTAAAACTGTAGAATTTATTATAAAGGACAAAAATAAACAAAGCATTTTTAAGTGTCCTTGTTCTGGGAAAGCAGCATTTTGTACTATAAAATGCTCTGACAGGACCAAAAACTATGAAATTATACATAATGAAGGGTTGTACATACTGTCATTAGTTGAGTTTTTATATATTTACTATTTGAAACTATTTTGTGTATGTGGAGTGGTGGGCTAAGATGACCAGTTGAATTCATCCCGTATATTATGGGATGACAAAATTGGGTTAATTTTGACTCAATTGCCAAATATTATTACTATATTATGTCTTCATCACAACATTATTAGATTTTTAATACACTTTAGTTCCTAGGGCCAACTTCATGTTTTACAGAACTATGTCTTTTGTGTAAATACCACTGATTCAGAGACTGATGTAAGATTCTGATGTAAATTGGAAATTTTGTTTTTTGTTTCAAGACCCACATAGACTAAATAGAAATAAAATATGAAGTTTAGCTAAAAATATTTTGTACTTATTAAACCTTCAATAATATAAAATAGGTAAAATTTAGTGTATACAAATGTAAAATTAAGAACTACAAGGAATGATACTCAATAATGAAGAAATATTTTGAAAAAAAGAAGAATGATAGCATGAGTTTTGATGTGACATCTGTGATCACTAACACATGGAGATGGAAAAAAATTTTATAAAATATTTTTACCTTCAAGTAATTCTAAACTGGCCCCACCACCTGTGGACACGTGGCTCACTTTGTCCTCTGTATTCCATTTGGCAGCACAAGTAGCTGTATCCCCGCCACCAATAATTGTAATAGCTCCTTTTTTTGTCACTTCAACAACACTATCCATTATTGACTTTGTACCTTTTGAAAAGTTTTCAAATTCAAAAACGCCAGCAGGTCTAAAAAAAGGAATAATTATAAATTTTCTGAATCAAATTACATTAGTCATTAGTTTTGTTATTACAATTGTCTATATAACTAAACAGTAGCAAATAATCTATTTACGTCAACAAATAAATTCTAAGAAGATGTACCATTATGAACTTTACACATTATGAACGATACTAAATAGCTGGCCTATAATGGTAATGTTTAACCAAAGTAATTTTTTTTTAGAAATTTTTTAAAATTTATTGATGCAGCAGAACTCCAATTATTCTAATCAATTGGGATTGAGCCCTATTCAGATAAACAAAATTTTGGATAGTTGGATTTTTTTGAAAAAAGAGTTCTTTAGTTAATTACTGTAAGTATGTTGCAAATCCCAGAAAAAAACTATATTATGTAGTTTTATATAGTTTTTCAAGTTTCTGAGCTAAGACCTTAGCTTTTTCTCAAAGAATAAGACCCAAATCGGGTTTCCCATGAAATGTTGCCAAAACCAATTGAAAATGGCATTTTCGAATTGTTTATTTTTTTGCTGCCTTCATCTTTATTTTTCATTGTCAAGCACTGACACGAAGTTTAAAAGTGTAGGTTTGCTCCTTTTAATGTTTGAAATGGACATTACCGTATATTGCCCAATACCGTACATCTCGGCCAACTGTTTATCCGTAACCCCTTTATCTGACTTATCTATAGTTAGTTTCTGTGCTAACGATCAGACCTGTTTTCTTTTAGAAGTCACAGTGAATGGTTAAATGCACTCTTTAAGAAAACAATAGACCGATGTGAAACAGTACCATCAAAGTAGCAGGCCAAAGACACACTGACTGACTAATCAAAACAAATATTGACAGTTGCGCTGGATCAGTCACATGGCGACAGACAAAAGTCAACTATAAAAAACTGTGCTGAGACAGTAACTCAGCATCCAAATAATGTTTGTCCTGCGCCTACACTAACTTTTCAGAGAAAAGTTCATGTAGACGGAATAATTATTTTTGAAATTGCAGTACATTTCTGTCTTAATTTGTATTCTGAAAATCTGGAAGGGATTCAGAAAATTAACAATTCGGAGGGTTTGGATAATTAATTACAATGTAAAAATAGGAAATTATAAACCTGGAAAAACATGCATATTCAATGTAATTATGAACTTCTTTCTATCAAGTAGGAGTATGGAGCTTATTAAAATTCAAAAACAATATATTTTTTTCAAATTTACAAATCATATAGATATTTGAAACGCTAGTTTTTCATATACTTGCCTTTCTACTAAATGCACTTTGTGAGAGAAAATATGAGGTCTCTAATACTTTTTTTAAAAAAAGTCTCCCTGACACCTTTTTAGCTCATTGTTTGATGCCATTCTGGAATAAATTGTCACTAAAAAACTTTTCCCATCCATAAAGATCAGTATTGAAAAAAAATTAAAACCATATTGCGGTTGAAAAGATCTCAACTGAAATAGCCCAGATGTTGCCTATCATGTTGGCCTTTGGGGAACAAGCTTTGGCATACAACAAACACTAACTCTTAAATTACCCATCTCTTTTATATTGTATTGCCTTATACATTTATTTTATGATTTCATAGTACTACACGCATTAGGTGTTGGCAAAAATTTAATTATGAGAATCCTTTTATGTTTCAAAGACAGTTGGCCCTGATTTATCCGGAAAAATGGTTTTGAATTTTTTTTGTAAATGGTGAGGAATGATGCCACAATCTAATTTCTGTCTTTTTGGCTCAAGGGTGTAGTGGATAAGCCCCAACAGAATTTAGGAAACATTCAGTTGTAAGCAGTCAAGAATTTTCACTTATGTTGATATGTAAGCAGTTTTACCTTACCTCACAGAGTTTTTGAACACCAGATGTGTTGGCTATAAGAAAAGATCTGGAGATTTTTAGTAAAAGTGTTCAAATGAAGGTTATAACAAATCTTCAATCTTGTTCAACACCTCGTCAGTTGCAATTGTTGAAGACCCACTCATTTGTTCATAATGAACATTGATTTTACTGAACACTTCTATCTATTAGTGTTAGTTACGACAGCAAACTATACAATTATGGGAAGAAAGTTTTTCTTCAAGAAAGTAACTAGCATATGCTAAGCTGGCATGATTTAGAGTAGGAAACAGTTATTCAACATAGCCTTACAGCCACAGTTTCAATTAACTGAAATAAACAAGTGTGAATCCTACTCACAAACACAACCTTAATTGCAGTGCTTCCAACTTTGTTAAAAATAATGTCTTCTACACCTCAGAGGATCCCTATTCTTAGTTTGTCAACATACCTTATATTTCATTATTACAAAAAATCCTTCATGTTCTAGTGCAATTCTAATATATATTTTAACAATGTACTTTGGCAAAGTACATAATGGCTATAAAAACAGTCGAAAGTTAGATAAACTGTATTAATAAAATGTTTATATAAATAGAAACATGTTTTTTTAAATTATTATAAAGTTATTTAAACCAGTTTTTACCCATTCCAAACAATAACTTTCGCACGTTCAATTGGTTTCTTAAATTCTTCATTTGTCTTAGGTCCTACATCTAGACCCATGTAGCCATCTGGTATTCCACTCTCAACTGTAGCTTGACCCACAGTTGCATTTTCGGCAAACTTATCAGCAGTAACAAAGTCAACTGGAAGATGTAACTTGACACCATTTTTATCAGCCTTTTCTACAAGGTTCTTCACAATCTTAGCACCTTCTGCATCATATAGAGAGTTTCCTATCTGTAATTCAAAATTCTGGTATTAGAATTGTTGCCTAAACTAAAACAAAACAAACAAAAAAAACAATGTTCATCAGATATAAATTTACTGAACATGGTGAATAGCATGATTAATATGCGAGTTTTAAGGTCAATTAAAGTCTGATATAGATGTATGGAGAATTTACGAGGGTGGTTTAAAAAGTTCAGAATCCCCAGGAGCAATAAGCTTCCAGCGCAATATAAGATAATCCTTAATAGAAAACATGAGGTATGTCAGCTGTGGTAAGAACGTGCATGTGTTGTTGATCCTGCTCAGTGATTTATGAAGATAAAAAATTGAGATTCGCATAGTGTTTCAGTATGTCATAAAAAAAAGATATGACATTCTTTTTCATATCTTTTTTTAACATTTTTTGCTTAATTTCAGAGCACAATGAGATACTTCGCCTTCATATTTAACACCTGCCAACTGGACAAATGAGTTTAAATTTAAGTCAGCCAAGATGTGCCACTACCAAACAAATTAATATCAAAGTGCATAAAATGGTTATGGGGCCATGATAACCTCCTTACCAAACTACAACAAAGATAAGCAAAAACCAGGCCAGATTTATCAAAGAAGAGAGTAATCTTTTACCAAAATAATGCAAGCCCATAAGTAAAAATTCGTTACCTAAAATACAAACTGTTGCCACACCACATTACTCACTTGATTTAATTTCATCATTTTCACCTCTTCTCCAGCTTAAAAATTTCCATTATTGGACAAAGATCCTTTACAAATAAAGAACTTATAGCCAAAATTAATGTGTATTTTGCAGACATGGAGGAATTAAAATTTAGATGATATCAAGAAATTGGAACAACACTGGACCAAGTTCATTACCATACATGATACGCTGAAAAATAAAAAAACGTTTCACTGAGGAAACTTGATGTGTACTACCGCAAAGCAAAAACTTTTCAAACCATCCTTGTAAACAGAATCCACAACATAATATTTTCTGGTTTTAGCATATGTGAGAGAATTATGGTTTACATTCACAGGGTTGCTTTAGTGTTGTTTGAGCAGCTAAACAATAAGGGACCAGATCCAGAAGGAGTTTAAGTTTTTATAATCTTTTACGGCAATAAATTTGATGTTTGTTCATTTTAAGTACAGAACATGTCTTTTTGTCTATTTATTAATTCTTCTTATTTATACATTTCAGTCATTTCTTTTATAATCTTGAACAAAATTGTAAATTGTGAAGAAAATAGCCTGAAAAACACAAAATAAAATTATAAGAGTATGGTGTGAATATTGTAAAAAATATTTTCAGGGACATATAAGAATTGTTGTTGACTTGCCTACATTCTGGAAAGAACTGGATATGAATTCAGTATATTTCTTAAATCCTAAGCCAATTAATTTGTTTAATTTAAATTATGTGAAATATTAATTCTTCCAAATAGTATTTTTATAAAACAAGGTAGATTGAACTACTACAGCACGCAGAGTATGTATTTGAATCAGTTGTTTTAAACTTATCATAGCTTTTTGAAAAGATATTTGAAAACCAATTAGTTTGTAAAAATAGTTCCTATTTCATGATGTAAAATAAGAAAATGAAATAAAACTACTTTATATTGAAATATATATTAAGTAAAAATTTGGTAAGTTGTATTAGATTTAGAGAAGCAAATATTAATTACCAGCAATATGAAAGAGTTTAAACTTTTATTAAAGTTAATTTTAACAAATTTAATGTATAAAAATGTAATTTTGCTACTAATGCGCATTAAAAGGCTCTGATGTTTAAATTTTTAAGTTATTACAAGATATTGAAAGCTCTATTACAAATACATAAATCTTAGATTAGTAAAATTATTTGTAGGTCTTTATTAATTATCAAACTACATGCATTACTCTGCATGAAAATATTTGTTAATAATAATTATTAATCTGTTTGCTTATTAAACATATTTTTTAATTATCAAAATGTTGAATGACCTTCCGCCCGTGTTAGTCATAATTTATAGAAATAAGATCTTACTGTATTTTGAAATTTTACGATAAATTAAAACTTTCAACTTACATTCATCCCTTTAAGTTCTTTTAAAAATGTGTATGCCATGCCTCCACCAATTATCATTTCAGACACTTTGTCTAAAAGGTTTTCAATTAACTGAATTTTATCTGCTACTTTAGCTCCTCCAAGAATAGCCAAAAACGGTCTGAAATCAAATAACATTTGAAAAATTATAATTTGTAGTATTAAATTTAGATATACCTATCTTTTTTAACAGGAAAATGCCATGAAACATCGAGCTCATACAGCTACCGTAAATACAACCACATTACTTCAAAGAAGTAATTAATAAAGAATTGAATTTTTTCTCACGGGTCATTCTTTCCTACACATTACAAGAGAACTTCAAAAATGATAAGAGAATCTTGAAATTGATAATTACATCCAGTTAAAATACTACATATATAAAATAACACATCAGCACCGTATCAGCACTGTTAACATCTTATGATTGTATATTGATCAAACAATATGACCATATATTGATCAAACAACTAAGAATTTTCAATAAACTCTGTCAGTCAAGTGAAAAATATAATGATGCAAAGGAATTCAATTGCAAAATAGTTTAGGAATACAAATATCAACTAATTTATTTGAAAAAACTGAAATTGGAAAAAGTCAAAAAACCAATTTTTAATGGTCTTTCATTTCATACATATGTTTTATTAAAATTTTTATAACAAGCCTGCTTACTGTAGCTTCACATTAACTAATCATGTAAGAAAATTATGTCTAAATCTCAATATATAATTTTTTTTACATAAACAACTAACATCTTTGTGTTAAAAATGGAGCACAAATATTACAATAGCCTTTGCACTAAAACAGATATCAATTTTGTTCAGATACCAAAATGTTCCATTTTCTTTAAATATTAAAAGAAATTTCAAACATTTACTTATTCTAATTTTAAAATACTTAACAAAGTGAATACGTAATTGCTTACTTGCTGACACGTTTCAAAACATTCGTTCCTTTTACGAAGCTAACCCTCTACAGAGTATATATTTTAGTTAAGTATTTTAAAATTAGTTTAATCTGTGAATTCAAGATGATTACATTAAGCACATTTACTTATTAACAGTAACATAAAACAAAATCAGATGTTTTTAGGAGGGTCCTTGAACTTTTTGCCTACACCCTGTTTTTGTAAGGTAATCAGTCAATATGAATATTTTTGCTTACTCTAAGGGAAAATGAAGATTAACTTTGTAAAGTTCTATAACATTTTAGCTTACAAGAATAAAATTGTTAAAATTAATAAATAAGCTGAATACATTATAAGTGAATTTCCCTTAACAATGTGACAATTTTATACTTAATAGACTTCAGAACTAGTTGAAATTGGTTTCTTAAAGTGTTTATTAAATTTGTTGGTGCAGCTATATAATATTAGTGCTGCCCCAGCTTGATAGAGATATGATCATGAGAGGCAAAACACACAATTAACCAATAACAAATATTACTCACTTTTCTGGATTATCCAGGGCTTTGGCAAAATATGTCAGCTCTTTCTTAAGCAGAAATCCAGAGGCCCGTTGCTCATAGCCTTCCCCCATCATTGAACTATGTGCTCGATGTGCAGTCCCAAAAGCATCATTTACATATAAATCTCCAAGACTTCGCAAGGATTCACGGAATTTTTTCACTGCTTCTGCAGATGCTTTGACCTGAAAGGTCAAATAGATTTAACACATAATTTAAAGAAAAATAAATGGAAGTGTTACAACACATAACTTACAGAATGGCTGCATATGTCACTCTTAATTTAAACCAGCAATTACTTTCAGCTATTCAGTTAGTGTATTAATACCAGTCTGGCCAATAAATCCTCTTGCCCTACCAAAGGCAAAGAACTAATTTTAAATGATGTTAGTAAAATTAAGGCTGACCAGAGATATACCTCAAAAAATAAGGCAATGAAATAGAACATATCAAGCATTGCTGATATAATGAGGAAACACATAAATCAATCAAATGATCACATAATGAAAATGGAGAGCACTGACACATTAGAGAAATATTTGTACAAAAATTACAACAGAAAAATCATGCACCTGTAGGATCCATGAAAGTCTTTTATTAAATAAAAGAACAACAAATCAAACAGTAACGTGGTTTGAAGCTAAATTCTATCAAGATAAAGTATAGGCGGTGTTGCCTACTAAATACCACACACTGGGTCTTTCAGGCAGACCATTTAAAGCCATTTTTTTACCATCCTCTTATCTGTGTATTTTTATTTGCAAAGATCTTTCCGGGGTTGCTATACTGTAAAAGTGTTTGATGCAAGAAAAAGGCATTTTGAATAGCAAATTCTAACAAAACCAATGAAGATGGTCAACAGATGATCTCCTTGCCTGAAACCTCACCGTTTGTTTCTAATAAGCTCATTGGTTTCTAGGTATTAAACGAGACGGCAGTTGACGATCTTCTCCAGTAGTTTGCAAAAAGCACTTGTAGAGAGATAGGCCTGAACTACTGGGATGACTCTTCCTTCAGTTTATATATTTGGAATTTTCTATTACAAGCTGCAGTAGAATAAAAAGTTAGAAAATGATATTCCCAGTACATTAGCAATAACGGCTAATCTACAGTTTGTGTATCAGCTAGTGATCACTATTTGTGATCAATATTTCATCCGAATTCTACAATACAATGGCTGGCAACGGTAATGTAAGTAATACATACTGACCCTAATTTCCTCCATACAGTGGATATTGAAGTTGTTTGCTTAACTGAACCTGTTTCCAAAAATTCTTTCTGCTCAACCTAAAAATCCTCCATGCTTTTGCTTGAATTATATATTCCTGAAGATGCAATTTATTGGGCGTTGATTAAATCTCAAAACTCATTGTAATCAAAGGATTACTGGGTATTCATCATTTTACCACATAACATGGATGCACAGATGTTTTCAGAATGGTCTTGTTAGCGGCATTCACAACGGACTTAGTAAAATCATTTTCAATTGCATCAATCAAAGTCGAACAATCCATGATAAATAATGCAACATATTTAGAAAAAAAAACACCTAGTTGGCTTTTTCTAAGATTCAATGGGAATTTCGAGCGTAATAGGGAGAGGAGTCGCATAAATTGATCTTTATAGCTACAAGGTAGCTACCATACAAACCGTTAAGTGCCGACCATGTGCATCTAGTAGCCAAAAAAGGGCTGCAGATCGATAGGTTAACATCTGTCCACCCATCAGTACACACTGCTAAATGAGTAGAGAAACCTCATTCAGCAGACATAAATCCAGTTCTATTCTTATACTTTTGTTCAGAGCTCCACAAGTCCTTTATAGTTGCAAGTCGGAAATCTCCAGGACAAATGGTGAGCATTAAAATCTCCTACTAATAAGCACGACTTATTAAGTCCACTAAATCAGTGTGTTGAAGATTGTCATGAGGTGGGATGTAGACACTACACATACTGAGCTTATACGGAACAGCTCTTTGAATGGCTATCCCAATTCTAGCTAAATCATCTGTAACAAAGTTAGATCGAAAAACTGAAAACTCCCTTACATTTAAGTTTTGCGATTTGTGAAGATGTGTCTCTTTTAGACATATTACCATTGGATGCACATCTCACACGAGTACCTTCAGATCTAGTATGTGACTCCTAACACTATTGACGTTTCATTGTTGACATTTATCAAAAGATTTATTTGACACCCGCTGGGGCTTCCTCTTTTCTTACCTGGGACATTCACAGATGTCTCAGCTTGCAGGTGACGCCGTGGCAAATTTTTTATGTCTATATATTATGTCATAACAGTTTGCTGCAATGCCATAGGGAAAGCAACATACTCATGTCTTTAACTATTTGTTAAAGTGGAATGTCTCACCAACAAAATGTTCTTTCAACTTAGGGAACACGTAGTCATTGAGTGACAAAAATAGACTTTAGGGTAGATGGGTTATGGTATTCAATTTAAACTATTGCAGAATAACAATGATTTTATGAAGTATGAACAGCCATTTCATGGAAAATGCCTATGCTCTTGCTCAAAAATCCTGTGTTTGGTTTGAATTTTCTGAATCTTTTAAATGTTTCACAGTAATTATAACCATTTATTGTCGTTTGAGCGTGTGTAAAGTCAACCCACAGTTGCCATGAATTTACAAACAGACTGTGTTTGTTTGAATCATCACAGTCTGGGTAAAGAGAAATGCTGCCACTAACATGATTGTTCTTTGCCCTCAAGTGTAAAGTGGAATGCCCTGGATTCATCGCCCAATATGATCAGCAAAGAAATTTGTTGAAAGAATCCGTTCATTACTGTTTATAGTTTTCCCTCAGCATTCATGATATCCGTTTTGCACTTGCCTTCTGAAACTACAACTTTTCTATTAAAATCTTATGAATAGTTATAGAAAAACTCAGAAACTAAAACACAATCACTGAGAATAATCTGTCGATCTTAACACATTGTTTGATTAATCTTTGTGAATGTCTCATCAGAAATGTTTTTTGTCTTTAGCTTTTATTTATTATGAATTAAAGATAAGGTATAACATTTGTATACTGCTTCTGACAGTTTTTGACGTTCATTCAGTATTCTCTTTACAAATCCGTAAATTGGAGATGTATTTTAATCAGTTTAATGTCTTTTGTATTAAAAACTCAATTAAACACGAAAACTTTGCATTTGGGCATTTCATACAATCGGGGCTCCATTTTCAACTATTACTAAGCAGAAGCCTAAGCACAACTAAAATAAAAATTAACAATAAGCATATCTATAAATTATACATGAAGACTTAACAGAACCTTTACAAAAATGAGTCAATGAGTAAGTGAAAAATCTCAGAAACAATACAAGGTTACACTAAAATTTAAAAAAAAAAATAACTTAAATTGTAGGTTAGTTTGAAGAAAGATTAACCAAAATTTGTTCAATCAAATCGTAAGTATAAGTTTTTAAAAAAGCTTTCTTAATTACTAAAATCTTTAAATTACTGGGTGTTCTACTTTTGTTCTAAATATGAATATCACTGACTTTCTTCTCAGGGTTGAAACTATGATTACTATTTTCCAAATGGTGGAAAAATTTCAATCATCTCTAACATTCTTCAAACTATCAATATATTCCTTTATTCTATTTTAATAGCTTTATCAAACTATTCTTCTGATTCAAATTGTACATGTTTTCTATTTCAAATTAAAAATTCGGTACAATTTCCATACCTTATTGCCCGAGGCATCAACTCCTTTTCCTTCTTCTTCGACATAAAAT
This sequence comes from Prosapia bicincta, assembly GCA_036971475.1. Classification (NCBI taxonomy): domain Eukaryota; kingdom Metazoa; phylum Arthropoda; class Insecta; order Hemiptera; family Cercopidae; genus Prosapia; species Prosapia bicincta. The sequence goes on from JBAIZL010000002.1 coordinate 136,928,652, forward strand.
CTAAGATTTTCTAATAAGAACACAGATCCTGGCTTTGGGTCAGAACATGCCTTTTCAGTTTCACTTCCCACACAATCAGGCAAGAATGTTATATCTCTATGAAAAAACAAATTGCAAATTCATAAAAATTTTAGAAATCATAAAATACAAACATTCAGAATGTAACCTGTAAACATTGAGATTTACATAACCGGCATTACAATGTGTGTAGGTTCACGTACCTAGAATAGACCCATTATCTAACAAGGCAATGAAGACTGTTTTAACACTTGTCTGCCAGTTAAAACAAATTAAAGAAAAAAAGATAGGTAAAGTAAGTGAAGGAAGGACTATAGGGTTACTTATGAAAAGCTAGGATTGCTTTAAACTGGGGTCAAAGCTGTCTATAGTTAATCTTCAAGGAGTATTATACATACGTTAAATTGTTGACTATAGTGACATGAGTGTTGCTTGTATTTTTTAAAGGTTTTGCTACTGGGATAACACAAGATACAATAAATCCTTGCATCTAAAGAGTTCTGCAATAGACGAAAATGCACTTGCGGCATGGACTTCAATTTGGGGTTTTTAACTAATTACATCATTGAACTAATGAATAGTACTTTTTGTTTCATTTTTAAGTTGTAGTTCACATTCATGATACAAAAATGAAAAATAGTTGAAGATTTATAATGGCAAAATGTCTAATTTCTATAGCATAGAAGAATTATAGAAAGGCTAATTTGGAACTATGATACTATTATAAGATGGACTTGAAACTCTCTTGTATTTGGGATCTGGAGAAAATGAAAAAATGGAAAAATTGAGAATGCACATTAATTTATACATCTAGGATCTGTGACAACTGATAAAGGAGTATATGAAAAAAGTAAGATAATAAATTGTAATAACACTATTAGCAATTAATAAAAAATAAGTCAGTTAAACTACTAATATAATTTTATTTTCTTATTTAAAATAAGAAACACCTTATTCGAGGAACGACTAAATTAAAGAATAATTAAGTTTGTTAAGACAAGGTTATATATAAATAAAAAGGTCAGGTTAAAGTCCCAAGTAAAAGAATTTAACTTAATTAAATTTTATTTGAGTAGGTTAGTTACAATGTGTATTTAATTACTATGATTTTGTTTGGATTTTATAGAATTATGAGGCTATATTATGAAATGTATGTATTCTGTCCAAGTATGTTAAGTTGAATTACAATTATTACACATTTTCTCTTTAGAATATTTATTAATTGCCAAATAATAAAATTAATATAGAAGCCTATTGACAGATTCTTTCATATATATATTTTTTTAAATTTCATAAGTGACTAAATTATCAGTAAAGATTTATAAATAAAATGAAATTAAACTCAAGATGTAAGAAGTTCATGGTGAATATGAAAGACTTAGATAATAAATTTAAATGCATAAATAAAGGTTATAAAGACATATGGTCATAATTGTAACATTAGTTTACAAATGAGTTAATGAAAATGATCATATTAATTTGTTATAAAAGTAATAAACAATAATTGTAACCCTAGTATATGATTATAATGAAGTATGATAAAAGGGTATAAATTAGCTACATTAAAAGTAACAACAATATTTAAGTATCATATATTTCAAATGCTAGGAAATAACCATCAGATGAAATAACAGTTGAATAATAATAATGATAATTAAAATTAATCAAATTATATTATTATATGTTTTAAATAAGTAATAATCGAGGTAGACATATTTTATAAGGATAAAATTAAATAAATTGTATGTCATAATAATATAAAACAAAATAAAATGAAATAATTATTAACCAAATTAATTTAAATTTATTAATAACTGAAATTAATTAAACACTTTTATTTTTAAACAATATAAAGTCAGTAACTTAATGACAGATGGTTGAGAACACATGGTGATACTAATAAAAAAAATAATAAATACAAACATATATCATTCAATAAAATATTTTCAGACATCTTCAGAAAAAAATTTAGCAATCTTAAAACAAAAATACCATGATGACATATCAACATTATAAATAAGAAAGTTGAAGAAGCTTAAGTGGAGTCACCTCCACTGAGGCCCATTGAATGAAATTTGTCTATTATCAGCACAACAACCAAGAGCAGTCCAGGACTGGAGATTTGACTATGAAGGGTAAACTCTTTTGCAAGGCCACAACTCTCCCCTCACTGCTCGACACCCACTAGATCTTTGTAACCACAGACGGTAAAAGATGTCTCAAAGGCAGCCTTGGAGATACGCCTCAAATATTTATTAATTTTGATCCTACCAATACCCAACTCCTACAGAAAGAAATGAACAGACTTCACCGGAAGACCCCTGGCACCCACAGGAACGTAGTGACAGAAGAACCCCTTCTAACGAATAGAGGAACACAAAGATTCATACTTGTTGGCCTCGTACAGATGTTGCTTTGGGATATTAGACTCCCATGACACCACCAATTCCACCATCACCACTGAATGAGCACGCCAGAAGATCAGGACACAAAGATGTAATGCCAAAAATAGAAAGAAACACATAATGTCTGTTGCTAGGATCCATTCACAGAATCTAATCCATAGCCTTCCCTATAACAGACAGAATTCTGCATCCCAGTCTCCTACCTTAACAAAAGGGAATGGGATCGGGCCCTTAAACCCCTTCCTCTTGGCTGAAGCAATGCAATAACTTACTACCTCCCTCAAAATCACCAAAACCCTACCATGACGCTAAGCGAATTGTCCTTCCTGATCCAAGATGCAGCGACTTGGAGTGGAATTACTTGGAACTGGGAGTGTTCCTTGCAAGACATTTGCATAGAATTTCAACATTTCAGGAGACCAATCATATATGAAGGCTCTCCATTGCAAATTCAGAAGAATACACATCTCCTCCAATAGTGTCCAATCATTCTGCAACACCAGAAATTCCCCCCTCACAAGCAAAGCATGCTCATCATCTTCTATAAGTTTCTTCCTTATATCCTCCAAGTCTGTGATCTGCGAATGAATGACCCAACCCATACCCTGTCTATTGTTTCTGATACCAGTCATGTATCTCCTCTCAAACTCCAGTAGCCACTGGAGAGAAGAGAGATCCTGCCTTGAGGTCTTCTAGACCTGAACAGCCACATGGTTTTCAAGAGGCTACTAAAAGGCTATTTACTTCTTGTAACCAAGAACTGTCTATATACCGTAGATATACACTTCAAAACTGAAACCAATATTTCTGTTCAAAATACTTATATCGATTGACCCATTACAGTCCAAGCCAGCTCTTCAATGCTTTTTTAGCTTCTCCATTCAAGCCATCAACCAGACTTCTAATAAGAGAGTAAACCAGAAGGGACCAGCTTAACATTGAAATGAGTGTGTTATTATAGATATACGCTTTTATTGAACCAGAAAGGAGAATGCTGTTCACCCTTCCAGACCCAAATGGAAGAAACAATCAATAGCTGTAAGTGGGTCCTGTTTTTCCTTCCATTGTACAAATTTGACCAAGAATTTGAAGAAAGCCTCCTTCCCAACTAAAAGAATTCTTGCATCGCCCACCCACGAGTCCATCATGGTGGGCCTAAAGACTCTTCCTCTTCTTGCCAGGGTCAAATAACTACACTTTCATGGTTTTAAGTAGACACTTCGTCTAGTTTTAAAACTCAAGCACCTCTCCCAGAAACCAAGACACAGTCTTCTGTGTACGGACACCAAAGCAAGATCATCAGCAAATGCCAACAGTGCCAGAAGTCTCAATCTTCCCTGCCTTAGGCAATTCAAAGCACTAATTGGGACTTTCTTCAGCGACTCAAACAATAAATTAAACACCATCACAAAGGCAATGGGTGACAAAGGGCATCCTTGAAACAACCCCTTTTTATAGAAGATAATAGCAATCTCTTACTCTTTTGAATGAATCAAGAAACATAGAGAGTCGTAGAAGGAAAATATTGAAGTACGAATCTCCAGCGGCACACCATAATGATACAAGGTCATTTGCACTACGCTATGCTGAACAGAACCAAAGGCATTGCCCAGACACAGCCAAGCAATGAAAATGTGTCTCTGATTTTTTCTAGCATCTTTTAATGCTTCTGACAGCACTACTGTATGCTTGAGACAACCCGAAACTCCCTGAGTAAAGCCCTTTGAAAATTCCACTAGAAGGTTTTATTTTCACATGCCCACTAATTCCCTTCAAAATTATGGAGTATAAAACTTTACCACGGCCATTAACTAGGACAATTGGCCTAGTTTTACTAGGGTGATCACATCCCACCTCCTTCAGAATCAACTTCACCGCAGCATCTCCAAAACTGCTAGTAAACATCCCTGACTTCCAGATTACATCAAAGAAGCCCACTAGGAAACCCTGCAGTGCTGGTTAAAACTTAAGAAAAGTGTAACTACATAAAAATTACAGTAGAATTTCAGGAAAAACACTGAACAATATAAATTTATAATTTTCCTAATTAACGGGTTTATATTGTAAAAATTAAAACCTGTCTTACTATCTTCTTTCTCAAGATTTTCAATCTAAGCTTTAAATCAAAAGATATCGACATAATAGCTTCATCTGGCATTTCCAAAAGTTTTTTAACTTAGAAAATATGGGCCTGGAAGAAATTACACTTGGAACTACAGAAGATAATTTAGATTTGGACCAAAAGAAAGATGATTTTTCCTTTATATTCAAACTGAATTAAAATTAAATATCAACGGTCAGTCAACTATTATACATAGTGGTAAAATGCTTCTGGTCAACTACTACATAATATGGGAAGGAATGGTTCATTCAAAAAATGAGAGTGGAATGGCATGCCGATATTAAATTCCCGCTGACTGTACTCTAACATAATAATAAAAAGGCAAATTTAAAATGAGAAGAAACTAAGCAATAATATTATATAAAATATTTTGATAAAAATGTAACAAGTAGAAAACTGAGCATCTAAATGCCAGAAATATTGAATGATGGTTGTTTAGGTTTGCTTCGAAGACCAGAAATGTAAGGTATTTAAATTTATTGTGAGTTACAATCAAAGTTGAAAATGAAACAAATATCTTATCAAATATAAAAGTGCTACTATTTATAACTTGGACAAAAATTGTTTCATACTTAGAATATATTATATTTATTTAACATCCTAATTATTCTTAATTACTTGTCTACATAAGTACTTCAATTAAAATATCTGATGTTACAAAATAAAAATTGCAAAAAACATGTACATTATAAATAGACCTACTCTGAGACAAACTATTGCATATATAGTAAATTACCTCTTCAACAAAGCCTTTAGCTCTTCTGCTACAGGAGCCAAAGTATACTTTAAATTCTTATTTCCATCAGGACGACCCAAGTGAGATCCCAATACTACTGATTTGGCCCCCTTCTCTAAGGCATACTTAATTGTATCCAAAGCAGCAACAATACGTTGATTGTTTGTTATTTTACCATCTTTTAATGGCACATTAAAATCCACACTGAAACAAATAATTACAGTTATGAGCCGATTTACTTTTAAAAATACTTATTGTATGACAATATGGAAGATTAATACACCAAAAAAATAAAATTACTACAGCAATAACAGTATAGGGTCGATAAAAATGACGAAGTTTAATTTTTAACCTTTTTACATTTAATGGAAAATGATTATTATCCATCTTTTAATTCAATGTCCTAAAAATAAAAATAAAACAAGTATTTCCTTATGGACATTGTCGGTTGTCCATAATTGTGAAAATACCTATTTACCTGACAATACAGAGTTTCAATAAATTATCAGCTTATATATATTTTCATAGCTAGTTTCTATGATAGTTGAGTCTAAGCTTTCATTAATTCTAAAAATAATAAAATATTTTATTATGCCTTCATTTTAGACTGCAGTTGTTTAATTTAATATCCATAATCAGTTTATAGCCTCTTGTAGGACACCAGTTAGAGAAAACTAGCATGTCAACAATTATAGATCCTTACCTGCCAAGGAACAATCAAAAATGCTGATCCTTACCTGCCAAGGAACAACAGTTTAAGTTTATTCTACAAGTTGATGGTTACTTCAATTCATTTAATTTTTTTACGTTTAAACATTTACCCAAAAATATATTTTTACCAAGAATAAAGGGATAATTAATATTACTTAACTAAGTAAATGCGTGTTTCGAAACAATCAATCGTTTTACAAAGCAAAGCCTCTACTCTGTTATGATTAGAGGCTTTGCTTCATAAAAAGAACAATTGTTTTGAAACAAGTCAGCAAGTAAGCTCTTAAGTATTCACTTAATTAAGTATTATTTAATTATAGTTCAATTAGTGAATTCAAGATGATTACAAGTAACTTAGATTTTTAATGTTGCTTAATTTTAAACATTTACCATAACGATGAAACATGCAGCAATCCTTTATATTTTTCAGTTTAGGAAATTGTTAACTTGAATTAGTTCTTTCAGGATCTATTTTAATTACATTTTTACTCATTTTATTACCTAAAAAGCTGATTTTCGTACAAGCGAATTTTACTTTTGATAAGCTGTTAAGATTAATTTTACTTAATCTCTTTACAACTTCTCTTACATCTTCAATGTGTTATTTTAAATGTTTACTATATATTATTATGAGATCAACAAAAATGTATTTTATTTATATTTTACGTCACCAAATATTTTTTCTACATAAGCACTTAAAATTCCATTCCTAACGTGCAAACCATAAGGAATTCTGGTATAATTATAGTGACTAAAAAGAGTACCAAATGCAGTGAGTGTACTTCTTCCTATTTTCAGTCAAAGGAATTTGATGAAAAGAATTACACAAATCTATGTAGCTAAAATACTTGGCTCCACTTAAATACTGATAGCAATCAGACATATTACCTATTGGTTGTGAAACTCTTTCTATAATTTGGTTTAATTTACCATAATTAACCACTAGTCCAAGTATATCACTTTTTTACACTAAAAATGAACCACTTAAATAGGGACTTGTTGAATGCTCTATTATATTTTCTTCTAAAAGCTCATCTAACATTTTCTTTAAAATTATCATTTTTAGTGGAATCAAAGAATAGAGTTTCAATTTAACTATTTCTTCACTTTTTACCTTTAAATCAAATTCTATATATAACACCTTGCCAATTTTATCTGTAAAAACATTAGGATAATCATTTACCAGTTTTTCTATGTGCTTTCTTGCTTCTACACAACCTACTTCAACTTCCTTTGAACTTACATTGTTTACAATACAACTTTTGATATAACTAATTGTTACTTTAATATTAGGTTTCAAAATTAAAATAACATGAGTTTTTTGAAATATCAATCACTAAACCAGTTTCTTGAATTAACAGAATACCTAACATAACTTTACAATTAACTTTTTCTCCTATTAAAGTTTCATCTGACCATGAAAATTATTTTACTTTAATTTTAACAATGAAATTTCCGCTTATTATAATCTCTGAATTATTAGCAGCTGAGACTGTATCTAATCTGTTGACATATTTTTTTACCAATTTTTTTTAACAGTTCTCTAAAAAATTCCTCATTTATTAAATTTATAGAACAACCATTATCTAATAACACATTACAATTTAAGTGAGTACTTAATTTGAATTACTAGCCAACATTACTATTTCTCTTTTATGTTTTAACCAATTCCTTCTTACTACTGTTTTTAAAATTTGTAAACATTTATTTCTATCCTTATAACATTTCGATTTTCTAAAGTACTAATTTGTTTGAATTTAGATACATTGCTCGTATGATTTATTACTTTTGTTTTGTTTAAATTTTCATTATTATTTAAATCCTTCCTCCTAAAATTATTGATATTTAAATTTTCTTTGTTTTTACAATTTTGCAATGAGCTAACCTTGCTATCTAGCAAAGGCGAAGACTCATTCCTGAATCTTAATTGCTATTTTGGGTTTGTGTTTTTATTACAATATTTTATAATATGACATTGACGATTACAATTATAACACTTTGTTGGGCTTTCACTGCCTTTTAAATTCCCTACGGGTTTAATACTTCTGTTTTCTAAATTTAGGTGGTTCATTTCTCTTGTTGTTATATCTAAACACAGAATCCTGTTCATGCCTCATTAAATCATTATAAAACACATTTTGAACTTGAACACACATATTGTCTAAATCACTGTAGTTACATTGATTGCTAATAAATGTTAATTTGTTACAGTCCTCTGGTTTAATGCCTAGCTTTATAAAGTTGGTTATTTCTAATTCCGAGTAGTTGCATCTCAAGAGTTTACAATTTTCTCTCACCCTTCTAACATAGATTGACAACAACTAACTGTTATCTTGGTAGTGTATTAACAAGATCTCTTTTTAAGTTTTCTTTCAAATTTATTGGTACAAAACTTTTCAATATATCTTCATAAAATGCATCTAAATAAATTTGATGATCTAATGCATGTAGACTTTATCTAATAAAGGTCCTTGAACAAGGGTTAAACATTATTGTCTGATAATTTAGTTTTGGTTTTCATTTTCAAAATTATATTTATGAATTTTAATAGACTTTCTAATTCTAAAACATGTTTAACCTTCAAACACACGCGCCGGGGTGTAAAGCACCCCACACCATTCATTTCTCTCTGAGGCGACTTCAAAAAAGTTTTGTTCTCGATCCCCTCCTAGGTAGTTGTTTTTCACTTCTTCCTCCACACTGTCACTCAAGGTCAACCCGTTGTGGCGTACCAGTCATTGTGTTTACATCGTTGTTTTAAGTGCGGGGTGAATTCGACCCCGCGCGTGTGTTCTCGTCCAAAAGTTTTTGTTGGTACATTTTTAAGTTATTGTTTTTTAATTAGAATAATTTTTTAGTGTGAGTCTTTTATTGGTGTTTAACATATTTATTTATCTTTTTTGTTGCAATTTTGTCATTTTGTCATAAAAAAAAAATAAAATTCTGGGTCAAAAACTTTCAAAACCCCATATTGAATCAAGAGCCTTACTGCCAGGACTACCTTTGCATATAAAAGTAGGTGTGAAGCACATAAGTGGTGTTGAGGAAACTCGAGAAATAAAAATAAAAGAATTTCTGAACGATGCGAAGTTTGTCCGCTGCAAAAAGACCGGAAGACAACCACTTCATGCTGCAACTGCAACAAATTACTTTGTAGGGACATTCCTTTATATACTGTGAAGAATGTGCACCTGAATAAAAAATACATTTTGAAAATATTAATTTAAAAAAAATCTTTACTTTTAAAATTTTTTTGACTTTTCAATTTGGACTGAACTAATGTTTACTTCTAAACCAATACTTCTGTACACAGTTATGAATTTAGCTAATTTTTTTCACCTAATAAAATGTGTATATTTTTTGAAATATTTTATTTCAATGTAAAAAGTTATTTACTAATGTTTACTTGTCTAAATATGAAGTAAATTGCATAGTAATAAGAATTATTTTTCATTATTACGAATAATTTTAAATTTTGAGTGTGGTAAATTTTGACGATTTTCAAGCTGAATTTACATAATTTTTTTTCAAATAAACATATTGTCGTATTTATGTTGTCTAACTTTTTGAAAAGTCCTCTAAAGAATCTAGCCATTACAACTTACTAAAATGTATGAATAAATGTATAATTTTAATTTGAAAAAAAAGTTACAATTTATAAAGTCAATTTAAGTGCATTTAGACTATATCACTACAAAAAAATCTACAAGTGATAAACCCATAAAAATACTATAAAACGTTTTATAAACAACAACACTCACACACACAATTTTATAAAGATGAAAATTTATTGATAATTAACTTTTTTTAAGATAAGAAATGGGGTGGAAAATACCCCGCGCGTGTGTTTATGTCCGAGTAGTTGGCACGTGTGATTGAAGGTTAAATATATTTTTAAAGGGTTACTCAATTTTTTATACAAGTCTGAATTAAAAAATTGATACATTTTCGTACTTAGGTTTAGGTATTATTACTTATGAATTCATTTCTACTTTTAAATTTTCTCCAATATTTAATTTATGTACAAATATAATTGTTAATTCACTTTCATTAGGATTGGGTTGTTCAAAAACTACATTTACTAATTTCTCTTCTATACTACTATTTGACAATTGTCTTTCAGTTTCTTATCTTAAAATCTGATCTAAGTTAATTTCTGAGTTTACAGTGTCTAAATTATTCAATTTATTTAGAAAAACGTCAACGTCATCTGAAACCTTTGTTTCTAATTCAAATTTCGGTAAACATCTGCATCTTAATCTTAAGTGTATTAAATTAGTTTCTGCTCTTAAAACATCTGTTTTCAAATTATTACATATTTTTAATAAATCCTTAAATTTAGATTCTATAGTTTTAAATTCCTTTGTTACATTCATCTTATCAATTAAATTTATAAGGTCTGCTTTATAATGATTATTTCTGCCTGTTTTCCTAAGGTTTTCCTAGTTTGTAGTATAATGTTTCTATTTGTTATATTATTTGATTTAAAATGTAGGTTGTATTTTAGGCCTTTGTTTTTTAAATTCATTTTGTGTTGTGTGAATTTGATGTTAGTGAGGTTAACTGTCACCTATTCAGTTATTATCACATATTTCCTTAATCGTGTATTTTTATTTTACACGTACCATAAACAAGAGACTCAAACCAAGGCTTTATTAAGATGAGATCATCCACTGTGGTAATTGAAAACAGCAATGTGTAGGACTACTGATTTCTTACTTCACATGGCAAATAATTTTGGTTTAGTACACGATTGTAAATTATATTGTAAATTATATTAAAATTGAAGGAAAAAGTTGCAGCAGTAAATATACAGAATTGTGTTATGTAATACGAGTTGTTGGTTTAAGAAATAGTGTGTGCCATCTAGTGTGATGTTGAAAGCTTTATCTACTACCAGTCTCTTGAACTTATTCTATGCCAATGATTAAACTTTGTATTGCATGTTTCTAGTCTTGAGAATCTCAGAGATAAGAACATGATAGATAACTCTTTTTTGTGCAAATGGACAATCAATACCTAGGCACATCTTGGTAAATTGGCCGGTGGCTTTGAGGTACAATAACTGTTAAAAAAATATGTATAATGGTCTCATAAAATAAAATGTATTTTATTTAGAAATTACTTGTCTGGATTTCGCTCTCCACCATGATCCATACACTTATCCAAACTCTGTTGCGACATTTGAAAAAAGTCCTCAAAAGCTTCTTTGTGATGTTTATCAGCTTCTTCATTGCTTTTCCATAAATCTCTAGAATCATCTTAAATCTTCTTCCTTTTAAAAGTATTTCCAGCTTTGGGAATAAGAATATCTCAGAAGGTGTGTGGTAAGGTGAGCAGGGTGGGTGGGAAAGTACAGCAATAAAGTGTTTGGCCAAAAACTCAAGTTCTGCGGACTGAATGAAGAAACCTGACATGACTCCTCATGTCCAGCTTTGGGAATAAGAATATCTCAGAAGGTGTGTGGTAAGGTGAGCAGGGTGGGTGGGAAAGTACAGCAATAAAGTGTTTGGCCAAAAATTCAAGTTCTGCGGACTGAATGAAGAAACCTGACATGACTCCTCATGTCCAGCTTTGGGAATAAGAATATCTCAGAAGGAGTATGGTAAGGTGAGCAGGGTGGGTGGGAAAGTACAGCAATAAAGTGTTTGGCCAAAAACTCCAAGTTCTGCGGACTGAATGAAGAAACCTGACATGACTCCTCATGTCCAGCTTTGGGAATAAGAATATCTCAGAAGGTGTGTGGTAAGGTGAGCAGGGTGGGTGGGAAAGTACAGCAATAAAGTGTTTGGCCAAAAACTCCAAGTTCTGCGGACTGAATGAAGAAACCTGACATGACTCCTCATGTCCAGCTTTGGGAATAAGAATATCTCAGAAGGAGTATGGTAAGGTGAGCAGGGTGGGTGGGAAAGTACAGCAATAAAGTGTTTGGCCAAAAACTCAAGTTCTGCGGGCTGAATGAAGAAACCTGACATGACTCCTCATGTCCAGCTTTGGGAATAAGAATATCTCAGAAGGTGTGTGGTAAGGTGAGCAGGGTGGGTGGGAAAGTACAGCAATAAAGTGTTTGGCCAAAAACTCAAGTTCTGCGGACTGAATGAAGAAACCTGACATGACTCCTAATGTCCAGCTTTTTCAGCTAGATAGCGCTTTGCAAAAGTTTAAGAACTTCAATGTAGTTGATTTGATTCACTGTGGAGCCTTGCCCAAACCAGGGTGTTAACTCATCAGGACATAGAAAGGTGTCCAAAGATGCTCATCATCTTCAATCAATTGACAACTATCTTTAAAATGTCCACGCTACTTTAAACCTGTTTCAAATTTTATAGCAATGTCGCAGTAAACTGTCTCAAGCATATAAAAGTTTCACTTGCAGATTTATCAAGTATAATACTAAATTTTACAGCAACTGTTTTCTCGTACAAGTCAAGCTTTCTAACATATGTTAAATTAAAAAAAAACACTCTTCACATAACCTCTTGACAAATCAACCCATGATATTTGCAACTTTAAACATCGTTGTAATCAGATTATCTGTACAAATATGTTAACACTAAGCAGATTTCCCTGAAACTAACTGGACCCAAGCCACTCAAAAAGTCCAAGTACTTTTTTTTTCAACAAGCCTCCTATGGGTTTTTCATCTGAAGGTGCTCAGAACTATCAAGAAGCCTATTAATAGCAAAGTCTAAGAAGTCAACTAGGAATGAAAATCTAAGACAGTTTATCAATAGTGGAATGAAGACACCTATTATAAATCATATTACAGATTTTCATTGTGAAAAATGACAATTTTATAATTTCTAGATATTGTTAATCGTCATTACTAATTCATTCCAGAATTAGTTGTACCATAAAATCATAGTACCCTGATCTTACTAAAACAAGCCCCAAAACTACAGTTTGCATTGTCATACAGAATTTGTATAAGATCAGATTCATGATGCTCCCTTAAAGCAGTAAAATACTTTTCATCTGCATATCAAGTCTTCATGTTATTGGATGTTCTCAGGTCATTAATAGAGAGAAAATATAATCTTATCCTTGAAGTAAATGATTTCAACATCTTAACCCTTCCCCAGTGAGCTTGTAAATATATGAATTTACCATGAATCTACATGACAGTATTATTTTGCCAATGGTAATGATTTTAAAGGCCGGTTTTCTGCAATGAGGTGGGTAAGTATATGTGACCAGAATTGCGTTTTTCATTTAATATGATTATTTTGTATTTTGGTAAAGTTATAAATTTCATATTGTTCTAGTGTATTATGGTAGTCATTTTTAGCTGATGTAAAAAATTTTCAAGTTGTGGTTTATGTGTCTATGTAACTGTAGTCTATATCTATTCAAAATAGAAAATGTTCTTTTTTAACAACATATATTCTTTAAAATTCTTGATGTTGAATTTGTTATCTTTTTTGTGTATGTTTTATGTTGTGTTGCTGTTTGTTGTTAGTTTCAAATGCTATCTTGTACAGTTTTTTAAAAATTTTGAGCATCTTTATGTTTCCTTGATCCTAAATTACAGATTTCAAACACTCAATATACTTTTTACTTTAACTATATATTCATATACAATACATTTTTAGTATAGTAATAAAAATTTAGTGAGTAATGACAAAGTTTAGTCTAATTTCAATTTATTTCATGATAGCGTATGTTACTTAAAAATATGTTTTAAATAAGCAGATTGATTTTAAGTATTCCAACCATATATGGTGTTTAAATTTTGAAAAAAATGTATAAGCATAACCTCAAATTACTAACACAGCAAAGTGAAATGTTAAGATTTTTTAAAACTTAAATGATACATTTAAAATTGCTAAAGTTTTAATGCTACTTAAAGTCTAATAAGGTTCTTCAAACGAGATACTTCAGACACAAATAAAATCATTTATTGCAACGGAGGATAGCTAGGTTAGAATAAATATAGGCTATTACAGTCCCTTCACTAGAGGAAATACAGACTCTGAGAATTCAATTTACAAGTAGGCTAAATATTATTTTCTGTTGTTGAGGAATGAGATAACAATATGAAGTAATTTTTAAGGAGTTTTTGGCATAATGATGTTTGGGTTTCTGAATTATAATCTAATTTTACCTAATAAAACCTATCCTATACAAAAACCTGTATTCAAGCAAAAAATTCTCAGGCCGTGATACTTCATAAAAATTAAATGGAATTTTAGCTGTTTTAAATGGAACATGGTTAACAAATAGATATTCATGTTAACTGTATACTACAGAAAAAGAGTTAAAAAGTAAGAGGCAGGATGGAAAAATTAGAAAAAAATCATAATTTCTAAAACTGGGATAAAAGAAAGTAGAAATGCATTATTGTAGAAATACTGTACTATAGTACTAGAACATAGCTTTTATAGATTATTACAACAATCTGAGTTCTGTAATGAAGCAAGAAAATATATTAGCTCAGAACATATTTAAAGAGCAAGACACTAGCTCAGAATTGTTACTTTATTTATCCCTGTCACAAGTTTACAACTGATTTTAATGATTGTTGATTAATTTATGTCTCTTTTCTACAACAGTTGTGTGTAGTGGGTGCCGTTTTCTCTATGAATAAAGCTATTACATGCTTTATTAAAAACATAGTCTCAATATCAACAACAAAGTGAAGAACATAGACATAACTGAAAAATAAACATTATGTTAAGTAAATAACAGACAAATTTTTAATTGGTAAAACTCAACCTTGTAATATTTTTAAAAAGAAATCTGAAATTAAATGTAAATGGTTTGTCAGTGCTTTACCAAAAACTAACATTGTGTGTTAGGACAATTATTAAATAGAAAGCTTAAAAGATAGTGCAAACTTAAGGGGAAATAACTTCAAGGCTTCTTTTTACTGGCATCAACACTTCCGTAAGACATTCAATTGTTTACAATAGTATTTACGGAGAATAAGCAGATGTTAAAAGGAATGTTTATTAGAGTGGAATGAATACAGCAGACCCTCGCTATATTCGGTATTCTTGGTTGCCAAAATTACAGAATATTCCACTAATATGTATTGTATTATGAAAAAAGACAAGGAAGACACTGTAGTTCCTGTGCAGGTTGTAGGATAATGTGTCCTAGTTTTATTTATTTTGTACAGAACTCACAAAGAAATCTGATTAATCTCCAAACATCGTTAAACTGAACACTACTACAAAGATATGCATTCCTCATTTATAACAAATGGGGTTATGGATGACAAACAACGATGAATCTATCAGGCACCCGCATCCAACCCCATACATTAGTTTAGCATCACTTCTGTTTACTTACTGCTAATTTAATAGTTTTTTAAATCCAAACATCGATAATCGTATCCAGCCTTAACTAACTCGGATTTTGTTTTTCGAGTCAGTTATTAAACAGGTGTTGCATTCAATTTTCATATCTGCTAGTTTGGAAATGTCATATCTACTTGTTGAAGTGTTTAGTTCGGATTGAAGGAAAATGTAAGTACACAATAAAAATATGTATCTAATTATGTAGCACGTAAATATACCATACTGTATAAGCAAACAGTATAGATGTAATTAATGTTAGCATTTATGATGTGGAACGTAATCTTCCCCATTCTATATACAGTTTTCAGTATTTGCGGTACGCTCGGGAAATGTAGCCACCACGAAAAGAGAGATCACTGTATTAAAAATTTGTTAATGGAAAGTTATCTGCCAAGGAACATTCCTTATTAGGTCCTTCATCTATTTTTCACTATTGTGACAAAAAGACTATTATTTCTGGCATTGCCCAACAAAATACTTTACCTGAAAGATGGAAATGATCTGAAGAGAAATTCCCTTTTATGTATTGTCCCTTTTATATATATATATATATATATATATATATATATATATATATATATATATATATATTAAATATGGTGATATGTTTTCTTGTAATTAGTTAATAAATTAAAAATATTTCAAAAACAAGAATACTTTTAATGAATATATTTATTCAAAGCTTTTCGCCGATAAAATAGTACCAGCATCTTCAGGAAAATAATTATTTAATAAAATATTTTTACAAAATTAAATATGATTTTAATTTAATATGATCATATTTAATAATTTTAATATGATCATATGGTAGTACATATGATTTAATTTTGTAAAAATGTTTTATTAAGGTAGTACATATGATTTAATTTTGTAAAAATATTTTATTAGATAATTATTTTCCTGAAGATGCTGGTACTATTTAATCGGCGAAAAGCTTTGAATAAATATATTCATTAAAAGTATTCTTGTTTTTGAAATATTTTTAATTTATTAATTATATATATATATATATATATATATATATATATATATACCCTTTCTGTCACATGGAAATCAAACAAAAAGGCATAGACAACTGCAGTAATGGGAGAGTGGCTACAAGGATTAAATGAAAAATTAAAAGGCAAAACAGGCATTTTTTATAGACAATGCCATATTATCTCACCTTGAATTTTCTAATATTAAAATTACGTGCATTTCAGCAAACCCAAATGTTAATTATGACATGGATCAAGAACTAATTACGATATGAATTATCACAAATTAGTAATATACTCTATAATTGCAAACAAAGATTATTTCATCTGCCTTTTAAGTATGGAGGCTGAATGTTGTGGAGCTCAAAATTAGTTACAATATTTGTTTTAGAAACGCAGGAATGACCATAAATGATATTGAGGCCTGTGATGCTATACTTCTAGTAGTATGGAAACAAGTAACTTCAGGAAACAGGCTTTGGTAAACTAGACCAATTTCAATAATGTTATAACAATGTTATTTCAATATAATATTGATGGAAATGTTATAACCGAGTTTTATTTAGGCACCTATTTATTTAAAACCACCAGCAAGCTGAACAAATTGATGATGATGTAGAAACAGTTTCAGATAAATTTTTTATTAGCACTCATCTTCAGGCTATTCTACACTTAATAGGCTTAGAAAACTTTACATTTAAAACAAAATGTTTCAGAGTTTAATGACACAATAAAAAAAACAAGAATGTTAGTAGAAAATTATAGAGCTATAGCTATGATCTAGTCAAGTTCAAAATTTCATTTGATAATAGATTCAATATAACATGTTAATTTATAGTTTTATTTCGATAAAAATGTTCAACGAATAATGCATATCATAATTTTTTTTAGCATGATATTCTAAGAGTGTTTATCAATAACAATAATATTAGCTCAGCTTTATTTTCTTGGACAAAAATATTGGACTTAAATATTCTAAAAAACACGTTAAATAATTATAAAAGCAACAAACTTTTACGTGTTGACTATTTTAATTTTATGCATAGGATATAGATTTTTAACTTTCTAGTCAAGTTATTTTTAGTTTAGATTTTGCATCAAAACGGTTTAGTTTATATAAGGAAATTTGGTATTTATTTCCCGTGCTCTAATGTATGATTTTAGCAAAACAAGTTATAACGTTGATGCAGAAAGTTATCAGAGATATGAAAAAATTATTAAAACTCTCGCTCAGGGAAATAAATACCATTTTATCAAATTAAAGTTGGTTAAAATATTCAGTGCAGAGTAATATGAAGCACTACAGCCATGGATCAATGGCACTCTGTACTATGTATACATATATTTAAATATACCCATAAAGTCTCCAGTTAGGATAGATTTGGTTGTAATTTTATATATTACTATATACTTATATTAAAATATACCTGTAGAGTGTCCAGTCAAGATGGATTTTGTTGTAATTTTATACAACATTACCTAATTATTGACGCCAGGTGACGCCACATGATCTTTATTCTAGCCTCACATGTGTACATTTGGTTAAACATACAAAATTACAACCAACAATAATTATCATTACAACTTCAGGACATGTTTTTGATTCATTTTATATGTATTGTAATGAGAATAGGCAATTTGCATTTGCATTATTACTAGCACTATTATGACCATGAGGTGCATTTGAATTTTCCAAAATTGTTAATTTTTGGGGCGTGAGCGAGGATTGTAATGATTTGTTTTTCGTATTCCTGACGACTTTCTGCGTTTGCCGGTATAATTTGTTTCGCTAAAATCGTACACGTGGGCACGGGAAATAAATACTGGAAATGTATGCTAGAGAAGATAAATTAAAACTATATTCTTGAAAAGACTTTATTATCCATAATTTGCTGAAGGAACAAATTATGACATAGTTTAATTATATTTTTAATTTTTTCTAAGCACCCTTGAAGTTAAAAATCTTATAAACTGAATTTTCCCGATAGAATCAATGGTTGTATACTATTTCCATATTTCAATAATTAAGTTTACAAAAATGTAGATATTTAATAGAATTGTATCAATAAAAAGAATATGAAGTACACATTTCTTAATTCTATCATGTACAGAATTAGTTCTATAACGTAATTCCAATTTCAGTATTGCCCGAAATTAAAACTATGAATGTTAAGTTTTTAAAGCTTACCGTATAAAAACTCGTTTTCCAGCAAGATTTAATTGGTCTATACTCAGTTTATTCAAAGTAAATGCCATTTTTACAAAAACCGCAAAGCTAACTTTAACCAAACCTAAACGTCAAGCAATCGGAACACAATGTTACAAATTAATTTTCAAAATAACCTTCACGTACTCCTGAAGGACGAACGTCTAAAAATTTAGTGTACATAATCACAGAGAAAATGATAAGACACTTTTCTATTATTCACAGATTGCTCTCGCCAATGTACTTTACACTATAGTAATTTCTAAATATGCCTAATTTGTCTAATATCAATATATATGTATATATATATATATATATATATATATATATATATGTTAGGTATGTGTGTGTGTATATATATATATATATATATATATATATATATATATATATATATATATATATATAATATAAGAATTCAATTATAATTCTTGTATTTGTATTTTGACTTAGACCTTTATGAATGCACAAGAATACATATTGTATATATATCTTGCAGCACTGTTTTCTTGAATTCACTTATCATTTTCACTATATGTATTTAAACAAGAATCTTACTATGTATTTATGCCAGTTAACTTTTAAATATTGATAGTATCTTCATTGTCGATCATAAGCTCGTCTTGTTGATGATTGACAATGAATATACTATCAATCTTTGAATGTTAACTGTCATAAATACCAAGTACGATTCTTATTTAAAGTACATATAGCGAAAGTGATATATATATATATATATATATATATATTTATAATACAAGATATTTATATGTTGCCTTTATATTATATAATATAATAATCTTACCTTTCTTATAGTCACACCTTTAGGTTTCTAAATAACTAACAATCATGTAAATTTGACATCGCCTACATTTTTTTATCTGACAATCAGTTTTTATAGTTTATATCTTTAAATTCAAATACATTAATATGATGTAGTGACAACGTTTGATTGAATAACTACTATTAAAATTACTATAAGGTGGACTCTTGAGGAATACAAGAAAACATTGGTACAACGTTAATTAAATCCTTCCATAGTAAATGCTACTATATGCAAGTTTGTAAATATTTACAAGTGTTTTTAAAAAAAATAATTCTGCAAATGACGTTTTTACGGGGTTTCCATTTTTTTTCAAGTGCAATTTTTAGTAGTTTCTTATCAAATTATTTTTACATTATATTTTGTCAAAAGAAAAATTAGTCATCTTTTTTATGTAAACTTCTATTGTTTCTTTAACATCTATAACTTGTAGTTTAGGGTTTGTTGTTTTTTTACACAATTTCTTTTGTACAATAGTTACTATTTTGTTTTTCTAATTTCATCCATTTCTCTTTTACACAATATCAACATTATTTAAACTACAATAATGGGTATGATTTAAACTACATTATATGCTATGCATGGTATTGCTATGCTCTCTGGAAGTGTAGGAATTAATACGTTATCTTTAATCTGTGGTACCACGTTATTTCTAACTATCAGTTTAAATGTCTAAACTTGGTTTTTGACGTTCTGAAGAAGCCGGTATTGTTTGGATGTAATTTAGGTTTTTCAATAGAAGTAATTTATATATTCGTGAAATAAAACTCATTTAAGCTGGTAAGTACTATATGCAGATTTGTTAAGAGACATTGTAGATTTTATATCCTTAAAAATAAAATAAAAAAATTTTCCCATCCCCAACATTTTCTGATTAATACATATTAGAAACAATATATGCACACATTGGTTATTAATGTCTGATATTTTTCAGTTGTAATTATTTACGAATTGGCTACCAATAATAAGACTCTCCAATAAAATCTTACTAGTTGACATAGAGAGTCTTCAGTAAGTAAGGAAAATTAACATCCAAATAACATTTAATATCGGGTAATATGGTATACAAATATATGTGCTACAACCTATTAAATTTTTAACACGATTGGTTTATTAGTTTTTATATTATAAATTTTGAAAGTCTGGCATTGTCTGAAAAACGCCAAGAAACTGGTACTTTTTTCATTCAACCCGCTGAAAGACAAAGTTAAAACAGCCAAAAAAAAATTAAGTTTACATTAATAGACGCAAAATTAAATTTATGAAATTTTGGTGCATCTTGTTTTGTTATAAGTATATCGGTTGCCTTGTAGTAAAAGCTTAAACTCGAGTATCAACACTTTTTGACCCGATAGTAGTCACAATAACAGTAAAGCTCTCACACCCGGATCAATCTGGCGATAGCGAAATCCAGATATGGGAGGGGTTATGTAATAATGTATGTCTGTACTTTGTAATCATAACCATTCCAATTGGAAGTAGAGTATTGTCATAGGCGGATGTGTAATTTTGTACATTATAGAGTAATCTTAGCAGTTTGAGTGCTAAAAATTGTTCCTGTTTGTCAAGCATTATGATGGTTTTAGTATAACTAAAAGTTTCAATTATATCCACTTTTATTTTCCTGTTTTGTTGAGTAATACTAGTGTTTAATCAGTATTTGTTAGAAATCAATAAATCTGGAACAACTGGAATAAAAAGAAAGTGAGACTCCAATACAAAATATATTATATACACTGATTAAATTAATTTTGAAAATACCTTTTAAATTTGGTATTATTAAGACGAGTGACTGTGACACATTTGAAGAAAATGATCGGAAAAATAACTGCAAGCTGGCTTTTGCACCTCCAATTAGAGCTTTGACCCAATCCTTTGCACAATATTGTTTTGTTTTTGATTCCAGCTGGGATAGAGGAATATCTATGAAAAACCTTGCTTGAAGTTTAATAATGCCACAACGTTAAACCTGAGCAATAATCCAAAGGGTTAGTAGTCATTGCTTTAATCTATAAAATTGCTTCTAATTTTGCAAAAATAGTTGATATTCAAGCATAAAAAAAAATACAGCATATGTCTATCAGCAAAACACAGGAATACATTCCTGTATTTTTGTCGATAGCAATGTATCTTGAGTGTTCAGAACTTTTGTGAAAATTAATCATAGGTTTTGATAGCACATTGAGGTTTACACATGCAAACATTTACATGTGTAAGTTTTTCATATATTACTACATACAATTATGTTAATTTTATACAGTTGATTAATTGAGTTACTTATTTTGTTTCTTTAAGTTACAAAATTTTAAAGCAGACCAAAATTTTTTCCAATGTACATTGAACAGAATCGGTTTTTATAGAAAATGAGTAAAATAAATTTCATATGTTTTACTGTGTGTATTCACAAAATATGTCTTACAGACATAAGTAGTATATATAGAAAAAATAATTATTTCACTGTAAAATAAGAGTAATAATCAAAGTTCGGATAGTCATAAACTATTGTTTAAGTTTTTAAATAAATAAAACCTCTAAACCACAAATAACTTTTATTTAAACCTTATGTACATTTCAATTGCACAGCAATCATCTTCATTGGTATTTTAAAAATACAACTAACTGTTAGTTTATTTAAAAATAAAAATTACAACACAGTTGATTTATACAGTTATATTGTTTAAGTGATTAATAAAATAAGAGGTTATGTAAATTAGCATCCTTATCATAGTTTGACAGTCATGACAACCGTGGTTGAGCAACAATCTGCATAAGGTATATAAAGGTAATATAAGTTGGTACTAGCATAAAAATAATGAAGAATATAAAAAACAAAAGTAAGATATACAAACAATGAGACCTTGCCCAGTGCTAGGCAGAATTTGATTTTTGAGCAAACATTCTTCAAAATATTTATTACAAATTTGTTAAATATATAGTGTTATATATTGTTTTAATGAACCTAATATAAAATTATTGATCTCTTTAAAAGCTGAAAACATTTTGTTCATTTCCCTTTGCAGTAAAGTAATAACTCATTTAGTGCTGCAGATGAGCGTTCCATGACCAAACAGCCCAATATGTGGTTAAATGTATATGTCATCACCTTAGGTGACAACATCCATTCCATAGTATTATAATTTGTTTTTTAATGTAATTGGGTTTAAATATTTATTAAACCAACTTTTAACCACCTTAAAACTTGTAATTTCACATCTAAATTTTCCTTAATTCCATGTTGGACCTTTTTAAAACTGGCATTTAGTAAACTTTTGTGAGTTTGACAGTTGATATTTTCACAGTGGTTTGTTCAACAAGATTGAGACCAAATGACTTATTAACTGATGATAATAGTAACATGAACACAGTAGACTATGTAGTATGTATAATTGTCATAATAAAAATAGCAGACAAGATATTTATTTATAAGACACGGAAATGAGAATCAGTTTGGCTTTAGACGCCCACATAGCATGACAGATGCACTCTTATTCTTCACAAATGAGATCTATGAAGGCTTTAAAAAGAAGATTTTTACTACAGCAGTAATGATTGATTTTGAAACTGCACTCGATAGAATACCTCACCCAACTATCATCCTTCAGAGAATGAAGCTTGGTAATAGAGGGAAAATGTTGCAATTTTTTATCAACTTTATTTGTTACCGCCTCATAGTTGTTTTGGTTAATGATGCTGTCTCATCGGAGTATGCAGTTGAAAACCGAATTCCACAAGGTGGAATTATTTGTCCTAGTCTCTTCAACATTGCTCTCCATGATCTGAACAGCAGTCTCACTCCTGATGTCCATGGCATGTCTTATGCCGATGACCAAACCATATGGATTACCGCCAAAGACCAAGAAAAACAAGAGAAAGAATTCAAGCAGCTCTTGTTTCCATATCAAACTGGAGTGCAAAGTGGTCTTTAAGAATTTCAACATAAAAAACCGAATGTTCATTTTTCTCTCGACGAAATCATCTAGCGAGTTTTACCCATAAACTCACCATAAATGGGAGAGATATTAAACAACTCAAACCCCAAATTGTTGGGAGTGGTGCTGGACCCAAAACTAATGCGGTGACCCCATATGTTGAGGAAAAGTATGCCTCAAAATTAACCACACTTAAGGCTGTTGCTAGCAAGGAATGGGGAGCAGACACATCCACCCTAAGAACGTTTTATTTAGCTTTTGTCAGATCTAGAGCCACCTATGCCCGTAAAGTCTGAGGGCCAGCCGGAAAGACACATTTAAACAAGATCTGTTTACTACAATCATATGATCAATCTGCTTAATTCCTTTATAGATCTTTTATACCTTTTATTAACTTTTAGTCTTTTATACCTTTTACGTAACTATATCGCGATGTGGAAATATATTTAGTAGTTCCAGTTATATAGATACAATTTGTATATTCTATCTACTTATTTCACTTCAGCTTCTTTAAGCTTCTTCTGCTTGATTAAACAAAACTCATTTCCAGTAAAGCCAAACACATTTTATGAGGACCTTTTGATCTAGCTCTTATTACATGGAAAAATCAAAAGGTACTGGGAAGGACATGAATTATCAAAATGGAGCTCACTATTCAACCAGTCCTTTGTAATATATGTAAACTGTATAATTGCTTTGTAGGGATTTCTGATATTCTTTTCAATATAAATAAAATTATATAATATTATCTTAATGTTACAATGGGTGAAAATTAAAGGATTTTCAAGGTTCAGCTGAAAATAACAAATGAAACTTTGAAATAATACTTAGGTAAATAAATGTTATTATTTAGTTAAAAAATGCTCACTAAATGATTATTTTCAGTCTCTTTGTTTACTTATTACAATTTGAAATACTTGCAACCAGACATTCTATTAATATAAGTTGTTAAATTGTTAACTTACGCTTGGAGGAAACGTTTTTCGTCTGAGTGTAAGTTAACAATTTAACAACTTCTATTGATAGAAGGTCAGGTCACAAGTAATTTCGAATTGTAATAAGTGATTAACATCCAGCTCATCATGAACAACAAAGTTTTGAAATCTTTGTTTTAGGTAGAATAATAGGATGGAATCATGGGGTGACTATGGATTTCCTCACACTGCAGTTGGTATAGGTCAGAAGTCATGGGGCATTTTAGAATTGGAAAATTTAACTAAGGCATCTATTGTTGGTCTTTGCAGCTCTTGCAATTCCAAATACAGGTTTGGGAAATGCACGTTAAAGTACTGCAAGTCAACTGCTCCACATATTCCTGTAGCTGCTGCTAAGTAAGACTTTTATATTGTTTTCTTTATTTATTATTTAATAGTTGTTTTAAAGGCATACACAATTCTACTTAAGAGTTGTACTTTGTAAGAAAACCTATTCACTAACTTCCCACCCTTTAGAATTGTTAGCTTTTTGGCAGTTTGTTTTGATCGTTTACCACACTCAAAAACATTTAATTATATTCAATATAAAATTGTTAATTATTCTTAGTCAATTGGCATGTCCTTTAAGGTAACAATTCAGCGTAGATATTTTTTTCACATCCCAATTTTATCAAGACAGTAAAAATGTAAACAGTTAATTTTATATAGGATATTTTTGTACTGCATTGTTTAGTTGCTTTTTTTGCGAGTAATTTTTAAGCAAGAGCTTACACAATATAGTTATGAACAGTTGATACCTTCACTTATATATCCTTGACATAAGATATTCCTGTAGGACTCCTTGATTCAGTACCATTATGTGGTAATGCCAATCTGCTATATACCATTATTTATCATCACAGATGGTGTGAGACAGTTTTTATGGTTTTTATGTTACAAAATATTATTTTTTATTTGAGACTTAAATGATGTTACAATATTTTAGAAGTTAAACAAGCTATCACCAATTGTTACCTTTTTGTAAATGACAGTAATCACGCTTTTTGTTAATGTTTAACCTTACCTGCTGACTGAGATAGGATTTATAATTTGATTATTAAATGCTAGAAACTTAGTAACAGTAGAGAATTCACATTCAGATTTGTGAAGCTTATGGTGATAATGCTATTAGTGACAGTAGAGATTGGAAGTACAGTAGAACCCCTTAAATCTGAACTCCAGAAATCCGAACCTCCGCGAAATCTGAACATGATTTGATGAAAACTAAATTTTAAAAATGTATCTAAAATTTAATGAAGTATGCACTGAAAGTTTGCTACTTACGTAAACCAGGACTGAGATATGTAATTTATTGTTATTGACACTGTAAAAACATGATATAATACGAAGGCCTATACTATACTACTGTATCCCTCCATTAACGTAGAATTTATTGGCAGTAAAATAAAAAAGCCAAACACTAAATTATACGTTTCACTTAAAAAAAAAGACAAAAACATTTAACTATATTTTTCACCTAAAATCAGTAATCTTCATCTGAACAAGAGACGTAAACATTCCCAAGGCTGTGATGTTTCGCCACCGTCGCATTAGCATAACATCATTGGGTGTTGCAACTGCATGTTGTTCTACATAACGTAATATCGAGAGCGTCAACAGCATCGGCATGAGTAACAGCATTCGTAGAGGCATCTTTTTTTTTCTATCGCTATTTACTACACTGTTATTGTGTTATCCTGGACCATAGACACCATGTCATGCTTGGTATATTCTTCATTGTTATCTAGTGCTGTCCACTCTTCCATGCAACTTTCTTCGACATCTTCACATTCTGGTACTCTTTGAAGGAGCTCAGTTTCATCATACCGTGTTCTAAGTGGCGTTTCCACAAATTCGATTTAAGATGAATTTGATTTTCTGCAGTAAAGAGGTTCTTCTAAGATTTCTGCAGTAAAGTGTTACTGATATTATCCCAGGGTTCAGCTACCCAGTAAATTACATCCTTTATTGTAATCGTCTTAAGTTTTTCTGGAAGAGAAAGTGAACAATCTTCTTCAATTAATGTTTGTAGAAGCTTTTTTCTGTAGCTGAGTTTCATGTTTTGCAGATCCATAGGCTGAAGCAACGATGTCATATTAGGTGGGAGATATATTGCTTTTATGTTTTTACATACCAACTGCAAGTCTGAAGGATGTGAAGGAGCATTGTCTATCAAAAGTAGAGCTTTTAGTGGCAGTCAATTTTTTTCATTAGATTTTGGTCATGAAGGAACAAATTTCTTTTTGAACCACTCCTTGAAAATATTAGCAGTAATCCATGCCTTACAATGATTTCTGTAATGAATAGGGAGAACATTCAAGTTCATATTTTTAATGGTCGTGGCTTGGCGGATTTTCAAATCACCATTAATGGTAGCTTATTTGTTTCCGCACCATTACTGCAGGCTAAAACTGTAAGACGCTGTTTGCTCATTTTAAAGCGTGGCCCAGAAGATTCCACTTAGAAGCAAGAATTTTAGTGGGAAGGGCTTTAAAATTCAATCCAGTCTCGTCCACATTATACACTGGTTGGGGTGAGTAATTTTCAGACAAAATCAAATCTGTGAATTCGTCTAAATATTCTTTTGCAGAAAGATTATCAGCTGATAACTTCTCCCCTCTTACCGTTGGTTGTCTATAATTCCGTGCTTTCTCTTACATCTATCCATCCATCTATTGCTAGTAGTAAATTCCAAATCACTATTCATTAATTTGTTTAACTGTAATGCCTTTTCTTGTATTAATGGACCTCTGATAGGAACTCCTTTCTGTCTCTCTTGTGTAAACCATAAAAATACAGCCTCGTTAAACTTTACATTCACGTGATGACGTTGTTCCAATGACTTTTTACTTGTAGCACTGCAAAACTGTTCAATTTTTGTTACAAAAATATGTAATAAATGTTCTAATATTGTTCGTTAATAAAAAAAACACACTTCTTTCAAATGCAAAACACACAGCAAATCCGAAATCCGAACTTTTTCGGCAAATCCGAACTTTTTCGGCAAATCCGAACTGGCTATAGCCCCAATTAGTTCGAATTTGAGGAGTTTTACTGTATGTAAGAATGTTCAAGAATAACAGGTTACTTGCATGCTATTTTATGATTTCATGATGTTGAGTTCAAAATTATCATTTAAATGAGACCTGTAGGTATATCATCATGGTTGAATTAACGTAAAAAATATTATATTTTTCAAGTATAAGCCATACTCATATATACTTGTATTTTATTGTTTGATAGGTAGGTGTGTGTTGCGATGGCTTTTGTGCGGGGGGGGGGGGCACACACTACCCTAACCTTACTGTATTTAATATAATAATGTATTTCATGTTGTCCATTTTTTTTTAACACCAACCAAGGTAAACAACTCTACTAGAAATTTCTCAACTTTAACATCAAATTCAAAACTCCATTAACAGGATAGATAACTCAATAAAAAATGCATATCTCTCAACATTACACCAAAATACGCTAAACTATACATACGAAACAAACAAAATACCTAATCATCCAGCGTTCAAAATGGACTTTCATAACCCATATGCATCTAATTATGATGTATGATAACGTTCAACACGCCATTTGGCATAAGAACATTACGCATAATGGATAACTGTGAGTTGGTACTTCCTGATACGTTCGAACAAACAATGTGCTATCTACCTCCATGGATAATAAAAACGCCACGTTTCAATTTCTCATTGTCCAGTTATATCAAACACACTACTCCTGATGTAGTTTACCACCAGGAGTTTATGACAATTTCCAGATCCAGATGACAGTGAAATTATTTTCACTGATGGGTCTAAACTGGAAAATGGCGTTGGGTGTGCGTTTTATGCGTTAGGGTGTACCTTCACTTATGGATTATCCTCAGCGTGTAGTGCACAGTGGAACTGTTTGTCATTTTTAAAGCTCTTACCGTCATCCAATCAATTTTTCTCATTACCTTTTGTTTTCCGATTCGAAAAGTGCACTTTAGGTTCTTTAGGATGTGTTCTCCGTGAACCCTTTGGTTGGGAATATTTTGTGTGCAGTATACAATCTTCAACTAGGGGGTGTCGGGGTAACATTTTGTTGGGTTCCTGGTCACTGTGGAATTACCGGAAACACAAAAGCAGATGAAGTGGCAAAGAGTGCTACTAGTATGGTGCCATCTACACAACGTGTTATAGCATCTGAATATATTTGTTATGTGAAACGCTCATTGGCTGCTGCTTGGAAAGATGAATGGCAATGTGTAAATCACAATAAGCTGAGGGAAATTAAGGACACCGTCCGTCCATAAAAGTTTTCTATTTGTTCGAAACGTAGGGAGAAAGTAGTGGCTACCTGCCTTTGCATCGGTCACTTTTATCTAACTCATGGGTATTAGATGTGTCGTAAGGACCCACCTTTATGTCAGTTCTGTGTAAATACCATCACAATCTGTCATATGTTGGTTTGAAGCATGTTCGTGACAGGTTTAGTTTACAAGGGAGTTTGAAGGTGGTGTTGAAGGACGATGCTGCTGCTGTCAACTGTGTCATCGCATTCCTTCACCACCTAAATATATTATTTAAAATTTAATATATGAATATTTTAAACATTTAAATTTACATATTTATTTAATTGTTATAGTATAGAGGCATTCATGTTAGTTTGTGTCTAGAGTTTAATTTTTGTTAACATATATATTTTCCACATAGAGTGTTATTTATATTGTTATAGATTTATTGTTACGTTTTTTCTATTTAAAAATTTTTTTAATAATTATTTTGTTATTTATTATTATGTTTTTCTTTTTTGTTACATATTTATTGCTGCATATTTATTTTTATATTATTACTGTTATGTTTTATTTATTTATTTTAATTACATTTTGTTTTATGTAACTATTATGGTATTACATTTGCAGTTTTTTGGCAATGATAACCACACTTAATTTTTCGCCAGAAAAAAAATTAACAGTAAAGTTGTTAACGTAAGTTTTGAAGAACTAATGTGAGTTCACTTAAGAACTCAAGTGAGTCACTGACAAGACTGTTGCTCAGGTGTGTTGTGTTTGTGTGAGTCTATGGTGTATTTCTGTTCATAGAGTGGCTGTTAATTATATGCTGTTTTGCCATTTAGAATGTGTTGTGGTTAGTATAAATAAAATACTCACAATAAAATGCTATATTTGAGCACACAACTAATAACTACTCTATGAACAATAATACACCACAGAACAGAAATACACCACAAACTCACACCAACAAAACACACATGAGCAACAGTCTTGTTAGTGACTCACAGCATTGAGTAACGCGCTGACCTATTGCGAAAAGTGTCTGCTGAATAAATGAGTAAGTAGTGGTTTTTTGCCAAGTTAATACAAAAAAGTGTAATTTATAGCTCAAGATGTACAACACAAAAACTGCAAGGAAAAAATAGCTTTACACATAGGTTTAAAATTTTTTAAATATTTTTCTCCATACATTTGTTGTCAATCTCAGTTCCTAGGAAATATCTTAATCTTTTTGAAAACTTCTGCGTCTGTTGTTTGTTATTATCTGATTCCTAAGTAAAAATAATTATTATTATATTCATTTACTAATTATTAATATACATATATTTTTAGAAATTACTATGATTTATTTTTATTTTAGCCTTCAGGTCAGTGGTATAGATGGTTTAATAAGTGTTAAAATCAAAGATGATCTTGTGAGAATATATTTGGGGATTGAAAATGATATATGGAATAAATTATGTAAGCTTGCTGGTCAACAGGAAGTTCTCTATTTAATTGGAGCACCGGTAATCTAAATATTATTTCTAGTATTAAGTAAAAATTTCATTTATTAATACCATGACCTAGAGTTTTATAAGATATATCATTTAAATTTAGATATTTGTCTTTTAGTATTTTGAGTAAAAGTATATTTGAGCTGCTATTATTAAAAGATTTACTAATCGTGAAGGAAAACTTAGCTTTCAAGTACTAATTGGAGACGGGATATAATTTAGAACTAAGCTAGAAAACAATGTTTCGTAGAGTATACTTTAGAGTAGCATGTTTTTCACATGGTAAGTTTGGGCTTTCTCTTTTCCCTCCTCTTTATTTAGCAGTTGAGAACACTTCCTGTTTATACTTTGCTCTGATTAGTCCCAAAAACCTTGACATTGGTATGATTGGTTGGTCTCTCCCCAACTTTGCTTGTATATGATCACAATGACTTACCCTTTGCTCTGTCTGTTCCGCTCAATCTTTCCTTTCATGTTGTGAGGGTTTAATTTACTTGACTGAAATAGCCAGGATGAAGTTTTAATTGTTTGTAAAAACTGTAGTTATTACTTATATAGTTAGGGAAATGCAAGAAGTAAAATGAAGAATATCTTTTGATTGATTTGACACTAGTTAGTGGTTAATACTAGTTATTAGTGCATTGAGTTAAGGTAGTCAAAAAACTAACCTAACTTTTTCAAGAAAAAATAAATCAATCTATGACCTGACTTTATGTTAATTCCATGTTGGGCGCAATTCATTTTAAAAGTAATTGAGTGCTATAATATAGACGTGGTTTAATATGTATTATATTGAAATTCACCATTAAAATTTATTCAACGAAATTTGAAACAAATACAAATTTAAATGAATTTAATATTAATTTGTTTTTTAAACATTGTGAGTCACATTGGCTCACTTTAGGTCTTATTTTTAGGGAGTTATTGAGCAGTTTACTCATTTTGAGTGATATATTCATAAAAATCCTAATGAGATATTTATCTAGAAGGAGGTCAAGGAAGTTTAGGGATCTGTTTATTTCAATCTCTGAGGTGAAATGGAGTTTTGGGTGTTTTTTATTATTGTAGGTGAGGAGTTTTTTGCATTCTCGGGTGTTGCCTCTGTATAGTGTTATATCATCTACGTATCTGTGCCAGTAAATGATTTTGTGTGCGTGTGTATTGTTTGTGAGTATCTTGGTGTTTTCTATGTTTTGTAGGAAAATTTCGCTTTCGCTACATATTCCTACATATAGAATCATATTTTGGATGACCTATCTGAAATCACCTTAGGAAAGCGGGTAAGATATGTTTCAGTGTTTCATTTAATATGTATGTAAGTTTCAGCAGTGACAATATACTGACATATATGACTATAGTTTACTGACATCATCTTGTTAACCAAAGTCATTTTGAAGTTAACCATAGGTGGGTTTTGGCTAGTTAAAACAGATCATTATCTGGTATAAGCCGAGGCGAATGAGTGGGGTGGTTGAGAGTTCATTGCAACCTTTATGCAGTTTTAACGAATTCTTTAGTTATAACATATTGCCAATGTATGACATATTTAATTACTATCCTATAACATCACCTTAACTAAATTAAATGGTTTTTAAATTGCAATTAAATTAACACATAATTATATACATGATTGGGTTTTAGATTTTTTTATGGTGATGAAATAAATAAATCAGTATAATGGCACACACTATTTTATATTGTTTCTGTTTTTGAGAATTGAGTTTTCACATATATACTTAATTAAATTCAGTGCCAGTAAGTTGTTAAATATAGAATAGTGTTTATAAAAACGTTAAAAAAAAATATAATCGCTTGTATCATATTTAGAAAAAAACGTTAAGAAAAGAAGAGGTTATGGTTACAAAAGTGGATGAAGGAAACACTACTGTTTTAATTAGTAAAGTAGACTTTGTAAATAAAATTATTAATATATTCATCTTCATTTCTGTTAGGATTATTTCTACATGTTTGAGTACATTTTTCTGCCATTCGTAATGTTTCAATATTCTCCTCTGATGACGTATGTCGGAGTAACTCCATTTTCAAAACTTTAATCGCACTTCGAAGTATAGGGCAGAAAAATGTACTCAAACATATATGTAAATAAAACTGAAGATTTTAATTTGAAAATGACATGTAAAAAAGAGTTCAAAGTTAGGACAGAAACATATCAAAAGGAAATTAAAGAAATAGTTTGAAACTCCCAATATATAACTCAAGAAGAGATATATAAATATGAATCCGAGTGTGCCAATAATGAGAGCCCGAGTAAAAATTCACAAAAAGGAATACCCTACTAGGCTTATAATTAATTATAGAGCAGCACTCGCCTATAAATTAGCAAAATATTTAGAAAAACTGTTAAAAGGAATGGATCTGCTAGAAAATAAATTTACTGTGAAAAATTCAACCAAGGTTGATAAAAATACAAGAAGCAATGATCACTAAAGATCGTAAGATGATTTCGTTCAATATAGAAAATCTATTCCGATCAGTACCAATTAAAGAAATTATACGAATTATTAAATAAAAATTACAAGAACAGAGCCAAAACAAGGATTTGAATAATGATAATAATATTAACTAAAGATAATATTAAACCAAAACCAATTTAAGTGTAACAACGTATTTATATAAACCGAAAGACAGCCAAGGGATGGATAACCCATTATCGGGAATATTAAGCTAGTTTTTCATACAAGAATTAGAGGAAGAAATAATAACAAAAATATTATAGAAATTTGATTGTTTAGAATATATATGAGGTATGTGGATGATTTGCTATTAATAGTTAAAAACACTGAAGGAAGGAAAGGAGATCCTATATTAAAAGAAATCAACAATATACACAATAATTTAAAATTCAAGATGGAAAAAGAGATTAATGGTAGTTTAAATTTCCTTGATTTAAACTAAAAAGAAGAGAAGAAAAGATAGAATTTGGAATTTTCAGAAAAGATACATACACTGATAATGTTATTAACGCAAAATCGAACAACCCACTAGAAAATAAATTAATTTCATTTAGGCATTTTGTAACAGATTATTAGGTATACCGTTAAAGAAAAAAGAATGTAAAGAAAAACTTAATATTATATTTCAAATTGCTGAGAATAATGGATATAAGAAAGAAGCAATAAGAAATTTATTTACAAAAATTAGAGCAAGAAGAAAGTAAATAAAAAGTCGCACAAAGGAAATAGAGAGAAAGAAATTGGCTAAATTTACATGTACAGGAAAAGAAGATCATAATTTTTTTCAAGAAATATAATGGAAGTTGGAATGGTAACTAACAACACATTAAAGAATAAATTAAAGTGTAATATAGAACGTTTAGTAAATAAGTTCAGTAAAAATGGAGTTTATAAAATGCAATGTAATTGCAAAGCAACATACATAGGACAAACAGGACAAAAATTTGAAACCAGATATATAGAGCATATAAGGTCACTTAAGTATCAGAAAAATGATTCATACAGGAGTTAGAGGAAAGAATAATAACAAAAATATTTGAGAAATTCGATTGTTTAGAATGTATGAGGTATGTGAATGATTTGCTATTAATAGTTAAAGACACTGAAGAAAAGACAGGAAATTCTATATTAAAAGAAATCAACAATATACATAATAATTTAAAATTCAAGATAGAAAAGAGAATAATGGTAGTTTAAATTTCCGGAAAAAGAGAATAATGATAGTTTAAATTTCATTGATTTAAAACCAAAAAGAAGAGAAGAAAAGATAGAATTTGGAATTTTTAGAGAAGATGCATACACTGATAATGTTATTAACGCAAAATCGAACCACCCACTAGAAAATAAATTAATTTCATTTAGGGATTTTGTAACAGATTGTTAGGTATAACAGATATAAAGAGCATATAAGGTCGTTTAAGTATGAGAAAAATGATTCGAACTATGCTACAGATTTGTTTGAAGAGGGTCATACGCCGCAAGATATGAAAAATACAATGAAAATTTTACATTATGTTAATGAAGGAAGACGTTTAAATATTTTGGAAAATTTAAAAATTTATTAAGCAAAGTTAAAAAAGGGAAATGTAATAAACAAGCAAATAAATACACAGTTGAACATTACATTTAAAAGTTTAAAATTATTAAGTAGTTGGATGCAAGAAGCAAGAGTAGGCGAGCACCAATAAGATGCAAGGTCTGGAAGTAGTGGGAGGGTGGCTAACTGTATATAAAGATGAACTTAAAGTTTGGGCAAACAGTATGATTGAAGTTTTGAAAATGGGGTTACTCTGAAGTCCGTCAATAGAGGAGAATATTGAAATGTTAGGAGTGGCAGAAAACTGTACTCAAACATATATTACTTATTGTTTTGTAATTACACTTTAATTCAACACAATGTTTAAATATTTAAAAGAGTAATAAGATACTCTACGTGCTATACTATCACCAAGTCGAAAAATATTGCTAAATTACAGTTACTTAAATAACGATAAATTACAACCGTAGTGTTTTGAAAAATTAATCAATAGTTATAATAAAAACTACTTTGCAAAGATAAAAATTACTTCTGATTTATTAATTAGGTGTTAAATAGTTTTAAAACATCGATTTTTGCTTGCATCATATTATTTCTTGTTTTATAACTACACTGTTATTCAATACAATGTTTAAATATTTTCAGATATATTAATAATAATCATAGATTACCTCAAGTAATTGTTCAGTAAATGCCTGCAGAGTGGCAAAACAATAACCCACAACAACCTTGGTCTGTTGAACTTTGTGTAAGTAGGTAGTTGAATGTCATGTATCTTGGTCATTTGAATGTTGCATACACTTTTGTTAGTTGTCACCTTGATAATTTGAATGCTACACCTTATATTATATGTAAAATTAGTTTCTAAGTGTTTTTTTGCCCATGCAATTGTTGAGCTAGATCCAACAGTTACCAAGATACAAAGTATTTTGCACAAACATGACATATTGGCCGGACAGCTATCTTGGCAGCCATATTAGGAGATACCCGAGTTTAAAACTATTCTTATAGGAAGCAGGTTTTGAAAAGAAATTCTCTATACACCTCTGTGCACTAGTCACCACCAATGTGGCACATAGACTATTAGTATTAA
This sequence comes from Prosapia bicincta, assembly GCA_036971475.1. NCBI lineage: Eukaryota > Metazoa > Arthropoda > Insecta > Hemiptera > Cercopidae > Prosapia > Prosapia bicincta. The sequence goes on from JBAIZL010000002.1 coordinate 136,963,728, forward strand.
GGAATTTTGGATGTTTGACTTCTATAAAAAAAAAAAATTGTTAACTTGAACTGTTAAAGTTGAATATATAAAAATTTTAAAACAAAATATTCATTAAAGAATTTCATAATAGTTATATAAGTATAGAATTTTATAATTTAATGTTAATGTAATTGTTATATTTTAAATTTAGGTAGCATTTCAAAATGAAAATAATAGTAGCCTTCATTATGTTTTCACTACGTACTGTGAAATTCTCCGACCTCGAAGACAGTGTTTTATTTCTGTACGTCGTCTTAAAACATTTACAGGTTAGTGTATTGAGTTTTAAAAAAATATTTCTATATATATGTATATATATATATATATATATATATATATATATATATATATATATATATATATATATATCCATTCTTTTTCTGTTGCACTGACTTTATAAAGTTAATATATTACTATTGTACTGCTTACAATAGTAATACATTAACTTCATATATATATATATATATATATATATATATATATTTAAGATTAAATAATATACACTAATTATAGGTATAATTTATTGAATAATACACTCAAAGCTTTTCGTTGGTTGACATTACCAACATCCTCAGGAATTACAATACTACGAATCCTGAATATCCTGGTTCTTAGTATTGTAATTCCTGAGGATGTTGGTAATGTCAACCAACGAAAAGCTTTGAGTGTATTATTCAATAAATTATTCCTGTAATTAGTGTATATTATTTAATCTTAAAAATAATTCTAACAGGAAAACATATTTGATATTCTACTCACACACACACACACACACACACACACACACACATACACACACACACACACACACACACACACATATATATATATATATATATATATATATATATATATATATATATATATATAGAGAGAGAGAGAGAGAGAGAGAGAGAGAGAGTTTTTATGCGTTAATTGTAGTGATGTAAAATTTCCGGGAATTTATACTTGGGGGAAAATTCCCAGTGAATATTCACAAAATTCATAAATTCTCGGGAATTTATGAGAACTTATGATTTTCTTTTAAACGAATAGGTCAGTGGACACCCCAATATTTTTTAAAAAATTTGTTGGAACTAATCTATTAGTATGAACATATAAATCAATTTATAAAGAATTATATTCAAAAATATAAAAAATTTAAGTCTCAAGTCCTTCATATAAATTTTGCAATTTTGATACTTGTTTATTTTAACAGTAAAATGGCTGTGTTCATCTTTAAATGCTATTGAATAGGACATGATTGCTTCATCATATGAACACTATCATGCTTTCTAGTATCAAAGAAAATGATTAAATTTTTAAACCTATTGCAAAATCTTGTATATTTGTTATAAAATAATGCAAAATACTCCCAAATTACTAATAGGTCTTTTTAACTTACCAAATTAAACCTTAAATCCAAAATATTTACATTTTTAATAATTTTGATTATTTAAATTAGATTTGATGTCTTTACTATTGGTTCAGATCAGGTTTTCCAAGAAAAACACAAATATGTCTGTATTAACAATTTATTTGTTATAAATTATTGAATTGTGCACAGTAAATAAGAGTAGTTGTTAATAATTAGTTTTCTTCATCTTCTATCGCATCAAGTCTAAGTTCATTCTCATTTTCTTCCTCATTCATTCCTAATTTGAATTCCTCTCCCTCCTCATCATCTTCATCCTGGCCATCCATGGTTTCCACATCAGTGTTTTCCTCTGTGGAGCTTCCCAAAGCTTTAGATCCACTTTTAAACGTTCTAGGCTGCATGAAACTTTTAGTTGTGTGCTAGATAAATCAATTTAACAGCTTTTTCTCAAGTAAGCATGTTCCCTTTATTACTATAGATCCAAGAGAAGGTACTAAATATTCTTTCCATGGCTGCAGAGGTGATTGGAGCGCCTACGATTCGTATGGCTACATCTGCCAGCTCACAGGTTCCCCAGAGATTCATTCATCACAACAATGAACTTATTTCGGTATTGGTGGGTGTCATCATTTCATCAAGCCCTTCCCATAAGAACTTCCTGGTTCATAAGCCTTCCTTGTCCCTACAGTCAGCTAAATTTTCTTGCACTTTAGGAACATTGTATTTTATTTGTTCTGCAGTGTCACGAACAAAACTGATTGCATCTTAGGTTAATAGGGTGGGGGAACCAATTAACACATTTCTTTGTCCTCATAGCTACAAGGATTGCCCTATTCAGGTGACCAATGGGAGAGGAGATAAGTCTGGACTGGTTTCCCCCTATCCAGTGACCAATGTGATTGAAGCTATGCTGTTACAGGTTTCCCTATCTGCTCCAGGTGATCAATCAGAGTGAAGTCAGGCAATGAATAGTTTGCATGGCCTGGGGGGATCGATGGTGTGCTGTTATTGGTTCTCCCATCTGCTCCAGGTTACCATCTGGAAAGAATCAAAGCTCTGATCGGTTCCCTCAACCTATCCAGGTGATCAATCAGAGTGAAGTCAGGCAATAAATAGTTTGCATGGCCTGGGGGGGGGGGGAATCGATGATGTGCTGTTACTGGTTCACTGACAATGTCTGATCACCTTCTGTGCGTATTTGTTTATGCCATTTCTTCACTGTGACTTATTTTCGCTTCTTGTACTGTCTCGGTCGAACCTTCATCTTTATTCTTATCATCACTGCCTTCAGTAGTTTCTTGTACCATTTCAATAGTCGTAACATGTGTTATTGTTATTTACTTACGTTTGTCCTTACTCGTACAATGACATATGCCCATATCATCAACATTTTCACAACTTGGAAATTTCTTGGTAAGAAATGTTAAATATGTTTCTTCTTGTTAATTAATGACACAGTCAACAGTTTTATTATGCCTCACGACTTTATATGACTTTAATATTTCTTCTTTTATTTCGTTCCATTCGGCTATACAGTACACCACTTCCTTAACTATATTTGTTTAAGAATACCTACAATGCTTTCTTCCCTTTCAGTTGCTTTCAAGAGAGATTGTAAAAGGTAATGTTTGTATTTTTTTCATTCTTTCAAAAACATCCTGATCCATCGACTGGATTAGCCTTGTAACATTTGGGGGTAGTAATAAAGCACGGGTATCATTGGACCACAGTTAGACATTCTTCATTGAGATGCGACGGTGAATTGTATAACAGTAAATAATTTGAATTTCCTTTCAAATAGATAAAATAGCCTGAAATACAAATAGGCTCGAATTTAGTAGAATCTCGAAAAATCAGGACTCAGATTTTTGAGACTCTACTATACTTTATTTTCAAAATTTTTTTAAAATGAATATTTGGCAATTTTTATGAAATAAAGTGCTACTCAGAAACAGCTAATTATTGGTTAGATCTAAAAACACGTTTATCATAATTTATGCATTTTAAAAATATTATAAATTATATTTGTCATAGTTTCTTACTGGTTGAATAAATCATTTAAAATCTCCGCTTTATATTGAAGCAATTTTTTAAAAATAATTTATTGGTATGTTTTTTTTATAGGTACCTTACCAGTGTATTTTTGTACTCATCTTGAACCACTAATAAATCCAGTTATGTCTCAGTTGGCTACAGATTTAAATTGTAAACTTCGTGCTCTTTTCACGTAATCTTAAACATAGAGATTACTAAAACAGTTAAGTATATAATCGTAAGTTAGTAAAAACTTTAACATCCATAAAAATTTATGTATGTTATAAGTAAACAGCCTTCAACAGGTAATGTAGTAAAATTCACAATAAACTGAGGGAAATTCCCAAATGACAGAAATAAGTTGCAATTAAAACTAAAAACCTAATGTCTGTTTGCACATTTTTATTCATTTTCAGATAGATAGATACCTGTATATATTTCCTGTAATTTATAGCCAGTAATTTACAGAATAACTTAATTTATTTTAAAATGTTTTTTTTATTATTTAGGTTCTCTAATATTTTGTCAACCCTTCTATGATATTGTTTATTCTCCACCTTCTAAAATCTTGCTTCGTATTTACACTTGTGCTTTGAAAATCCGCCATGCACTTTAAAAATTTCACACATAACCTACATACTTTTATTTACATAATCTGCATGAATCTTCTAGATAAATATTTATGAAATGTTTAGAGAAAGTTTTAGTGATATGAAATATTAAGGAACTGTTTAAAACCGATGATTACTGGAAAAACACTGAGTTTGTAAAACATGCAACTTCAAGTCTTTTGATGGTCCTTGACAGCTTAGGTCAGTAACAGCATTAGTAGCAGCAAACAAGAATGGATTTTGAAGTATACAATTATTTCCTGTGTTAAAGTCATTTGCAGGTTCATTGTCAAAATTACCACATAATCCACGCACTTGTGATCGATAACTGTTCTTAGCCTGAAAAAATTTAAGTACAAAGTTTTATTTATTAAGTAAGCCCTCAAATAATATAGTTTTATTGAGTTACTTCAATGTATCTTATTTTTCTAATTATAATATTTTTGAGAAATTAACTAAATTATTTTGGGTTTCTGTATTTGATACACCATATGTCTAACCTAGCGAGCATCACTTTTAATTAAAAAAAGAACATGACTGGACAAATAGAGCTTGGTTATTAATTATTTGGAATAATTTATTGTAGTTTATTAACAATAAATAATACACACAACCTCTAAACTACAAATATTTTTTTTCTCGTCTTATGTACATTTTGGTTACAAAGTTACCATCCTCAGAGACATGATAGTATATCTGTTTTGAGGGACACTGTATAGAGATAATACACATGTAATCTCATGTCTCTGAGAATAGTTATTTTGTAACCAAAATGTACATAAGACTAGAATAAAAGTATTTGTGGTTAGAGGTTGTGTGTATTATTTATTAGAACTTGGTTATTTTCCATTTCAAGATTACATTTTTTTTTTATTAAGTAATTGCAATATTTTCTTCTTTGCTTGAAAATAAATTTTAAGTGCATTTTTTGCTTTGAGAAACCTTTACAATGTGTCTGTTTAAACTATACAAAGTAAAACAATTTATTCATATTCGCTATAAAAAATGTTGACAAAAATTTAATAATAAGGCTTGAAATTAAAACAAAAAGTTATTTTAAAGCATGTTCAGTATGCTGCTATAAAACTATAAAATTGCATACATTTTTAATGCTTTTTTACTTTTTTATTTGTGATGTTTATTCATCAAAATTTTATGTTAAGATGAGTATGCTAGGCCACTTTTACCAATAGCCACTTAATAGAGTGTAGAAACATGTTCATTTCATTTTGTAAATTTAATGTATGCCAGTTTATTTGAAATTAAAATCTATGTATATATTGTATATAAGTGTAGTTATATTTATTAATGAGAAATTAAGACTAATATGCATTTATGCATGTATTTGCCACAGATAGTTATTATATCATGTTAACTTAGGGTCAAGGATCTTTCCAAATTTATGAGTTGAAGACTAAATCAAGGTTCTAATATATAAAGTAGCATCACTAAGGTAAAATTGCTGTTACTAAAGGTATAAAAGAGTTGTCTACTTATTACACAAAACATTTACCAATAAGTCCTGGATGTGAATTAAATATATTCATAACTGGACAAATTGATCTCTTGCAAAAAAGATCTAATTTTAAACTTCTAACATAACTATAAACAGGTATAACCTACAACACTTTTTTATGCTATCCTTGGCTTAATCTTTTAACATGCTATCATTAGAAACTTTATCATTGACAGCTCAAAGTGGACTCAAATCTCTGAAGTTTACTTTAAGATTCATTCAATGTATAATATTTGAAATATAATTTTTACCAAAATTTTAACTCCAGTTCCATCGTACTGCACTTGAAGATTATGTTGAATAGCAAAGATTCTTATTGCACCACTTGGAAGAGCGTAGTATTGTAAAAAGACCTCACCCTTCGCATCATACCTCTCTTCCAAGGTATTACTTGAAAGTGACTCTTGATGGCCATTTATTTGCAAACTAATTCCCGGATTGCTGGTGGAGGAGGAAGATCCTGAAGGTCTCAGACTGATGACATTTTCTTCAAGCAAAATCATAACATCCTAATGAATCAAAAAAAGTTACAGATAATAATACAATGTTTAATATCAACAAAAACAATAGAGCATTAAACTGAATGATTACTTTTTGTTCAGTAGAGCTGCTATCTCTGACTAAAACAGATACTTTGTTCTGAGAACTGTATGAATGGTGTCTGCTCTGGTAGGCTTTTGATGTGTCCTGGAACATTGCATGCCAGCACTTCCCAAGCTTGATTGGGTATGTTTTGTTGTCAAAAGTCTGTGCCAAATGGTTGTCCACCACGCAAGCAGCTGCATACAAAAATAAATTGTATAGACTTTTTAACTTTAAATATATTATGTGCTAAATACATATGAAACAATATAAGAATATTTAGAATATATAATAGTAAAAGTAAGGAGATAACTAAGTAAATGCTAAACAGTTGGTATAATAAAAAGTCATAAATAAAAGTGAAAATATTGTTATACCGAAATCGTGGTAGTTTACTCAATTGAATGTATAAAATGTGGTAGAGTAATAAAATAATAAATAGTCTCTGAAAGTAAGGGATTAATGAGTTCCTTTGTATAGATTTTGGCATTTCATGGTGCTGACACATAAATATTGTGATTGATGGAAATTACTGAATTAATTTCAAGTTGGACTTGAAGGAAAATGGATCAAGATAAGCAAACTGATAAAATGAAACTGTCTCAGAAGTATAGGGAAGATTATGAAAACAATTAGTCAAATTGTGGTTTAAGAAGGAACTGTCTACAAGGACACATTAGAAAGATTAGTGAGTAGATGAAATATTTAGATCGTAATATAATATCAGAGGATATTATATTTAGGAGCAAATGATTAAATATTTAAATTTTGAGAAAAATATTAAAGCAAATGAAGTCTGAAGAGAGAAAATGGTCTAAAATAGAAAACAGACAATTGAAAAAGTTGGATAAATGCATTTCACTGTAGAATATATCAAAATGCTATTTTTTAAATTAATAAATGTGCCAGTTCTACAGACTACATAAAGATCATGCAGAAAGTAAAGAATATTTTGCTATAACTAAATAAAAGCAAAAGATATCAATAGAAAACTTTATTTTTAGCATTACATTACCTCAATCTATTTTTTACATATAGTCACTATAGGTGTCAAGGCACTTGTAGATAACCAGTTTTTTTATACTCAAGTGTTGTACTCTCCAGCCACCAAAGATTAAAGCCATGATGACTAATTCTTTTAGTTCTTTGCTACAGTCAGACTGTTTTCTGCCTAAAAATAATTTTAATTTTGGAAACAAGTGAAAATTTCAGCTAGGGCCGAGAGGAGAATGGCAAAAGTTTTCTTACTTAAGTCTTGTAGGTTCTTCGTGTGTTGGTGCACTTATGTGAAGACAAGTATTGTCATGGATCAATAGGATCTTTAAAAATAGCAATTTACATTGTTTGTTCTGGATAGCATGTCAGCCATTGTAGAGTTTCAGTGTTGGTGGCTGTGTTTATTGTTTCTCTTCTCGGTATAAAGTCGATGTGGATTTAACTTTTTTAGTTCCTAAAAACTGTTGCCATCACTTTTCTGGTGTTCAGATTTGGTATTTATTCGCTGGCTTTGAGGGAGAGTATGAATGATGCCATTCCTTAGATTGGTGCTTTGTTTCTGGTGTTTTATACGAAACCCAAGTTTCATTTCAAGTTTATAATGAGAAATTTGTTGCAATGCTTGTCATATTGAATTGAAAACGCTAGGGCTGCTCTCACGCATTTTGTCTTGCAGGCATCTGTTAATACCCTAGACACCAAATGAGCACACATTTTCTTGTATCCAAAGTTTTCTGTCAGAATTTCATATAGTAGAGACTTTGTATTTAAGGAAACCTTATTACAGTAAAACTTCGATTAACCGTCACTCTTTTAACCGTCAGTTTCTGTTATCTGTCATTCAACTGACCCGCTTCCAACGGCCAGTACCCTGACCGAATACCGTTGGTCCACTAGGCCCGACATTGTCTAGTAACGTTTTATGTTTATTCGTACTACTCGGCTGGTGTTACTACTTTTGGAAAAATGAATGCACAGTATTAAACAACAAGCTATACACTACTTACAGATGTAATTACGATGGTTTTTGTTTGATAGATAAAGACCAACTGCATTAAAACATGATGTTATTCTAGAAGCTTTTTGTCAGGAGTTACAAGCCGACACACTTATTTGTTAACAATTTTAGTGAAATTGAGTTGATTATTGCAACTGAAAAAATGGTTCATTGAAAGAAGTTTACCTTTATATACTTAATAATAAAATAAATAATTTTTAATGATGTATTATATAGGTTTTCACTATTGTTTTCAAAATTTCACAAAACCTAAAAAGTAAGTCGGAAATATTGACTAAATATTTAGTTGTAAAATAATCCTTAAAAACGGATTTGGTTGAAGCTAAGTACAAACATTGATACACTTAGATAAACTCATCACGGCAGCCACAATCACTGTCACTGCCATTAGCTACTCGAAGTTGATCTCTTCGTCAGTATTCGGTCTCGATTTGTTGTCTGTTTGTTAGTTGTGCCTATGTACTAACTGTATGTGTGTTACATTTACCGAAGTTGATTAGAGTGTAATTCTGTCAATTTGGTGACAATGGCAACAAAGAGGAAGAAAGTTCCTAGCTACAAGCTAAGTAAGGAAAGGCTGGCTATTTTAGAATGTACTAATGATTCAGCAAATCTCAAAATGAACCTTGCATTGATAGGAAAAGCAAAATATCCTAGGGCTTTTAAAAGAAGTAAAAAACCACCCTTCCTGTAAAATATTACAACCAAAAAAGTGTTTAGATGAGCAATGAAATATTGAAAGAATGATTTTTTTACAGAGTTTGTTCCTGCAACAGAGAAGTTTTTGAAAGAAAACAATTTACCCAGAAAAGCAATTTTGCTACTAGACAATGCTCCAACGCACCCTGACGCAGAGACACTCCAAGATAGGGATATAAAAGCAATGTTTATCCCCCCCAACATAACCCCCATATGTCAACCTATGGATCAGGGTGTTTTGGAGGCAGTAAAAAGAATTTATCATAGGAGACTATTGTCCACACTCATTGAAGAAATAGAAGGAAAAGACCTGATAGAAAAGTTGAAAAGCATAAATGTAAAGGATGTGGTCTATTGGATTTCAGCGGCCTGAACTGACGTAAGAACTCCAACAATTGCCAAATCATGGAAGAAGCTGCTTGGCGATCGCGATGATCAAAGTGTGAAACCACAGAGTAACCAAATACAGCATTTGACCTTTAGTGTAACATCTCCCTGGATATGAGGATGTATCTATGGAAGAAGCTGCTTGGTGATCGCGATGATCAAAGTGTGAAACCACAGAGTAACCAAAGACAGCATTTGACCTTTAGTGTAACATCTCCCTGGATATGAGGATGTATCTATGGAAGAAGCTGCTTGGCGATCGCGATGATCAAAGTATGAAACCACAGAGTAACCAAAGACAGCATTTGACCTTTAGTGTAACATCTCCCTGGATATGAGGATGTATCTATGGAAGAAGCTGCTTGGCGATCGCGATGATCAAAGTGTGAAACCACAGAGTAACCAAAGACAGCATTTGACCTTTAGTGTAACATCTCCCTGGATATGAGGATGTATCTATGGAAGAAGTTGCTTGGCGATCACGATGATCAAAGTGTGAAACCACAGAGTAACCAAATACAGCATTTGACCTTTAGTGTAACATCTCCCTGGATATGAGGATGTATCTATGGAAGAAGCTGCTTGGCGATCGCGATGATCAAAGTGTGAAACCACAGAGTAACCAAAGACAGCATTTGACCTTTAGTGTAACATCTCCCTGGATATGAGGATGTATCTATGGAAGAAGCTGCTTGGCGATCGCGATGATCAAAGTGTGAAACCACAGAGTAACCAAAGACAGCATTTGACCTTTAGTGTAACATCTCCCTGGATATGAGGATGTATCTATGGAAGAAGCTGCTTGGCGATCACGATGATCAAAGTGTGAAACCACAGAGTAACCAAAGACAGCATTTGACCTTTAGTGTAACATCTCCCTGGATATGAGGATGTATCTATGGAAGAAGCTGCTTGGCGATCGCGATGATCAAAGTGTGAAACCACAGAGTAACCAAAGACAGCATTTGACCTTTAGTGTAACATCTCCCTGGATATGAGGATGTATCTATGGAAGAAGTTGCTTGGCGATCGCGATGATCAAAGTGTGAAACCACAGAGTAACCAAAGACAGCATTTGACCTTTAGTGTAACATCTCCCTGGATATGAGGATGTATCTATGGAAAAAGCTGCTTGGCGATCGCGATGATCAAAGTGTGAAACCACAGAGTAACCAAAGACAGCATTTGACCTTTAGTGTAACATCTCCCTGGATATGAGGATGTATCTATGGAAGAAGTTGAAAGTTCATTAAATGATGACTATGATCAGTTTGAAATAACTGATAAAGTAAATGTTTCTCTTGTCAATTGTGACAACAACGAAATTGAAGACTTAGATGCAGCCTCAGAGAATTTCCCATATCAACAGAGTAAAGGCTTTAGAGACTGCACTTCAATACATTGAGCAACAAGTAGAAGCAACAGGTATAGATATTTTGATGCTGCAAAGGTGACGGGACTTAGCGGCTAAGAAACAGCTCTCGTCTTTGGCACTGCACCAATTTTTAAATAAATAAATTTCTCAAAGACCTTTATGAATTTGATTCCCCATATCTGGATGTCGTTGAAATCTCCATTGTACAACCTTGAACTGTTGCCATGGTTACCACAAAATATCATAAATAGTGCTGTAGGGTTAAAAATAAATGAAACAAATAAAATAAACAAACTGGAAATAAGCACACAATGATGACATTTGTTTCTTGGCCTCAGTAGGAATTTACTTATAATAAAAGAATTTTATATTGTTTTTTTAATTAACAAAAGTCAAAAATATGTTAAGAACTATTTAATTCTTTGATGAATCCATCACCTACATTACATACTTCACTAAAATTTTTCATTAGGAGTAAACTTTGTATGTTTACTCCTAATTATATAACACTTTTTGTGTTACATGTTCTAAAATGCTCAGATTGACATCAGTTGTATTTCCATTTTCTTGTTCTCTGACCCTGAGTTGTGAAAGTTCATGAGTTTTTTTCACAGCAGAGCTAACATGAGTGCAGAATATGTCCGATCTGGCGATCTAGGATCAGGGGAAAGTCTTGAGCTTCTGGGGGAAATGTAGTTTACGCTATTTTTTAAAATAATTAGTTTCCCTAATTAGAAAAATTTATAAACTATTTCTGAAAAAAAAAGATCAAACGGTACCAAAGCTCGTTTAACAAACTTACGTAGGTTAGAATCCATATCTAGTTGGCTGTTATGTATTATTTTCTTGCAACTACAGAAGTGTATTGTGTATTAAAAATTATAGAATTGTGCCTAAAGATGTAGCAGTTTATTTGGTAAATTTACTCTGCCAGAAGAGCAACAATTACTTCAGGAAAACCAGAGCAAAAAATTTGGTAATGTTAAAAGACATTGAATTGATCATCTAAAATCTAGTGCTGGTGTAGTGACTTTTTGGGATTATTAAAAATTAAAGAAAAAGAAATCAATGAGAACCATAGAAATTTTTGGGTAAGCTTAGGGTAGATAAGACAGCTTGCATTTCCATTAAAGGTAAAGGGGACAAGTTTTTTGAAAGGCTGTTGAGTCTAAATGATTTATATAATGTTGATATTGGTGAACTCGACCATTCCAGGAAAATTAATAGAGAATTTAGGGAAAAATTTTATTTTACAATGAAGTCAAAAATTATAGATTTTTTCAAGTAACACAAATCCTGCAACAAATCAATTACCTTTAGTTTCTATTACGCAGATAAAGCATCAAAACTACAACAGGACTTTCCAAATTACTTGTCTGATTACTTTAGTTGATGGTGTTCAGAGATGTATTATCATTGATATATCTCAATGTGGCACTTCTCACAACTGCGACACTCTTAATGTAAAATTAGAACTACAACTAAATGGAATGTCTTTAGATGGACAATATTTTAACATTTCAGTTGCAGAACTATCACTACATTGGTAATAACAGGGTGTCTAGTGACAGGGAAAACCGGGAAAACCTGGAAAAGTCAGGGAATTTTAAGATTCTGGAAAATTCAGGGAAAAGTCAGGGAAAATTTTAAAAAATCGGGAAAATATTTATTTTGATTAGAAACAAAACTAGTGGCCATTGCTCTCGAATATTTGGTATTGTAAGCCAGCGGTTTAGGGGCAGGGCAGTCAGGAAATAACACTTCTTTATTTAGATGCCCATTATTTATTTGATAAGCCCAATGCTATGACTTCAGGACTTATGTCAATAAATATTAAACGTGTCGAGTTGGTACAGCTGGGAGGTTTTAGCCTGGACCGTGGCCTTGGGGTGCGCAGTGGTTCTGTTATCATATGGACAGGTGGGGATAACAGATAACTCAGTCTGTTTCTGGCCACACAGAACGCTGTGTAAACATTCGTAGCCAGCTATTTGTCTAGACTCGTGATAGTATGTGTTTTATTTGACGGTGATTATTTGTACACTGTTTATTTCAACATGGAAGGTTCCAGTTTTCATTGCCGTAGCGGGCAAGCGCGTCATGCAGATGTCATTACCTCCCCTACTTCCTTAGGATAAATATAAACTAAAAGATAAAGTGACTGAAGCAGAGATTATATGGTGCGTGAATTTAGTAATGCAACACTTCTTTACGCAATGCAGAAGGTAGTGTGCCTCTTTCTAAGGATGTTCCCTGATAGCACCATTGCACAGAACATGAGATTGGGGAAAGATAACATTTCCTATAGTGTTGTAATCGGTTTATCACATTATATTAAAGACCTGTTACTGACATCATTAAATTCAAATTCTAACTATGTAATTGGCTTTGATGAAAGTTTAAACAAAATATCACAAAGAGCCCAAATGGATTTGAGTGTTAGGTATTGGGATGCAGAGACGGATGAAGTGAAAGCTCGATATTTTGGTTCTGTGTTCCTTACAGACACAAAAGCAAAAGAGTTACTCAATTTGTTCTTCAAAGTCTGGATTTATCCAAGATCCTTCAGATATCAATGTAAACTGGGCTTTCTATAGACATCTAAAAGAGGAAAAGTCAGGGAAAACTCAGGCAATTTCTTCAAGCTATTTTACTAGACACCCTGGAAAAGTCAGGGAAAACTCAGGCAATTTCTTCAAGCTATTTTACTAGACACCCTGAATAATATAGAATATATGTACGTTGGTAAGCGCTTATGCTCCATAACATTGGGGGAATTTAAAATGTTCATGAACAGAATTGGGGGAAATATTGAGACTAAAAACATTTTCTGCACCCCTGGAGTTATGTTATTTAATTTTTAGTTTTTGTATATTTTGTCACTAAAAACAAAATTTTTTAACACTGGAATTAACTTAATTTCAGTTTACGTATAGTACAATTCTCCCCTAAAAGACACAAATATCTTATCAAAGTGTGTATACTACAGAGTAATGTTTGCTTGAGTTTAAGAACTGAATAAAACCAAATTGCCATCATACATGAAAGACCAACTCAACTAACGCTAAATGTTATTCATATTTGATAATTCCATCTTCACGTGAGCTACTAGTTTTCACTAAAACACTTGTAAATATTTTGCAAACTTGCCTATAGTAGCACTTACTTATATTTGTTGAGGACGGCCATTTCGGGAGCTGTGTCCTATTGTCAACTCATGCCTTAACTAATCTCAAGGTTTTTAACAAACAATAATTACTAATCAAACTTCGCTGATCATCTCAACTCCACAAAACATGACTACATAGACATAACATCTAACCTACAAATTCTTCATAAACAACACAGAAATAACCAGTGTTACACAACCGAACAATACGAAATATACTGACACTTCAAACTACACCCTCAACACACAATTACATTATAACTCACACACACTTTTTGACATCATAACTCCTAATACTCACAAAGTATACCCACACCCCCACCTTAATATCCCATCCCTACCCTAATACCCTAACCTACGAAAACCTTGAGATCAGTTACGGTCTGAGTTGACAATAGGACACATCTCCCGGCCGCCCTCAACAAATATAAGTGCTACTATAGGCAAGTTTGTAAAATATAAGTGTTTTAGAGACTAAATATTAGTTTTTTATAACCTAAAATCCTCCTCAGAAGACAATTACAGAAAGGAACATCTATAACTGTAAGCCAGCTGTATATATATTGTACTAATATTTCTCAAGATAATAAATGCAAATTCAGTATTGTTACATATCATAAACCAATAGCTGTATTGTTTTTTTCCATCATAATATTGTTAATATTTGGGTTTCAGTACCACTCAATTTTGTATTCAGAAGAGTGAATGTATCTATTGAAAAGATGTAATATTGTTTTATTCTGTTAGAAATTAGCTTTCAGAAAAGATGCCACCTCTCTCAATAGGTGCAACTAACAATGCATCTCCTGTATAAAAATTTAGTATTAAGGTTTATATTATACAATATTTTCCGATTTGAATAATTGTGTTGAACTGTATATATTAAACATAATAAACTGAACTAGTATAAACATAAACAAATAAAAGCATTCAAGTATAACGCATTAATTCTTAACCCTTAGCACGCGGGACATATAAAGGGTTAGTAACAGATTACATGCTATTAGATAAGAAAAACTTGTTTGCGAAATGTTAAAAGATCTATTTAATTCTGAGTTCCTAAAGATGTATTTGAACCAAAAAAAATTATAAACTAGTTACTTTTTATAATGTTTTATATTTTTACGCTAGGTAATTAAAGATATCAATAAATCCATTTAAAATAAAATAAAAATAACTAAAATTATTATTCACCAAATCATGAACAATAAATTATTCTTACAGTACAAACAAAGGTCACTCACGTAGACAGTAAACAACTATAGCAATCACAATGCCAACACAAAATACAACAGTTGGCAGACACTGCATCCTGAATACCCGTCATATGCGCATGCATTGACCACGTAATGGTGCCTGGTGGCTAAAACAACAGAATGTGGATAGGTAGCACGTGGGCGACAACAATAAACATAGCAGAGGAGTTTATTTACACCAAACAAACATTGTCACACATTGTAATGAACTTTAGACAAACAACTAGGACTTCCATAAACAAAATATTGTAAATACGTGATTTCTCGTATCAGATATTTCAGCCTTACGAGAAATCACGTTATACGCATGCAAAGGGTTAAATCAATAAAAGGAATTCGGTTTATCTATATCTAGTACCCATATTTCTGTAAACTTACATTCATACTGATTATCTGTTGCAATTTGAAAAATATTTTCAATTGAAGAGTATTCAGGATGAGCTGTAACTAAAGGACGAAGAAATGGATGTAGTTCCATGTTGTTGAACTGAGCTGAAAAAATTGGTGCATCTAGAGAAATGTTTATGTACTTGAGTTTTGGAGAAACTTTGATTTCAAAGTTCAGTTCTTTAGAACGATTTCTTGCAATAAGAAAATTTTCGCTATGATAAGAGTAGGCTGCTTGCCTGATAAAGCTGTATATTTTGTATGTAGCGTTTTGAATAGGCTTTGGCACCTGAAAAAAATACAAATGCAATATTTTGTTTTTAGAAATAATGTATAAATGTTTATTCCTAAAACCTAAACTATAATTTTAACAGTGATTTTTAATGGGATATATTCAACTAATTTCTATATAATTATTTTTCTTCCTTACCTTATATTTTATATTATTACCTTAAAAAATAATATTTTTTAAATTTAAAAACTGTATACAATTTATTCCTGATAGTAAATTTTCTATTTTTTGTTTACTAATTAGTTTCCAAATCTTATTAAATTGAAATTGGTTGTTTTGTTACATTATTTTTACATTGTTGTAATATTCTGCTAAAATCAATATAAATAAATATGTAGAATATAGTAATAATTCTGCCTTTCCTGGCGATGCCTTCTTTACCATTTACACTATCATCTCCTTTGCATTCAGATATTCTTTGTCTGTCAGATAGAGGAATCAGAAATGAATCTATTGAAAATGAAGATGGCATCATTAAGACAGGATTACTGTACTTGTTCTAGGTTCAGATAACACGAGGAATAGAGTAAAAATACAAAGACTGGAAAATGCAATAAATTTTTTAGATGTTACTATTTATAATAAATTAAATTTTGCAATTTCCAGGAAACTGATCAAACAGATAGAATAATACCTAATTACTCAAACCATCCATATAATCAAAAAATGGCAGATTTATATAGTTGATTATATAGAATGAATCAAATTCCGTTAAATCACATGCATAAGTTAAAAGAATTTGGTTGTATACCAAATAGCAAGAAGAAATGGACCTAAAAAAACAATTAATAAATTAAATAATAATATAATTACAAAATTAGGAAATAATGTAAACAAAATTAACATACAACTAATAATAAAGCAACTATTTGGTCCAAATTCATATTCACCACGTACAAAATTAAACCGATTATAAAATAATTAAAGACACTAATAATAAACTAGTTTATTAAACAAACAATAAAATTAATATTATAATAAATACAATTATTAAATTAAATAAGTTGGATGAAAGCGGTATTTTTCATATCAAATGTAGAATATCAAAAATGTAGTAGGACACACTAAAGAGAAAATAAAGGAAAGATATAAGGAACATTTAAATGCGTATAAAAAACCTAATATATATAAATCTAATTAAGCAATGCATTGTATTGTTAATAATCATGATTTTCCAGAGATACATATTATGAAATTAATTAAACATGCTGAAAAAGGTTTAATAATAAATATTATTGAAATTTTAAAAATATATAAAAATAAATTTAAAAATGCACTAATTGAAAAGCAGGTACAAATAAAATCAAAACATAATACAATTTTTAGCGTATTTGATGAAATCTTAACAATAAAAGACAAAAATAAAGATTATTGGTAGCTCTTTAATCAAACAGATAACATAAGCATAGTTAATCTTTTAAACATAGTACAATTACATGAAAAGTCTAAATGGAGTATTAGAACTTTACAGTACTTACAAGTTTGAATAATGATGATACTACCAATCAGTGAAAAGGTTCACCTTGGTAAAAATGTATTAACAAAAATAAAATGCAATATTCTTGTTTATAAGAATGTTATTTATCTATTATATTAACTTTGCAACACGGTTATCTTGGATTCAGTCACCATTTACACTATAATATACTTAAACAAGAATCTTACTTGGTATATATGCGAGTCGACTTTCGATAACTTTAATTATATGTCCTCATTTTCGAGCATCATCTGAGACTAAGGGCTTCTTGTAGTTGCCAGGTGTGTGTGGTTTCCATTGTGACATGGAACACCGGCAAAGTTCTGTTTCTGGTTTCAGTGCACTATGGGAAAGTTTTAGTTTGTCTTGGGGTTAATTTTTTCTATTAAGCTGAATATTTTATCATTTTTTTATTTTACTTGTATTTGTTTGTTTATTATATTATTTTTGTGTTATTAAATTTGTAGTTCTTCCCAGATTGTCATTTTGTGGCCTTTTTTTAAATTAGATCTATGTTTTTTAATGTAGGGAATGTATGGTTGTTTTTGATAGTGTGTGTGTGGCTAAGTTTGAATTGTAAGTGTTTGGTTTGTTGTATCCTTTGAGGTGCTCTTTTTATCTGTCATTTAAATTCTTTTTTGTTTGGCCAATGTATAATTTGTTACAGTCTAGGCATTCGATTTTATATATTCCGTTAAGTGTGGGAGATATTTTTTCCGGTTGATCTATTAATTATGCCTCCTGAAATTTTGTATATTATGTTAATATTGATATTTTTAGTATTTTACTTATTCATTTTATGTTGTGTACATGAATGTGGCCTATTTTGTTGTTGTTTGAGATTCCTGTTTAGGTTGTTTTAATTTAGTTGATATTTTAAATTCTAATTTATCTATTGGTTTTTTATTGTATCCATTTTTTATAGATATTTGATATATTATTTGTTTTTCCTTTTCTTTATTTTTTGGTGGAGCTTTTAGCATTCTGTATAAGAGTGTGTTGCAAGCAGCCATTTTATGCTGTGAGGGATGGTTAGAGTAGTTTGATATTGTTTTTATGGTTTTGTAGGTTTTCTAATGTTATTTATATTTCTTGTTATTGTTAGGTCTAGATAGTTTATTTTATTGTTTATATCTTCTTCCATGGTGAACTTAATGTTAGGGTGTTTGATTTCTCTTTGAATGGTATTGTTATTTATTGCTTTCAAGTAATGATATTTCTCTCGAATAATATCTCCCAAAATAAAGCAATAAATAATATCATCGTACAAGAAATTAACAACCTACTCCTTATCATAAAATATACCATGGAAGAAGAAATAAACAATAAAATAAACTATCTAGACCTAACAATAACAAGAAATACAAACAGCATTAAATACTCAGTTTTTAGAAAACCTACACAAACCTTAAACCCAATACCAAACTAATCTAACCATCACAACCCCCAACATACAAGGCCTGCTTACAACTTACTCTTATATAGAATGCTAAAATTTCCACTTAGAAAAAAAAACAATAGATAAATTAGAATTAAAAATATTAACTAAATTTAAACAACCTAAACATGAACCACAAACAACAAAAATATGAGCCACATTCACATACACAGGTAACAAAATAAAAGAAATAACTAAAATACAAAAAACTAACTAAATAAATTTTGTTTTTTATAATGTTTTTAAGACAAAAATAATGAGTTGTCTTATCGTTAGCAAATAAACTAATAACTCATTCAGATAAAGGAGTTACGGGAAAACATTTAGTGTACAGATGTAAGGTGTTGAACAATCAATGAATTTAGGTATTAAAGGTGCAAACCTACACTTTTAAAGTTTTTGTCAGTGCTTGGAAATGAAAATGAAGATGAATGTTATTCAAAGAAATCAATGAAGGCAGCAAAAAAAAAAAAAAGAATTAGAAAATGTCATTTCCAGTTGAAAAAAAATCCAATTTCGGGTTCGATTCTTTGTCAATGAGCTAAGATCTTAGCTCAAAAGCTTGAAAAAATATAAAACTAAACAAAATTTAGTTTTTTATTCCATTGGCAACATACATACAGTAATTAACTTTTTCGATTTCTTTTTTGTAAAAATCCAACTGTTCTAATTTTTGTTTATCCAAATGGGGTCTAGTTCCAGTTGATTCGGATAGTTGTAATTCTATTGTGTATTCTCAGATTTATCGTTAGTAGCTGTCTTAGTCTATGCTAATGAGAGAAAAATTAATAATTAATTCTGATTTTCAAGCAAGGTTTGGTTGGCGAATGTGGCGAGTAGCCTTGTGTCGCCAGTGTGCAAAGCATAAATAGAAGACATACACAACACATAAATGTCTTGCTTGTCCCGAAAACCCAGGACCTTGTGCGATTCGTTGTTCTTATACATACCACCGTTAATAAAACCATTTACATTGATGTATTATAAATATTTTTTGTACTTATGTTTTATAAATATTTTCACTTTTGTCTTCTACATTTATTAGGAATTAATCGCTGTTAATTATTCCATACAGAAGGTGAAGAATTTTGTGTTATGTGACTATTGTTCTTAATTGTTTCGGAACAAGCAGTACAAAAACTCCCAAAAGTCATAATTTTTATATAATATTAAAAATAAAATATAATATATAGTGAAAACAGTCCAAAATATTTCATTTAGTGTGAAAAAAGATAACTTTCAAACTTATAATTTTGGCAGAAGGGCGTGGAGTGTGGGAGTTGCTCCGGAACGTTAAAAATTCCAAATATCGACTTTTAAAGTGAAATCATGAAAAGGACATCACATATCATCAAAATATACATAAAGAAGTCTTTGTACAAAAAATATTTCTTAGCATTTTTGGTATGGAACAGATTGTTTCAGCAGTGAACATGTTAAAACATAAACTTAACAGTTATAGAGTTGATTTAGTTTTAAATACATATTTATATTTTAATAGCCACTGATAGGTAGGTAATAACTTTGCCAGCATAACTTGGGGGTAGGTAATTTCCCTTGCAGAAAATGAGTGGTCAAAGTTCAGTGAAGTATTTTTCTGTTGTAATATACACTATAGGCTTTTCTATTATGACAAATAAATATCATAAATTATATTTCAAAAATTTGTTGTTGTTCATGATGAGGTTGTTTATTACTTATTACAATTTGAAATTACGTGTGACCAGACATTTTATTAATATAAGTTGTTGAACTGTTAACTTACACTTGGGGGTAACATTTTCGTCTAACAAATTCTTCAGCCTCACATTTCTGTCAATAGGATCGCTGCAGTTGTGCTTTTCGGTTCCAATTCTTGAAAATTAGATCACATTACTGGAGGATGAAAACGTTACCTCCAAGTGTAAGTTAATAATTTAACAGCTTATATTAATAAAATGTCTGGTTGCACATAATTTCAAATTGTAATAAGAATAAATTGCAAGGTCAAGCAAAATAAATAAACAAAAGTCAATCAGTCTATCACTAGGAAGAACACTAGTATATAAATAAATAAATATTCATTTGGGAAACTCAAGCTATGGACTAGATGCAGTAAAAAGAGATGAATCATTAGTTCTGTCAGCACTCATACCTTATGTAACTACAATGCTAGTAGGCTTTTGTCATATCTTGAAAATTACTATGAATTTTCATTTACATTATGCAATAAGAAATTTAGTCTATTGTAAGAAAGCATGAAGGATTAGCATAGAAATATTACAATGACTGATTATATAGTTAAGCCTAAATGATTTTTTTGTGTGAAACATTATTTTATTAGTTTTTTTTTTAAATCTATAAATGCATTCTAATTGTTTGTATATTGTGTGGTAGGTTATTTATCACAGTAAGCCTATAAAACACATTCTAGGACTTCTTTCAGGAATTTAATCTTGATTAATCATTTTCATGAATAATTAGTGAATTCAGTAGTTTGTGGAAGTTCTTGCTTGGATTAGCGTGAATATTCAGAAGTTGACTGCCTGGTGAATGTACTAGGAAATATTTGATGGGATTAAGATATTTTCAAGTTTTAACTCAGTAATTTGGTTTGACATTCAACTGATAGGCCCAAAATTGCTGAACGTTGGTTTTATAGTTATTTTACATAAACTTTAAAATTAAAGATGTACAGTAAAAATATAACATCATGAAAATATTATTTAAAAAATATTGTGTCCTTATACTTAAAAATAATGACGAATCCCATAAGCTAGTCTAGTTTTTAAAACCACTAAGTTTTCTTATATTAAAATAAAATTTAAAATGCAAAAATAAAACTATTTCTGTAAAAGCATCTGAATCTAATCCTACGTGATCTGTACTGGCTATTGTAACTAGATTGAGATGGGAGAAATTGCCCAAAATTCTTTCCTATATTTAGTAGATGTTTAAGCCATATCATTTGAGCATTTTCTTCTTACCTTATATTGTTATGTATTGTTTTAATATAATTTTTGTGCTGTATTTTTGTTTTTTAATCTCTGGCTTTAGTATTTTATACTTGAAAAACATGGGCCTGATTGTTGAGTATGATCTGGTTTATTTTGGTGCTTTTATCTACTTTTTTTCTAGCTGTGTTTGTTTTATTTTATCAAATGGTATTTAAATGAGCCTGGTTTTTAGGCTTATGGTACAGTTAATGTTTCCACTTGATAATGGGAGCTATCAGTCTTTAAAACACAAATCCTGGTCTATGTAAAAAATTATTATCATTAATGATCTAATTTTCAACATGGTACTTGTACTAAAGTTATATCCCTAATTATTCTCTTCCTTATGTTTCTTTTACAAAACCTATAATTTATCTACTACCTTGGATGATTAAGTTTATTTTTTATAATAACTTGTGCTGATATGTTTCATGTAAACTCCACTGGCTTAAGCATAAAGAATATTTTAAGTTTTATAATGTTAGTGTATTTAATCTTAAAACAAATGTATTTATCCAGTACAATGTTATACAAAATAAATTAGATTTGATAAAAATGTTAATAAAACTATTTTACCTTTTCAAAGTGAATTGAAAATTTAGCATGGTTAAGTATATTGGCTTCAAATGTCATGTTTCTGCATGCTGATTGCAAAGTGTTTCCCAGTAGCATTTGTTTATTGCACAGTTGTGCTAAAGGAGAATTTTTGATGTATTGCTTTCGTTCTTCAGTCTGAGTCAACTTACTCTGAACATATTAAGCATTCATTATTCTCTAGAATAATACATTATAATGTAGTTATCTAATTTAACTGAAGGAATTTTAGTTAACATGATTTTTAACATTTTTGTACAAGTGACTCATTAAATAAATTGTATCTTTTACAAACAAAATCTCAACTGTTGAGGTTACATTAGGTTATTAATGTAATTTTGAAAAGGTGATGATAAATGCTGCTTAGCAGCTTAATTATAATTTTCCTACTAATAAAATATTTCAAACGAGATTAAGTAGGTGCTATATTTTGTATTTTTTGTGAGCATGTTCATAAAGTTTTGATGATATTATTTTCACCCACGAAAATAGTATTTCTATTTTCTTAGTTAAATGTAAGAAACACTAACCTGTATTATAATTTTAGCTGCTGAACTGTGGTTGCATTTCTCTCCCATACTTATCTGTGCATTAACATAAGATTTAGAGTTGGCATTCATTGCTATTCTAAAGTTCATTAAAGGAACTTTGGGGAAATATGCTGATGCAGTCATGCAGGCCTGAAAAAAGAAATAGTTTCAATTTCTAATTTTAATTTTATCAGTTACTTATAATTGTTTTGAAACCAGACTGTACTTGGTAAGGTTTGCTTTTGAAGTTTATCTGTGCTGGATATTTCCCCAAAAATAAGTGACCTTTAGTCTTAGGAGATACGTAACTCGAAGCTACAGCAAATGTAGCTACATACATTGCTTTAGTTTGTCCTTGGAATTTTGCAGAGAAATCAAAAACCATTGCTGTGCTGTCTGAAACCAGTAAAAATAAACACTAGTTACAAGTAATATACAGTACATAATATCATTGTGTATGAATTTTTTTATAGTTGATTTTTTTAATCATCTGAATTTCACTGATTACAATCGTAAATAATTTTCTAACTAAGTGAAAAAACTTTACCAACTTACTGTACTGTTCAAAACCACCACTTTATTTACAAAGTCCACCTATTACAAATAGCTTTCACTAAAGGATGCAAACTTGTGATTTTTATGTGTAGGGGGGATAGGGTAGGCAAGTTTTGTTTTATATATTGGCAAAGGCTGTTAGATTGAAAGGATGTGTGGTTGTTTAAAATGTTGTTTTTCTATTATATGATGTTTTGATATTTAAAAATTTTGTGTAGTGATCAGTTTCTTGTTATCTTCTAATGTGTATAAGATTTTCAAATTAGTCTTGATGTTGGCACATGTGTTAGGTTTCTTGTATCTTGTATATGTGTTGCGTACATGGATTTTGGGTTTATGTTTGTTATGTCGATACATTCCTTGAATTTTGTGCAAATGACTTTTCGCTAATGTAGAAGATAAGACAGTTATTACATGATATTTTCTATATTCTAGATAGATAGTAATTTTCTGTTTTCTGTTCAGGGGTTGTATGTGTTTTTAAGTTTATTCGTTGCTTTGTATGTGTGTGATAATTGAATTTTTTAAGGCGAAAGCAATTTTTTGGGTTTTGTTGTGATAAATGATAGAAATGTATTTTGCTTGTTTTGTGGTTAAAAAATGTGGCTGTTTAAAGCTATTGTTTGTGTTTTATTTTGCCGAATATGTTGTCAACGAATGTGTATTTGTAGCAATTATCGAGGAAAACCAATATCTCTATCAAGCTTTGAATCTAACACATTTTCCAATAGACAGTACCCAACCTGCCTTTCCTAGGCCTCATTCCTATAAACCACAAGTTTGAACCCTTCAGTAAATGAAATGACAGTTTTGAAACGTATCAGCATAGTAAGTTGCGATAGTTCTTCACTTAGTTATTAAACTGTTATTTATAAATATAAATTTCTATATTATCTTACTCTTAATACCAGATGATACAGTAGTGTAAAATTGTTTTTGTCGTTTTAGTGATTCAGGAGCAGTAGATGAGGGTTCATCCGTATAAATTGAAACAAAATCAGGACTTTTTTCTTTCATTCTGTTGTACTGTTGGCTTTCTTTTACCAACTCTCCATAATTGTAGAAGTAAGTGTTATTTCCTGTAAGAAGAAAGATGTTTTAGTAAGTGTGTAATGTAAAAGCTCAAAAGTTGTTATTTGACAAATGATTTTATCATAAATTATGGTATGTGATAGATATTAGCAATTTACTATAGTTTATATCTGTAATGTTATTTGTATACAAATTTATATTCACTTGTTATCCATAAATGCTTATATGTTTTTGTGACAAGAACATATTGGTAGAAATTTGCTCCTGCAATGTTAAAACATCTTGTTCCATGTTTTATTCCTTCAAGTATAAAATGCAATATTTATTGAATACACGCAATATTAAAATAAGTACTTATACGAAATTTACTGGTAGAGTAATTCTTTTTGTAGTAGATTTATTTGTGATTTATGCTTTTGCGGTATTGTACTGTTAAAGTTAATACTTGTCATGAGATAATCAATGTTATCAGTATTAATAAATAAAAAGTTAAAAATGGACGACTGTTACCAAAACCAATGTTAGTGTGTTATTGTGTAGTATTCCTTCAAATTATATGCCTTTGCCATAAGTGACTTATAAATACGCATTTGCAATAATTTTTTGTAAAGTTTAAAGTTTGTTTTCATTTAAAAATTAAGTAGGTTTCAACATTTGCATTATTTGAAAACCCTTTTTTAAGGGTTGTAACCAAGACTTATGAGCTTAGTCAGTAATAATTTTCATTGTTGTTTACTGGTATTTATATCATATTTATACATTTATGTTTGTAAATATGTATTTACATGTTTGTATTTAACTGATTAAATTTTGTTGCTACAAGTGTATAATATTGTTATGCATGTTTTATTGAAACACAAATAATTTTCATTTAACCTATTCAATACCAGGCTGTGTATTTGTTATAATCAGTAGGGTAAAATAATTCATTTTGCGGATTTATGTGTTTTTCAAACTGTTGATCTTTAACAAAACCATTTTTTTTCTAGCATTTAAAGAGTATTTTATGAAAAGTTATCTTGGAATCACTGTAAAGGTGTCTTCATTTTTAGTCACATGATCATTTCTTAAATAAGTGACTAAAAAATTTAAAATGTTAATAGTTTTCACTAGACTTTATATTAAAAAGCGATATTGGTTATTTTTTCAACAAATGTCTTATAACAATAAACTTAGATATAAAATTCAGTTTTAAAATTGGCATTCAATTTTAATGCTGTTTTATTTTTTTCAGTTATGTCTAAATGTGTATATTTATACCCATTTATAATACTTGTGACAAGAACATGTTGGTGTTATTTTAATCTTATGAAGTTAACAAGTTCATTGCCAACCTAGAAATTGGAATTTTGTGTGGTGGCCAAATTTTTTTTATTGTTTTATTTAGTTATATAGTGCTCAAAATAAGTAAATATAATATTTACAAACTTTTATTATTATGTACTTAGGAATTATGGTCTCTAATATCCATCACGGGATACAGCGTAAGTGGCCATACATAATGCGATTTTTGCCCATATGGCCAAAAAACGTGATATCTCATGATATATGATTCAGCCAAAAAGAGTACATAGTTTACAAATAGAAGCCATTTAAACGTATTAATTGTAATGACTTTAATTACTGACATTTATAACAGGTAGAATTTGAAAAACTCACTCTAGATTGTAATTCACTTATACATCAAAATTTACAAAATGGTTTCAAAATATAAAACTATTTAGCATTGCAATCATGCAATTAAAAAAAAACAGTGAAACATAGTCGTGGAGCACCTGGACAGTTTTTACACTCAATTGTGGTGTTTATCCTCTTTTTATTTTTATAGCAATTTCTGCAATCTTTTCTAGAAGTTGCATTTACTGTTTTGCCGGTGCTGAGACATCGCGGTTTGGTTTTTTCAATTTTAGTTGGCTTGTGTTGGACTCGGTCTTCTGTGTTGTTTGTGGGTCAGAATCTAGTAATAACTCCTCTGTAATTTAAACAAATGTTATTTTGGACGATCCGGCATTTTACTGAGCTTTTTCGCGGGTCCTGGTTGGTCACTCATAATTAAAAAATCAAAATAAACACTCAAACAAATAAAAAACGAACTTCAAAACGCTAAATCAACGAATAACTAAACAAAATTATTAGGATGTTACCTTATCCGAACGCTACCACTGTGTGCACTGGCTGACAAGAACAAAACAAAATGGCTGGTGGCCAGCCCCAGTACAAAAAGGTCAATCCCTTCCCTAGTGGCCAATATAAGTATTACGCACAATTTCGCTGTGGCCGCTATAATAATTCACTTAGAATTTGGATAGCAACGGCCACGCAATAACGCATGATTGGCCATCTGGTAAGAACTGACATCACACGATATCGTGTGATTGGCAATGAACGTGTTAAACATTTTGATTTGTAAATAATATTTGACATTGCTTGTTTGTTAAGATTATAAACAAAATAAATATACACAACTCACAATCATAAAACTAATTCCACATGCGTTTCAACGACTTATGTCATCATCAGTGGTTCTACTACAAACTTATAACTTTAACTAAAGAAGTGTAATATAACCTGTCAAATTTATACAGAAGTTAGAATCAGATCTGAGCGTTGCTATAAAAGAGTATATTCAATATTAAATAAGAATTTTATTGGAAAGTTTATTAAAAATACAAATTATACTTTGAAAAAATGTATACATCTTATTAACGATGAATTTAAGAAAGGTAAACAGTATCCAACTCACAAACACTGAAGTCATATTGTTTACCTAAAGTTTTGCAGTTTGTTGCAGTTTTTGTGTTGTACCTCTTGACAACATTATCCTGAAACAACATCCAACACAATTAAAAAGAAACACCTACACAGTCCAAAAACACACCAGGATAAACACGACAGAGAAGGCGTATACAAGATTACATACAATAACTGTCCCAGCTTTTACATAGAACAAACAGGGAGAACACTTAAAACAGATAAGAAATCACCCGAAATGATGGTACCGTTATGGAAAATCCATTATCAGGTTTCTTAGCTAATTATTATCAGATATTTTGAAATGAACATTAAAGAGAAGCTGGCCTATTTTCCTAGGGTTTAGGTATGTTATGTTGATGATATTTTCGCTGTCCTTAATAAAAAAACATAGCATAGAAGATTTTAGCAATGAACTTAATACATTTCATAAAAATATATCTTCCACTGTAGAAATAGAAAATAATAAAAGTTTATCATTTTTAGACGTTCTGGTCACTAGAAATAATAACAATTTAAAATATAATATGTATAGAAAACCTACACATACAGATAAATAATTAACTAATGATTTTTTTCTAAAGGAAAGATACATTGTGAAGGACAGAAGAGAGCAGCTTTTAATTCTATGATATATAGCTTAATTACTCTACCTCTTTTGAAAAAAGATTATATAAAAGAATTAAGTTATATTCATAGTGTAACTAAATTTAACGGATATAATGAAACATTGATAGATAGCAACCATAATAAAATGAAATGGACAAAAATTAATAATTCATGATATACGTAACTAAAAAGTAGAGAGGGGAAAATGTATTACTTTAGCTTTTCATTCACCTATATCTAACTTAGCAACAAAAAAAACTTTGAAGAATAGTAGCATAAAAGTAACGTTAGTTAACGCAACTAACCTAAAAAATCTACTAGGGAGCCAGAAGGATATAGTAAAAAATGAAACTAAATCGGGCATTTATAGTTTGCAATGTGAAAAACATCCGATGAAATACACAGGGCAAAGTAAAAGAAATATACAAGTTAGAGCAAAAAATATTCCCATTTAAAATATAACAAGTCTGATAAACCAACTATGGCAAACCATTTCTTGCTGAGAATAATATATTTAGAAGTGAAAATGTAACCCTTTTTAAGAATGTGATAAAATTTAAAAAATTAGATGCATGAAAAACTTTATTTATACAACAGGTATAAAAATAAAATTTTTAATAATAAATTAAAAAGACAATTGAAAATTCCATATTGTGAATTAATTTTATGTTAAATATTGTCATAATTTAAATTTTTTAAATAATTTTGTTAATATTATATTTTACAAAATATTATAGTTTTGTCAAAATTAAACATTTGTAGTTACCACATTGGATTTATTGTAAATTTGTTAGTAGACATGGTTCTGAATTTGGCAACGCTCAGATCTGGTTCTAACTTTTGCATAAATATGACAAGTTATGTTCCACTTCAGTTAGAGTTATATGTTTATAGCAACATTACTGATAGTGATGACATAAGTCATTGAAACACAATTAAAAATTAAAGTTTTATAATTGCAAGTTGTGTACATTTATTTTCTTTATATTTTGATTTGTTCTTTATGGCAAAAACATAAAACTTTTCTATCAAATCTACTCAACATTAAAGTTTATACTCACTATAAGCAGCAGTTAGGGTTACTTGTTTTGCTGTAGATTTGTGTGGGTTGTAAGCTACAGTAATGTTGTTTCTATTTATAGACTCCTCGGCCCATGCAAAAGCCATGGCTGAAATAAAGTCTTCATGTCTGTTAATTTCAAATTTACTCAACATTAAAGTTTATACTTACTATAAGCAGCAGTTAGGGTTACTTGTTTTGCTGTAGATTTGTGCGGGTTGTAAGCTACAGTAATGTTGTTTCTATTTATAGACTCCTCGGCCCATGCAAAAGCCATGGCTGAAATAAAGTCTTCATGTCTGTTAATTTCAAATTTACTCAACATTAAAGTTTATACTTACTATAAGCAGCAGTTAGGGTTACTTGTTTTGCTGTAGATTTGTGCGGGTTGTAAGCTACAGTAATGTTGTTTCTATTTATAGACTCCTCGGCCCATGCAAAAGCCATGGCTGAAATAAAGTCTTCATGTCTGTTAATTTTATTGTATAAAGAAACAAAATCAATAGATGGTTGTTCGCTGTTATATTTTATATTAAATGCTAATCCAGTACTGTCTTGACCAATTGTCATCTTCCACTAAAAGAAAAAAAGAAACTGATATTATTTTATATTTGATTTTAAATACTAGTTGAGAAAATACATGAAACTATTTAAGTTGGTATACCTTTCTCGGTTGTCTCACAGAAATGATTTTTTGTTTGTTAAGCACTTGGTTAACATTTTTTATCATATTGATGACATTGAATTTGCTTGTGTAAGGTATAGTACTATATTCAAATAAATTTTGTTCGTCTTTTGGATAAAGAAGTGCAGTTTTAGCTTGGATTTTATTATTAGTTTTATCCACATGGACTTCAGTTCGGAAGGGAAGATTAATTTGTATGTTTTTCTCAAGACCAGCAATATATGCGTGTTGGTTGTAGGGTGTGACAAAACCCATTCTTGATTGAGTTTTTGATGAGTACCTGATAACAACGACAAACAAACAATAACATGCATAATAGCTTAATTCTTAGATTTAATTGAGATTTAACCCATTATTCTACGAAATGATGTTTTTAATGTTACATGGTTGAGAATGTTACTCTAAAACACTTGATACTATCATCCACTGAAATAACTACTGAACCCACCCCTAATTGTAATCATATTTGTCAGAAGCATATTAGATAACAATAGTTGAATGATAACCGTAACAGACCGCGCCATACAAGCATTGAAGTTTGAATAGTATTCAACTGATAGCTTTTTGATACCTTGAACAGCATGGATTTTAGATTTCCAGATGATTAAGAGTTTTTAGTTTGGTCCAACCATATGTACACAACTCAAAACAGTTATATACGTTGTTTCCTATTTTATAGCCACTAGCAATACATAAATATGTTTAAGTGAAGCATGATAATAGAATCCTGTTTCATCTGCATTGTATACACAGCTAGGACAATACTCAGCCAAAACTTTTGCTAGTTTGTATTGTAACCAGTTCTCAGCTCCAACAAAATCAGCATTTTTTTTCACCACATGTGTTCTTTTAAACAATGTTTTTTTTCTTTTCTTCTGTTAATTGCACCATCCATCTGTGGCTTTAAAATCCTGTTTTCCTATTTTCTTTTGGCAATGAGGCATCAACTAGAGCATCTTTTTCGCAAACATTTTTCAACTATAATTTGAAAGCTGAATCCACTTATGGATCCTTCCCAGAACGATTTCTTTTGCTGTCAACATTTTCATTACATTTGATAATATCGAGATGGTCTTTGTATTTTAAAATTTTATATAAGAGAGGTTACAAAATGCCAAGTTAAGAAGCAACGTTTCTTTGACTCATTTTTGGTAATTTACTGTATCGATTTAGAATGTCAAGTTTTTCTTTAAGACTTAAATCACGTTTCTCTTGAGATTCGTACATTTTGCTACACTTTGAAACTTAAAGTGATATCAAACTTCACAAAACAAATGCTGGAAGATCTTCCAAAATGAAATTATGTAAAATCATTCTGAAATCGTAAATTTATATGAAAATAAAGAAATAAACTGTGCAATAGTAGCACGAACAAATGACATATGAACTACTATATGGACAAACAACTACTGTACATTTTATGAAACCTACAAGACGTATTTGACTAAAGTCGACCAAGATGTGAGTTCGACTGATTTCTCGGAGTTTATGATAGTTGTACACATTTTTGATTGGTTTGTGCTAGTGAACACAAATTTTATCGGATGGGAAATTAAATGATAACAATAAACAAAGAGATGATTACAATAAGCAATTCAATTACATTGTATTTGTACAATTCCGTGTCTGTCTTTAAGTGAAATGATAACATTAAGTGTGATCCCACTATAAGACTATTTTATTCATATTCTGTTATAACTGAACCCACATCTTCAAATTAGTCAACTAACTGGAAAACCAAGACAAAATTGGAAATTTCTGCTATTGAACAGACACTTTAAGAAGGTCTTAGCAAGACATTTAAACCTAAAAAAAAAATTTTTCAACATACCCAGTATTGTTCAAGATAAATATTATTCAATAAAGTTTTTGTTTTTCAGTTTTTGTATTAAGCTTCCGCAAAATAGATGTTTATTTCTCTTTGTGTGAAAAATTGTACAGTTAATTTAGATTAATATCTTTGAAAGATATCTAACCTAACTGGAGTACATCTGTTCATTCTGCTGAGCTTAAAATCGCAGTTCCTGCGATTACAGGGAATTGCGTTTTTATGCACTGCAGAATGAACGGATGTACTCCAGATAATAACTATTCATCATATATATATATATATATATATATATATATATATATATATATATATATATATATATATATATATATATATATATATAATGATAAATCCAAACCACGTGTACCATTCCTAACTTCTCTAACCACCAATCCTCACATAAAACACTTTATTACACAGAAAGTTCAGGGCCCAATTGAATAACTCAGAAAGATTGAAACATAATACACTATTAATACCGTGAGAA
Organism: Prosapia bicincta; assembly: GCA_036971475.1. Taxonomy (NCBI): domain Eukaryota; kingdom Metazoa; phylum Arthropoda; class Insecta; order Hemiptera; family Cercopidae; genus Prosapia; species Prosapia bicincta. Next base: position 136,995,452 of record JBAIZL010000002.1, read on the forward strand.
ATGGGTACATTATAAAATTAACTATTCTATTAAAGCATAAAATTACTAATAAAATAAACACTAGTCTGGAACAAAATAAGAAGAATATGTAAAGCCAAATTAGCCATATTATGGTAATTAGATGCAAGTGACAACTTTTAAAAATGATTGGTTCACTAATAAAATCAGCATTAAAATAATTGTTCTGATATCAGTAGAACAATGAAAACTTAGTCATGTAATTGGCCAATATTTATTTTATTAAAAAACACTTTTAAATGTTTTAAACTTGCCTATAGTAGCACTTACTTTGCTTGTTGAGGACGGCCGTTTCGGGAGATGTGTCCCTTTGTCAACTCAGACCGTAACTCAACAAGCAAAGTAAGTGCAACTATAGGCAAGTTTAAAACATTTAAATGTGTGTAGTGATTACTAGTAGCTCACGCGAAGATGGAATCAAGAAATGTATTTATTTTATCTGTGTAATAAACCTATAATACATTACATGCAAATAAATTATATCTGATGGACTGGGATTCTAGCTCCAGAATTGTATACATCTAACCCGATCCATAGTCCAATGACAAACATAACCTCCAGTGCAAGCTTGGCTCATGACAGGAATGGTTCATGTCTATTACCAGTTTGCAGAGCTATAATTCCGCTTTACACAAGGTAAAATCATTTTTCGCTATCTTGATTTATCTAAATTCTGTGAGCCTTTTTATGTTTATTTATTATTTTACCAGGTTTCTTTTTGATTACTTTTGAGCTTTTTCCTTTTCTCTGCAAAAGTAAACTACATCACATGTTTTGCCTACCTAGATAATAAAACAACAGCTGTTTAAAGTTATTTCACAGATATCACAAAGAATGTAAACATGTTACAGGTAAGTGAATAATGGGTAGGTTTGTATATAGAATTAAAGTATAAAAATGTATTCTATTAATAGTGATACATATAAAACACTATTTATAGTGTAAATAGACTTGCTGTGAGTGTAAATGTGACTTTCCCAATTTAGTAGTCTCTCATTTCCTATAAACAATACTCAGACGACTAGTGTCAGATGCTAATGTCTCTTATCCAATGCAACATTTATTACGTCAACAATAGCAGCTATTTCAGACAGAAACTAACTTTATTAACCATCACTTAGATTATTGTTTATAATGTTAATTAAATGTATACTATGGCTTGAATGGATCCTGTCCATTCTGGCAATATTAATCTACTTAATTTCCATAACAGACTTTACTAATTGGTATAAGTGTCTAATGTTTAAAAAATGCAAACATTATAATTTCAAAATACTTACAGCAATTGAATGTCAGCCGATGCATTTACGTAATGAGGTATATTTACTTGTGAATCTTCTCTTACTAGATCAGGTGTTGTCTGTAGTTGAGCTTTGCCTCCAACATGGACTAAAGTAGGGATACTAAACTGGTAATAGAATGGTAAACCCGTAGCTGTAGGAAAACCAACAGATAGTGATAGCTGATTGTAAAACTTAGTAAAGTTGAATCTTTTTCCAGAAGCTAGGGCAGTAGCTCCATGCTTAATTACTGGAAAATATAAAATCATTATTTACAAAATAGAATCTTCAAAATTTGGTCATTTCAGTATTTAAATGTAACATCTTACATTCAGGAATCTTGTCAATAGTGTTGCCGTCCATTGTAAAAAATCGTTTGTTTCCAAAGGCAGATATTTGAAGATTCGCTTCTACTGGTCCAGTCTCTTTAGATTTAATTTTCAGCATAGTGGCAATTTTCTTGGGTGACCACAAACTGGGATATTTATAAGATGATTTTTTTTGCCTTGGAGAAGATCTGTGGGAAAAGTCATTGCTAAGCTGACCAAACACTTTGTCAACCAAATTAGGTACACTTGAGCTCATTGCTGATATCTAAAACGCATAATTGCATGTATGTTTTGATCACTAGTTTTTAACAACTTGATAACTAAATTAATGTAATACAATCATTAAAAGATTGCATTAAATGATAAGGAAAATGTTACTTTTAGAGTAACTTTTGGTTACTTCAAAAAATTGTTTCAGGACAAAAATTCAAATTTTAACTAACAATTTAATATTTGTTTTTTATTACAGTTAAAATTAATTACAGATACCTGCACACCAGTGGAAAAGCGCAAAACATTTTTTTCCCAGTATTGCAGCTATTACTGTTGTACAAATACCTGGTATGGCACATTTTGTTAAGTTTGATCTCAGTTTTCACAGTAAAATGTTAAGTTCCTAAGAATTATTGCCGCAAGCTAACAAGTACTGTCTTGTGCAAGAAAAACATTACCGCTATTATAAATTATGCCATTACAAAAAAAATTAATAAATAAAGTCTGAAATATTTGAAAGAGAAGAAATTAATTTGCTTGAATTAAACTAGATATAAATTCTTGAATTTTGTAGTCTATTACGTTCGGTGAATCTTATTAATCACTTAAACAATATTTTATGACTATCCGAACTTTAAATTTAGTAAATTTGTTAAGACTTACTGAGACAGAACGTTCGGCACATACTGAGAAGATCGGCACATAGCGATCGAAAACGTTCTGTCTCAGTAAGTTTTAACAAATTTACTAAATTTAAAGTTTGGATAGTCACTATTGTTTAAGTGATTAATAGATATAAATTATAACTATGTAAATCAACTGTGGCATGATATTTAATTTAAATCCTCTATACCACACATAACTACTTCATTTATTTAACACCTTGTGTGCATTTCGATTGTGCATCAATCATGGTCAGGGATAATTTACAAAACAACAATTGCATCAAATATATACACCGTTAATTACTTCGCCACACCCCCTTTACATTGTCCGACTGATCATGTTGTAGTAAATTCCTGGACTTAACTAGGTTTGGTCTGGTTAAACCAGATTTAAAGAACATATAAAATCTCAAAGACCGGAAAAATCAAGTATGCTGAACATATCTTGAACACTGAACATATTCTAGATATAAATTAGTGGAAAATGTTTAATCAAAAAATCTGTTAAATAGTTTTAAAAGTTTGTATATTAATAAATATGATAAAAATAATTTATTAAATTGGGATGAAGGGCTTTTCCCAAATTCTCAATTATATACATTAATTAGGAGATAAATGTAGTCTTATTTGGTAAATATATATTTGTATATTGGTAAAATTGAAAATGTGTAATGGTAACTCTTCACCACAGAAGTTGGGAGACCAAACCTAGTTGCGGAGAGGGAATTTACTGCAACGTGTTTGGTCGGACAATGTAAAGGGGGTGTGGGGAAGTAGTTACCGCTGTTTACATTTGATGCAAATGTCGTTTTAAATGTAGTTTGTTTTGTAAATTACCTCTGATAATGACTGCTGCACAATTTGAATGTACATAAGGTGGTAAATAGATGAAAAAGTTATTTGTGGTATATAGGTTTTATTTATTTAAATTACGATATAAATTGATAAAAGATAATCGCTAATAGATTGTTTTAAAAAAAAGTTGAACGGAAGAGAGGATTATATTAAAAAAAAGGTTTAGGGGAGAAGCTATCAGGTGACAGATAGAATTAAGACAAATAAACCATTGCTTAGACAATTGTGAAAAACAAATATTTTTTAAAATTAAAATGTTTCTACTAAAAAACCAATTTTTTAAACAAGACTGAACCTTTGGGCTCTTTAAAAAATGCGTATTCTTTGTAGATACATATATAACATGTTTACTTACATCTATACTTTGACGTTTGAAGCCTCCCCAGTTGCTTAGGAGTGTATAAAACACATTACTTGGAAACAAACTGTCATCACTTCCAATGAATGACATCTGTTGTTGATAGGCCAGATTCATTTCTTTCACATTTTTTGACCTTCTATAACTCTTTGAAAATTGAACTCCCAATTCCTTGGGATTTAAAAGAGGAATTGTTGCTCTAGCTTCCTTGGCACTGAGAAAAATAAATTTAAGTTTGCAGTTACAGAATTGAAAGATGCTTAAGGTAAATGCCTAGCCCTTTCTCAATCTTTTAGAAAATTTAGCAAATTAGACTAAGAAGGACTGTATTCTCTTCAACTAGTAACTAAAAGTAACTGATTAACACCCGTTACACACGCAGAGGAATTCCCTGCTTTTTTAGTTAATTTTGTAATAACAGTAAACGAGCGGTAATATTTGAATGAAATTCGAGGACATCTTCCCTTTACCCACAATGCACCAGAAAATTCCCATTCAGTTGATCTTGAGATGATAGTCAGCAGACAACGACAGTTTAAAGTGGTCTTGGCAGGGAATCCTCGCCTGTGTGTGTAACTGTGTCATTCTTTTACATTAAAACATTATTGTTTAATTTAGTGATGTATATGAATTGTTATGTAAATTATTAGTTTTATTTTTCAACATGGGCGTTAATTTAGAAGCACTTAATTAATTTAGAGAGTAGCCTATTTAATAAAACTCCACGTCAAAGTCCTAAGTTGGTGAGGAATTCTCTGCATACGAATGTGACCACGTTACAGAAAGTGAAGGTTTGCTAGTGGGAATTGATGCAATTAGATGAGAATTTTAAAAAACTTTACCTATTAATAAACGAAAGAAACAGTAGTTAAGGCTCTAAAGTTTGTAAAAGTAATTAATATGTTTATTATTAAAGAAAAATAATTCAAAAAAATTATAGTGAGGGAATCCCCTCTATGCGTCTAACCATGTTACTTTTTCTACATGTTCCTACGGACCTTTCTCTCCACCTCTCCACCCTCTATAACCTCACAAACCCTTCTATACTATTATTTTACATCCAACCAGCTCATCTTCTTCATGCTTTTTGCTATGATGTTAACACACTCCTTGTCCGCAGGAAAGTAATCGTTTATCCCTTGATTTCAAACTCCGGTCCGATACCTGTAGCTCAAGAAGTAAACCTCTCAGGAGAACAAAATTCTGAATTTGTAACAAAAACCAATTAGCCTCCTATAATCCGGGCTTTAATCGGGGTTATTTATTTATTGAGAGACACTTCTGACTTAAAGACTATAATTGAAAACCTTGTGAAACTTACTTTATATGAAATAAAATAACAAGCTAATTGGAAAATACATTTCTTTAAAATTTATTATTGAACTTAATTATTTGTTTCTTTTTATTTACAAGTATTAGGTATTCTATTTAAAATATGGCCAAAACTTAGTTTACATGAATTTAACTTAATCCTTGTTTTATTGTATACAAATAGCAAATAATTTAAATTTATGACCTATTGGTTTTTAATATATATAACCCCCCCCCCCAATATGTATATCTCATTTCACAATACTGATTATTTATTTTCCCTGCTATTATCACATTAATATTTCCAAGCTATTCTCCATACATTTTGTATAGGCTATATACTTTCCATTTATCCAAGGTTTTAATTTACACTTTTGACTCTCATAGTAAGTACCCTCAACTGTTAATGGTTCAGTACATATCATTATACCTGTTATAGTTCTATTTAACCATTTTGATTTATTTATAATATATGTTACCTAAATCTACACAACACTTGTAAGTCTTTCAAAGATTTAACCAAAAGTTTGGTTAATTAATACATTAGCCTTTATTTTACATATTGAAAGCCTTTTACTTAACCATAATTACAATAATTATGTTCTTTATATTTAAGCAAGTAGATTTTATACCATTTGTTAATAAATAAAGCCGTTCTTGAATTTTGTAGTCCATTACGTTCAGTGAATTTAATTAATCACTTTAACAATAGTTTATGACTATCCGAACTTTAAATTTTGTAGATTTGTGATAAGATCAGTGATGAAGATCGCCACATAGCGATCGAAAATTTTCTGTCTCAGTAAGTTTTCACAAATTTACAAAATTTAAAGTTCGGATAGTCATAAACTATTGTTAAAGTGATTAATAAAGCCATACTTACATAAACTATCTTCATTATTTAAAAACTGTTAAATGAAGAGGCAATTTGAAAAAGTTTTAGTCAGACTAAGCGTGTTTTATTTCACTTAGGTAGGATCTTTGAATTGAATTTTAAATTTTAATTAATATAGATCAAAATAAAGTCTAATTTAGATAAATATTCTTTTTTATAAAACCTTATGCTGATGGCTTCGTTGTCTGAATCTCATCATGCAATGGATTCCTTTCCTCTAGCCTGCTTTGGTAACTATATTGTTTTTTTGATTATACTACTTGCTAAAGGGGTTGATGGGTCGAAACTTTCTTCAATACACTCACAGTGTCTTTTAAACATGTTTTAAAGGACAGTGTCTTCCAACTTTACTTATTACAGCGTTTTACACTTTTATATTTCTCACAGGTCGAGGTGGTTTTAATTTAAATATTTGAGCATATGTACTGTAGCTCAAATACTCCAACACACCCAAAGATTTTTACTCCATATTTATCATTATCATTTCAGGCACTTAACACACATGTTGTTCCATCGATAGTTGTTGTAGGACTCCCAAAATAGCTTAAAATTATATCTTAAAAAAGTAACTATTTAGTAACATATGATAGAATCTTGGAGGTACCTTACCTTGTGGAGCATTTAGCGGTTCTCTTTGTACTCTTTTCCCATCCCTACCACAAGATTTACTTAGGTTATATCTAACTTTTTGTAGTAACCAAGTACCCAGTTGCTGAGTTCCTGTTATCCTCTGGTGTTAAAGCCCCTTCATATTCCTCGGGCATGTGGTCAGCCCTATCATGGTTCTGAGTTGTAGCCTAATTATTGAGAGTTATTAATTTTCATTGTCCCATTTAATTTCTGATTATCCCCACCGATCCTTGGTCTTTCTACAGTCTAAGACGCATTCCAATTTTAGACCCATCAGTAAACCAAATCACACCATTTTTTGTCTACTCTCTGCTCATGTATCTCTTTCATGTTCTATTATGAGAGGCAGAGTTTTATTCTGAAGCTCCTTCAATGCATCTGTAGTTTATATCTTCTGATACTTGTCTTCCCGTACCCAATGCAATAGTCTAAATGCCATTTTCATTACTTCTAATCGAAACAAAGATTAATCTTGTCACAATAAACGTTGATTATATCCATCTTATCTTTTGTGGTCTCAAATTGCCCCTCTCCATTACATTTTCCCTCCAGGTGTTTATGGCTGAGCAACATCCTATCCAAAAGAGCTCCCAGGTATTAAATACTCTCCATGTAAATTATCTCTGTAGCAATAACCATCTTTTCCAGCAACTTAATATAATGTTGGCTGGTGAAAATGAGTGTAGCAAATTTATATCCCTGAATGTTTAGTGCCTTCTCAATGCACCTCACTTCTGTATCTTGAGTGTCTCCTGAAGCAAGTTACAAAGGCTTCCCTCTCATCCTATAAAACTCAATGGGAGAGGAAGCCATGCTTCTTAGAGTGGTACCTTCATATGTACTGAACAATAACTGATTGTATTATTTTTGAAAATCTGAATACAATTAGAATGTTTCGGTAACCAAAGTTTGTAAAAATCAGTTTTTAAAATTAAGGCTTTTGAGCTGTTGCTAGATATTATATTTCATGCCTTAATCATTAAATCTGCATGGAAAACTTATTACATAAAAATCTAACTACTGCACCTACAGGTTTTAGTTAGAAATGTTGAATGTCTTATATGTCCCAGTAAACTTTCATAAATTACCAGCAACATATAAAATTTTCATTTCTTCTCTACGCTTTAAAAAAAATGAAGATACATTTTTCGTTGCAAAAAAAGTAAATATTTTTTATTATTTTGAAAAAATTAAATAAACATATTAAAAATAGCAATAGTATAAATATTTTTAGAAAAATATCTTAGTTTATTTTTGTGTTACATTTTTCTTTTTATTTTGGAAAAATAGAAAAATGTTGATATCATTTTTAATCTTGAGTGTGAACAACATTTCTTTATTTGGCTGTTCAAAATCTGTTTCCTAATTGTGGTGTCACTTATGCTGAACTAGAAATCATCTAAGGAACAAATTTACAAGTTTTTAAAATACAATTTTTTTCTAATTGTTGATGTAATTATGTGTGAATAGTAGATTTAATAGGAGAACAAATTACTAACTTACATTATTTGGTCATCATTTGAAAATGCATTCTGAATAGCAGCTGCTGACTTTATGGATGATTGAACTGCTGAAACTACTTGCTTATTCTGCCCATCATGATTAGTAAGTTGAGCCATTGTTTGTAGAGTTTGTACTGGAGGATTGGTTCTCATTATTTCATACACAGCTGCTACACGAACTTCTGGAATCTCAGCAGTATTTGTAAAAATCTTGAGTAGTATTGATCTGGCAAAAGTTGGGTAGAGCTGGGCCATTCTCTTCAGTGATCTAACCATTACTAGTCGCTGGAAGTGAGGCAATGGATGTTTTCCTTCTATGTAGGGTCTAAATGCCTTAAGAATTTCAGGATGAGCTAAATTACCTAAAGCCATTGAATAAACTTGTATTTTATGGCTGTCGAATTTGTTTATTGCATCCCTCAGCATCGTAGTAATTATAGGAATAAACTTTCTAACAATTATATGACTTTCCTCAGATGCTACTGTTCCAAAAACGTGGACAAGATATCTGTTGTAAGCAGTTTCATTATTTATAAATGCTCTACATGCTAACTCTGTGAAGGCCATGATTGCAGACGTATTGAGGAAACGTCTGCTACGTACTGCAGGGTTCTTTACAGCAAACTCCTGAAAAAATAAGAATTTATTGTAAACAAAAGCATTACAATATCATGAATATATTCTTATGATATTAAGGATCCATTACATCCTCTCTTCCATACATGATGGGGGTTGTAAACATAATCATTGCAATGGAACAGTAATAATTGGTGTGTGTTTGGGGAGATGCTCCATTTTTAACAAATAATGTTTTTTTTTGAAATTTTACAGCTGAAGTTTTAACATGGAAAAATAAACCTGTTATAAAAATTAATCAAACTGTACACATCAACATAGGTGTGTGTGCATGGATGTGTGTGTATATGTGTACGTGCATGCATGTAGTGTGTGCGTGTGAATGTGTGTGTGTGTATGTGTGTGAATGGGTGTGTTTGTGTGGTCTCTGGCTGTGCTCCTTTCTCTGTTGAGTGTGTGTAAGTAATGGTTTCTCTATAAAATTTCAAATCCTAACAAAATGTATGACGGTGTATTTATACAGAAACATGTATTTTATATATTTTCTACAATTACATCTTCTAAAAATCTTGTCAAATTTCTATCTATTGTATGTAGAGATTTCCTTTCAGTTCACTTTTTATACATCTTATTTAATTACCTTTAATGAACTCATATTCAGACCTCCACACTGTTTACGTGTTCAGATGATGGGAGTTCTTCTATTTATTATATTTTTATTATCAGACAAACAAAGTATTGATTTTTGTTTGAAAACAAAATAAGAGGACTTTTTGTTTGTATGTATGTTTAGACTACTTACATAAAAAGTATGTAAATAATTTAAACTCGGAAAGCGTGCAGCACTAGGAAGAACAGAAATTAACTGTGCAGCTTCTTCATTTGATACCTTATTGCTATGAATCATATCTTTCAAGGCAGTCAGTGCAGGTCCTGTACCGGCTTGTGCTACAGCATCACGAAAAGCACACCTAAAATTAGATCATGTCTGAGTATATATTTTGTTTCCATTGATGGTAAATTCTAAAAATTAAGTTTTATTTTATCTACTACTATCATGACAAATTATATACAGTACATGATATTGGAAATACATGTAAGGTTATATTTCTATTCTCTTGAAATAAAACAGTTTGTGTTTTATATCTAAATTGATAATTTATTACAAGCTATAACTTACTTACAACTTACATATTACCTAAAATTATGATAACAATTGCATTCAATATGTGAAATGTTAAAAAGAATATTCAACATTCTTATTTCCATTAGTTTTAATTAAAATTAATCTTTTATGATTGTACTTTATTTTCAAGTGGTTAATAAATCTTTTCCTATCCTCACTCAAGTTTCGCACGGATCCCACCTTCCACAAGTTACACGATTACATATGCGCAAAATACGAGGGCCGTTTTTTTTTCGACCTCCGGTGGGCCATAAATAAAAGACAAGTGAATAGAACAAAATTATTTTATTACCAAAATGTATGTACACTTATGCTTATTTCTCAACATAATCACCCTGAAGATTGAGGCATTTGTCATACCTGTGGACAAGCTTTCCAATACCCTCTTCATAAAATGTTGCCGCCAGTGAATTTAAATGAGTCTTGACCGTGTCTTGAAGTTCCTCAGTAGTCGGAAAGTGCTGACCTCCAAGCCATTTCTTCAGTTCAGGAAAAAGATGGAAGTCACTCGGTGCTAGGTCGGGACTGTAAGGTGGGTGGTCGAAAATTTCCCACTTAAATTGTTCAAGAAGTTGTTGGGTTACACCTGCAGTGTGAGGGCGGGCGTTGTCATGCAGCAGAACAATTCCTGATGTCAGCATGCCTCTTCTTTTGTTCTGAATGGCTCGCCGCAAACGTCGTAAAGTTTGGCAATAAACAGCTGCATTAATTGTGGTCCCAGGCTGCATGAACTCCACAAGCAACGGACCTTTTTGGTCCCAAAAGACCGTAGCCATAACTTTTCGGTTGCTGAAAGTTTGCTTGAATTTTTTGGGTTTATTCAATGAATTTGTGTGCATCCATTGTTGAGATTGTTGCTTTGTTTCGGGTGTGTCATGAAGAATCCAGGTCTCATCTCCGGTTACAATTGATTTTAAAAAATCTACTCCTTCATTGCGATAACGTTTAAGGAATGTCAACGCTGAAGCCATTCGGCGAGTTTTGTGGGTGTCACTCAACATCTTTGGCACCCAGCGAGCACAAATCTTTTTGTAGCCTAAATGTTCAGAAACAATAGAGTACAGAGAAGATCTCGACACTTCTGGAAATTCCAAAGACAAAGCACTTATTGTGAATCTACGGTTTTCTTTAACCACTTTGTCAACTCGTTCAACAAGATCGTCTGTAGCGACAGACTTGCGTCCTTGACCTCCTTCATCATGCACGTCGGTTCGGCCAGTTTTAAACTTATGACACCATTCCCGCACAACACCTTCACTCATAATGTTTTCTCCGTAAACACGGCACATTCTCCGATGGATTTCTGCTGCACTATTCCCTTCTGCTTGCAAGAAACGAATAACACTTCTCAACTCACATTTGGCGGGAGAATCAATAGACGCGGCCATGTTTACCCGACTGCAGCTAAGCGCAAACTGGCTACTTGAACTCGGGAGTGACAAAAGTTGTAGTGGGGAAGATGCGAGATCGACTGCTGCGCAAAGGGCCGGTCTGTGACCTTTCTAGCCATCATGGCGTGCGATCGGAGGTTGAAAAAAAAACGGCCCTCGTACAAACTTATGAATTACGACAAAGAATTCTTTACATACATTATAGTACTAATCCTCTTCATACAACCATCTTCCTGCCTACCACTTCACTTGGGTAGTATATCACTCTTTACCAGTATTACTTGCAAATAATACTCTTTTTAACTTCACTGTAATATGTAATGAAACATAAAAGTATCACAAGCTAATATCATTCCAGATTGAATGTAATATTCTTAGGTATTTTATTTGTTTCCAGTTTTAAATTTTTTGTTTCCGCAACTGTTGAAAACAGCATAATAAGTTATATTATTATTTTATGCTTGGCAAAGTCTAGCCTAAAGGATTATCCTAAGAATGTAATGGCAATAGGTGTATTGTTTTCAAGATTTTCATAGATCAAGTTATTTCCACAGTTAAAGGCCTATTTCGGTTCAATATTTTTAATACAACTACAGTAGAATCTCAAAATTCCTACTCCCTATTTTCTGAGCTTCCGTTAAATTCAAGCCATGCTTCGAGTCGGCTTGAAGCCGATTAATCACCTAAGCTGTCGACATAGGCATTAATCACCTTTTAAAAACATTTCGACGTCTGCATTTGCGGTTTCATACAAGAACTAAAGCGCTGATTGAACGGATAGAGAACTATTCAAAGAGTGTTTTTTTAAAAGAAAAGAATTTGCCTCAGAAGCTTATTTTACTGTGAGACAAAGCACCGCCGCAACCTGATGAAGATCTGAGGGTATCCGTGCCAGAAATATCTTCCCACAAATTAGAAGCCCAATCTAACCAATGGATCAGCATGTTCTGAAATATATGAACAAAACTACACACGTTACCTTTTACAATATCTCTTGGAAGCAACTCAAGGGAAAATAAAATAAAGCATTGTAGACTTTCTAAAGAAATTTCAGTCAAGGGAGTTGTGTACTGGAGAGCCAAATCGTGGAACAAAATAAAAGAAAGAACATCAAGTAAGTCCTAAAATCCTAAGTAATAATGAAACTGTTGACTCTGTTATTGATCCACAAGAAGAAACAGATTTGACATTTCTTATCAAGAAATTTCCAGATTATAAAAATTCCAATGTGAACAATTTGAGATAGCAAATTGGTGAAGAAACTACCACCTTGGAAACTGTACTATGCTATAGTGAACAACAGACAGATACCACGCCAACAGATGTGCTTCTGCTAAGATGTCTTGCAACACCGTAGCACGAAAATGATCTGATGAGCAGAAGCAGAAGACACAACAACTTTTTCAATAAAAGTAGCAACCATAATGAACAATGTATTCCAAAGCAACATTAAATTTATGTAAGTACTGTAACCAATAAGGTTCTATAAACGTATTTTTTGCGTTTCTTACAATATTAGGATTCATTTATTACAATATTGTTGCGTTTATTACAATATTATGATTCATTAGAACTCCAGTTTTTCCTGATGTCTGGGACTTATTTCCGTATAATTCGAGTTTTCGAGTATAATCCGTGGGTCCCATCTACCTCGAATCATCGAGATCCTACTGTATATTGTTTTTTGGTAAAACATTGCACTTGTTAATAAGAATGAAAATTCTGTGATGTTTACTTTTGTAAAACATCTTTGCAAGATTCGATATTAGTATTATTGATCTATAGTTATCTATTTAGATAACTGGTTTTATATCAGCTTAATTTAATCCATTACCCAAGTAGTTTTCTCAATACTTAACTTATGTAGGCAAGATGCATAACAATTTCATAAGTAAGCAATAATATTGTTGACATATTAATGTTTGTATATTACCCTTTTTTTATTTTCATATAGTTCATTATTTTTTCTCTAATACCTTTTAGTAGTTAAAATGTAAACACAGTAAAATCCTCTTAATACGCTCCTGTTTAAGACGATTTCCCGCTTATGATTTTTTCTCAGACCCTTAAACTTGACATCAAGAAACATAACTAATTTTCAAGGATAATGCCCTTTGAGTCGCATTTAATACGCTTTTATTGACACAGCGATTTTCTCAGTTACTATTGGAAATTTCACCACATAGCAATAAATTATAATTAAAATAGCATTACAATAGTTTTATGCAGTTCAGCAGTTATGGTATTGTATAATACATCGATGGATATAAAAAATAGGATGACATCAGAACGTTTCAGCTTGCTTAAAACAAAATTCCTTGATTTGTTTACTGTTTGTGTACAAGAACAGTATGCATTCTACCATGAACGCATTTCTTCCTCCTTTTTCACTCTTCTCCACTTTTCTTACATCCTCTAAACACAGATGTCATACAAAACGAAGTCAGTAGATTCTGATCACTCACATTGGAGATTTTGTACAGTAAGTGCATAATTGTATATGCCATAGGATCATTTATTATTACAGTATTTAGTTCTTATCAAGTATAGAGCGGTGTGTTTTAAAAGGTTTATGAGATGAGCGATATAAAAAGAGATGCGTTATCAATCAGTTCATGATAAATTGAAAATTTTGAAGTGTTACAATGAAAATTTACATCTGAGAAATCAAAAGCAAATCGAGGTTGATCTGAACATTCCGAGACAGGAATTAGAAGTAAATACAGTGCACAGTAAAGCAAAAATAAAGACTGGGAAGTATGAAGAATTAGAAAAAGTTTTGTTACAATAGTTTCATCAAGCTCGTAGCTTACATCTGACTCTGAATGGAAATTGCTAACCGACAAAATCGCAAAAGAACTTCAAATTAATAATTTTATTGGGTCTAGTGGATGGATTGACTGATTCAAAACAAGATACACCCTTGTATATGGTCAGATGAGTCGAGAAGCATAGTCAGTAAATGAGGAAGATGTTTCTTTGTGGAAAGAAACTACTATATTACTACAGTTGCCGAAGGACTTCTCCCCGTGTTTTAAATGTTGACAAGTTTGGAGTTTTTTTTCAAACTTATGCCAGATAAATCACTTGTTTATAAGAAGAACAAATTCCATGGTGGAAAACTAAGAAAAGAAAGACTTTCAATACTAGTGTGCACAAATGCAGATGGTTCGGAAAAACTTGGTTGTGGGAAAGTCGAATTCACCGCGATGTTTCAAGAACATTTGCTTGTTTCTATGCGAATACGCTACACAGTGTCGTACATAGATGACAGGACAACAATTTGTTTTATGGGTAAAACAGCTGAATACGAATTTTCAAAGACAGAATCCAATGGTTTTTCTGCTTATTGATAACTCTCCAGCACATCCGAAAAATATTTAACTAATTAACATAAAAATTGTTTTTCTACTCTCCGTGGGTAATACAAGTTGTAAAACATCAATACCATAAGCAACTAGCTTAAAGATACTTAAGTGCCGTGGTACAAAGTAATCAGTAACATCCTGTAAATATTTTTAATGTTATTAATTACATTGCTTCGGCATTTAAGGAAAATTGGTCAAAGGAATTTCAAACATAAATTACTCATTCTATTCTTCTGACAAACTGATATGTTTCTCAAGGGTGTGTCAATTATTTGAATAACAATCAAATAATATAATTAGAGGGATATAGACATCGGAAATTCGTGTACTTGAATAGTGGCAATTTCGCCAACATAATCAACTTCATGAAAGGAAATTCGATTATAATGTAAATAAAAATTAAAGATCATACTTCTAAAATTGAAGATATACATTTTTTTTTAACAACAGAACCGACCTAAAAAACCTGATTATATAATTTTTACTAATAAAAAGTAAAAAGTAATTTTCCAATAACGAAAATATAATTTATCATAAGCTTATTACCCACAAAATTTTAAAGTCGGCACCGCAATCATGCCTGCTATTTGCTAATCCATCAAATCCATACCAAACATTTCTTAAACAATAAAGTTTTTAATTGTTGAATTTTCCACAGTTATTTATAGTGAACTATAGAGTCTTCTCACAAACCAAAAATTATAGTGTGTTCAATATTATGAGTGTGCGGGTCGAAAATTGGTTATCGGCAAAGACCATACAATATCATATTTTGTGCGCTAAAAAATTAGTGCCTATTTTCATTCAGATATACAGATTGAGGACAATTCAACGTTCTTTGAGTAATTTACAAGGAATGTGATTACTGTAGATGATTATATATAAGAGATAATATCTCACCTTTTGTATCATAAATTAAATAAATTTCTTATAACTATAAAATAAGTCTATGGAAGAAATGATTGAATAGCCTGTATGTATATCATAATTTGTTATTCTACATGCCAAGGAGCTCCAACATCATGTAAAATCCCTTTATTTGTCATGTTCAGTATGTTAAATATGATTCCAATTATGAAATTCGGTGCCGACTTTAAAATTTTGTGGGTAATAAGCTTATGATAAATTATGTTTTCGTTACTGGAAAATTACTTTTTACTTTTTAACAAGTAACAATTATAGATTTGGGTTCTTTTTTTTAACTCGGCCCCGTTTTTTATTATTTTTTTAAAAAAATATATTTTTATTCCTGTTTAAGTCTTTTTCTGGATGGCCCCTTGAAAACTGTATTAAGTGGATTTTACTGTAGTAGATTGTTTTCATTATGTTTGGTAAATCTATTAAGTTAAAACATTATAGTATTATGAATTGCATAAACTGTCAAAACAACGCACAGTTTCAAAAATGTGTATCTAACTATGATGCAGAGTTTTAAGATCAACTTCCCAACACCTAATCCTCTGCATGACAATTCCGATAGTACTGTTCAGGTGTTTGAAGCGATTAAGTCATGTGTTCTTGGTATTTTCCGTGTTGGTTTTGTACTGTTGTTAGTTATGGTAGGGTTATCTACTTGATTTACCTACTTTCTGCCATACATGAAACTGGAGCTATTTCTGAGATGTCAAGGAAGTTGTGTTTATAGTTTTACAACACCCCCAAAGGTGCAGTAGATGCCTTCAATGAAACGTTTAGCAATATATCTTGTATCCAAAAACACAGGGATGGCCAATTTGTTTTTTATGGATTCGTAACCAGTACATTATACAACTCATATGTGATTTATTTTCAACTTTTTAAATCAGAAATAAACACAGCTGCAAGGAATTTGTTAAAAATATATTTGAAGTGTTGACAAAAATACACCTTGAGGCTAGTCTGTAACCCATTGAGGTTTACGAACTAGGTCAGTTAGACATGTCAATTTATTAGTAGCAGGTATAAAGACTAGCTCAGCTAGTCATTAATGTCGTCATTGTTTAATTGATTTGTTTGTTTTAAGATAGTTTATCAGTGCACAAGACTATACAGCTTGATTTCTAAGGGATATCAACTCTCTGAACTTGCAGCATAGATAAAAATAGATATTTATGGCGTATTGACCTTCTGTCAGACATCTAAACATAATAGAATGCTTCATTAGTTTTTATGTCAACTGGAGTGACATAATTTGTTTTTATCAATAATGATGACAAATAATAAACTAAGGTACAAAATAACGAATAAAAAAATTGAATCTGTTTATAAAATATAATATTAATTTCTTTATAAGTGAGAATATTTTTGTAACAAAATTCAATTAAATTGACACAAGGAATTAATTCACACATGCTAGTTTCTGCAGCACACGTGTAATTAAATCCGCTATGGGTTAAATTACAGGTTTGCAAAAATCTTCAAGCACAAAATTGAGAAGATACTCAGAGAAAAGCCTTAGCCAGTGGTTACAGAAGTAGAAGCAAGGAATAGGTGTTCTATCCAGAAAAAAAACAAGGGCAAGATTAATAGGTTTCTCTTTTAAATGATTTTATTGTTGTAACCATAAAGAAAACATTTGTTAGTTCTAAACGTTAACTACGCATCACAATTGTATGTAACTGATAGGTATTTTCATCTACTTACACGTCATATTGTAATCATTTCATTTCCAGAGTAGTTTGTAAGACAAACAGTATTTATATTGAATAGTGACAACTATACAAGAGGATTTTATGAATCTATGTTTATTGAATGATATTACTAGGTTTCAACTTGTAATTGTTTCAGTATTAATAGCTGGTAAGTTTTGTAAATAATGCTATTGTTTTGAACAATATCTTGATATGTACATAAAATTAAATTCAAGTATACTTAAGATACTGATAGTAAGTTGATAAAATAAATTTATAATTTTACATATCACACCATCTTACTGATGTGATTTATCTGCATTCAGTATTAGTGTTTAAATTTACTCACCATGCTTGATATTTCTTCGGGTCTTTATGTGAAGTCTTGGATGAACTTGTATAAAGCTGAATTGTAAGATTTTGTAGTTGTCTACTGTTCATAGTGCGAAGTACACGAGTCAATAATACGAACTTACTGAGAGTGTTTTGCCCTGGAATTGCACTAGGGAACTGTAATTCAGCACCAATTGCTAAAGCAAGTTCTTCAACAACCACTTCAGTATTGAGATTACTGACTGTCTGAATAGAATTTCCGTGGTTGGCTACAAAAAGTTCAAGGAAAGGTATTTCAGGAGCTTCAAACAACATAGGTCTACCTTTGTAAATTTCCTTTTCATTACTCTTAGGTGAAAATGGACTAAAACTTTCGCTACATTCAGAACTTTCTTTGCTATTGCTATTACTGTACCCTTCAACACTATAGCTACCACTTTCACTGCTAGCCATACTACTGGAACTATAACTTAAATTCTCTTCAGATACAGAGGAAGAACTGTTTAAGCTGTCATAATGTTCATCAATTTCAAATTTGAATGTATTATGCCATGGTTTCTGTGAAGTTGTGTCTGATGCAGGATTGTAATTATAAACCAAATTTTTAATTCTTTTTTCGAACGTGAGACCTCGGGGCATTTTACTTGCAGAGCTGACAGAAGTTAAAGTCAAATTCAGTCTACTTACTACCATACCTTTTTGGTTATTATGAATGAATGGGCTAACAATAATTTTGTTTGTTGTCACAGAGGACTGAATTGTATACATGTTCAAACTACCCGACAGAATAGCTCTGCTGATGGAGAAGCGCTGAAACAAATTTAAAATGTGTTATTTCAGAAAAGTAACTACTTAAATACTAATAGTTTTTCAGAATTAAATATTGTATGTATATATATATATATATATATATTTGGACTAGAATATATATATTTTCATTGGACATATATATATATATATATATATATATATATATATATATATATATATATATATATAGATTTTTTGGACTAGGAGACTGACAGACTTACCTTGGTAAGAGTCCACTCTGTACTCTTGAAATAGAAACACATAAAAGCACTTAAACAATGATATATTTCAACCACACAGTGGTCTTTGTCAATCGAAGAGAAAACAAAAAGAAATATGAGAGAATGAAATAAAATAATTCATTCTATTATTTTATTTCATTCTCTCATATTTCTTTTTGTGTTTTCTCTTCGATTGACAAAGACCACTGTGTGGTTGAAATATATCATTGTTTAAGTGCTTTTATGTGTTTCTATTTCAAGACTACAGAGTGGACTCTTACTAAGGTAAGTCTGTCAGTCTCCTAGTCCAAAAAATCTATATATATATATATATATATATATATATATACTACCTATACCCATAGGCAGTGAGGTAAAAATTACTTACAGACATCAAGTTACCCATGTGGTTACTTGCAGGTTTCCAATTTGTTTCTGCAGTGATACCAAAATGGTAGGCAGCTCGCATATCACAGTTACTGAAGTTCCTGGTCTTTATAACGTCAATAAGATGTCCTTGTCCTTTTAAATGTGCCTGAGGAGCAAGCTGAGGTTGGCTTTGATAGACATCGTCTTGTAGAGGAGAGATAGTATAGAGTGTCTCACATTTTCCTTCTACTGAATCCTTTTAAATTTAAACAGACAATGTTCATTTTATTATATTTATTGAAATAATATAAAATTATTAATAATAATTTGAAAGTTACCTCCATGGTTTTGTAGATCCCGCTAGTACTATTATTCTGTGGACGTTTGTTGAACTTTGATTTCTGTAAGTTTGAAGCCTGGGTGTCTATTTGCAGTAAGCTAGCAATACTTTTAAGAATATTTAGTTCCCATACTGGAATGTCCTTACTCACCACCATATTTTTTACCTAAGCAGATAACATATTATTTCATATTATATATTTAAAATCATCAATTGTATTGAGTTTTTTATGTTTTAAAAATTGGAACTATTTACAGTTGAATAGTATTGGTAAAATATCTAACTTTATTGTACGTTATGAAATGAAAATAAACTTACTACACCATTTTTCAGAATAATTTCAAATGCTGAATTAGTCAAATTCATTGGTTGGTAGTTGAGTTCACTGTCCAACATTGGAGCCCACCATCCTTTTGTTTGGTTAGTGTGTATCTGTGTATTTAGTGCTCTTTTAACCTATATTGAAAAAAAACATGAATTAAGATTTTATGTATGAAATATATTGTATCAATTTTTTTTATATGGAGTGGTACCAAACATAACTGGAATCCTTGGGTTTTTTAGTACATTACGTTCAGTGAACCTTAGTTAATCACTTTAACATTAGTTTATGATTATCCAAACTTTAAATTTTGTAAATTTGTGAAAACTTACTGAGACAGAATGTTTTCGATCGCTATGTGCCGATTTTCATCAGTGTCTTCTGCCACTGGAGCAGTTTGAACGGGATTCTTGTGGAGCATGAACCAATTAAACTCTTTTGCAAGTCTGAACATGTTCTCTACAAATCTCCTATGTCTATGTTCAAATCTGTTGTTGACAATCACTTGAAGTATTCAAATTAAAAAGTGGAAACAAAATATCTTCATAATTTTTAGAATCAATCTTTTTAATTTGCAATCTTTGTTATATTGTAAATTTTTTTTAACACTAATTATATTTTTAAACCTCAGTGAGGTGATTATTGATCTCCATCATGTGGTACCTCCCCCTTTCTGAAGTGTGAAACCTTTGATAAAACTGTGTTTTGTTTAAACGATATTTGTTAAGATCCTCTTTAAGGATGACTACAAGCTTCTGTGGAGGTTTTTTTCCAAAAGTGGGTAAAATTTTACACATATCTTCTGGTGTTTATGATTAACATTATCTATAATTATAGAACACCATTATAAGCATGAATAAAGAACGGTTCACCGCACTCAATACGTTGGATGAGTCTATAGAAACTAGATGATACACTATATCAGTGGTTCCAAACATTCTAGCAACTGAAGGATTTTGAAGATTTTGGCGTATCACTATCACAGGGGCTGGGGAGGGGAGTAGAGTGGAAGAAAGACCTTTCTTACAAGACATTGTAGATCCTAATATTTTACAACACATTTTTTATCAAAAACATGTCCATTATTTATTTTCTTTTATTAAATAAGCAGTAAAACTTTATATTTAACTTCATTCACTTTTACATTAGTTTTCAATAACATTATGACAATAAAATTAAAATAAAACAACCATGGACATTACAGTTTTATTCAATACTAATATCCATTTTTTTTTTTTAACTTGGGGGCGGGTTTTAAACTGCCCGAAGCACTTCTACCTTAAGGTATATTGTACTTACCTCCCTGATCTAGTCAAATAACCCCTTCCCTCTTACCAGGTTTAGGAGTTTCCTGACTAGTGTTTTACCTTCAGCAT
Source organism: Prosapia bicincta (assembly GCA_036971475.1). Lineage (NCBI taxonomy): Eukaryota > Metazoa > Arthropoda > Insecta > Hemiptera > Cercopidae > Prosapia > Prosapia bicincta. The sequence goes on from JBAIZL010000002.1 coordinate 137,016,409, forward strand.
CCACCAGAGCCGTTTCATTACCAAAGAGGTTGAAGCGCCTCTCAGCAAGTACTTCACATCTGTAAATAATGTGTGTGGCAGTCTCCAGTTCCTGCCCGCATAGTCTGCACACTGGTTCATCTTTGTAGATACCCATTTTATGCAGTTGTTTCCTTAGTCCACCGTGTCCCGTGAGTAGACCTGTGGCTATCCTCAATTCCTGCCTAGACAGATAGATGAGACTATTCTGCAGCCCCAAGGAAGGTTTCCTAAGGGTTAGCTTACTGTGTCTCATCCCTTCAGCCCTGATCCAGTGCTCACAGTGTCTTTCAGCCATCTACCTTCGCACTGCTATCTTGACCATGGATTTGGAAATACCTACCGCAGGCTCCGGTCCAATCAGGGGAGTCGAAGACCCCTCCCTGGCCAGCGCATCTGCGGCTTCATTTCCAAGTATTCCCCTATGCCCTGGCACCCAACCTATCTTGATTTGATTGTGCCTTGCCAGGGCTTGTAGGTTATTTAGGCACTCCCTGACTATGGCCGAGGTGACCACATGTCCATTTAGTGCCTTAATTGCTGCCTGACTGTCGGAGAAAATAGCAATCCGGGTCCCGTGTGTTCCCCTTCTCGCTATCTCTCCCAGACAGGCATAAAAATACTAATATCCATACAAAAACATGTTATACGATTTGTACAAACATCCAAAAGTAGGTAAAAATCAACAAAGGTCAATGTATTTTTTGACTAATGCAAAGCTTGTTGCTCTTTCCCTGTGAGTAAACATTCAATTGCAGGAGTAATTATACTTAATTTTATTTGAGAGTCCTCTTCAACACTTGTTAGTTTATTTCTATATTTGTTTTTTATATACAACATTTCAGAAAATCCACTCTCACACAAGTAACTTGTGACAAATGGCATAAAAAACAACATAGCTTTCCGGAAGAGCATCGGATACTCGAATATACACCCGATCCAGAAGTCTGTTGATGATATATCTTTAAAAACATCTATCATAGACCTGTCTTCTGTTAGATTGATAAATTTTTCCTGCAGTTTCAACTCAATTTGTCAGCTTCCTGAAGGAGTATTTCTGATCCAGTCAAGTTAGGAATAATCTTTGAAGAAGTATTTAATTTGTTTTACTACACTCTACACTAATAGAGAGCGTATTTGTAGAAGCATGAATTGGTCTGTGATCTGTCAGTAACCTTAAACACATTTAATAGTTTTTAATAGACATTAAATAAAGTTTAAGTAAAGGAATATTTATTGAAACTTCCTTGAGGAGCCTCCAGGTGCAGAATTATATCAACAAACACATCTGGCTTTGGAGGTATATCATTTTCTTTTAAAAATGACGAGAGTTTAGTAAATGCTGAGACATTCATCTCCTGTATTTGAAAACATAAAAAGACTAACTTTTTCTTAAAAGAGTTAATTTTGTCAATGGCTGTGAAGGGTGTTGTATTTGTTCTCTGGAGACTCATGTTCAGCGTGTTGAGTCTATCAAAGATATACTAGATATACTAAACTTGACAACCATTCTTCATCACAGAACAAGTATTTCATCTCACTATTATTTTAGTTAGAAGCATTAAAACTTCGGACCTCAGTTCGAAGAGATGGGTGAAAATTTTCCCACCAGATCTCACTTTTGTGTGCTAGAGATGAGGTTTGAACTTGCCACCGAAATCATCACTCTTCAATGAGAACAATCTTGAATTAAGAGCCCACCTCTTTATGAAGTTAATAACTTTCACTGCATCTGATAAAACGGAGGTCAGATTTTCCAGTATGCCTTTGGCAGCTAATGCTTCCCGGAGGATTACACAATGTGTACTTCAGCATTCAGGACCAACTTTATTTTTACTGCTAGTTCTGTCAATTTTCTTGACATAACTTTTGCTCCATCTGTGCATAAACCAATACACTTTGACCAAGGAATGCCTATTTTGAGCATATAATCATTAATCATGTCAAAATTGAGTTCCACTGTAGTGTTAAATTCAAGTGGTTTGTAAAACAAAAACTCTTCTACAACATCTTCATGATAATTAAATCATACAAATACAAGTAGCTGTGCCTTGTCGTTGCTTTTGTCTACTTGAAGTACAAAATATGTGTATTCTTGAAATTTCAAACACAGTTGTTCTTCAATATTGGAAGACATTTTAGTAATTCGCCTTTTCACAGTGTTGTTTGACAATGGTATTTTTTAAATTTCTTTGGCTGCTTTTTCTCCTAACACAGCTTGGACCATACTCACAGTGGCCAGCTGTAAAAGGGTCTCACCTATTGTGTGACGCTTTCCATCTTTTGCAAGGTTTATTATGTTAGTATCAGTATTTACAAAGCTTGCCATACAATTATTTTCTTTCTTGAAAGAAGTAGATCACATTTTAAAAAATCCAATCAGCTTACCAACCAAATCAGAGTGCTTGTGTTTTTGGTGGCACATCAGTAGAGAAGGTGTTACCCCTTAGCTCAAAAACATTTCAAAACAAAAATACGGAGAAAAATGGGATTGTGCTGGATTTTACAATAAAACCAAAATGTAAGTAGATTTATCGTAATTACAATTGGCCTGCGGTTTAGGTTTTATAACAATATCTTTTGAAATCACACAGTTTACCAGAAACCACTTCATAGTTTATTATGGGAGTAGAACAAAATCACACGCAACAGCTAGTGATGCTTAACACAACATGATAACGTTATATCTATCGCCCTAATGACCAATGTTTTCGAAGTTGTCAAACATTCACACTTCTGGATTCAAATTGACATTCGCGGTACTAGTGGAACGGTACAGGTTGGTGGGATGAGGCCATGTAATGCATACCATCTGAAATCTTCTCACGTACCACAGGTTGGGTACCCTTGCACTATAGATTACAAATACTAATAGCTCAAGTCATAGCTACATCTACGTAACCACACACAATATGGATTCCAGTTGTTTTAGGGCCTTTACGCACACTGGTAATTCAATATTTTGTTCAAAGGTGGATCTAGGAATTTTTTAAAGATAGCCTATTTATTTTACTTCATGAAAAATTTAAGCATATTTTTATGTTTAACAAACACCACTTTACACTGCACAATGACTGATAAAAGTGTTTCGTTTTGAAATTACTCGCAGAATCATTAAGTTGATTATATTATTACAACAGTTCAACTGTACACTATAGGGCCTTTAAAGTTGAGTTTGCAGTAAAATTGTTTAATAAGTAATAACAGAGTAATGCACGTACTTATCTTGTAACAGGAATTAAAGTACCAAACTAAATTGTATCTCTGAAAAGCATTATTTTCTATTGTTTATTTTGGTGGATCTATCCTAAAATGCATGCTGTATTTAAGGTTACCTTCTTTTAGCTTTTTACTGGAGATTTCTTTTGAAAAATCTGTGCTCTTAGAAAAGGCATTCATCCAGCGGCTGGATATGCCAATGATCCAATAATATATGTTGTAACAAAATACAAAATGACCTTAAATAATGTGTCTGTTTTACTTTACCTGGACGTTCAAAGTCTTTTGACATCTTAAATGGATTTCAACATCTGCTTTAAACAATATTCCGGTCCACTGGTTTGAAACTTGATTCAAAGCTACTAATGTGCGTCCTTCCAGTTGATATTTGTAAGTTGTACTATTTTTCCAAGCTGAAAAAAGGCAGCCAATCAATCACTTTCAGAGATATCCATAATATACTAAACAGCTAATTAGGCTGTTGTATATTTGCAACTTATTCCAAATGAACTTTTCATTAGTGCAGTGTTTTATAAAGCTTAATAGCAAATATATTTGTTAAAAATAAACAAACTAGGAATTATGTATATATATATATATATATATATATATATATATATATATATATATATATATATATATATATATATAAAACTACATATATATACACATATATATAAAATAACTTTGCAACACTATTTTCTTGTATTCACTATTTGTACTTAAACAAGACTCTTACTTGGTATTTATGCCAGTTAACTTTCAAAGATCGGTAGTATCTCCACGGAAGCATCACTTACTGGGGATTGTAGTAGACTCAACCTCCAGTCTACTACAACCCTCGCTCAGTGATGCTCGATAATGGTGATACTACCAATCCTGGAAAGTTAACTCGCATAAATACTAAGTAAGATTCTTGTTCAAGTACATATGGTGAAAGTGATATATATATATATATATATATATATATATATATATATATATATATATATATATATATATTAAATATGGTGATATGTTTTCTTGTAATATATTTAATAAATTAAAAATATTTCAAAAACAAGAATGCTTTTATTGCATATATTATTCAAAGCTTTTCGCTGATAAAATAGTACCAGCATCTTCAGGAAAATAATTATCTAACCTTTGTTAATCAAAGAGTCTTGGAGGAACTTCAGAAGAGGGCAGACATATTGGGAGGACCAAGTGTCAGTAATGTTAATAAGGGGTAAATTTTGTTAATAGAACTTAAAAAAATGTAATTTTTTTATTTGTTTAATTTTAAAAAATGCGACATAAATAATTTAGTAAAGAATTAGGAAAAACAAGTTAGTTATGTGAAAGTGCAGCATTTACTGACAATTTCTTTGCTATAAATTATCTTTTTTTTTTGTAAAATACTTATTCATTGTAAAATACAGCACAAACTTCGAAACAATCTGGAAGCATGTGGGAAATACTATAGACTTTGGACACAAAAGAATTTCTTCATTATTCAATAACCTATTCATTGTAAAATACTGCAAAATCTTCGAACGATCTATAAATACATGGGAAAATCTTTAGATTTTGAACACAAAAGAATGGCGACTATGTACTCTGTGTAATATTTACCATCCAGATAGTTGCAAATATTTAATGTAGTATACAGCACAATACACAGGAAAAAACTGTAAACCTACGGCAATGCTAATCTGAGAGAAATGTTAGAACGTACATATACAGGAATGCTCCTGCTGGCCATAGCGCGATCTCATGTACTAGTGCATGAATCCTAACCAAAGGGTTAATGTGTGCATGAAAGTTTCATGTTGTATTTGCCTGGAAATAATTATTATTATATCAAACACTAGGCAGAGGTCAGTCATAGACTTACAAATATTGTATTAGTATTATATTTCCCAGTTTTTTACTGAAGATAGTACCTTTAGACTATATATTGCTACAACCTTTGGTTTTGTAATTATAAACAATTCTATAAATTTTGATTACAGCCAGTCAATCAACAATTCAAAGGTAAAATTTTGGCTCACACGATCGAGAAGGCTATAAGTCACATCCTGTATACTGTAACCTAAACATCTGTATACTAATAAAATACCAAAAGATATCATCTCTCATGGTTTACATTTTGAAATATCATTGACTCTTATTTCATATCAAAAGTCGTAGTGTGAGAACCATTGAGTTTCTCATATTTTTCAAAGTTAATATTTGTTTGCATTTCAAAAATCCATGCTTTTATACAAAGAACTAGACTATACAACTCCTAAAAATGGTATTTGTTGATTCCATCTTCATGTGAGCTACTAGTTATCACTAAACACTTTTAAAAGTTTATAAACTTGCCTATAGTAGCACTTACTTTATTTGTTAAAGACGGCCTTTTCGGGAGACTAGACCTTACAATTAAACAAACAGACAAACAAACACATAAATTCAACACATACCGAAAACCCACTAGTACCAATACAACCATTCACAGTTCCTCAAACCACTCACACCAACATAAACTAGCTGCTTACAACACCATGATATATCGCCTGCTTAAAACACCGTTAGACAAAGAGCACTACCAGGAGTTAAACACCATAAAACATATAGCACAAAATAATGGATACAACCCAACCATGATTGACAAATTATACAACCGCCTAAAAAATAAACCTAATAACCCAAATACAAACACACAACAGGGCAATCCCATAAAATACTTATCAATACTATACAGATCATCCAAAACCCACAATCTAACCAACACACTACGAAAATACAACTAAAAAATAGCTTACTCCACACACAACACTCTCAATAAACAATTTAAACCCAACAACAAAATCGACAACATTTACAACGCTACTGGAGTTTACAAACTAACTTGCAGTTTGTGCTCCAGTTTTTACATAGGCCAGATAGGGAGGTCATTCTACACATGTTACCAAGAACATATAAAAGCACTAAAAAACAATAACTACCAATCAAACTTCGCCGATCATCTCAACTCCACAAAACATGACTACATAGACATAACAACTAACCTACAAATTCTTCATAAACAACACAGAAATAACCAACGTTACACAACTGAACAATACGAAATATACAGACACTTTAAACTACACCCTACACACATACTCAATACACAATTACATTTTAATTCACACACACTTTTTGACATCATAATTCCTAATACTCACAAAATACACCCACACCACCACAATATCCCACCCCCACCCTAACACCCTAACCTACGTAAACCTTGAGATCAGTTATGGTCTGAGTTGACAATGGGACACATCTCCCGAAACGGCCGTCCTCAACAAATAAAGTAAGTGCTACTATAGGCAAGCTTATAAACATTTAAGAGTGTTTAGTAAAAATGGTGTAAATAAATTATTATTGCATTTTTCCCTTAATAACTTCACAATTATGATTTTTTTAAAAGCTATTTTTATTCACTTACCATTTTGAGAATTATATTTATAAATATAATACCATCATATTGTAAAAACTACTGAAACAGAATATATACGTACATATATTTCATATAAAAGCTGTAAATATTATTGAACATTTATAGTTACATTAGACCAGGGGTCTCCAAAATTTTCAGTCTTGGGGCTATACTAATAACTTCAGTGAATTGCAAGATCCAACATCGTTTTAATTTTCCCATTAGTATATCGATAAATTCTAGAGCTAGACTGGTCGCTGAGTACATGCTCTGAGCTAGTATAGGCTTGTTAAATTCACTGGTTGAATCACTATTGCGCTGTACTATATTGTTACAACCACAACACCCGCTGGTTACACATGGAAGTATAACAGAAAAATTTGAAATGCATATTGAAATTGCAGCAATCTATCTACATTTAAAAACTCAATACTGAACAAGAGGGTGCAGCTTATGCCAGCTTTTGTATGGCCCTTGAAATCTCAAAACGTGGAAAATCATTGACCGATGTAAAAATAATCAAAGCATGCGTTTTGCAGTAGTCAAAGAATTGTGCCTCAAAAACATAAATTTATTTTAAGCTGTCAGTTTGTCAGCAAGCACTGTAACTCAAAGGCTAGAAGCAATTACAGAAAATATTTCAAATCACCTGTCTGACCAAAATGAAGATCTTGAGTGGTTTTCTCTGGCTTTGGATGAGTCAATGAATGTGTGAGATACTGCTCAGGTATACATTTTTATTTATGGAGTAGATACAAGGTGTGAAGTGTATGAAGAACTTCTTGATATTGGTAGTAGGCCTATTCATAAGACATAACTACTGGTGATGATATTTATGAGGAAGTTGAAAATTCTATTAATAAAAAAAAACTTTTGATCGAAAAACTTAAAATATATTATAACTGATGGAGCCAAAAACAAGTGTGGTAAAAATAAAGTAGTGGTCCCTCTCATGTCAAAGGGTGTAGAAAAATGGTGGTTCAAAATAGTTAGTCTTAAATAATATCATTCATCAATAGTCTCTGTGCAGAAAATGTTTGAATATGTCTAAAGTTCTAAAACCAGTCACATCGATTGTTAATTTCATTAGACCCACTTGGCTGAATCACAGAGAATTCCGTGAGTTTACTGGATAGATTGGAGAAACTGATTTACCATATGGTATCATACTGCCGTAGCTGGCTTAAGTCCTCCAGCGTACGACTAAGTTGTTTGAGCTTCGAGCAGTGACCCGACATTTGTTGAATGAAAAGCATCATAGATCAATCGAATTACAAAATAGCAAGTGGCTGTGAGAGTTAGCATTCTAGATATGATTTTACAAAACATATGAATGAACTGAATTTGAGGTTGCAAGGAAAAAAAGCAGCTGTATGATTTATACACTTAGTATCAAATCTTTCCGGCAGAAAATAATACTGTTTCAAACACAATTGCATAGAAGTTGTTTCACAAATTTTACAACATTTTAAATAATTCAGCCACAATACTGAAATTCAATATCCTGTGGATTATGCAGTCAAATCTTTGAATGCTTTCAATATAAATTTGTATACTCGTTTCTCAGACTTTGATGTCATTTTGATTAAAATTAAGATTTCTCAAAATCTCTTTGATACCGACATTAAAACCCTATCTCCAGAAATTATTGATCTACAGTGCAGTGATGTATTTAAGGACAAATATCAAAACTCATCTTTGTTGGAATTTTATAAGAGTCTTCTACTGGGACAATTTGATAATTTACATAAATTGGCACATGAGCAATTTTTGGTACTACTTACTTGTGTGAGAAAACATTCTCCAAAAATGAATATTAACAGATCTAAGTTTAATTGATGAGCATCTTAAATCTCTTTTAATAATTGTTACAAGTAATATTGGTCCACAATTACAAAGTATTGTCAGTAGAAAATCACACAACATAAATCACATTAGTGTTATATTGTTATAATGTGTGTGTGTATATATATATATATATATATATATATATATATATATATATATATATATATATATATAGGAATTTTTTGGACTTGATAGGAGACTGACAGACTTACCTAAAGGCAATAGTCCAAAACTGCAATCTCTTGGAAATAAGCACATATAAAACACATAAAACACTTAATACACTTTTATTTGAAATATTTCGATCAACATGATCTTCTTCAGTCAAGAAAGAGAAAAAACAAAACAAAAGATTCTTTTTTTCTCTTTTTTCTCTTTCTTGACTGAAGAAGATCATGTTGATCGAAATATTTCAAATAAAAGTGTATTAAGTGTTTTATATGTGCTTATTTCCAAGAGATTGCAGTTTTGGACTATTGCCTTTAGGTAAGTCTGTCAGTCTCCTATCAAGTCCAAAAAATTCCTAAATAAGCTTTAAGCTCTACTAGAACTAACCTAAATATATATATATATATATATATATATATATATATATATATATATATATATATGTATGTATGTATGTATGTATATATGCCCTATATCGCAGTGGTGCTTGTTCAGAGCCAACATTTTCTGCTTGTTTTTAAGGCCAAGTTTGTGCTCCTCAAGCCTATCTGGGATATGTCTGTTTGTTTGGCCAATGTACGATTTAAACGTATGCGCTGTAAATGCCATGGTTTTCCATGAAGATCTTATTTTTGCCGTTACCAAGAACCTTGTCGGTTGCTTGGTTTTGCTATATGGATGAGGTCTTTATGATTTGGCAACATGGTAGCACAGAACTTGATAGTTCCTTACGTACCTCAACTCTCGCTACTCCAGGATATTTTTCACTTTGGAACTAGAAAGTGATGGCTGCTTGCCGTTTCTGGACGTCTTGGTTAGGGAGGGTCAGAATGGTTGTGTACACCATTCGGTCTACAGAAAACCGACTCACACCAATAGATATCTTAACGCTGAGTCACATCACCACCCATCTCAAATCCAGGCTATCACTGACACGCTCTTCTCTCGGTCTCACAAGTTCATGGACATCCATTTGTGGAACCATGAACTCATTACTATGAAAGAGGTGCTTAGAAGCAATAGCTATAAGGAGTATGCCATTGATAAAGCGTTACACCGCCAAAGTGTCCTTCCGGTTGATGTGGACGAATGGGAGACTGAGAAAACTGGTACTGTTTTCCTGCCTTTTATTTGAGGAACCGCTGATAGGATTGGCAGACTCTTTAGGAGACATGGTATACGTTCTGTCTACAAACCTAACATCACCATCGACAAGCTTCTTGGTAACGCCAAAGATAAGATCTTCTTGGAAAACCAAGGCGTTTACAGTGTTTCTTGTGGAGTTTGTAAGAAATTGTACATTGGCCAAACGAACAGACGTATCTCAGCTAGGCTTGAAGCACAAACTTGGCCTTAAGAACAAACAAAAAACGATGGATCTGTACAAGCACCACTGCGATACAGGGCATACCATTGATTTCCAGCCTTGCCGACAGATTGCTCAAGTGGAAAACTACAGAACTAGAATTGTTCGTGAGGCTGTCGAAATAGAGAAGCAAGGGAGTCTTAACAAACGCGATGATACTTTCAATTTGTGTCGAAATGTGTCATCGATTAATTTTATCGGCAGAAACGTGAACAAAAGGAAAGGTATGTGAGTAATTGTTTGGCTCAGGTGTGTGTAGATTGACGTCAATGGGCAAGGCTTCATTCCTCTATATATAGGAGCAGAGTTTTCTGCGCTCTTCACTCGCTCTTCAACTGTTGTTGGGTTCACCTCGTCAATGCTAGATGCTGAGATTGGAACTGCGATTTTATGCACTGCAGAATGAACGGATGTACTCCAGATAGTAACTATTCATCATATTTTTCCACCCGTGAAGGAATATATATATATATATATATATATATATATATATATATATATATATATATATATATATATATATATATTCTTGACCGAAAGGTGCCTCATCACTCAAGGTAAAATTATTGCACTTAATGGTGGATAAAATTACTTACAATAGTAATATATTAACTTCATATATATATATATATATATTGTAATCCTTAGATGAATTATTTTTCTTGTTGAATATGTATGGTGAAATAAAATAATTTTCATAAACAAGAATATACGAGTATTACTTCACTTTATTGTTGATTGAAGCTTTTCGTTAATTTACATTATTAGCATTTTCAAAATTTATAAATCACTGTCCAGTTATGTGACTAGAGTAAGACTGACTCTAGTCTTACTCTAGTCACATAACTGGACAGTGATTTATAAATTTTGAAAATGCTAATAATGTAGATTTATAAATTTTGAAAATGCTAATAATGTAAATTAGCGAAAAGCTTCAATCAACAATAAAGTGAAGTAATACTCGTATATTCTTGTTTATGAAAATTATTTTATTTCACCACACACACACACACACATATATATATATATATATATATATATATATATATATATATATATATATATATAAATAATGCTATTTTGATTCACTTCAAATATTTGTTTGTTATTCTGCTCATATTAAACTTTTTGCGTTAACAAAACTGATAACTGATAAAACAGTTATAAAACAGTTGTTTTTTTCCAGCTTATCACAACAATAAGCCACTAGCTGTTGCACGGCGTAGTTTGGAGACCCCTGCTTTAGACAGTGCTAGTCGTGTTGAAAGTTAGGGTTGGAGTAAACGTGGAAGTACCTTTCTCTCTACAGTCATTCTTAAATTCTTAACATCAAATTCAACCACATTCTTAAATTAAGCCTCTCTTGAAAGACAACACTTTGTATAGTACTTGTTTTCGTTAAAACGTTTATCCAAAATCATTTGCACTTATAGTTCCTGACATTGCCTGTACTGGCAAGGCCAGCATTATCAACAGAAGAGGGGGAAAGAATTCTGAAATTTTGCTTTCTGACAAAGAAAAACTGAATAAATGCTCTGCAAAATGAAGGACTTTTTATTGGTTTATATTCTGCCAGATGTATGATTAAGCCATCCTAAAGATAAATCTCTTAACATGAAAATAAAGAATTTTCCCTTCTTGACTCTTGAATTCAGACTTTTTAAAATTAATAAACATTAGTAAGTCAAATGCTATTTCATATTTTTAGAAACTACAGTGATTTTAATTCAGAGAGCTGATAAAATATCAAACTGCAGAAAATCGTCCATGTAAAAGCTATATCGTTCAGTTGTTCAGGTCAATTTTGCCAACAAAATAACTTAATTTCACAAATCTAATAGTTTAGTTAGACCAAAAGTTTTTGTCAACCAAATTATCACCATTTTATTCTTTCATCAGTCTCTTGCATGTCTGAAAAAGTTACAATAATGACATATTGTGATACATTTTTTAAAGTTTTCATGCTAGCAGTTAGTGTTTAGAAATGACAAATTTTTTTCTCAACATAAACTTTATTTTTCTGAGTTATGTAGAGAATAAAAGGAAAATTTGGAGAGATTTTATAGGAGTGTTTATGACAAAATTATACAACACAAGAAAAATAAAATTTAAGCATCTTTATGTTGAATTTTAGTTTGGCTTATCATTAACTCTCCACCATAACTAAAGGCATTGATGGAAAGCATTACATTCTGTTCCACGTTACTATAGAAAATCGTAGATGCATACTGTACTTTTTATGACAGTAACAGATAGAGGAATATGCCAAAACATAATTCACAATTTGTTTTACTAATGGAGAAGGAAAAGGTTGATGTAAAAAAATACTTGCTCATTACTTCATATTATGTATTAATATTAAAAGAAAGGTTTTATTATAAATAAATATATATATATATATATAGATTTTTTGGACTAGGAGACTGACAGACTTACCTTGGTAAGAGTCCACTCTGTACTCTTGAAATAGAAACACATAAAAGCACTTAAACAATGATATATTTCAACCACACAGTGGTCTTTGTCAATCGAAGAGAAAACACAAAAAGAAATATGAGTGTTTTTTTTTTTTTTTTTTTTATTTCATTCTCTCATATTTCTCTTTGTGTTTTCTCTTCGATTGACAAAGACCACTGTGTGGTTGAAATATATCATTGTTTAAGTGCTTTTATGTGTTTCTATTTCAAGACTACAGAGTGGACTCTTACCAAGGTAAGTCTGTCAGTCTCCTAGTCCAAAAAATCTAAATAATCTTTACCAACCAAAACTAACCTAAATATATATATATATATATATATATATATATATATATATATATATATATATATTTATATATATATATATATATATATATATATATATATATATATATATATATATATATATATATATATACTCACCATTTTCATTGCTCCTGACAGTGGCCCCTGCAACAAAAATATCCTTTATTTTAAAGTATATTAATAGCACAAATAAAAGTGTTATGTAAAAGTAGAATTTGGGCTCTAACCTTTAGCTACATGTATCACAATACTGAGTACCATACCTCCTGAAATTTCAAACAGTACATTGATTTTAAGCTAAATTTCCAGTTATGTTTTAGGTTTTCATAAAGCTGAGAGCAGACTATGAAGGAGCAAAATTGTGCACACTGCAACAGTTAACCATACATTGCCACCTTACCAAGATAATCTTTTCAATTCCTACTCTTGTCTCTGTTGATGACCATCTAACCACCACATAGCCAACCATGCAAAATATGTTACCTGACATACCTTAAAAAATCACCTATGTTATGTCAAATAGGACCTGATAGTGGAATTCTCCATGGTTTTCTTATAAAACTAACTAGTATTTTTGCTAGCTCATTTTATATATCTTTGTTGATCCCTTCAGTAGTATGTATTATCATTATTCTTAGAGACTTACACAATAACAGACAAACGATTCAACGTTTTCTGACATCAACTAACCTCACAATGAACCAATGAATTGAGAGTGAGACCAATTGAGAGTGTCTACATGAAAGCCTACATCACGGGCACCAGTAAAGCACGTACATTACACAGGTGTTTATGCACGCTCTCCTCACTCAACATGTTAAAAAGGACTTTTAACCAGAATTATAAAAAAGAAAACAGACTCCAATCGTCTTCACTGCCTCATATAGAAGGTACTCAGCCACTATGTCAGGTGGAAACTATAACATTAACTCAGCGTGAGTATGTATTTGGGAAGCGGTATCTCTTGAACAGTTTTACATGTGTCACCTTGTTAAAAGAAGAACATCTCTTCAGATCCCATCTTGTTAGAACAAATTGATTCTTGAATCACTGCATTGTTAAAACACAAACACCAAATAATACATTACATTATTCTAGAACCTTCCATATTGTTAGTGGTGGCGGTCAAAATATTACTTAAGATTTACAACACTAAAATTAGAATGCCTAAATCACCAAGATCTGAAAAATTAAAAGTTAATTGAAGAAGATGAAACATATTCCAAACTAAAATGTATATATATATATATATATATATATATATATATATATATATATATATATATATACACAGTCGAACCTCTGTATAACAAAGTCGATTAATCAGAGAAAAAATTCGTTGTAGAGAGGTATTCATTATTGGGAGGTTGTGTTGTCAAAAATGCTCCCACCTCATCTTACTGATCTTACCGCATTACGCATACCGAACTACTTGCGGTAATAGAAGGGATACAGTTTAATATCGCGAGCGTAGTCAGTGTAGGCCCAATAGGCTAATGTTAATATAGGATAATGTTTTATAATGTCTCAATTTATTTGAAATTCAAGTTGTTAAAAACGTTTTATTGAGAGCCGCTGCTTGAATGCGGCTTATTTTGTCAATGTGTGTTTTGGCTGCAGTTCCCCAAACTTCACAGCAATAGGTAGCTTTGGAGTGTACAAAGGCTAGGTAAAATGATCTTAGTGTTGTTGTTTCTGCACCCCAGTTGCAACTGGCCACTACCTTGAACGCATTCAGCCGCGATGTGCACTTCTCCAAAACATAGTCCACTTGCTTTGCCCAACGTAATTTTGAATCCAACACTACTCACAACAAATTTGGGTTGAAGTTAAATTTCACGGGATATCTTGTATTCGTAACTGCGGTATGTAGTTTGCCAGATTATTTCTTCTCGTGAAAAAAGAGCACTCTGTCTTGTCCAGAGATATTTCAAGTGACCACTTTCCACACCATTCCATTATCTTGTGTAGAGCTAGTTGAACCAAATCTATCGTCTTCATCCAATGCCCAGATCGTGCAGTCATGCGAATGTACAGCTGGACACCCAGGAGGGAGCCGGACCGAAAAATCGTGAAGTGCGATAATAAAGAGGGTTGGGCAAATAATTCCACCTTGGGGAATGCCATTTGCAACAATGTGATTTGATGAGATGGTTCCATTGACGTCCACCTGAATGCACCTGTTTTCCAGGTAAGATACAATTTATTTCAACATTTTGCTCCTTATGCCAAGCTTCATGCACTGGAGGATAACCATAGCATGCGGAATTTTGTCAAAAGCTGCTTCGTAGTCGATCATCACCGCAATCGTAGCCTTCTTCCGTTCGAAACCTTCGTAAATTTGGTCTGTGAAATATAGCAATGCATCTGCTGTGCTCCTCTGACGCCGGAAACCAAATTGGAGATTGCTCAGTTTATCATCGTTTTCGTTTATCATACAATATTTCCATAATATGTTTAGCTAAAGTATAAGGGCAATCATTTTGGCAGTTTACAGTCTTGAAGTTGAAAAAAATCTGATTTGAATCCATAATATTAGTTATAAAAAAAATAAGTTAGACAAATAAAGACAAAAACTCCTTTCAGGTCTGTTTAGGCAAACATTAAGAACACGCCTAGAGAGCAAACAAACAAAATCAAATTCAAAGCCACAGAAATCGTTTTATATTTAAACGACTAGATACACAACAATGCTGTGAAAGAAATTTCGGTATCAAGATTCAGCAACATAAAAGTAGATATGAAAACAAACTTGGAAAGTAAGGGAAAACAATTATGAGAAGAACGATTGAATGAACTATAACATTAATTTATTATAAATAAGTCATTTCCATTATTTCACAAATTATGAGAAAATAACACTATTTCCTGAATAAAATATAATTTGTATATAAAAAGGCAAACCTGTTTCAAAAGAGTAAACATGTTTTAAATTAAATATTATTACATTTTTTAGTAATTGTATTTTAAACAATCAAAAATAAATTAAACCAAAAATCTCAGAACTTACCAAAACAAGATAGTATTAAGAAAATCCACATCCTGATACAATATAAAGACAAGAGTCACATTATATGCAGTTCAAGCTATTATTTTATTAAATATGTATTTCTAAATAAGCGAGTTCAGCATATTTTTTGAAGTTGATAGCAGCCCACATGCTGAACTCTTGACTTATCATTTAGATAATGACTCTTTACTTCTAGACATGTTTTTGTCTAATGAGGTCTAGTTTTCTATTCTAGTGTTGGAAAAATAATTATTTAATTATATAATAATTAATCATATTGTAGAAGAAAAATTAGAACCCTTGTCAGATATATTACTTACTGGTTTATATTCAATGGTAGCTTTTAGCATACCCTGTCAGTAGTTCTAGATGTTTAAGGTGAGAATGAAAACAACTATGTATCCAGCAACTGTTTTCGTAAAAGAATTCAGTTATTCTCTCTCCCCAAAGCAAACCCATCATTCTCTGATCTTTCTTCTTATTTTTTTCTACTTTACCTCTACATTTGATTATGTTAACCCCAAATACCAACTGATTTCTTTTTTATTTCAACTATTCCGTTAAATACATTCTTGAGCATGCTGATTCTTTTTCTATTGACAATTTTTAATGTTTATCATTCTACACCTATTGTTTATAACAGGTTTCATTTCTCATTTTACTCACTCCCTTCATTCATTTCCAGTTACATTTTGTATGTATTCCCTTCATTCATTTCCAGTTACATTTTGTATGCATTCCCTTCATTCATTTCCAGTTACATTTTGTATGCATTCCCTTCATTCATTTCCAGTTACATTTTGTATGCACTCCCTTCATTCATTTCCAGTTACATTTTGTATGCATTCCCTTCATTCATTTCCAGTTACATTTTGTATGCATTCCCTTCATTCATTTCCAGTTACATTTTGTATGCATTCCCTTCATTCATTTCCAGTTACATTTTGTATGCACCTTCTTGGAGAGGATTACAGATAGAAGGGTGGTTTAGCCATCAGGATTAAGTAAGATATCTACTTAAGATGGTGTTGGAATCTACCTATCGTATTTACTTACAATTTAATGTAATGGAAACACTTACAATTCAAACTTAGTCACACTATAACGGTCCCAACACATGGAAACGTATAACAGAAGAAATTTAAAATATAAAAAATTATAATTTTGAATAATTTTAAAAAATTAATTCAAACGTTTTTCTCAACCTAAAACCCAGAAGAAAAGTTATTTTGAGAAAGACGCGATGTAATTTCCCAGCATCAAAGGTCGTGTTTAATTATGTCAAACACAAATTTTCATGTAGAAACATCGTCAACATTTCATTGTGATGAGCAGAAGAAATCTGAGAAAATTCCAAGATATGGTAAAAATCGTTTAAGCTAACCAAAAGGAGACTACAGGAATTGAACTGAAAACAAATAATTTGTTCATAAAGATGAGAGTGGGGAAATTGGAGCACCAGCTGTCATACGATGTGAAGCAATTTCTGATTGGTTGTAATAAGTACAGAGTAAGGGATATCAAAAAGCTGCTAGCTTAAGGGACACTAAGGTTAGGGCAATCTGGAACTAAATGGTAGACATGCAAGATGTCAAGCTCAAAATAGTTTTTAAAAACTGTGAGTGATTAGGAGAAATTGTGTAGCTAAAAACTAGTGGTGACACCAAAATGGAGAATTCGTGTTTTCTCGAAGTGTGTTTTAGAAGTAGTACCCCTAAAATTGAAAATTTAACATTCGTGTTCAAAATGCCTTCTGATTCCAAAGTTTAAAAAAATACATGTCGCTTATTGTTGCATAAATGCTAAATTATAAAATGAAGTTTAAAAGTTAAATAAAATTTTAGTATAGTAAAATTTATAAAGTAAAGGTAAAATGTGAGAATAACGAACTTTTAATAAAAGACTTTTTAAAATTTTATTAAAACCCAATCTGATTAAAACATCAAGAAAGAAGACAAAAAAAACATCCTTTGCAGCCAAATCAAAAAGGATCTACACTGAGCGAGAGTGAGGTGGAGATTCTACACCATGACCAAAGACTGATCCAGGAGAAGATTCCCGTGAAAGTGAACTGGCAAAAGAATTAGCACTGTCTTTGCCTATCTTTAAACATTTAAATTTTGATTAAATAATTTTATTTTATATTTAAAAATTTTTAAATAAACTTTGAGAAGTAGACTTTTAAAGTTGCTTGATGTAATCATCTTGAATTCACTGATTAAACTACATTTGAAAAGTATTTTACTAAGTGAAGAGGTAATTGCTTACTTTCTGACGTGTTTCAAAACATTCAAGAGCTAACCCTCTTGGCATCGTTTTACGTACAAAGGCTGTAACGAAATGGATTTATGACAGTGGAAGGGTGGGGTATTTTGGTTGTGTGTCATGTAATGGAAGAGGCTGTTGGCTTCAAAATGTGTGTGATTATTTAATATGTTTTCTTTATCCATTGTGTAGTATTTGTATATCTCGTATTTTTTTATAAAGTTGTTAGTTTTTTACTTTGTTTGATTATGTGGAGAACGTTTAAATTAGTATGTATGTCCGTGTAGCTGGATTTTGGGTTTGTTTGGTTTCTTTGGCTAATATGTTCTTCGAAGCGTGTATAGAATGACCTACCAGTTTGGCCGATGTAATAGCTGGGACAATTGTTACATTTTAATTTGTAAATACCAGACAGTTTGAATTTCTCTGTTTGTTTTTGAAAAGGTTGTATGTGCTGTCTTAAAGTGTTTGTTGTTTTGTAAGATATTTGGTAATGAAGTTTTTTGAATGTGGAGGCTATTATGTGTGTGTTTTTGTTGTGGTAGGTGAGAGATATGTATTTGTTGTTTTTCGTGTGGTTTGTCTGCGTGGCCCTTTGATGATGTTTATGTTTAATTTTCCTGAGTATGTTGTCTATGAGTGTATGTTGGTAGCAGTTTTGTTGAGCGATGTATTTTATTGTATTGTGTTCTTCGTCGTTGTCTTTCTGTAGCATTGGTATACTGATTAGGCGGTGTAACATATAATTAAATGCAGCATGTTTGTGTTGTGTGGAGTGATTAGATGTATTATGTATGACAGGATCGATAGTTGTTGGTTTTCTGTATATTTTGAAATTGAGTTTGGTGTTGTGTTTGGTGATGGTAAGGTATAGAAAGTTTATTTTATTGTTTTCTTCTAATTCGAGGGTAAATATGAAGTTTTGGTGTAGGGTATTAACATAATTGTGTAGTTGTTTGATTTGCCGTTTGTTGCCATTGTATAATATTAAAATATCAGAGGGTTAGCTTTGTAAAAGGAACGAATGTTTTGAAACACGTCAGCAAGTAAGCCATTACCAATTCACTTAGTTAAGTACTTTTTAATTATAGTTATAATATGGTGTTATACATTTTTGAATATGCTGTTGCAGTTGATTATTTTGTACATCACACTATTTATATAAATTTGACATTCAACGGTACCTCTTGTAGCGTGGAAACCAAAAGCTTGGAATTTTATTTTCCATGTTCTCTTTGGTTTACAAATATTTTATGTACCATCACAAATTTTGACAAAAAGGCCTTAAGACACTTCATTCTTCAGATTGTTTGATTTTTTTTTTGTTTGTGGTTAATGTTGTGTTGACCTTTTTCATTTCCACGCACAGATTATCAATCTGTTTTCTTTTGATTTTTTGCTAATTTATCTATCTTGCAACTGCTAATTGTAGTGCCAGTTCAAAATGGACCTTGCACACTTGGACTTTGAAATCTTCCCTCTAAGTTAAATTTCTTTCTGGGGTAATAGTTTCCATTCCTACTGGAAATTCTGGGGTATAATTTTCACCATTGAAACCGTTTTGATGTCAGGTTTCCTTTTAAACTTTCAACAAAAATGTATGGCCATTTTGAAGGTTAATTTTCTTTTTATGGCAGTGTAATTGTAATATCACCGTTTTGAAACAGTATTCTCTATCCTTAAATTTCCCAGGACTGTTTTTGTTTCTGACAGTTTTAACTATTTTATGTTACTCAAAATGGCTTTACTTTAAAATTATGATTTTTAATCTATTTTAATTTATAATTTTGCTAAATTACTGTTTTAATACATGAAATTATGCTTTGTTAATTTATAATAATTATATATAAATGATTTTATGATACTATTTTCAGTTCAAGAAAATTTTATTTGTAACATTGGATTTAAGATTTATTTTTAGTACATAACTAACTTTGGGAGGCCAGCATAGTTGATCATTTAGCACTACCCAGGTGACATGTACAGCTTAAAGTATGCTGAGAACTCGATCAACTTTGTCACAATGATAATACAGGTAGTGCAATTATACAGAATGTAAAAAAAGAATTTTAAATTGTAAAAAACAATGTAATTAATATTGTAATGCAGTGGATCCCGTCTCATATGGGAGTACAGGGAATGAGGCCGCAGATGAACTTGTAAAGAGAGGGACTAAAATTTTTCAAAAACCATCCAAAGTTCTATCACTGCAAACAAGAATAAAAAGTATTAAAACATCTTACCAACAAGGCTAATGATGGAGGAAAGGTTGAAGGACAGGTCCTATAATGTGTTTGAAGCGAATGGAACACTCCCGAGAAAAACATCTATTGCTAATGTTCGAGTCAGCGCTCGAAGTTTGAACTTGCTTCTGATCTATATATTTAACCCGACCAGCTGTACCGTGACGTATTGGTCACGTGATCTCTGACCCACTAATCGATATTGGAACAAGTATTGATTTTCTGGATGAACGCTCCGCACCCCCCTCCCCTCATTATTTTACGTACTTCTTTTCCGTTTCAACACATAGTGAGAAGTGTTTTGTCCCTCGAATAGAGCAGTCTCGTGCTAAACCGTGCCGCTTAATCCGCATGGGTTTTGTTTCAGACAATTTAAAGTACCGCATTCGTTCATTAATATGTGCGTAAAGCTCGGACCGTGTTGATGAACATTTTGAACTATATTTTCGCCGTTTCGTTAAAGTGTCGCTCGATTTCGCCGGTTGTGCAACCTTAGTGCGTAGACTCGCGGCAAGAACTTAAGTGCTTTGTAAGTTAAACTTTTATTTGTTACTCATGACTTAAATTGAGTTTTTAGTTACGTTACCGCCTTCAAGACTTCTATGCTGCCTAAGACGACCACAGTACTGTGGAGACTTCAACCTCGCTCCTTCAAACGTTGCTTCACTTCTTACCTAGGGTAAGTGAGTAGCTAAGGAATATTTAGAATTTGTATTTTATGTTCAGGTTAAATTCAGTGTCGTCGTGCCGTTATTTCTAAATTACTAGATTTGATTAGAGCAATTATTAAACTTTCTATGTTAATGGTGATTCATGATTGCGCAACCGTAAGTAACCTAGTAGACAATGCTTTGCCGCCACGCGTTTCATTTCAACCTTTTGGTCTCTACACAGACCAAACAGCTAACTTCAGACTGGCCACAGGGCACGACTGTCTCGCCGGACTTCTCAGCAGAATGAAAATATTAGAATCTAACAGGTGCACAATATGTCGATGCCAAGGACAAGAACCACCTCCTGGTCTGCAGTGGACTAGAAGAAAGACAACAATGAAGGGACTTACCTGAATTGTATTTGGAGGCAAGATCTCGAATGGCGTAAGCCAAGTGAGAGCTATTGGAAGAAGAGGTTTTTAGTACATAACTAAATGTACAGATAGTCTCTTATTTTGTTGAACATGAAACACAAATACTTTTGTTCAAATAAATTTCTAAAATTTATTTTTACCCAAATTTAATATTAGTAATCTGAGATCCTACTCGTAACTGATACAAAATGTTAATATCATTAAACTTATTATTGCTTCATGCATTTATTTATTTTTTTAACCCCCAATTTATATATTTTTTTAAATTAAGTTTTAAAAATTATTATATAAAAATCTATTCTTTATGATAAGAAAATTATTATTTACAGTGGGGTGTGGTGGGGCACCAATATTTTTTAGTAGACAGAAAGTGTACCAAGGGACTGATCTTTCTTTAAGATTTTATTATATTGTTTAAAATGTTGTTAATATGAAAAACAACGCTGCTAGTGTTAAAAATAAAAGAAGCATTTGATCTCAAAAGATTTAGAAAAGTTACAAAGAGTTTTATGAATACATCTTTGATATTATGTCTGTTTGGTTTTCAATCACACTCTTAACTCTTGTGAGTTGTGGAGAAAATATTTTCTGAATGTTAAAACAAATGACAACCAAATCATTTGTTAGGAAAGAATAAAGAACTTCCTCTTGACTTTATATTGGTTAACTTTGTGAAAGTGTTTGACAAAGAGAACATTACTGAGCGCTTGAACGATAATGCAAATGAACTGAGATTTAAAGGCATGGTAGATAAGCAGACTATAACTTTAAATCACTATAAACTTTAATCTATTAGATCTCTGTCATTTTATTTATGGCTAGTTATAAATTTGATATTACTTATAGTCATAATCTTATTAGATAAATCATTTATTATTGTGTTATTTCTTTCTCAAAATATTTTAAAGAAATAATAAAAATACATAATAAATGTTACACTAACATTATGCATGTCTGTGATTTGTAGTTATATGACCATGCATTCCACCGTTTAATGTCACTATATACTTGGAAATTTAAAATTGAATACTTATTAATTATTTCACTTGGCAAAAAACCCCTGCTCACTGATATTTCAGAGCAGACGAGTTTCACACTTGGTCTGTGTATTATTCAATACTGTGAGTCAAACAAACAAGACTGATTGATCAGGTGTGTTATGTTTATGTGAATCTGTGGATTGGTATTCTGTGACATGTTTTGAGAGTAGTATTTTATCATATGTTGAAATATAGTCTTCAATGGTTAGTGTGTTTTATCATTTATTACGTGTTATAACTAATTTTAGTGGTGTATAGGTATTTCAAAATTTTCTGTTGTGTTCAGTTTATTGCTTTTTTTATTAAGTATTAAATTTCTAGGTTTTTATCAATGTTGGTGTTTTAAAATAAAATTGTAGATAAAATAAATATTTTGATTTACAAAATATATATTTCCCACAAAAAAATTTTAAAGCATTTTACAGTTTTAATCCCATGAGAAGAAATAAACACTATTCTGTATATATTACAAATTTATATTTTGATTTAAAATTTTTTTTAATAATTTTTCGACTAATGAAATAATTTTTCAAAATTGTCTAAAATTAAAAGTTGAACTTAACTCCAGTAACAGAAAGATCTGTTTTGAATTAATATCTAAATTAAATAGTTGCCAAAGTTGTTCAACAATGAAATATCTTTTTTTCCTATTAAATTAGATATTAAAGAAAGAGGGGAAAGTAGTACAACTGTATTAAGATGAAACAAATTGATCCTTTGAAAACGGTTTTTCATTTATTTACATAGGTACTAAGATATTTACAAATTTAGACATTAAATTTTAATCAAGGTGTGAAGTAATGTCGTTTAGGAGAATCTACGTGTCTGGTGAGAGCTTTGTTGTTCAAAGACTGACTCATCAAAGTAAGGATCATTTGAAAGACACTGAGTTTGTGAAGCACGGGATTTTAAGTTCTTTGATGGTCCTTGGCAACTATTGTCAGCAACAGCGTAGGTAGCAGCAAATAAGAAGGGGTTTTGAATAATACAATCTTTTGCTGTAGTAAAATCAGTGATTGATTCACCGTCGAAGTTACCACACAAACCACGCACTTGAGATCGGAAGTTGCTCTTTGCCTGGAAGAAGTCAAGAATAACTAACTATATTATCCATATACAAGGTATGATTTTTCTATATTCCATTTTTTTTCAAATTGAGTGGAAAAATGTAAATTGAATTTTGTCTTTTAAAGTTTAAATTCAACCATAAGTAATTATTTTGTAATTAAGTGAATACCTGAGAACTTACTCCGGCCACCACCAGTAGAAGTTCAGTTGGTAAATGCAACGATTGTTTTGAAACTTGTCAGCAGGTAAGTTCTAACGTATTCACTTAGTTATGCAATAAATATTTATATTTAAATTAGTAAATTCAAGATGATTAAAACATGCAACTTTAGCTTAAATTAAGCTAAAACACTTGAACTTATATTGATATGGTTCACTTGCCAAAAGTAACACTTAATTTTTTTATTATTGAGGACAGGCATTTCGAGAGATATATCTTATTCTCAACTCTCATTACAGTTGACAATGGTATAGAATACATTTCTCGAAATGCTCATCCTCAAAAATCAATAAAGTAAGTGCTATTATAGGGAAGTGTAACATCAACATATGTTTAGGTATTTTAGTGTAAAACTAGTAGCTCAAGTGAAGGCGGAAAAAAATAATATTTAAATTAGGGTTCTAGGTTTACTTTATAAACCATTCTAAGAAAATTTAAAATATTGTACTGTGTAAAATATCATTCTTACCAGGATTTTAACTCCAGTTCCATCATACTGCACTTCAAGATCATGTTGAGGAGCAAAGATTCTTATTGCACCACTTGGAAGAGCATAGTATTGCACAAAGGCTTCACCACTTGCATCATATGCCTCTTCAAAGTCATTGCTCGAAACTGACACTTGATGGCCATTTATTTGCATATTACCTGCAGGACGGCTAGAGGAGGAAGAAGATCTGGAAGAAGACTCTGAAGGTCTTAGACTGATTACATTGTCTTCAAGGACAATCATTACATCCTGTACAAAAACAAAAATATATACATTATACAATTTTAAAAATAGTTTAGAATTGTAGTGAAAGTTAGAAATAAGTAAAAAAAATAATTACCTTTTGCTCAGACGAGCTGCTATCTCTGACTAGAACAGATATTTCTCCATTGTTCTCAGAACTGTGTGATTGGTGTCTGCTTTGGTAATATTGTGGCGTGTCCTGGAACATTGCATGCCAGCACTTCCCAAGCTTGATTGGGTATGTTCTATTGTCAAATGTTTCTGCGTAGGTGTTGTCGACCACACAAGATGCTACATTAAAAAAAGGTTAAATTTTAATAGACAGTTTGTTGTATATTATAGTATCTTATTTTAAAATATTCCATGTTAACCTTTTCAGGATTATGCATAGTTGTAAAAGTTTTTATAGAAGATAGAATTCATCTTTTTGGAAATTGACCAAAACGAATAATCAACAACATAATGACTTTTGACATTTTTCAATTGTAAGGCTATAAAGTAGATTTTATTCCAGAATGCCAAGTATAGTCTATATTAACTTCAATACGCGTTCTACTCTTATTCACATGCAACTGTTAATTCCTCAAAGTAAATGATTAGTTGCTAAGTGTTTTAATGACTTGGGCACTGATGGGTTATATTATTGCTGTTTCTAATGATCTTTGTTTTTCTTACTGCTAAAACTTGCACATGACATAGAAAGGAAAGTTCACAATGACATCATCATTCTAATTTCATCTAACCTTCACAAAAAAAAGAAAAATATCCTAATAAATATTTTATGTGTGTATTACATTTAAAAACACAAGAAATTATGAAAAAAAACAAGTTTTATAAGTACTCACAGTGAGAAAGAAAGTATGAATATAGCTCTTATAGGTTATTTCTGTTTATATCGATCTTTATTTTGAGAACTTCCATATAAAAAAAAGTTGTTAAATAATCTCTGGTTTGTAATTATTTTACAAACTAATAAACAGGTTTTAACTTATTACACTTTTGCTATTACTTGCGACCAGATTTTTTGTTAACTAAAGGTTGTTAAATTGTTAACTTTCACTTGGAGGAAACGTTTTCGTCTTACG
Source organism: Prosapia bicincta (assembly GCA_036971475.1). Taxonomy (NCBI): domain Eukaryota; kingdom Metazoa; phylum Arthropoda; class Insecta; order Hemiptera; family Cercopidae; genus Prosapia; species Prosapia bicincta. The sequence continues at coordinate 137,042,016 of JBAIZL010000002.1, forward strand.
ACTTCTTCAGCCATGTATGTCTGTGTATGTTTGTTGCGTGTCTTGTAAATGCGTAGCATAGCTGGATTATGGGTTTTGGTTGTTTATGCATTGATGTAAACTTAAACCCAAAATCCAGCTATGCAATACATTTACAAAACACACAACACACATACATGGACATCATACTAATTTAAATATTATCCACATATTAAACCAAAGTAAAGAACTTACAACTGTAGAAAAATATGAAATATTCAAACACATAGATAAAGAAAATATATTAATTGACGACACACACTTTGAAGTTAACACCATGTCCTATTACATATTAAACAGCCAACTTAACCCACCCCCACTACCGACGCTGTCAGTAGAGGCTTAGCTTCATAAAAGGAATGATCGTTTCAAAATGTGTGAGCAAGTAAGCTCTTAAGTGTTCACTTGGTTAAATATTAGTTAATTACAGTTTAATCAGTGAATACAAGATGATTTCAACAAGAAACTTTAATAATTATAAACGCTTAGCTATAAATTAAGATGGATACACAATCTTTATGTACATTTTCCTAACACAGTTAGCATCGGGAGGTTGACTGAACAGTTTAGTAGCTAAATGTTCATAAAGGTTGTGTCACTATCTTAATTTGTAGATAAAGATTTATAAATGTCTATTTACTAAACTAATTGTAAGAAAATTATTGTGTGATAATGTAAATTGTTTGAAATACCATAAATTAATGTTGGAATTATGGTACATATATAAAATCAGAATAACTTACCTTCATATTGCTTTTTCGTTGCAATTTGTAGAACTGATTGAATTGTAGAGTATTCTGGATGATACACAATTAAAGGACGGAGATATCTGTTTATTTTCATGTTACTAAATTGCGCAGACAACATTGGTGTGAATACAGAAACATTTACATGTCCGAGATTTGGTGAAACATTCATTTCGAAATCTACTTGTTTAGAAGGATTGTTGGAGCTAATCAAATCTTCACTATGATACGGATAGGCAATGTGTCTTAAATAACTGTATAACTTGTATGTAGCATTTTTAACTGACTCTGGGATCTGAAACAAAATCACGACCCAAAATTTACTTTTATTTATATCTAAAACTTGAATCTAAATTATAGCAAATACATAATGTTAAAGTGAAACATTTAAATAATACTATACCTTCTCATACTGGGCAGAAAATTTGGCGTAGTTAAGTACATTAGATTGAGATGTCATGTTCCTGCATGCATATTGCAAGGTGTTGCCTTCTTGCATTTGTTTCTTGCATAAATGTGCTAAGGGAAAATTTTCAAGATATTGTTTCCGTTCTTGACTCTCTGTCAGCTTACCCTGTAACAGATTAATTAGTTATTGATTTGAGCGCTCCTTTTTATATAATTTATTTCTAATTTCAACATAATATCTAAGACTTTCGGAATTGGGAAATTTGTGGTCTACTTTAGAGACTTAAAAAGGTGAGTATTTTTACAGCCATTGAAGGAAATTAATTACCATACATAGTATCAAAACTGAATTTAGGATTAGAAACAAGTTGGGATTAATGCATTCAGTCTAAGTTTACACTTAGTGGATTCATGTTTAAGACACTTAATAATGTTACTGAGTATAGGTCAGACCATAGCCATTAATTTCATAGCGTTATGCAGAATATTAATATTTCACAATGTTTTTAAAGTCATATCTGTTCATTTTCAGTCAGCTGTACTGCAGTAAACAAAATAATTCTGAAATACAGCACAGTCACTAATTTGACACATAATTCTTTGGTGTTTTCTAGAAACTAAATACGAGAGCCGTTTTTTTTTTCAACCTCCAGTGGGCCATAAATAAAAGACAAGTGAATAGAACAAAAATTTTTTATTACCAAAATGTATGTACACTTATGCTTATTTCTCAACATAATCACCCTGAAGATTGAGGCATTTGTCATACCTGTGGACAAGCTTTCCAATACCCTCTTCATAAAATGTTGCCGCAAGTAAATTTAAATGAGTCTTGACCGTGTCTTGAAGTTCCTCAGTAGTCGGAAAGTGCTGACCTCCAAGCCATTTCTTCAATTCAGGAAAAAGATGGAAGTCGCTCGGTGCTAGGTCGGGACTGTAAGGTGGGTGGTCGAAAATTTCCCACTTAAATTGTTCAAGAAGTTGTTGGGTTACACCTGCAGTGTAAGGGCGGGCGTTGTCATGCAGCAGAACAATTCCTGATTTCAGCATGCCTCTTCTTTTGTTCTGAATGGCTCGCCGCAAACGTCGTAAAGTTTGGCAATAAACAGCTGCATTAATTGTGGTCCCAGGCTGCATGAACTCCACAAGCAACGGACCTTTTTGGTCCCAAAAGACCGTAGCCATAACTTTTCGGTTGCTGAAAGTTTGCTTGAATTTTTTGGGTTTATTCGGTGAATTTGTGTGCATCCATTGTTGAGATTGTTGCTTTGTTTCGGGTGTGTCATGAAGAATCCAGGTCTCATCTCCGGTTACAATTGATTTTAAAAAATCTACTCCTTCATTGCGATAACGTTTAAGGAATGTCAACGCTGAAGCCATTCGGCGAGTTTTGTGGGTGTCACTCAACATCTTTGGCACCCAGCGAGCACAAATCTTTTTGTAGCCTAAATGTTCAGAAACAATAGAGTACAGAGAAGATCTCGACACTTCTGGAAATTCCAAAGACAAAGCACTTATTGTGAATCTACGGTTTTCTTTAACCACTTTGTCAACTCGTTCAACAAGATCGTCTGTAGCGACAGACTTGCGTCCTTGACCTCCTTCATCATGCACGTCGGTTAGGCCAGTTTTAAACTTACGACACCATTCCCGCACAACACCTTCACTCATAATGTTTTCTCCGTAAACACGGCACATTCTCCGATGGATTTCTGCTGCACTATTCCCTTCTGCTTGCAAGAAACGAATAACACTTCTCAACTCACATTTGGCGGGAGAATTAATAGACGCGGCCATGTTTACCCGACTGCAGCTAAGCGCAAACTGGCTACTTGAACTCGGGAGTGACAAAAGTTGTAGTGGGGAAGATGCGCGATCGACTGCTGCGCACAGGGCCGGTCTGTGACCTATCTAGCCATCATGGCGTGCGATCGGAGGTTGAAAAAAAAAACAGCCCTCGTATATAACAATTAATAAATATCAACACTAACTCACACTCAATCATTTGTCTCTCAAAAGTATTTAAATGATGAAGGCATTATCATCATTAAGAATGGCTAACAAAATATCTAAACTATAATTATAAGATATTTTAGCACAACGTCATCTGAATTATAGTGTAGATGTATAAGGTAATCTCCCATATGATATTGGCTTGGTCTTTAAAATGTGATTGAGAAATAATTCATGAGGTAATGTTCCTTATTATTCAATTACTATCTGTGTTCACAAGTGAAGCCCAAAAGTTTTCCTGTTATTAAATTAGCTTATTTATAATGGTTTTTTGTTATCATAATTATTAGGTTTCTAAGACCTTAAATGTTCATTGTGTCATAAAATCATACCCGTTTAGTTTTCATTTGAATATTTTGTCTGTTTTTTGGATGTGTAGAAAACTGGAGCAAATTATTATTTATTGTTAATTTGTCAAGTACACCTGTTTTAGTACTAAGCGATGTACTGCACGTGCAAGAAAAATATGCAAATTAAAATGCTGTTCCCTCATTTCAGTTATAGAACAATTAATTCTAACCTTAATTGTAATTTTTGCTGCAGAACCATGGTTGCATTTCTCTCCCATACTAATCTGTGCTTTAACATAGGATGTAGGGTTAGCACTCATTGCCTTTGCAAAGTTCATTAAAGGTACACTTGGGACAGTTGCTGAAGCAGCCAAGCAGATCTGAAAAATAGAAGAAGATAGTAGCATTCAGTTTGTATTCTTAATCTTAATCTAGAGTGTTATTAGTTGTCTTTAGTCTACACTGTACCTGGTAGGGTTTGCTATTGGAGTTTGTCTGTGCTGGAGATTTGTCAACAAATAAGAGTGCTTTAGCCTTAGGAGATATATAACTTGAAGCTGTAGCAAAAGTGGCAACATAACGAGCTGTGGTTTGTCCTTGGAATTCTGCACTGAGATCAACAATCATTGCTGTGCTATCTGAAATAAGTAGATAAAGAAACAAGTTATAAGTAATGGAATGTTAGGGAAACAAGAAAAGCTATTATCTAAGTACATCTTTTACATATGCTAAGCTTACTCTTGATTCCAGAAGACACAGTATTGTAAAATTGTTGCTGTCTCTTTTGTGAATCAGGAGAAGTGGATGAGGGTTCAGCCATAGAGCTTGAAACAGAATCAGGACTTGCTTCTTCATTTTGTGAATCATACTGGTGACTACTCTTTTGAGATCCTTCATAACTATAGAAATATGTATCATTTCCTGCAAATAGAAAGAGAAAGTATTATACGTCACATGCTAAAACATTGTATATATACATACATACACACACACACACACACACACATTTATATATATATATATATATATATATATATATATATATATATATATATATATAGTTTTACTACAGTACATATAATTTGAACACATTTATACCAAATAAATAGAAGCACAATAATAAGGTTCAATCTAACAACAATGTAGAATTAATACATACATTTTTTAAAGTTAGTTTTTAATCGTTTTACGATTAGATCTTCTAGAATCTTTTAGATTTGATTTATATGACCTGGTTAGTTGAGTATACATATTTATTATTGGATACATTTCTTTGTACTATAATTTTGACTTATATATATATATATATATATATATATATATATATATATATATATAAGAAAATTATTCATATACGATAATAGCATCAAATAATGATACCTTGTATTACAGTGCAAACTGTTGAATACATAGAAGTTTTATTATCAAATTACTCTTTAAAAACTCCTATACAATTGTTTGTCATAAATATACACCATTCATCGTAAGATGTGGTTACAAGAATAAATGCTCAAGTTTGAATTTCTTTCCTTTCATGTGTCCACTTGTGTAAGTATCGATTGTCAATTTTTTCTCCATTTCACATTTTAAATAGCTTTAATACTCATGGGATTTTTGTTTTGTTTTGTCTATATTTGAACTTTCAACTGTTGTTATTGAACAGAACCTAAAATTCTAATATGAATATTATGGAAAAAGAACTACATTCAAAAGAAATTCTGTGTGTGTGTGTGTGTGTGTGTGTGTGTGTGTGTGTATGTATGTTTGTGTGTGTAATAAACTAATACAGTAAATAAAATTGTGTTTCATTAATAGGAAGAAGCCTGAAAACGACTGTATTGAAATACAACTAACTCAAGAACATTTTAGAAATAATTTACCTAAAAATTATTTTCTAAAATGAGTTACATACGTTAATATGGTAACATATTTATTCATCAATAATTGTGGTTATTAATAAAAATTTAGTCAATTTTTTCAGAAAAATGAAAAGTTTGTTTCATAATAACAACTACCCCAATAAAGAACAAATGGTAAAGTTATTTGTTTATAAAGACTAACAGAGATTGGGTTATGAGTGATATTGTCTTTATTCAAATGTGTAGCTATTGACACCGGTAAGAATGTAATGGTATAAATCTATAGTAAAGGATTTAGAGCTAGCTCCAATACCACCATTATTATGTCTTTATTTTGTTAAAAGCATAATGTTAATGAGAGTTGCTATAATATTTACATTTTGTTTATTTTTATACTCACTATAAGCAGCAGTTAGGGTTACTTGTTTTGCAGTAGATTTGTGCGGGTTGTAAGCTACAGTAATGTTGTTTCTATTTATAGACTGCTCAGCCCATGCAAAGGTCAAAGCTGAGACATAATCGTGTCTCTTCATTGCGTTGGCGAATGAAGGGAAGTCGATAAACTTTTGATCACTGCTGTATTTCATGTCAAAAGCAAATCCAGTGCTGTCTTGGCCAACTGTCATCTTCATCTGAAAGAGAAAGCATATACTTTTACAGCATTATTGTTATTTTTATTTTATATAGACAGTAAGAAATTACTTGAGTTGTTATACCTGTCTAGGCTGTCTAACGTAGAGAATGTTACGTTTATTAATAACTTCATCTGGATTTTTAACCATATTATTGACATTGTATTTGTTGGTATAAGGTGTAGTACTGTATTCGAACAAATTTTGTTCATCTTGACGATTCAAAGGTTTCAAAGTAGCTTCTACTTTATTGTTGATGTTGTCCATGTTGACTTGTGTACGAAGAGGCAAATTTACTTGTATATTCTTCTCAAGACCAGCAACATATGCACGCTGATTGTATGGTGTGAGGAATCCCATCTTTGATTGAGTTTTTGAAGAGTATCTGATAACATTGACAAACAAAAGTTTTTAGTATCAAAAATATATTTATGAATAGAACAGAATTTTGAGCAAAGAGGCCATGTTACAAATTATTTTACCAATATAAAAATGGTTTTATTTTTGAAAAATAATTTAAAAGTAAGTTAAGGAATACGGATATGGGGCTAAATCTGATAATTCATATTTGTTGATTCCATCTTCACGTAAGCTACTAGTTTTCACTAAAAAATTATAAATATTTATAAACTTGCCTATAGTAGCACTTTCTTATATTTGTTGAGGACTGCCGTTTCAGGAGATGTGTCCCATTGTCAACTCAGACCGTAACTGATCTCAAGGTTTACATAGGTTAGGGTGTTTGGGTGTGGATGTATTTTGTGAGTATTAGGAGTTATGATGTCAAAATGTGTGTGTGAGTTGTAATGTTATTGTGTATTGAGTATGTGTGTAGGGTGTAGTTTGAAGTGTCTGTATATTTCGTATCGTTCGTTTGTGAAGCGTTGGTTATTTCTGTGTTGTTTATGAAGAATTTGTAGGTTAGATGTTATGTCTATGTAGTCGTGTTTTGTAGAGTTGAGATGATTAGCGAAGTTTGATTGGTAGTTATTGTTTGTTAGTGCTTTTATATGTTCTTGGTAGCGTGTGTAGAAGGACCTCCCTGGCTGGCCTATGTAAAAACTGGGGCACGAACTGCAAATTAGTTTGTAAACTCCAGTGGCGTTATAAATCAAAATGTAGTCGATTTTGTTGTTTGGTATAAATTCTTTATTGAAAGTGTTGTGTGTGGAGTAAGCTATTTTGTAGTTGTATTTTCGTAGTGTGTTGGTTAGATTGTAGGTTGTGGCTGATCTGTATGGTATTGATAAGTATTTTATGGGATTGTCCTGTTGTGTGTTTGTATTTGGGTTATTAGATTTATTTTTTAGGTGGTTGTATAATTTGTCAATCATTGTTGGGTTGTATCCGTTAGTTTGTGCTATATGTTTTATGGTGTTTAACTCCTGGTAGTGTTCTTCTTTGTCTGGTGTTTTAAGCAGGCAATATATCATGTTGTAAGCGGCTAGTTTATTTATGTTGGTGTGGGTGGTTTGAGGAGCAATATCCCACCTCCACCCTAATACCCTAACCTATGTAAACCTTGAGATCAGTTACGGTCTGAGTTGACAATGGGACACATCTCCCGAAACAGCCGCCCTCAAGAAATATAAGTAAGTGCTACTATAGGCAAGTTTATAAATATTTATAATTGTTTAGTGTTAATTTATTTATTTCAATTTAAGGAATGAATATTTAGCAATCACTAATGAGTTTAAAATAATCAATAGAAACATGGCTCAAGTCTTGGACTTGTTTATCCCAAATGTATTCGTTCAAAACATGTGATTTTGTTACCATCCTTTTTATATTATTACGTAAAATAAACATTGTTTTATTATTTCTGTTTTCTTAAAATTTCTTCTATTGCATCAGAGTCAATTCACCACAACATTTGTGTAAGTTACAAATGTTGTGAGTTATGCTTTAACTTGAGAACGGCAGTTTTTGTGAATACTTCAATGTCTAAATTTTTGAACTCTTAATTCAAGGGTTCAAAATATTTAAATGTAAAATTTCCTAGTTGAAATCTATTTAGTAGTAAATAGTTGCATGATTGTTCACATCAAATTTGTGATATTAATTAATTTTCGAGTTCATGTGTGACCAGTTTTATTTGTAATTTTTACGTTTAAATGTAATAATTGTGCACTTACAAATGCCACACCGACTAAATAATAATGAAATAGAAAATGGAGAGTAGTGTTTAATTATATTGTTTATATCCTAGTAGTGATGATAGTAAATTACATTTACAGTAGCTTTACATTAAAAATATCTTGTGTTTAAAAAATATATCGTTACACACAATCTCCTATTAGCCTTACACAATCCTTACACACAACCGTCCTATTTAAAATTGAATTTTGTTTACTTTGTATGTCTCAAAACAAAGAACAGTATATATTTTTTACGATTTTTTCATGATCCTACCAACGACTTTAGAAAAGCATAACATTTAACAATCTTCTAAATCAATCATCATTAATTTTCTTCTCATAAAATAACCTTGAAAACGTTAAAGCTTTAAGTTTTAAAAGATGTTTAGTAAATGCTTACACAATCTGAATGTCAGCTGTTGCATTAGCAGTATGAGGAACCTTAACTTCATTTGAACTTTCTCTTGCTAGATTAGGTTTGGTTTGTAATTGGGCTTCACCTCCAATATAGCACAAAGTGGGAGTATTAAGTTGATAGTAAAAGGGGAAACCCATAGCAGTAGGAAAAGCAACTGATAAAGAAAGTTGGTTGAAAAATTTAGTATAATTGAAACTTTCTCCAGAAGCTAGTGCATTAGCAGCTCGTTGAATCCCTGTAAAAAAAAAACAAAATCAGTAAGTTTAAGATGCAATGAAATTTATTGCCAAAGAAATTTCAAGATTTAGAAATAATAGCTTACATTTTGGTATTTTCTCAATGGTGTGGTTGTCGATAGCAAAGAAACGCTTGCCCCCAAGTGCAGATATGAGAAGATTTGCTTCTACTTGTTCTCCTTCTTCAGGCTGGATCTTCAACATCGTGGCAATTCTTTCAGGAGACCACTCAGAGGAATGTTTGGAGGAATATTTTCTTTGGCTATTGGATGAGGAAAAATCACTGTTGAATTGATTGAGGACATGATCAATCAAATCAGATACACTGGAACTCATTGCTGATACCTAAGCACAAGAGTCATTCATTTCAAATTTACTTATTTCGATAAAGCTTATTTCATTGCTGTAATTATAGTATTTTAATTCGTAAATTAAAATAAAAGTGCATCATATTAAATAATAATATAAAGTATTACAAGAAAACTTATTTATAATTTTTTTCTGTCGTTTTATGAATCCAGTAAAAATGTTTTGCAAACTTAAAAAATTCTTTTCTATTATTGTTCATTCAATTAAGCATCTAATTCAAATATTTCAATTTTGTAAATAACTTTGACATTAAAGGCATTTATCACAACCATTGTTCAATATCCTTTTTATAAAATCTTCCTGACAGTGAATTTTATTTATGAATTTATTTTACTTTATCAACAGTATTTATTTTCGAGTATTTTAACACTTAGGATTTATTGTAACAACTTTCTAGTGTGTATTTATGTTACACTTTTGCTATTACTTGCGACCAGACTTTTTGTTAACTAAAAGTTGTTAAATTGTTAACTTCCACCTAGAGGAAACATTTTCGTCTTACGGCTTCTTCAGCCTCTTCAACCAGTAATGGCAAAAGTGTAATAAGTAATTTACAACCAGCTCGTCATGAACAACAACAAGATTTCGATATTTATGTTAGTTAAATATTAACTAATTATGTGGTATGAAGTCTTAAGTAACAAATATACATTTTAAATTTATTCCTGGTATTTGGCTAATAAACCTAAGGTTTAAATTAATACCTACAAATATTAAACCTGTCCATGTTCTTGAGATGTAAAGGCATTTTCTATCCAAGAACTGCCTGAGGTCTTAAGCAAGGACAATATTATCATACTTATACTTAATAAGGTAAAGAGATTTTTAATTTAAACTTGCACATTTTTACAATATCTAAATTTTGCCCGGTTATTGTTATTATTTAAAAATACTAAAATTTGTGTAATTATGTATTACTTATAATGTTTAATTCACATGACCTGTTTCACCCTTTAATAGGCCATATATTATATATTATATTAAATATGGTGATATGTTTTCTTGTAATATAGTTAATAAATTAAAAATATTTCAAACACAAGAATACTTTTAATGAATATATTTATTCAATATTTATTCCTAATATATTTATTTAGGAATAAATATATTCATTAAAAGTATTCTTGTGTTTGAAATATTTTTAATTTATTATTATTATTATTGTTATATATATATATATATATATATATATATATATATATATATATATATATATATTTAGGTTATTTTTGGTTGGTAAAGATTATTTAGATTTTTTGGACTAGGAGACTGACACACTTACCTTGGTAAGGTTCCACACTGTAGTCTTGAAATAGAAACACATAAAAGCACTTAAACTGTTTAAGTGCTTTTATGTGTCTCTATTTCAAGACTACAGTGTGGACTCTTACCAAGGTAAGTCTGTCAGTCTCCTAGTCCAAAAAATCTATATATATATATATATATATAAATATATATACTGATACATATTTCTTCACGGATAGAAAAATATGATGAATAGTTATTATCTGGAGTACATCTGTTCATTCTGCAGTGCATAAAATTGCAGTTCCGATGTTTCGCTAGAATCTCATCTAGCATTCACGAGGTGAACCCAACAACATTTGAAGAGCGAGCCTATATTTGTTGTTGGATTCACCTCGTAAATGTTAGATGAGATTCTAGCAAAATGTCAGAACTGCGATTTTATGCACTGCAGAATGAACGGATGTACTCCAGATAATAACTATTCATCATCATCATATATATATATATATATATATATATATATATATATATATATATATATATATATATAACCTTTTTTATTACTAATATTTAAGTACACTTATGAGTTCTTTTTGACATAATTACTTTGACAGAAAAGGCATTTGCCAATATCCTAAAAATATGCGTAAAGCTTTTCAATATCCTATTCATAAAATTTTGCTAACAATCAATTTTAATGAGTTGTGGCATTATATTGAATGGTCTTGTTAATCTGAAAACATTGAAACTACTTTGGTTAATGGAAAAGATGAAATTTACTCAGTATTGGGTAGGGTTGTATGGCAGGCTATTAAAAATTATTCTTTAAAATCGCCTAAGGAGTTTTAGATTGCATAATCAACAAGCGGTGATCCATGTATTGTCATGAATCAGCTCATTACAGACTGACATCTTAAACTGTGACACTGATGGGGGGGGGGGAGTGCACATACATTGCATATGCTGCTTGCCCGGAAAGAGAACCTTTTATTTTCCAAGAACCCTAAATTCTGAAATTGTTCTGATCCATGAAGATTCTTGTCTTCAAATTTTATGCAATCCAATAGTTCTTTGAGTGTTTTTTATTACACACTATATAGGTGTGACCTAGCGATGGGAGGTTTCCATCTTTTCCCTAAAGTGAAGAAGTATCTAGAAGGAAAGCACTTTCAAACTGAAAATTGCATAAATAGTTTTAATTATGTACAAAGAACATTTTATGAATAGAGTATTGCAAAGCTTGTTCACTGGTACACAAATGGCTCAATAATCAAGGTAATATGTCAAAGATTAAATAGAATATACTTAACTTTTAGTATTAAAATAGTACATTTATGTTTTATAAAATAGTATTTATAAAGTACTTGTCTTATATTTGTCTATCAGAAGTTGAAAAATAACAGCTCAACACATTAATAATAAAATTATTTGTTTTTATATACAAAAATACAAAAAGCTGTTACCAATTCACTTATATTGAGCTTTGATTAAATATTGCATAGTTGTTATCCTCTCATAAGAATACTATTAGAATTGGGTATATTAGTTTTTAAGGAAGTATATATTTTTTACAAATAAATAATTTAAATTCTGGCTTTTATAGTAATATTCATTTTAAAAAGATGAATTGCTATAATTTTATTACACTTTCTATTTAGTGAATTGTCTCCAATCTTTTAGGTAATTTTATAATTTTTACATATGTACTTACTCCCATACTTTGGCGTTTCAGTCCACCCCAGTTGCGGTGAAGCCTATAAAATATATTGCTTGGAAGCAAACTGTCGTCACTTCCAATGTAAGATACCTGTTGGTGATAGGCAAGATTCATTTCTTGGACGTTTTGTGACCTTCTGTAGTTCTTTGAATACTGATATCCCAGATCTTTAGGATTTAAAAATGGAACTGCTGCTTTTGCGTTCATAGCACTGTTAAAAGTGTTCAAACCCATGAGCACCTTGATTATTTAAAGTTTTTCTATATTGATTTTAAAATATCTTATACTACTTACACCATTAAAATGTTAGAAGCAACTAACTGTAAATATAGTGTGATATTTATGTGTATGCAATATACAAATACTTTTGCAGTAATGATTATAGATATTTAAATACAGAAAATGTTGTCCTCTATTGAAAATATGACACGACTCAGCAGTTCACAGTTCAGTTGATTAATATTTCATGTGAGAAATATATAAAAATTAATCCTTTCATTTATATGCTTATATAAAGTTTAAAAATTCTAATAATAATGGAATTTTTGCACTTTCATTTGTAATTATTTAAATTATTACCAGTCCTGTACTTGTCACCAATATCTAACTATCTTTCAAAGCAAAATGAAATGAAGACGAATTTTTTTCATGTTTGTTTTAAATGTGGGGTATTTGGTTGCTATAACTTTTGTATTGAATAATTTTTTCTGAATTATTTCTATTAAACATTTTAAACAAAAAAAAATGCAATAAAATTTCAATACACTGGAAATTAGTATTATAATAGGTTAAATACTTTTCATAGTTTAATACTAGTCAATTATCAGAAATAAAGAGAATAAACAGAAAAACAAAAAACTAGGACAAAACATGTTGAACTCTATAACTTCAATACTTAGCCAACTTTAGCATTTTGAAAAAAACTTAATACATTTATACATAAGCTAAGATATACTAAATTAAGTTTTATGTCAAAACTCACAGTTGTTGGTAACGGCTTGGAAATACGTTCTTGAAAGAAGCTGCAGATTTTATGGACGACTGAACAGCTGAAATAACTTGTTTATTTTGCCCAGCAAGATTAGTGAGCTCAGCCATTGCTTGTAGAGTTTGTACTGGAGGATTGGTTCTCATAATTTCATAAACAGCTGCTACACGAACTTCTGGAAAGTCAGCGCTATTTGAAATGATCTTGAAGAGTATTGGCCTGGCAACCTTGGGGTAAATTTGAGCCATTTTCTTTAGGGATCTGATCATGACTAACCGTTGGAAGTTAGACACTCTATGGCTACCATCTAAGTATGGTTCAAAAGCCCTAAGGATTCGAGGATGGGCCAAGTTACCTAAAGCCCTTGAATAGACTTGTATTTTGTGGCTGTCACCTTGGGATACTGCATTTCTTAGCATCTGTGTAATTTTAGGAATATACTCATTTACCAGAACATGAGCTTTCTTAGGTGTTACTCTTCCAAAAGCATGTACAGGATATCTGTTGTGTGCTGTTTCATTATTTACAAGAACACGTCGTGCTAGCTCTGTAAAGGCCATAATTGAAGAGGCGTTGAGGAAATATTTGTTGTGAACTGCAGAGTCACTTGTGGCCAATTCCTGCAAGTAGAACAATAACTTATTTTACAGACTGTCCTATTAATACAATGAATATATGCTATAATACTTCAATGATTAGTTCTGCAATTTAAAAATTATTGTAACAATTATATCTCAAACAAACTTCATTAGTTTAAAGATTGTTACTTTTCAAACAAACTTACATAGAAAGTATTTAAGTAATCCAAATTAGGATAACGAGCCGCATTGGGAAGAACAGAAATTAGCTGTGCAGCTTCTTCATCTGAGACCTTATTGTTATGAATCATAGCCTTTAGTGTCAACAGTGCAGGTCCTGTTCCAGCTTGTGCTACAGCATCACGGAAAGCACACCTAAAATTATTAATATATGTACTGCAATTTATAAGTTCAACAATATAAACTTTCCTAAATGTAACAACTATTCATTTCTTGTATGAAGATCCCCATGAGGGAAATTTTACCTCTCTTCATATAAGGCTGTAATTGAATAGAGGCATGTTATGGTACATATCAAGAGTAGGACACGTATCTGAAATAGTTAACCTAATACAATACAAGAAGAAATGAGAACTTTTAAGAAAGAATCTATTTTAAATGAGTAACAATTAAAATAGAAACAAAAAATATATTTACTTTTAATTTGACTGGTTAAATATTTAATAGTTAAAATCTTTTTTGCAGAATATAAATCTTTATTTATCAGTTTAGTTGGGTAAAACCCACCATTACAGATATTTCTCAACAGACATGTTTCTCACCTAGTTCAATATTGCAAATAACAGGCAAGAGGATTGTCTCCATACTGACCAAGTGTGAAAGTTCTTCTGAGAAATATAATTAGTAGTGTTTTTTTACCAGGTGATAAAACAAGTAATATTCAAAAACGCCAATTTCAAAAACCCACAAATTGCAAGCTTTTTAAGATTTTACTTATTATTCCGTATTTTTTTAATAATATTCAGATTGTATTAACGGATTGTTTGTAAATTCTCAAAAAATAAGTGATTTTTTTTTTATTTAAAGCAAAATATCATTTTAAAGAACAAAACTTACCATGCTTGGTATTTCTTAGATTGACTTGATGAAGCCTTTGAGGAGCTTTGTGCATAAAGCTGGCTTGTAAGTTTTTGCAGTTGTTGAGCATTCATAGTGCGAAGTACACGAGTCAGTAATGCAAATTTACTCAGAGTATTTTGACCTGGAATTGCACTAGGGAACTGTAGTTCAGCACCAATTGCTGAGGCTAGTTTCTCAGCAACAGATTCAGCATTGACATCACTGGCTGCCTGGATAGAGTTTCCTTGGTTTGCTACAAAAAGTTCAAGGAAAGGTATTTTTGGAGGTTCATTCATCTTTGGTCTATTTTGATAAGATTCTTCTTCGCTACTGCTAGCTGAAGAGGAAGATGAACTTGAACTGTCACTGGAAGCAGAGCTTGAGCTGGAACTAGAGCTAGAGCTGGAGCTAGAACTAGAGCTGGAGTCAGAGCTGGAGTCAGAGCTAGAGTCTGAATATGTAGCATTTTTATGTTTTCCTTGGTGACCAAAGTTTGGAGTAGATTCGTCACTGCTGCTACTGCTACTACTCTCACGCTGTTGGTACTGCTACTGCTGCTGCTGCTGCTGCTGCTGCTGCTGTTGCTACTGTCACTGCTGTCACTAATTTCATTGAAATTATATTTTCCTCTAAAATTTAATTTAGGATGATTGGGCACAGATCTTTGATATCGCTTATTTGGAAATTGATTTGATTTCTTATTTGGATTTTTCTGATATTTAGATTCTTCAGATGAGCTAGAAGAGCTAGAGGAGCTGCTGGAAGATTCACTTGAGTTGGAGCTAGAACTTGAACTGGAACTGGAACCATAATCTGAACTGGAACTGGAACTGGAACTGGAACTGGAACTGGAACTAGAACTTGAGCTATCATAATTAGGGTATTTATCTTTTGAGTGACTATCCCTTCTTTGGTCTGTATTTTTATTTGGTGATGCAGGGTTATACTCGTACACTAGATTATCAATTTTTTGTGGGTTTGAGGGAGAATGTGGTGATCCACTTGCAGTACTCAAGGAAGATAAAGTAAGATTCATCCTGCTCACTACCATTCCTTTCTGATTGTTATGAATGAAGGGGCTTATAGCAATTTTGTTGGTAGTTACAGATGACTGAATAATATATCGGTTCAGTTTACCTGACAGGACGACTCTGCTTACTGAAGAGCGCTGAAAAAATATAACAGATCTAGCATTAGTCAAAAAGGTGAGTAAATATTGTATAAATACCTAAAGTACAATAATAGTATAAATATATATATACATATATACTTATTATATATTTATTATATTGAAAACTATGATAAGGATGGTACGATGGTAAGGAAATTTCTACTTACTGCTAGAAAATTTCCCATCTGATTACTTGCAGGCTCCCAGTTTGTTGCTCCAGTGATACCAAAATGGTAGGCAGCACGTACATCACAGTTACTGAAGTTCCTGGTCTTTACAATATCAATGAGTTGACCTTGTCCTTTTAAATGTGCCTGAGGAGCAAGCTGAGGTTGGCTTTGGTAGACATCATCTTGCAGAGGAGAGATAGTATAGAGTGTCTCACATTCCCCTGCTACTGAATCCTTTATAATGATAGAGATAGGTTAAAATAGATAACATTTATAAATTTTATCTCAATTTTTAATAAAAACTGCCAGAAAATTACCTCCATAGTTTTGTAGATTCCAGTAGGACTATTGTTCTCTGGGAGATTGTTAACTCTGGACTTTTGTAGGTTCTGAGCCTGAGTATCTACTTGGAGTAAGCTGGCAACACCTTTAAGTATGTTTAACTCCCATGTTGGAACATTCTTACTCACAGCCATACTCTGTACCTATAAAGATAGATAAGTTTTAAAATATATAACAAAGATACTATGAAATTTACTTTGTTTTTGAAGTTAACAATTCTTTTAAGTAGATGAGATAAAATTTTATTACAGTTTTATTATTTTTATTGCAAATTTGCAAGAACTTTAAAAATTTAATAGAATTATAAATAAAAATATTATTAAGGAATTTTTTTTGCAATTTTAGATTAGTGTTAATTTTTTATATTGAATAAATAAACTTACAACTCCATTTTTAAAGTTCAATTCAAATGGAGAATCAGACAATGGCATCGATTGGTAGTTGACTTGATTCTCAGGTACAGGAGTCCACCATCCTTTTGTTAGATTAGTGTTTACCTCTGCACTCTGAGCTCTCTTAACCTATTACAAAAAGAAAATTTAATCAATAAATGCATATTATTTTATTTAAAAAAAATATTTTTACATAATCAGAACTTTTGTATTACAGTCTGATTTTGTATTACTGACCACAGCAATATTTTCTTAAAAACATATTATTCTCATGAAATGGAATATGAAGTGTAATGTTTTACCTGTACATTTAAGGTGTTTTCAGATTTTAACTGGAGGATAACATCTGCTTTTATGAGTAATCCTACCCATTGGTTTGCAACCTCGTTCAGAGCTGTTACAGTGCGGCCTTTCAGTTGATATTTGTAAGCTGTTCCACTCTTCCAAGCTTTAAAAAAAACAGACAATCAATTTTAAAAAATACAAAATCTCATAGCTTGGTAAAAATCTATTCTTGATTTACCAACTATTCACTCACCCAATAATTTTGAAATTCCGAAACAGCGTATATGTATATGTAAATTCTGATTTTTTGTAAAACTATGTACTTATTTTAAGAGGGAAGTTTTCAAATAGACACATATGAGGATAAATTTACATTTACATTTACATTTTACGGAGTAACATCATTGACAAATTTAGATGAAATATGCGATGAAAAATTAACCATTGGTTTTTAGAAAATAATCTAAAAATCATAGTTTTATCTAGAGAGGAAATTGGACCTACTGCTGAAGTAAAAATTTAAGGCAAAATACACATCAGAGAATCATCAAATGCCAATGAAGTATATTAAAAAAGGGGGGATATAGTGTTAAGAGAATTAGGGAATAGCAGAAGTAGCAGAAGAGAATAGCATACTTTATTACAAAGTGTTAGAAGCCTAACTTAAGTAAAAATATACCCCCCAAATAATAAAAAATGTTTTATATCAGACTTTTTTGTAGAAATGAGACAGAAAGTGGATCTGGTCAAATTAAATCAAATTTCTGAAAAGTAAGAGAAGATAGATGTTTAAATCCAATTAGGGATGAGGAGTTGGACAAAAATTGAGTGAGGAGTTGTGAAACGAAAAGACAAAAAGAAAAGATTCATATGGTACATGCATAAGAAAGGAACAAAGAATAGAGGAAGTGCTAAAGGATGTGTGGCATTGAAATTATGAAAACAAAAAGAACAACAAGGTTTGTTTTTTCATTCTAATTAAGCCAGTAAATTTCATAAAACTAAAAAGGCCCTATTTTTATGTGCCAATTTTATAACATTCACTAAATTATTTTAAAATTATTGTGTTATATTTAATACAATTGTAAATGTACAACTTTTGGCACCATTTTCATTACATTTCATCAATTTTTTAAAAAGTTCAACTTTAATATCTATTAATTTATTAATCACTTTAACAATAGTTTATGATTATCTGAACTTTAAATTTTGTAAATTTGTAAAAACTTACTGAGACAGAATGTTTTCCATCGCTACTAATTAAGATTCACCGAACATAATGGACTACAAATTTCAAGTATTAATTTATTTTTTAATTATTATTATTAAAATTTTGTGAAGTGTAAAATTAAAGTATTACTAAAGCCTACACTTTAAAATTTTTTACCGAAACCTTGTTGCTGTTCATGACGAGCTGGTTGTTAATTACTTATTACACTTTTGCTCCAAGTGTAAATGTACTTAAAAACGTTTTCTCTAAGTGTAAGTTAACAATTTAACAACCTTTAGTTAGCAAAAGTGTAATAAATATTTTACAACTTGCCTATAGTAGTACTTACTTATGTTTGTTGAAGATGTCCGTTTCGGGAGATGTGTCCCATTGTCAACTCAGACCGTAACTATGTCCTCAACAAATAGTAAGTGCTATTATAGGCAAGTTGTAAAATATTTAAAAGTGTTTTAGTGAAAACTTGTAGCTCACATGAAGATGGTCTCAACAAATATAAAGTATAACATATAATTATTGTTATTATTATGTCACTGCTACCTGTGTTATACCTTGGACCCCAGACAGTCACTTCTAACTGTCAACAGACTTTGCAAAAGTTATAACAAATCAATTAATCAAATTACTATTGAAGCAAACTGTTTATTTCATATCAAAGATATTATGAATTTAGCTTTAAATGCACTTTTGTACCTAATTATTCTATTTTTTAACCGACTTCAAAAAAGGAGGAGGTTCTGTATTCAATCAGTATCATTCCACGATAACTTTGGAAGTATTTAACCAATCAAAGTGATTTTCTTACAAATTAAAGAGGAAACTTTCCCGATGGTCGTATTATAGTTACATCCCAATTCGTCTGATTTGGAGACAATAATACGATATTTTAATTTAAAAAACAAATTTTTGGAGGGAAAATTTTTTAAGTTCTTGCTTAATAAGGATTATGAATTATAAGATGAATTATAAGCAAAATAAACAATCACTTTTATGTAGTATTCTACCATACATAAAAATAACAGAAAAAAGTAAGTACAAAACGAATAGGTTTATTTTAAATTTCTTGCTTGATAAAACTACTTAGAATGAGCATCCTCAGATACTAACGAATGAGTTTTCTACATATAAGCGGCTTTTTTTATGGTATACTCATATTGATATTAACTTGATATAACTTGAATGAGATAAGCCAAAATAAATACACTGAAATTCCGATTAAGTTCATTTACCATAATCAAGATATTCAATAATCCTCAGGTGAAAACTTTATTATTTCAATAAATATAAAGAGATAAATTCATTAGATATAACTTTACTATCAATTTTCACTTAATTTTTTTATTAATATTTGATGTGTACACAATGTTTTTCTTAATAATTATTAGAGACAGCATTATTAAATATTTAACTGAGATATTGCATTACATGATTATTACCACGTTTTTAAACTGAAATAAAAAAGAATAATTGTAAGATAAGAAATGATATGTAGGGATTTAGGAAAATTCGCCAAGGGAATTTCAAGCATAAATTACGCAATGTATTCATCTAACAAATTCATATGTTTATGGTATTATTCAAAAGGCTTGTCAATTATTTGACCAAAATTCAAGCATAATGATTGGAGAGATATACATAACAAAAATTTGTATTTATAAATATTGAAAATTTTGCCAACATAATCAGCGGCATAAAACAAAATTCGATTGTAATGTAGATAGGAATTAAAGATCATACGTCTAAAATTAAAGAAATAAAATTTAAAAAAAAAATTGAACCAACTTTTAAAAAAACAACTCTAATATATAATTTTTGCTTACTGAAAAGTAAACTAATTATTTTCCAATAACGAAAGAAAAATTTATCATAAGGTTATTACACACAAAATTTTGAAGTCGGCGCCACAATCATGACTTGTATTTACTAATCCATCAAATCTATACCAAGCATTTCCTAAGCAATCAACTTTTTGATTGCTCGATTTCCCATGACTAATTGTACCATACCATAGAGGCTTCTCATGAAACAAAAATTTCATGTATTTGATATTATGATAGCATGTTGGTGTATATTTGATTTTTGTTCTTGGCAAAGACCATACAATATGTGATTGCATATTTTTCATTCAGATGCTCAGATTGCAACCTTCTTTGATTAACATGGAATGTGATTACTGAAGATGCTTATAAATATAAGAGATCATGTGTCCTTAATCATTTTGTATCATAAATTTAATAAATGTATTATATTATATCTATAAAATAAGTGCATGGAAGAAATGATTGAATAGCCTGTGTGTATATCATAATTTGTTTATCTACATGCCAAGGAGCTCCAACATCATGTAAAATCCCTTTATTTGTTATGTAGTTATGAGAATGAAGAAAAGACAATATAATCTTTATTAAGTATTTTGTATTGGTTTGTATATTTTTATTACAATTTTTGATTATTTTAAAGTACTTCAGTTCAAAATTAATATTTTATTTTTAGTTATACTAAATAGTTTTTATATTACTCTCTAAAAAAAGTTTTCATTTTCCTATATTGATAGATTTTTTTAAATGTTGGTTTAAATAAAGGTTGGATTAGAATATCAATTTTATTACTGTTAAAATTTTAAAAACTAATGTTCTAAAGAAAATAATGTCTGTATATAAAAATTATATTACTAGTAGCTCACGTGAAAATGGAATCAACAAATGTTAAAAATTATAATTAACATTTTTTACAATTAATCTTATGTCAAGATTAATTTAATTTAATTTGCTAGGATTTAGATTTTGCAACCAACTCATTCTTTTCTGTAGAGAGTAACTAACATTAATTTTTAATATAGTTAAAACATTTACTTTGGTGTTTAAACATTTTTTGCAAGTGTTTACTAATAATTTGAAACACAATTAAGAATAATAGTTGCAAGAAAATGTGTAACATAATAGTACTTCCTTAACTGTGTAAATAAAAATGAATTAATCACTTTTACAAAAATAATGTAAAAGTGATTAATTAAGTTTCACCGAACGTAATGGATTACAAAATTCAAGAATAAAAATGAATGTGTGTATGCCTCTTATGCTTTCCTAAACCATTCATCTGATCAACATGACACTCTGGGAAGTTATTGAATACACTCCTGAAAAGGTTCTGGGATATGTGTAGCCTATTTGGGAGGCGCTTAAGTTGATATTTTTCAACAAAAAATATTATTAAAAATGCAACTTCCTATTTTTCTAACCGAACATTCAGTCACTTAGATTGAAATTATGAATGTACCCGTAGATACTATACAACTAATAATCAATAAATGGCGGTAATCATGCTATGACTTACAGTTGATGCTTAAATTAAGTGAAAATAAGATTTCATACAATTTGTATTAATGTTTAGTTTAGTCTTCATAAAATCTGTTTTAAAGCTAAGTTATATTACTTCATTTTCAGTACAGTATTAAGTTAAAATTCTATTGAATTGAAAAGATCTTTAATTTATAAGTTGATAAATATATTAATTTATATAATAAATTATACGAAATTACTATAATATAAAAAAAATATGGATTCTATCTTTTGTGTTATCATATTATTTGAATGTAATAGATATAGAATTAGACGCAAATGTTTTTTTTTTTTAGAATGACATGAATAAGGTTATTATTTGCATGATTAAGTCTTCGAAATACTGATTGAAAATTATTTAGTAACTATGATGCCAAATGATTTCATATATATATATATATATATATATTGGGTGGTGTATAAATTTGTTTATCAGTAACCATAAGTACATGGTTAAATATTATCTAAAATAAATTTAATATTGTTTTACATTACAATACTTTGGAGTGCTTTGGAGAAAAAAAAATAATGTTTGTTTTTATTCATTTATTAATTGAATATTTATAGGTAAGACAGGAAATTTCTATCAGGTCAGCTCTTTTGTTCATAAATACTAAATTAAGTTGAGCTAATGTTAACACAACAATCATTGACTGTCAGATGGTAGGAAGTGGCCAGGTCATTTAGTGAGGTTATAAAGTACAGTTATAGGGTAAACTCATGCCATATTAATTCCAAATAAAATATTTGTCTATGTTATAAATATGAGAAAATCTTTGTTTTCAAATGTATTTGAGAGGAATTGCATGGGACATTATAGCCAGTATATGAACACCCCGAACGTAAAGAAAATATGGAAATATGAAAAAATAAGGTATATTAAGTGGACAACAAAATATGACGCAAGGTTACAGTAAAAATAATTTATTAAATGTCATTAAAGCTGGTCATAGCAAAAAATTAAATTATATTATTTCAATGTTTATTTTTTTAAATTATTCCTTTCTTCTCTTATGTTATTAGCGCTTTCTTCTTATTTTTTTAGTACTTAAGAAGTTATGTAGTGAATGATCTACCACTAAAAGAACAGTGAAAATATATGAATAGAAATATCAGATAATGAAGAAATATCAGATTTTAACAATCATTAAGACAAAATAATTATATAAAGCAAACATTAGATAAAATGGAAATATTGATAAGGTTTAAGAAACACCAGTAGTGAATTTTAAAATGAACTTCCTGCCATCAAATAGAAAAAAGTATACAAATGTAATTGTACAAATATTAAACCATCTTATTTTATTATTATTATTATTATTATTATTTTACTTCATTGTTTTTTCCTATGTTGTTATTTTTTCTTTCTATTTACCTATTGATTAGGAATGGATTTTCTCAAAATAGTTTGTTAGCAGAGAGAGTGAAAAATATATTACCAGGAAAGGTAATACTCTAAACAGTAGGTTATAAACGGCATTAAGATAAATGAATGATTTAAATGGTGATAGAAAACAAACATTAGAATAAGGAAAAGAAACTTTTGCCCTTGGACATAAAACAATGTAAGAATAAATAGAATGTATAATAAGTTTGTAAAACTTACCATTTTCACTGCTGCTGGCAGCGGCCACTGAAATAATAAGAAATATTTTAGCATAACTTTTAACAATAGACTATTCAACATAACTGATTTTATACATTACTATTTGTTTGCATAACGATAAAATTTTATGCTTGCATTTTGTTTTCTTATTTATGATTTGCAAGTATATAAATAAAATCATATTTGTTTTCAAATACAGGCAAAGAGAAAAGATTTAATAAGTTATTTTGAAATTTCTTTATTTACATGAGATTGTCACAGTTTTCAAGTTTTATGAAAAGTGTTTAATACATTTAGCTGTATTTAATACTGTAGATGAAAATGTTTTAGTTTTTTAGGATTTGTAATATTCTTATTATTATTTAATTTTTGAAAATATCAATAGGTCTGTAAATATGATCTCAAAACCATAGAGCTAATTGTCTATCATTATGATATTTACGCTTCAATACTAATATTAGTGTTTATTTTAAGAAATTATGAAACTTTTGAACAAAACACATTTCAACATAATTGATTTCATGTATTACTAGTTATTTGCATAGCCCTAAAATTTTATGCTTGTCTTGTTTTCTTATTTAAGATATGCAAGTATATAATTAAAAACATGTTTTTTTTCAAGTGCAGGCAAAGAGTTATTATATAATTTTTTAATTACTTTATTTACATAAGACTGTCACAGCTTTAAGGTTTTTTGAAAAATGTTTAATACATTTAGCTGTATTTAATAGTGTAGATAAAAATATTTTAGCTTTTTAGGATTTGTAACTTTTACATTATTTAATTTTTGAAAATATCAGTAGGTCTGTAAATATGATAACAAAACCATAGAGCTAACTTTTTGTCAATATGATATTTACACTTCAATACTAAAATCAGTGTTTATTTTTAAATTATGAAGCAGTTGACCTATTTTATCTAGCCAATGTTATTTTAATTTAGTATTTTCCAGTTATTTGGTCTGGGGTTAGTTTATAGCCGTCTGGCATATATTCCATATAGGCCCCAGATTTGTTAAAAAATATAGATTCGCTTAAATGTAAATTTATTTTTGGCTACCCAGATTGACGGTTATAAGAAACTTGTTTTTTTTTAAAAAGACATGTTTTAAGGGTTTTTTAAACTTTAAAAGTGCCGATATTTTCAAATATTTTTTATAATATTCGAGATCAGTTACAACTACACTAAAGTTAAATGAAAAAAATCATGTTCATTGATTTATACACAAGTACACACATATATAATGAAATATTTTCTTGTGTAGGTAATAAAAAACCCAGAAAATACAAATACAAGGATATTTATATTGTATTATTTAATCAATTTATATACATACATATGTATATTGAGTATTATTTTCAACTCAGTCATTAAGTCCATTTTTCATTGACTTCAAAAAAGTCTTTAATATATATATATATATATATATATATATATATATATATATATATATATATATATATGTATATATATATATAAAGTTGTTATTGTTAATTGCAAACAATTATTCCACCACTAAGTGCAATTAACTTTATGTGATGAGGAACCTTTCGGTCACTTGACCATTGTTGAATCGACAATGTTTAAATTTCATTAACAATAATAACTTTATAAAGTCAGTGCAACGGAAAAATAATGGACAGTGTGAAATATCACGATATATATATATATATATATATATATATATATATATATATATATATATATATATATATATATATATATATATATATATATATATATATATATTTAAAATAAATATTGTATTATTTATTCCTGATGATGTTGGTACTGTTTGTCAAAGAAAATCTTTGAATATAAATTAATAAATAATTCTTGTATTTGAATAACCTTAGTTGTTTTTAGATATTTTAGAAGATAACTTTTATATATATATATATATATATATATATATATATATATATATATATATATAATGTGTGTGTTTGTTAGTGTGTTATTCTCTCTCTCTCTCTCTCTCTCTCCCTATCTCTCTCTGTGTGTGTGTGTGTGTGTGTGTGTTACAAACATCTCATAACAAGGATAATATTTAATATAATTCTTGTGGTGAAATGTTTGCAGTAATAAATATACAGCAGAAAATTTGTCATTGATCACATTGTTAGCATCTTCAGTAGCTACAACTACAGAGTGTTAGAAGCTCCTGAAGACGCTTACAATGTAGTCTATAAAAGCTTAGATCTTAATGTATATTTAGTTCAAAAGTTTTCTTTTAAATAAAGATTTAGAATTAGAATATTTTGGTTTATATGAAATAAATTATTAGTGTCTATATTTATCTTTTTAATTTTTGTTATTATAATGATAAAACTGATTTCAACGTATATTGTAGAAGTGTTTTCAATTCAGAGTAATTATTTGAGTTCATGTCCATGTACTTATGATGCTTATTTTTATGAATGAATAATCAATTTTTTCATCATAATTTTTCGGTTCCATAATTTATATGAGCTTTTTAAAATCTTTTTTACTTTTTTTAACCAAACTATTCATTGAAAAGTAAAATATGTACCAGTACTCTATGCTATTTTCTTTATAATTTGAAATATTTAAATACGAGTTAAAAGGAATAAAAACACTGTTCAAGTTCATTAGAGTTTTGAAAGTACTACATTGTTATTAAAAGCGGCATTAAAAAGTGAATAAAATCAAATAAAAAGTTAAAGGAATAACTCACCAAAAAAGCACAATATTATCGCTGTCCACATACTGGCACTGAAGACAGAAGTGGAGTGCCAGACAATTGAAGCAACAAGATTTTATAACTATACCAAGCTAAGTCAGCATGCCTCGTGCAATTGATAACTCACCATATTGTGAACTCTTGACTTTACCTAAGATAACTCATGTTTGCTTGTGCTACTGAATTCATTATTGTATTCTAAATTTTCTATTCTAATTTAGGTTTTTTCCCGCATAATATATTTTATATATTTTGCTTCAGGTAGCTTTATATAAAACAAAACCCCTTGTAGGTTTTAACGTAACCAAGAATTAAATAACATAACATATAGTACATTCCAAACGATACAACATGTTAATGATTGATAAACCACCTGAAAATAAACTTAGTAACCCTAGACAAAAAAAAAACACTTGACAAACCTAAGAAATACATAACACTACCACACAGATCATCCAAAAACACACAACACTAACCAATACTTTTTAAAAAATATAAATAAAAACCGTCTACTCCACACGCAACAACTTTAACAAACAATTCAAACCCAACATCACAAACAAAGGCATTTATTCCCTGGTGTTTACAAACTACCTTGTAGTTCATACCCCAGTTTCTACATAGCCCAAACAGGAAGGTCTTTTACACATATTGCCAAGAACATATAAAAGCATTTACTAACCATAACATTCAATCAAACTTTCTTGAACACCATATCAACAAACCACAGCTTAAAAAAATATAATTTCAGATCTACAAATCCTACACAATCTTAATAAAAATAGCTAACTTTTACACAACTGAACAATGCAAGTATACAAAGATTTCAAACTGCATCCAACACACACATTGAACACTCAAATTACA
Source organism: Prosapia bicincta (assembly GCA_036971475.1). NCBI lineage: Eukaryota > Metazoa > Arthropoda > Insecta > Hemiptera > Cercopidae > Prosapia > Prosapia bicincta. The sequence continues at coordinate 137,068,857 of JBAIZL010000002.1, forward strand.
ATTCACATTCTTTTTAAGAATTCAAAAATATAAAAATTCCTTCTAAAATCACCTAATATAAGTATCCTAATCCTACACTTTCCCCATTCCGAACCTGAAACAATCAAAAGGACAGTTACAGTTAGAACTGACAATGGAATACAACTCCCAAAGTGGCAGCTCGCATTAAAAAAAAAGAAGTAAGTGCTACTATAATAATATGTTGAATAAACTGTTGAATAAAAATCATACATTATTATTATTAACTTAGAAAGATTTAACAACATTTTTAATATTTCAAAGTTAATAAACTTATCACAAAAGTAAAAAATGATTTAGAGAGAACAATGAATATGACAGCACTGACACCGGCAAAGCCCCTCAGAAGGCTATATCAAGTTTCTTTTCATTTTTCTATTGGATAAAAATTCCTTTACATTTGTCAGTTTTGTAACAACTTAACTCATATATAAATTCTATACTCTCATAATTAAACTGAAATATAGCTTCTATACAATTCTCTTATAGGTTAGTTGTTTGACAATAAACTGAGAGCTATTAATAAAATTGAGTGTTCAATGTCCATAAAATATTCTATTGTGTTACCTTTTTTGGATATGGATTCATACTTGAGAAATAAAATTATTTGTGAAGAGCACCTAAATGGACCAGTCATAGCTTAGATCAGGGGTTTTTAAACTTTTTTTTAGCGACCTCTCCTTATCTGAATATGTTCTCGGTCCAACGGTTAGTGGTGGAGTGAAAAAAAATTTATTTGAATTGTATCCCCCTATATATAATTCACCATCAAATATTGCAAATATATATAACTTTGCAACACTATTTCCTGTATTCACTTATCACTTTCACTATTTGTACTTACACAAAAATCTTACTTATTATTTATCCGAGTTAACTTTCGAAGATTGATGGTATCTTCATTGTCGAACATCAACAGGACTGGGTGTTGTAGTGTATTGCTAGGTGTGTGGAATTTCCTTTGTCAAGTGGTATACCGGTATTGTTCTATTTTCGGATTCAATGCACTGTGGGTACGTTTTGAGTTTGTTTTGGGATTAATTTTGGTCTATTAGGTTGAATAGTTTATCGTTTTTCTATTTTATAAATGTATATATATATATATATATATATATATATATATATATATATTTTTTAGGTTAGTTTTGGTTGGTAAAGATTATTTAGATTTTTTGGACTAGGAGACTGACAGACTTACCTTGGTAAGAGTCCACACTGTAGTCTTGAAATAGAAACACATAAAAGCACTTAAACAATGATATATTTCAACCACACAGTGGTCTTTATCAATCGAAGAGAAAACACAAAAAGAAATATGAGAGAATGAAATAAAATAAATATAAGTTGTAATCACAGATTGTGTAGAGTAGCTGTCATCTGATTTCTACTCTACACAATCTGTGATTACAACTTATATTTATTTTATTTCATTCTCTCATATTTCTTTTTGTGTTTTCTCTTCAATTGATAAAGACCACTGTGTGGTTGAAATATATCATTGTTTAAGTGCTTTTATGTGTTTCTATTTCAAGACTACAGTGTGGACTCTTACCAAGGTAAGTCTGTCAGTCTCCTAGTCCAAAAAATCTATATATATATATATATATATATATATATATATATATATATATATATATATATATATATATATATATATATATATATGTATATGTAATATATTCTTTTGTATAGTAATCAAAATCAGTTTAGGTTATTCAAGTATAAGAATAATTTATTAATTTTTATTCAAAGCTTATTGTTGGTAAACAGTACCAACATCATCAGACATGAATAATACAATAATACATAAAATATACAAAAAGCTTTGAATAAACATTAATAGATAATTCTTGTAATTAAATAAACTCAGTTGTTATATATATATATATATATATATATATATATATATATATATATATATATATATATATATATATATAAAGAAAAAAAGTCAAAATACAAATACAAGAATTATAATTGAATTTACAATTCAAAGCTGTTGTATTTGTATTTTGACTTGGTTCTTTATTAATACACAAGAATACATATTGCAATATATATATATATATATATATATATATATATATATATATATATATATATTACAAAGCTATATCTTAAGCATATGCATAAAAGAATAAGATTGAAATTCAATTAGATTCGCTTCAATTTTTCTGTTTTTTTCTGGTAGTTAATTTTTTGGTTTCTGATAGTTTTAGGATTGAGTCTATAGAAAACCATTTGAAACCCTTCAGCGACCTACTAGTTGGGGACCGCTGGCTTAGATCCTTGAAAATATTGATGTAACAGAAGATGGAATTTTAATGAGCTTTCAAAGAAGACCAAGAGCTCAATAAGTTCTTTAAAGAAATGTAGTTAGTGAAAATGAAAATTTAAAACTTTCTCTGAAGACCGTGTTCTTTCTTCCTAACACTTAACTGGTTTCCTAAATAGTTACCAACCAATACGAGTACTTTAACTAAATGTTTGTTATTTACTTTTATGAATTTGGAATGTATGTATATATGGAAAAATTTAATTAACTCATTTTTTGAAATTGTATTTAATATAAAGAGTTAAGGTAGCATAAAATGGCATTTTGTTTTAAAAAAATTTGCTTGAGACATATTAACTAGCTTCCGGTCCTAATCCCACTTCACTAGGTACCAACACCCCTTACAAAAATTTCTGGCTGTGTTACTAAGGGCAATATGTTTCGAAAATAACAGTTGAAATGTGTACATCTAAACCTCCAATTAAGTAAGTTCTGATATCATTCACTATGTCAGTAAATATTTTGAACATAAATAAGATACAGAAGGCAAATAATTCCACTCAAACTTTATACCTATGTCCAAGTCATTATCAATACATTAAAAATTATAACTGAATATTCTAACTTATGCTTAGATATTAATCTATACTGAAAAAAATGTAAATCTTACTTTATGACTTGGCTACAATATAGCGTTATCTATGAATTATTTCATCAAATTAGGAATGCTCATTCAGTAAAGAAAATTATCTACATATTTATTACTACTTATGAAGTGTGTAAAAAAAAGACTATGAATAGTTTGAATTTTGATGCCATACTACTGCCATGCTAATGGTACTATTTCGAAACTATGTTTTCTGTTTTGTACAGTTTGATCAGTTAGTAAACAGACCCAGTTAAGTATACACCCGTAGTCAGTGGTCTGCTAAATATTCAGAAAGTAAAAATGTACAACTTTAACATCATAAAACTTTGCTATATGAACTTTAAAATCAACCCTAATATCAGTAAATCTTTTTTTAAAATTTGGTCATCCAATTCATTGCTGTTAGCCCGACGAATCAATTCTTTGCTAGATTAGACACTGTTTTTTTAAAAGTGAGCAGGCATGGCCCCACTTTTAGCAAGACACAATGCATCTTAAGAATCTTTGTCAAAATTACATGACATGACGCAATGCAGATTCCTTCTGTAACCTCCTGCACACGGGTACAATGATTTCAACGAGTTACAGATAAAACACCATCAATTTTATTATCGTTTGTTGGCATTGAGAGTCATCCCTGGATTTGTATTAGTTTATGATCTCCCTGATCTGAAACATGCATACCTCTTGTAATATTGTGTACAGGTGATGCAATCCTCCTTAAGTGGCCATATTAAAGCAAAATTTATTGTTACAACATTGCTCCACAGAGTCTTTCATTTTTACTTTTTAACACTAAGCATAGTGTTAACACGACTATGGATGTTAACATGACTGTTTCTGTTTACTAATTCATCACACTGTGCAATATGGCAACTATCTTATTTAGATTTGAAAGAATGCTGTTAGGTGTGTATGAATTCAAACTGTACATGGTTTTTTATTAGAACAGAACTAGTGTATGTTTTTATTGCTCCACCAAATTTTAAAACTGTTCTGAACCATAATATCTAATAGAAATTAGTTTTTAATAATGCTGTCTCATGAAATAATATGAATCATAAATTAAAAAAAGCCTTTTAAACCTTAAAACAATATATTTAATATCGTAAACAAAACAGGTCAAATTTCTCACCTATTTGGTTGGAATTTAATTATATAATCTACTTAGTATATAAATAGTGAGAAAAAATATTTAATTATAGGTTTGAATTATTTATAGGCTTAATCCTGGCTGTTTATAATTTAATATATAGAGCTTATGCTAGTCAAGTTAATATTTTCACAACAAATTCATTATTTCAAATAGAGAGTGGTTATCTTCTAGAAAATTCAAGTGTATGAAATGTCGTCTAAAACTTGTTTCAATGCAGAGTATATTCTGTATAGAAAATCCAATAGATAGATCTCTTAGACTTAGATGTGCCTCTTTTCAAACAACATCTAATATGAAGTTTTGAAGAATGAATGCTTATATTATTTTATTATTTGTCTCCATTATAAAAACGTTTACTGAATGAGTGATTTTTCGTCATTGCTCACGATAGAAAAAGCTTTCTAATAAGGAAAATTTACATCAGTGTGCAGTAAATAACCAATTGCAGATTTTCAATGACATTCACTAATTTATTCTGGGCCACACAGTGAAGTAGTAATCAGTTTCGTCCCCAGGACTAATTAAAAAATATGCATTCTTCAACTCACAGGTGTGGTTAGTAACAACTTCCACAATTATTCAACAGGAAGTAAAACTACTTCAGAGATGCAACCTGTTAAACTTGAGTCAAAATTCTCCAATTGATCTAGAGAATTTATGTTCATATTGAAGATACTCTATCTTTCCTCATCCCTTGAAGGTGATAGCCTTAATTTGACATTTACTTTAAAACAGTAACAAAAATAATTTCATAATAAATACACAAAAGCCTCTTAATCACAAACTTTCTTTATTTTACCCTTATGTACATTTCAGTTACCAAGTAACCATCCTCAGAGGGATAACATACAAAGACTAATTAACTCTACAAAAATACCTTATTTACAATGTACGAAACTACTTACCCCCACTCCGACTGCCGCAGCCCCACCTCTTAACCAAGGCGTAGCCACACCCATCGAGTGAAAACAAGATATCCAACGTCAACTTACTAAAATATAAACTAATTATACAATAAATTCTAAATTTTGAAAAATAGCCAACACAAAGTTTAATATAAAAATCATAATCCTATTTAACAAGTGAATAAAAAATTGAATGAGGAATAGGACCTCTATCAGAATTTAATAAACTGTCAGGTTTATGTTTACTAATATATAAACTTCCGAAACTATTTAACAATTTAGTATTCCTAACATTCTTAATTAACTTAACATTATTAACATCTAGATTGTGATTGGTCTCTAAAATATGGGCAGCAATACTAGACTTATCAAATTTTTGAATTAATATTAAATTGAAGAATTCTAGAACTAATAAAGTTTTATTATTTGCAAAAAATAATAAAGATAAAATAAGGGTGAAAATAAAGAGTTATGCATAAGGGTAAAACAAAGAAAGTTTGTGGTTAAGAGGTTTTTGTGTATTTATTATTAAATTCAAGCACAGTATATTCCTAATAAATAGTAAAAATAATTTCATTCTGTCTCATGTCTCTGTCCAGAATATAGGCTTTTTGATTTACTTTTAGATTCAGAAAATTCCAAAACTTGTGAAGTTTGAAAAAAGCAACTGTCTCTTCACTGGTTTTTGCCTTTACAAAGTATTAGTAGAGGTATAAAAGCCTCCTTTGTTTGTAACTTATGCAGGGAAAATTAATGTTAAGTTTCCATCTAACACTGCCTCTACTATTAGTTATTTGTAGCCTATTTAGGAAAAACCAGGACTTTATATGTGTATTGCGGGTGTGGAGGGTATAATGGCAATGTGGTAACTAGATCGACACAGAAGATAGATGGATTAAATTAATGGAAATATTGATAAGCAAGCAAATAGTAAATACCATGTCACACACTAGGGGGGCAGAAGGGCATCTCATTTTGATAGAAAGTGGCAAACAATTTTTTGCAAAACAAAATTGCCATTAACAATACCGCAAGATATTTTTGCACATCTTATGGTTCCATTTCTTGAGCAAAAACTTGCTGTAAATAATGATCTTGTTTTGAATAATAAATAGTTTCTATCAGTGATTGGTATTAACATGTAGCCACTTACTGTTTAATTTTAATGTGAGTTCGATGAAGTTACAAAAAATTAATTAATTACATAACCTACAAAATTATTTTATAATCCTCTGAAGAAAATTTTTCCACAAAAAGCATAAATTCTCAAACATTCTAAATTTAAAAAATACTTTTTATGATACATTTAACTTATTTAAGCTCATTTTCAAATTGGTAACAAAATGTGTTGGTATAGAAATGTTGCAGTTAAAAGGGTTCATTCATACAACAGAAAATATAGAGCAGATGAGTAATCTGTCATTACTTAATCTACTAAAATTTGAGAAGCCATTATACTTCTGTTGTGGGTGACATGATATTTACTGTGTGCTTGCTTATCTAGACTTCCTTTAATTTAATCCATTTATCTTCTGTGTCGATCTAGTCACCACATTGCCATTATACCCTCCACACCTGGAATACACATATAAAGTCCTGGTTTTTCCTATATAGCCTACAAATAACTAATAGTAGAGGCAGTGTTAGATGGAAACTTAACATTAATTTCCCCGTATTAGTTATAAACAAAGAAGGCTTTTATATCTCTCCTCTACTAATTTTTTGTAAATGTCAAAATCATTACGTGGCTTTTGGATTAAGAAAGACGATGTCTTGTACTGGCTTTACTAGCCTTTAATATCTATTCAGTTGAAGGTGAAACTATGAAAATAATTAATTGGGACAAAACCTAAATGAATTAACCCTATTTTATTTACAATTTCATTTTCCACAATATTAAATAACCAAACATCAACGGCAAAACACTTTCTTTGTTCAAACTCACAAGTTTATGAATTTTCTGAATCTGAAAGTAAATTTGAAGGCCTGTATTGAGCTGTCCTTCTGGACAGAGATCAGAGAAATAATTAAATTATTTTTGTTATTGTTTTAAAGTTAAGATCTAATTAGAGCTATCACCATTGAGGGACGAGGAAAGATGGAGTATCTTCAATATGGACATAATTTCTCTAGATCAATTGGAGAATTCTGACTCAAGTGTAATAGGTTTCATCCCTGAAGTAGTTTTACTCCCTGTTGGATAATTGTGTAAGTTGCTACTAACCAACCTGTGGATTGAAGAATGCACATTTTTAATCAGTCTTAGGAAGGAAACTGATTACTTCACTGTGTGGCACAGAATAAGTAAGTGAATGTTAATTGAATGATATAAAGTTTTCTTACTTGAGAGTTTTTTTAATCATGTGCAATAAATAAAAATCACTCATAAAGTAAAAATGTAAATAATGCAAAAATTACCAAATTAAATTTTAATAAACATAGGCATTCATTTAATATGTATATTTTTAAATTAAATGCTTCTTTTGTACTAAAGTCGAACATTGCGGATTTTTAGTTGAACATACACTGTAATAAAATATCTGTATTTTAGGAATTTTGCTTCCACCAAGAGAGTGAAAGTGCATAAGTTAAAACTACTAAACATGTGTCTAAAATAAAAACTAATAGGCCCTTTGCTCTTTCATAATTAATTTAAAACAATATAAATTGCATTAATTAATGTAAATAATTTCTTATTCAGATAATAATTCAATGAGTACACTATAATTTGTCAGTTAGTTGCAACTTTTAATCAAAGGGCACACTTTATATCAATGCTTATTCAAGATAACAGTTTTAAAAGCCATGAATGGTTTTCATATAGCAAGTCTAAAAAACAAGATTTTTTTAAAAATGGTTTTATCAATTAATAGTAAACTCATTTTCATCATTATTAAGCCTTTGATCTTTGGATAGTATTAGTTAACTTTACTAATAGAAATTATATTTATTGACCATTCATGAAATTTGTGTATACATTTTTTTTCATTATATGTATTTAAGACTAATTTCTTATCAAACAAAAAAAGTATGTCCTAGAACGTATGTGGTTATGAATGATAATGGTATATTTCTTTTAAAAAAGTGTTTTCCTTCAATTTTTGAGCTTTTACTGTTTGAATTTAAAACTATGCCGAACCTGTTTTTAAATTTTTTACTTTAACTGATATTTCTTAATAGCTTTTAGTTTCTTGTGTTAATAGTATCAGCTGTTGGTTCATCAGTCACTCAATCAGGTCATTATATTTTATATACGGAGAGATAATGCATATTTACAATGTCTTATAATCAATGTTTTCCTGTACAACACATTTCATCTTTTATTTTGTGAATAAAGACATCTAATAACATATATTTAATCTTTTTAAATTTTCCAACAGCGAAACTCAAGTTTAAGTGATTAGTTTTTACATACTTGTAATATTATCATTGTTGTTGAATTTTTTTTTAAACAAGAGCCAGATGTATACTAAACTAAATCCCTTAACACTTGTAATATTTATAAACTTGCCTATAGTAGGATTTACTTATATTTATTGAGGACGGCCATTTCGGGAGATGTATCCCATTGTCAACTCAGACCGTAACTGATCACAACGTTTTCGTAGGTTAGGGTGGGGGTGGGATATTTTGGTGGTGTGGGTGTATTTTGTGAGTATTAGGAGTTATGATCTCAAAAAGTGTGTGTGAGTTGTAATGTAATTGTGTATTGAGTATGTGTGTAGGGTGTAGTTTGAAGTGTCTGTATATTTCGTATTGTTCGGTTGTGTAGTGTTGGTTATTTCTGTGTTGTTTATGAAGAATTTGTAGGTTAGATGTTATGTCTATGTAGTCTGTTTTGTGGAGTTGAGATGATCGGCAAAGTGTGATTGGTAGTTATTGTTTGTTAGTGCTTTTATATGTTTTTGGTAACGTGTGTAGAAGGACCTTACTGTCTGGAGTATGTAAAAACTGGGGCAGGAACTGCAAGTTACTTTGTAAACTCCAGTCGCGTTGTAAATGTCGTCGATTTTGTTGTTGGGTTTAAATCGTTAATTGAGAGTTGTGTGTGGAGTAGGCTATTTTGTAGTTGTATTTTCGTAGTGTGTTGGTTAGATTGTGGGTATTGGATGATCTGTATGGTAATGATAAGTATTTTATGGGATTGTCGTGTTGTGTGTTTGTATTTGGGTTATTAGGTTTCCTTTTTAGGCAGTTGTATGACTTGTCAACCATTGTTGTGTTGTATCCATTAGTTTGTGCTATATTTTTTATGGTGTTTAACTCCTGGTAGTGTTCTTCTTTGTCTAACAGTGTTTTAAGCAGGCGCTGTATCATGATGTTGTAAGCGGCTAGTTTATGTTGGTGTCGTTGGTTTGAGGAGCTGTGAATGGTCGTACTGGAACTAGTGGGTTTTCGGTATAAGTTGAATTTAGGTGTTTGTTTTCTGTTCGTTTAATTGCAATGTCTAGGAAGTTGAGAGAGTTTTGTTGTTCTGTTTCGGTAGAAATTTCGGTTTTAATGTCGGTATCAAAGAGATTTTGTGAAATCTTAATTTTAATCAAAATGACATCAAAGTCTGAGAAACGAGTATACAAATTTATATTGAAAGCATTCAAAGATTTGACTGCATAATCCACAGGAAACTGAATTTCAGTATTGTGGCTGAATTATTTAAAATGTTGTAAAATTTGTGAAACAACTTCTATGCAATTGTGTTTGAAACAGTATTATTTTCTGCCGGAAAGATTTGATACTAAGTGTATAAATCATACAGCTGCTTTTTTTCCTTGCAACCTCAAATTCAGTTCATTCATATGTTTTGTAAAATCATATCTAGAATGCTAACTCTCACAGCCACTTGCTATTTTGTAATTCGATTGATCTATGATGCTTTTCATTCAACAAATGTCGGGTCACTGCTCGAAGCTCAAACAACTTAGTCGTACGCTGGAGGAATTAAGCCAGCTACGGCAGTATGATACCATATGGTAAATCAGTTTCTCCAATCTATCCAGTAAACTCACGGAATTCTCTGTGATTCAGCCAAGTGGGTCTAATGAAATTAACAATCGATGTGACTGGTTTTAGAACTTTAGACATATTCAAACATTTTCTGCACAGAGACTATTGATGAATGATATTATTTAAGACTAACTATTTTGAACCACCATTTTTCTACACCCTTTGACATGAGAGGGACCACTACTTTATTTTTACCACACTTGTTTTTGGCTCCATTAGTTATAATATACTTTAAGTTTTTCGATCAAAAGTTTTTTTATTAATAGAATTTTCAACTTCCTCATAAATATCATCACCAGTAGTTGTGTCTTATGAATAGACCTACTACCAATATCAAGTTCTTCATACACTTCACACCTTGTATCTACTCCATAAATAAAAATTTATACCTGAGCAGTATCTCACACATTCATTGACTCATCCAAGGCCAGAGAAAACCACTCAAGATCTTCATTATGGTCAGACAGGTGATTTGAAATATTTTCTGTAATTGCTTCTAGCCTTTGAGTCACAGTGCTTGCTGACAAACTGACAGCTTAAAATAAATTTATGTTTTTGAGGCACAATTCTTTGACAACTGCAAAACGCATGCTTTGATTATTTTTACATCGGTCAATGATTTTCCACGTTTTGAGATTTCAAGGGCCATACAAAAGCTGGCATAAGCTGCAACCTCTTGTTGAGTATTGAGTTTTTAAATGTAGATGGATTGCATCAATTTCAATATGCATTTCAAATTTTTCTGTTATATTTCCATGTGTAACCAGCGGGTGTTGTGGTTGTAACAATATAGTACAGCACAATAGTGATTCAACCAGTGAATTTAACAAGCCTACACTAGCTCAGAGCATGTACTCAGCGACCAGTCTAGCTCTAGAATTTATAGATATACTAATGGGAAAATTAAAACGATGTTGGATCTTGCAATTCACTGAAGTAATTAGTATAGCCCCAAGACTGAAAATTTTGGAGACCCCTGGTCAAATGTAACTATAAATGTTCAATAATATTTACAGTTTTTATATGAAATATATGTACGTATATATTCTGTTTCAGTAAAGTTTTTACAATATGATGGTATTATATTTATAAATATAATTCTCAAAATGGTAAGTGAATAAAAATATCTTTTAAAAAAATCATAATTGTGAAGTTATTAAGGAAAAAATGCAATAATAATTTATTTACACCATTTTTACTAAACACTCTTAAATTTTTATAAACTTGCCTATAGTAGCACTTACTTTATTTGTTGAGGACGGCCGTTTCGGGAGATGTGTCCCATTGTCAACTCAGACCATAACTGATCTCAAGGTTTACGTAGGTTAGGGTGTTAGGGTGGGGTGGGATATTATGGTGGTGTGGGTGTATTTTGTATTAGGAATTATGATGTCAAAAAATGTGTGCGAGTTATAATGTAATTGTGTATTGAGTATGTACACCGTGTAGGGTGTAGTTTGAAGTGTCTGTATATTTCGTATTGTTTGGTTGTGTAATACTCAATAACATTGGTTATTTCTGTGTTGTTTATGAAGAATTTGTAGGTTAGATGTTATGTCTATGTAGTCTGTTTTGTGGAGTTGAGATGATCGGCAAAGTTTGATTGGTAGTTATTGTTTTTTAGTGCTTTTATATGTTCTTGGTAACGTGTGTAGAAGGACCTTACTGTCTGGCCTATGTAAAAACTGGGGCAGGAACTGCAAGTTACTTTGCCAACTCCAGTCGCGTTGTAAATGTCGTCGATTTTCTTGTTGGGTTTAAATTGTTTATTAAGACTTGTGTGTGAAGTAGGCTATTTTGTAGTTGTATTTTCGTAATGTGTTGGTTAGATTGTGGGTATTGGATGATCTGTATGGTATTGATAAGTATTTTATGGGATTGTCGTGTTGTGTGTTTGTATTTGGGTTATTAGGTTTATATTTTAGACAGTTGTATGACTTATCAACCATTGTTGTGTTGTATCCATTAGTTTGTGCTATATTTTTTATGGGGTTTAACTCCTGGTAGTGTTCTTCTTTGTCTAACAGTGTTTTAAGCAGGCGCTGTATCATGATGTTGTAAGCGGCTAGTTTATGTTGGTGTGGTTGGTTTGAGGAGCTGTGAATGGTCGTAATGGAACTAGTGGGTTTTCGGTGTACGTTGAATTTATGTGTTTGTTTGCCTGTTCGTTTAATTGCAATGTCTAGGAAGTTGAGAGAGTTTTGTTGTTCTATTTCGATGGTGTATGTTAGTTTTGGGTGTATGGAATCAAGGTGTTTTAAAAATATATGTGCTCAGCGTGCGTTACCTTTATATAATGTTATGATATTGTTGATATATCTGTACCAGTAAATTATGTTATCTCAACTAAAAAGATACCAGCTCAACTCAAGATGAATATCATACAGATCATCCAAAACCCACAATTTAACCAACACACTACAAAAATACAACTACAAAAAAGCCTACTCCACACACAACACTCTCAATAAACAATTTAAACCCAACAACAAAATCGACGACATTTACAACGCGACTGGAGTTTACAAAGTAACTTGCAGTTCCTGCCCCAGTTTTTACATAGGCCAGACAGTAAGGTCCTTCTACACACGTTACCAAGAACATATAAAAGCACTAAAAAAAAAATAAGTACCAATCAAACTTCGCCGATCATCTCAACTCCACAAAACAGACTACATAGACATAACATCTAACCTACAAATTCTTCATAAACAACACACAAATAACCAAGGCTACACAACCGAACAATACGAAATATACAGACACTTCAAACTACACCCTACACACATACTCAATACACAATTACATTACAACTCACACACACTTTTTGACATCATAACTCCTAATACTCACAAAATACACCCACATCACCATAATATCCAACCCCACCCTAACACCCTAACCTACGTAAATCTTGAGATCATTTACGGTCTGAGTTGACATTGGGATACATCTCCCGAAATGGCCGTCCTCAACAAATATAAATGAGTTCTACTATAGGCAAGTTTACAAATATTACATGTTTTTAGTGAAAACTAGTAGCTCATGTGAAGATGGAATCAACAAATATAAACTAAATCATTAAAATTATGAATATATGCATCTTCATCTTTCTATTAGGAATATTTCTATATGTCTGAGTATAGTTTTCTGCCATTCCTAACGAATCAATACTCTCCTCTGTTAACTTAACATTAAGTTTTGATAATGAAGTTACTCCAAAATGTGTCAATAGTGGAGAATATTGAATTGTTGCGAATAATGGCAGAAAACTGTACTCAAACATATAAATCATTAAATTTTATTTAAAGTTCTGTAAAACATGATTTATTCTTCAATTTTGTAGTCTATTACGTTCGGTGACTCTTAATATATCACTTTAAGATTAGTTTATGACTATCCAAATTTTAAATTTTCTAAATTTGTGAAAACTTACTGAGACAGAACACAAGTTTGGAGAACATTGTGGCTGAGTCGTTTTTAAATCTTACCATCCGAAGTTAACTTTTTGATGATTCAACTGAAACAATGCTTTAGAGAGTTTTATGAACAGATTTAATTTGGTTTAACTTTTATATTTTAATGTTTTTTTTAGTTTTAACCACTTAACGCAGCAAAATATCCAGTAAAAACAACGATCACAAAAATAAACTAAGCTTTCTGAACTAATGCAAGAATAAGCGATAACTGTCCTATTAAAGTGAATGAACCTACTCAAGGTAGGAACAGACTACTGTAAATATGAGTCATTGACAAAATGGTTGGACGCCTGAAAACCTTATGTTTCATCATAAGATTGTAGTAAACAAATGTCAGTTAATCTCGGCTATAAATAGTCTTGGATGTGACATATGCATTATCTATGTCTGCGTTTACATTATCGAACTCTATCTCTTTTTGAAATACATGGTACAAACAGAAACAAACATTCCAAGTTGAGTGGTTATTTTAGTATGTAGTATATTTTAGTAGTAGGTACTTAAGATTTATATGTAAATTTTTTTTCTCTGTCTTTTTTATTGTTTTATTATTTGTCATACAGTATTTTATCATTTGTATTTCTTTTTTTTTATTGTGACCTGATAAATAAAACAATATTTTAATGTCTAATACACTGTCTTGATGTCCCCAATAAACCTGTATATAGTACAAATAAAATTATTGAAATGAAAACAACAGGTACGATAGTTATATGCAACGACAAGCTATGCAACCCGCATAGCATTTCAATAACTCCACTGCCGTCATATGTGGAAGTTAACGAAAAAACAGACAGTAGTTTGATGAGATTTCTAATATCGCCACCGTGCTGAAAGTGTTAAACCAGTAGTCATTGTTATATGTAGCAGACATGTGCTTGAACAGCGGGACTTGTGTTCTCAATATTAGTAACTGTCCAAGGGTAACACGAACTATCAAGTAGGATGGATCAAAGCTATAACTATACATTTTTTTTGTAAACTCCCATGATGAAGAAAGAGCGTTTTTTTGTTTTAGTATTTTATATAATTTTTCCAGTAAAGTTAAAGATTTAATTTGAGGGTTTCATGAAAAAAAATAGTTTACTATTAGGTCTGGTTAACTGTCTATGGGGAATTCAAAATGACAGCATTGCATTACAAGTGGACCAGATCAACAGAACAACCCTACAACTAAATAAGTAGAACTAAAGTTGCTTATTCTAATGATCTTGAATCCACTGATTATATAATTATTTAACTTAGCTTTGTAATAATTACATAACTAAGTAAATACTTGAGGCCTTACTTGCTGAGTAAAAGAGAGACTTAGCTTTGTAATAATTACAACGCTAAAAATTAAAACAGTTAACTCTAAATCTCACTACACATCAGTTTATTAAAACAAACAGACTAGTTTTAGATGACAATGTCGCCTTCATCAGTGCTTGGCTACTACTAATTGGTGAATAGTATACCAATGAGTAGTAGGCCAACACTGATGATGGTGACATCATTTTTGAAACTAGTCTGTTTGTTTTAATAAACTAGTGTGTTGGTTTTCATAAACTAATGTGTAGTGAGAATTAGAGTAAACTGTTTTATATTTAATGATGTGAATTGTTTTCACTACTTAAGCTCTGATTAACTTAATTTTTTGAATTTTGTAGTCCATTATGTTAGGTGAAACTAAATTAATACCTTTTAGTGATCAATTAATTTATTGCATTAATTAAATTAAAAGTAGAACTGCTATTTGATAATTTTAATCAATGACAACCTTGCTTAAAAAACCTCAAGACGTATTTTGTTAAATTAAAATTATGTTTAAATTTTAACAAAAGAATTCCACCAAATAATTAAATAGTAATCAATCACAATATACAAATCCAACGTGATATTTCATATTGTATTGTTAGTTACTGAAGATAATTGTTTAGTTAACTAAAGATAAAAAGTCTTGTGACTGCAATGATTGTAAAAAAAACAAGAGAAACTCTTTTTTTAATTCTAAAAAAAATTATTTTTCAACTTCTTATAATAATTATAAACATTAAAACTAATTTTGCTTAATTTTCAAGTGTTTTTTATTCCAGAAAAGTTAAAGTAAGAGTAGAGAAAGTGAATTTAACATGAAATATTATACAGATCACAGTAGCGTAATTATGATAAATAAATAACAATAACCCTTGCTACAAATATATAAATACCCTTGATGTACATTTCGCCAACACAGTTAGCATCATCAGAAGGTTACACACATTCTGGGACATTTATATATTTGTAGGAAAGGTTATTGTTATTTATGAATTTAACATAATAATTAATAGTGTTTAATACGAAGTATTTTCTTTACAAACCATTGAAACAATTTTATCAAGTTTGTCAATTGTGTTGAACTTATATTTATTACTTTATACATTTGTCTTTTTTTTAATTTTCATATTCATAATCTTCTTCAAAGTATGAGATAATTTAATCTTTAACATACTAGAAATAATTAAAACAAATAAAAGACGTACACAAAACTTACAAAACTCATGTTAAAAGCTTGTTTTAGCATAACCTCACAAGCTAAGCTAAAAGAATAGTTGTATCTAGAAACAATTGTTCAGATAGAAAGTTTGTTATTCTTAGCCTGCAACTCTCACTATTTTCTATTCATTTGTGTCTTCATGTTTATTTAATGCCTTATTTTAAATTTTAAAATCCAATTATTTCTCTATTTGGAGTTTTAGTTACTTTCAGGATCTTAATTGTTTTGTATTTTTACTCTAGTTACGACATCATTTCAAGAAAATTAAAATTCTGTGTGGTGTCTAATGCAAATGATTTTGTTTTATTAAAAAACTTATTTATTCTTAAGGAGAAAATTCTCCCTGTTTAATGCCCTACATATTTTGTCCTTAACAATGCTCACACAGATAACTGTTATTAGTCCAATAATTTTAGTTTTATTTCCACACTGCGTGTTATTAGTAGCTATGAAAGCTTAGAACAGTCATAAGTTTTCTTTCATTTGTCTACTAACAAGCAATACTAGTGCAGTAGTTAAGCAAAAATATTTATGATTAAAAAATATATATATAACGATTTCTTTAAAGCATTGGTGAATTACTGAAAATAACAAATTAGTGAGAGGTTAGCCACAGAAATAATATAGGTCTCATGTACACAACCTTTTACAGATAAACTCTTGGTATAGCAGCTGGATTGATTGGTATCTAATAAACGTATGCTATTATAATTTACATAAATCGATTCCTTGGTTAACACAACTCAATTTTCAACATCTGTAATGAAGTCATTACATGAAGCAATGAAGTAATTTTATTATGTCTTGGTTACAATTAACTATATATTTTCGCTCTAATTCATCATCATGGCACTGCCTTTGTTTATGTTTTATGTATTCATTGTGATACTACACTAAAATGGTTGACATGGGTTGATCTGATGATATTTGATAATAGTATTATTAACACTATAAAAACAATATTTTAATTTAGATGGAAAAGTGATTTTTTGGACAATTTATGTTATGGTGATTTATTTATCTTACAACTATTTGTCATGTAGAAGCAAATGTAAGCTATAATGAGTGGTTATAACAAAACTTACAAGTTGAGAACTGGAAGCGACCTCAAAATGGTTCAAACTAAGTAATGAATCTGGAGCTGACATTTACATAGTTTTGGTTTTTATAGTTTCATGAAAATTTTTAATGTATATATGTATTATGTATATAATAATTAATTGTTTACATAGTTCCATGTACAATTTTTAAACTGTAATTGTTTTTCAAGAAAGATTTAGTCTCATTACAATTTTTCTAACGGGATTGACAGTAGCTGGCAGAGAGGCCAATTAGCAGTGGAGTTAATCCCTGAAAGTAACTTGATAACTAAGTACTGGAGTATTGAGGTACCTGATGATAAACAAACTACTGTATTTGTAAAATTTTATTTGTTTGAAGAACACCTGAGTGATCAATCTCGCCCTAGTTTTTATAGTGTTTTTAAACATTCTTTTAAATCTATATAGTTATGTACATGTACATAAGTTTAATGACTATGAACATTTACGTAAATGGTTAAGGGAGACTGAAGATAACCATTTACCATTGTAAATGGTTATAATTTACAATGACAAAATAAATTCTACTTCTTCAGAAGGACCTTGAAGAAATAGAAGATAGATTTTTTGAATTTATTCTGATTTATGATAGCAATACTGAAGAAGACTCAAAGTGGGAAGAAAATATTTTATGAAAAATGCTACACTTTATATATTATAAAAAAAATATCAATGTATAAATCATTAAATCAAGCTTTATACATTTATGTTTCAAATATTTTAACAAGCAGAGAGAGACATTGCTTTTTTTCATTTGTTGATTCCATCTTCGCGTGAGCTACTAGTAATCACTTACAACTTTTTTAAAAAATGGGTTACGGTCTGAGTTGACAAAGGGACACATCTCCCGAAACGGCCGTCCTCAACAAAAAAAGTAAGTGCTACTATAGGCAAGTTAAAACATTTTTTTAAAAAGTTGTAAGTGATTGCTTTTTTTATTGTAATAAATATATCTTTTATATCATTTGTTGTTTGTAATATAAATTTATAGTAAATTTGTAAGTTATAATAAATCTGTAAAATTTTAAATATTTTTATATATTTCACACTCCAAAAAAATGCTTAGTGCCATTTTTAAACACACAATGTAAACATGTCAATTATTTTATTTAAATTTTTTAAAGACAAATATAAATATTATTTTGTAACTGAAAATAGTTACACTAAGAGACACACTAATGAAGACCGTGGCGGAGGATCGAGAACGTTCTGTCTCAGTAAGTTTTTACAAATTTACAAAATTAAAGTTTGGATAGTCATAAGCTAATGTAAAAGTGATTGATGAAAATAGTAGTACACATTTTGTTTAACCAAATTAAATACTAATGTTTCTTATAAGGTAAAAGTATTATAATATACCGAAATTAGCAGTGGAAAACAATATTTTAAGTGGGACAATCACGCAATAGTAAAATGTTCAAAACACTGTAGTAACACTGTAAGAAAACACATAATAAATATAAGTAATGAATAATGTCTGTGATTTATAGTTCTTGGGTACTATATTCCATTGTTTTGTGCTACTTTGTATGTAGCAATTTAAAATAGATTTTAAAAAATTTAATGAATTTAAAATAGAAAAATCATAAAATTTTGTTAACAAAAATATTTTGCATACAATGAATTTTTAAATCACTTTACTTATTCTCATGAAAAAAAAATAAACACTATACTGTAGATATTACATATTAAGGTTTTGGTTTTATAAACTATTTGTTAGCTGATAAAATAATTTTTCAAATTAGATTAAAACTCAATAGTAAACCTTACTATGTTTCACAAACGACAGAAAGACCAGATTTAAATAAATATTTTCAAGTTGAAGGATTGTCAAAGTTGTACAACAATGAAATACATATTTTCCTAGTAAATTATATTCTGAGGAATGTGGGAAAATTAATACAGCTCAATTAACAATAAAAACATTGATTCTTTTCAAACTGTTCATTATTTATTTAAACAAGTACTAAGATATTTACAAAAATACCATATACAAGGACTACTAAATTAGTTCAGCCATTCGATTTGAATCAAGATGTATAGTCATGCCGTTTAGTAGAATTTACGATGTGTCTGGTGAGAGCTTTGTTGTTCAAAGACTGACTCATCAAAGTAAGGATCATTTGAAAGACACTGAGTTTGTGAAGCACGGGATTTTAAGTTCTTTGATGGTCCTTGGCAACTATTGTCCGCAACAGCATAGGTAGCAGCAAACAAGAAAGGGTTTTGGATAATACAATCTTTTGCTGTAGTAAAATCAGTGGTTGATTCGCCGTCGAAGTTACCACACAAACCACGAACTTGTGATCGGAAATTGCTCTTTGCCTGGAAAAAAAAGAGAATAATTAACTATACTATTAAGAATAATTAACTATACTATCCAGATTCAATGAACAAACTGTCCATATTCCAAAAGCTTTTTTCTCAAAATTGCCTGGAAAAATGTTTTTCTTTAAAAGTTTAAATTAAGATTTCTATGTTTATTTCAAAAACCATTCCAAGAAAATTTAAAAGGTAATCTGTGTAAAATATGATTCATACCAGGATTTTAACTCCAGTTCCATCATACTGCACTTCAAGATCATATTGAGGAGCAAAGATTCTTATTGCACCACTTGGAAGAGCATAGTATTGCACAAAGGCTTCACCACTTGCATCATAGGCCTCTTCAAAGTCATTGCTTGAAACTGACACTTGATGGCCATTTATTTGCATATTACCTGCAGGACGGTTAGAGGAGGAAGAAGATCTGGAAGAAGACTCTGAAGGTCTTAGACTGATTACATTGTCTTCAAGGACAATCATTACATCCTGTACAAAAACAAAAATATATACATTAGACAATTTTGAAAATAGTTTAGAATTGTAGTGAAAGTTAGAAATAAGTTAAAAGAATAATTACCTTTTGCTCAGACGAGCTGCTATCTCTGACTAGAACAGATATTTCTCCATTGTTCTCAGAACTGTGTGATTGGTGTCTGCTTTGGTAATATTGTGGCGTGTCCTGGAACATTGCATGCCAGCACTTCCCAAGCTTAATTGGATATGTTCTATTGTCAAATGTTTGTGCGTAGGTGTTGTCGACCACACAAGATGCTACAAAAAAAAAGGTTAAATATTTATAGAAAGTATTGTAAATAAATTTTAAATTATCCTATTTTGAAATGTTTCACATTGATCTTTTCAGGACTTGCCTAATTGTAAAAGTTATTATAGAAGACATATTACATATTTTCAAAAAATGTTTAAAACATAAGTAACATTTTTTACTGGCCAATATTATTTTTGTAATATTCATCATATTATCAATTTTAGTACTCACATGGGTCATACAATAGGAAAATTCCCCTGCATACAAATGCCACTGTATGTTACATTTTTTTCGACCTGTACAGTTTTCTACATCTGTACAAATATTTTGTACCACCAAATAACACTGTTTTGTGTAACACTGGTCAGCTGTTATTATTTTGTTATTTGTTAGTTGTGGGATAGCAATGTTTCATCATATGTGTCCTTAAAAAAACCTTTTTGCTTAGGTCACCAAAGTTGTATAAATTGTGCTATTTTCTCTTATGAGTTTTATTAAGTTGTAAAATATTATTCAATATGTTTTATTATGTTTGTGAACCGTTTTCAGTGAAAGGTCAAGAAAAAACAATGCCAAAAATCATGAATAGCCATTTTTTAATGCAAGGTAAGCGATAAAGAATATCCTTGGGCCCTTCTTGTGTTGTGCCTTATGGAACTTCACTCATATTCAGGGCTTTGCTAATACTGAAGGGGATTAAAAAAACAACAACAACAAATTGACTAACCTAATGTACTTCCTGTGATTAGACCTCTACTCTTCCTCCTCTAGAGGGCCTACGGATACCTGTTCCATCATTGAAATGAAATGGTATTGAAATCCCAAGTTTTAAAGATAATGATCTTATTAAGCATGTTGTATCTGAAGATCTGATTAATGACACAAGTGATTTCACCTACGAACCCAAAACATGTAGTAAGCTTGGAAAATGGCATACTTTTAAATTTCCTATCCATTGATTCTTCTAAGCACAGCTTAAAAGCAGCTACTATACTTCACAACTTGAAAACGCGTCCATTCTAGCTGCCTATCCAGACTCTATGAAACTTAGGTAACATGGTGTCAATTTAAAAATCAATAAAAGTTTGAATTGCAAATTTGAGGTGACTTTAAGATCATAGCTATCCTTATAGGAGTTACAAGGTGGTTTCACAAAATATTATTGTTTTTTATGCCTTTGGAACAGTAGAGATACAGAGAAAATTTTCCTAAGAAAAATCGCCAGGTGAAAAAAAATGTTTTGTGTAGAAGGACCTAAGCAAGTACTTCTCCTCTACTTCACATAGAACTAGCACAGATACATTTGCTCCACTTTTATTTTGAATTACTTTTGAAAATCCTAGTGCATTGAGTGATGAACTAATAGAACACTTCTTCGAATACATCAGAATAATGGAGACTAAATACTAAGGCAGATGGAATCCAGCGAGAGAAAAAATGAAAATAGGAGAGGACAAAACTTAATTTTAATTTAATTCTGTCTTTTTTATGTTGGTGAAATATAAAAAAAATATCTTTTTTCTTGTTAATTTATTTATCAATCGGAGTATTGTTATCCAAACATATATTTGTCAAAAATATATCCGAAACCCTCCTATAACAATAAAAATGTATATCTTAGGCTATTTTAGATCCCATTTTTTTAAAATTTCAGTAAAAAAAATCATAGCAAATACCCTGAAAACCATATGTTTCGTGAAAAACATTTTACTTTATAGGCATGTGTGATTTATGTTTCCAAGTTACAAACAAAACTATTGACAAGTTGCTGTCAAATTCTTCTTATAAAACCCTGCATTTATAATGAATAAAGTTTTGTAAAATATATCATTTATGGGAAAGAAGTACATCATTTAATTATAAGAAAGTTATTATTGTACTAATACACTTTAAAAAAATATTAAATATATGGTGCTATATACCATACAAAATGAATATTAGAATCTTGATTCAATTAAAAATTCAGGATAACTTACCTTCATATTGTTTTCTCGTTGCAATTTGAAGGACTGATTCAATTGTCGAGTATTCTGGATGATATGCAACGAATGGACGGAGAAGACTGTACATTTGCATGTTGTTAAATTGTGCAGACAACATTGGTGTATTTAAAGAAACATTTACGTAATTGAGTTTTGGTGAAACATTCATTTCAAAATCTATTTGTTTAGAAGGATTGTTGGAGCTAATCAAATCTTCACTAAGATACGGATAGGCAATGTGTCTTAAATAACTGTATAACTTGTATGTAGCATTTTTAAATGACTCTGGGATCTGAAACAAAATCACAACCAAAAATTAATTTTATTTATATCTAATACTTGAATATAAATTATAACAAATACAAAATGATAAAGGGAAATTTTTAAATAATACTATACCTTATCATACTGGGCAGAAAATTTGGCACGGGTAAGTATATTAGATTGAGAAGTCATGTTCCTGCATGCATATTGCAAGGTGTTGCCTTCTTGCATTTGTTTCTTGCATAAATGTGCTAAGGGAGAATTTTCAAGATATTGTTTTCGCTCTTGACTCTCTGTCAGCTTACCCTGTAACAAACATATGATTTGCTTTAGGAACTTAAAACTTGTACAGCCATTGTAGAGCTTACGAAATGAATTAGCAGATGTAGTAGCAAAACTGGATCTAAGATTTGAACTAGGTTGGGATTAATGCAATCTGTCTAATATTACAATTAGTAGAGTCTTGTTTAAGGCACTGAATATAGGCCAGACAAATTTAAACAAAACCTGAGTAATGCTAGGACCAAAGCAATTAATTTCATAAAGTTATGTTTTCAGCAAAGTAATATGTTTCAGTATTTTATAGTTTCTTTGAGCTAATTCTGTTCATTTTCAGTTAGATATACTTCAGTAAGGAAAATAATTCTAAACTAACATAACGCAAAGTTCTTTGGTGCTTTTAACAAATTTATTACAAAAATAATTAATTGCTAATGAATACTAGCTCACAGTCAATAATTTATCTCTCAAAAGTATTTAAATGATAAACCCATTGTCATCTGTGAGAATGGCTAACATAATATTAAAACTATAATTATAAGATACTGTACAACATCAACTGAAACATAATGTAGATGTTGTATTTGTGATATTATTATATTTTAAAAGTGATTTACTAGTGTAAAGGAATATGAGGCTAAATTAATTAGTATCACACAAATTTTTAATATCTAATGTTTATAATCCACAATGCAGAAAATGTATCTACAAAAACACCAGTGCAGCAAACATCCAAAGTAAGAGATGAAATGGTTATTATGTCATAAATCATACCTGTTCAGATTTAATTTGAATATTTTCTCTGTTTGCGTACAGTGGTGGGAAATTGGCCCAATTATTGTTATAAATTTATCAAGTGCATTCACTATAGTATTAAGTGTACTCCTGTATGTAGAAACAAAAGTATGAAAATTAAAATACTGTCTCCTTGTTTTATTTATAAAACAATAATTTCTAACCTTAATTGTAATTTTTGCTGCAGAACCATGGTTGCATTTCTCTCCCATACTAATCTGTGCTTTAACATAGGATGTAGGGTTAGCACTCATTGCCTTTGCAAAGTTCATTAAAGGTACACTTGGGACAGTTGCTGAAGCAGCCAAGCAGATCTGAAAAATACAAGAGGATAGTAGCATTAAGTTTGTATTCTTAAACTTAAACTAGTGTGTTATTAGTTGTCTTTAGTCTACACTGTACCTGGTAGGGTTTGCTATTGGAGTTTGTCTGTGCTGGAGATTTGTCAACAAATAAGAGTGCTTTAGCCTTAGGAGATATATAACTTGAAGCTGTAGCAAAAGTGGCAACATAACGAGCTGTGGTTTGTCCTTGGAATTCTGCACTGAGATCAACAATCATTGCTGTGCTATCTGAAATAAGTAGATAAAGAAACAAGTTATAAGTAATGGAATGTTAGGGAAACAAGAAAAGCTATTATCTAAGTACATCTTTTACATATGCTAAGCTTACTCTTGATTCCAGAAGACACAGTATTGTAAAATTGTTGCTGTCTCTTTTGTGAATCAGGAGAAGTGGATGAGGGTTCAGCCATAGAGCTTGAAACAGAATCAGGACTTGCTTCTTCATTTTGTGAATCATACTGGTGACTACTCTTTTGAGATCCTTCATAACTATAGAAATATGTATCATTTCCTGCAAAAAGGAGGTGAAAGTTAGGATATGAATAGTTAGAATATATACTCACCAAAATTTTTAATTACAAGATTTTCTATACAGAGTTTATATCAATATGTAGTAAAACATGGGACATGGTTGCAAGAATAGATGCACAAGATTTTTGAGCTAATTTCTTTCTCTCCGTTTGACCAGTTTTGTAAATATTGAACAACAAAGAATTGATCCACAAAACCTTTTACTTAGCTTAATTTCTTATGTTGGGAAATTTTTGTTTTGTTGGTTTATTACTAATCTTTTAACTGTTTTAAATGGTTTCATTTTGAACAGTATTTAAAATTGTATATATATTTATTTGTATTAACTGTAAACAATTCACTATGATCATAAAATGAAAATAATAATTAAAACAACAGCAGTTTACAGTAAAAATGAGTTATCAAGGATGAGTTATGAGGATCATATAAAATGAACAAGAGATATTTTTGTTTGTTGTGTGAGTTTCTCCATTCCATTCCATAAACACTACATTGAGATTTTGTATGGTCAAGTTATGGAGGAAAGAGCAACACTGGTTCAGGAGCCTGAACCCTGAGTTTTATTATGGGTGTAGAAACCAGTCCAAACAGATCTGCTAGACAAAAGATAGCCAGCTCTGCTGTATGTGATGATAGTGGTCAAATTGTAGGTAATTGATGGAGAGAAGACCTGGCTATTTAAGTGTGTAAGGGCACCATATTTCCAAATGAGGCCCTTACATTTGGAAAGTATGTAAGGACCTCATTTTTTTGGACAAAAATATATAATAAAACGTGATAATTTACAAAATTTGTTCCTTATGCACCTTCATTCTTATCACCATGATGATGGTTTGTCAACCAGTCAATCACCATTTATTTGATGTGGGAGTAAAACTCTTTAGGTTGGAGATCTCAAAGATATAGTAAATTTAGAGGAATTATGAGTGTGCTCTAAAGTACATTTAATTATCATAAGTCCCATTAACACTTGGGTTTATTTTAACAAGCACATACAGCACCTATACGGAAATTTAATATGTAACTTTATATAAAGCATACTGGACAATACTAATTCAAGAACAGCATGCTATAAACAATTGAGACAATAATATCTTATATCAATATATTGTATCAACAATATTTCATATTGTTAAATAATAATTCCTTATATGTTTAAAACATTTCAATTTTCAATATATTTTTATGGATATGTTAAGCATGTAATGATATAATTCTTTAGCTAAATAGTTAAGGGCTATAGATTTAGTTCCAATATGAAATGTATTATTATTTCAATTTGGTTAAAGCATAACTGTTAATAAGAGTTGCTATAATATTTACATTTTGTTTAT
The DNA here is from genome assembly GCA_036971475.1 of Prosapia bicincta. Classification (NCBI taxonomy): domain Eukaryota; kingdom Metazoa; phylum Arthropoda; class Insecta; order Hemiptera; family Cercopidae; genus Prosapia; species Prosapia bicincta. Next base: position 137,094,578 of record JBAIZL010000002.1, read on the forward strand.
TTTTATACTTACTATAAGCAGCAGTTAGGGTTACTTGTTTTGCAGTAGATTTGTGTGGGTTGTAAGCTACAGTAATGTTGTTTCTATTTATAGACTGCTCGGCCCATGCAAAAGTCAAAGCTGAGACATAATCGTGTCTCTTCATTGCGTTGGCGAATGAAGGGAAGTCGATAAACTTTTGATCACTGCTGTATTTCATGTCAAAAGCAAATCCAGTGCTGTCTTGGCCAACTGTCATCTTTATCTGAAAGAGAAAGCATATACTTTTACAGCATTATTGTTATATTTATTTTTTATAGACAATAAGAAATTACTTGAGTTGTTATACCTGTCTAGGCTGTCTAACGTAGAGTATGTTACGTTTATTAATAACTTCATCTGGATTTTTAACCATATTATTGACATTGTATTTGTTGGTATAAGGTGTAGTGCTGTATTCGAACAAGTTTTGTTCATCTTGACGATTCAAAGGTTTCAAAGTAGCTTCTACTTTATTGTTGATGTTGTCCATGTTGACTTGTGTACGAAGAGGCAAATTTACTTGTATATTCTTCTCAAGACCAGCAACATATGCACGCTGATTGTATGGTGTGAGGAATCCCATCTTTGATTGAGTTTTTGAAGAGTATCTGATAACATTGACAAAGTTTTTAGTTTCAGAAATATATTTATGAAAAGAAGACAATTTTGAGCCAACTGGCAGTTTTACAAGTTATTTTAACATTATAATTAGTGTTCTACCTCTGTAAAAGTAATAAAAGTAAAAGTAATATTTAATAGAATAACACAATTGTTTTGTTCTCTCTGTTAACTTATTTATTTATAAATATTTATTTTAATTTAAGGAGCTCATACTATTATATATTTAAACACAAGATATTTTTAATGTAAAACTACTGTAAATGCAATTTACTATCATCACTACTAGGACATACACAATATATTCAAATACTTCTGTCTATTTTCTATTTCATTATTATTTAGTCAGTGTGGCATTTGTAAGTGCACAATTATTACATTTAAATGTAAAAATGACATATAAAACCGGTCACAGTGAGTCACATTATATCACTAGTGAGTTAAAAATAATCAAAAATAACATGAAGAATGGGTTGCTGAGTTCTTGGACTTGTTGATGTCAAACTCATTGGTCTGTATGCATATTTGAAAATTTATTACATACCATATTTTTTATTATATTATTTCAAAAGGGTGGTTTTCTATTTCAGTCTGTTTCCTTGAAATTTAAGTTGGATCAGAGTTAATTCACACAAAGAACATAACTATTAAGAGTGTCATAGTCAATAACCAGTGAAAAATCATACTGTTGGGAAAGGGACAATTCTAGTTATGTTGCAAGTTTATGTTTTACTTAAGAATGTGATTTTGTTTAATATTCCACAGTCTAGATTTTTCAACTCTTAATTACATGTAAAATGTCCTAGTTCAAATTTATTTAGTAGTAAATAGTTGCATGATTGTTCACATCAAATTTGTGGTAATTATTAATTTGAGAGTTCATGTGTGACCGGTTTTATATGTCATTTTTACATTTGTTGATTCCATCTTCGCGTGAGCTACTAGTAATCACTTACAACTTTTTTAAAAAATGTTTTAACTTGCCTATAGTAGCACTTACTTTTTTTTTGTTGTAGTACCAACAAGTAGTACCAACAAAAAAAAAGTAAGTGCTACTATAGGCAAGTTAAAACATTTTTTTAAAAAGTTGTAAGTGTCATTTTTACATTTAAATGTAATAATTGTGCACTTACAAATGCCACAAGGACTAAATAATAATGAAATAGAAAATAGACAGAAGTATTTGAATATATTGTGTATGTCCTAGTAGTGATGATAGTAAATTGCATTTACAGTAGCTTTACATTAAAAATATCTTGTGTTTAAAAAATATATCGTTATACACAATCTCCTATTAGCCTTACACAATCCTTACACACAACCTCCCTATTTAAAATTGAATTTTGTATAGTTTGTATGTCTCAAAACAAAGAACAGTATATATTTTTTACGATTATTTCATGATCCTACCAACGACTTTAGAAAAGCATAACATTTAACAATCTTCTAAATCAATCATCATTAATTTTCTTCTCATAAAATAACCTTGAAAACCTTAAGTTTTAAAAGATGTTTAGTAAATGCTTACACAATCTGAATGTCAGCTGTTGCATTAGCAGTATGAGGAACCTTAACTTCATTTGAACTTGCTCTTGCTAGATTAGGTTTGGTTTGTAATTGGGCTTCACCTCCAATATAGCACAAAGTGGGAGTATTAAGTTGATAATAAAAGGGGAAACCCATAGCAGTAGGAAAAGCAACTGATAAAGAAAGTTGGTTGAAAAATTTAGTATAATTGAAACTTTCTCCAGAAGCTAGTGCATTAGCAGCTCGTTGAATCCCTGTAAAAAAAACAAAATCAGTAAGTTTAAGATGTAATGAAATTTATTGCCAAGGAAATTTCAAGATTTAAAAATAATAGCTTACATTTTGGTATTTTCTCAATGGTGTGGTTGTCGATAGCAAAGAAACGCTTGCCCCCAAGTGCAGATATGAGAAGATTTGCTTCTACTTGTTCTCCTTCTTCAGGCTGGATCTTCAACATCGTGGCAATTCTTTCAGGAGACCACTCAGAGGAATGTTTGGAGGAATATTTTCTTTGGCTATTGGATGAGGAAAAATCACTGTTGAATTGGTTGAGGACATGATCAATCAAATCAGATACACTGGAACTCATTGCTGATACCTAAGCACAAAAGGTAATTGCTAGAATTATAGTACTTTTATTTATAAATTAAAATACACATTTAAAAGACTTTCCACATAATCACTTAAATGACATTAAACACATTTGTCATAACCCTCTCAGTTTTCCAATACTCTCATATAATATTGCTTCCAATGAATTTTAATGGGCTGTGAATTTTAATGTTTTCTTGAAGCTCCAGTTTCACTTCTGAAAGCTCATTCTTAATTCAGAAGCACTACAAATTCATTTGTTTAAGGAAAGAAGTGAACACTGGATAGGGACTGTATGACAGATGATTAAAAATATTCCTTTGAAATTATTCAATGCATTTTGGGTTGCATAACCACTATCACTCAGTGATTATTAATCATGGATTAACTAATTACAGATTTACATCTGAAATTCCTGACGTCGTGGTGGAAATGAGCACACCCACACTTGCTGCTTATTAAAAAAACTTCTTCTTTTACCAGAATGTTCAATAATATAAAATTGTTCTGCTCCATAAGATATTTTTCCTCACTGTGATATCCAACTCAATAGCTCTTTGAGTATTTTTGATCACGCATCATACAGGTCCGATGTAGGGCTGAATGATTTTCATCCTATCCTTAGCCTGAAGATATGGCTAGAGAGAAAGCACATTCAGACTAATAAGGTGCATCAACAATATTTCATGAATGATTTAAATTCTTTGACAGCAATATTTTATCAAGAGGATATTGGAAGGAATGTCTGCAATTATGACAAAATCTTCAATCGGCAAGGCCATTATTTGAAAACTTAGTATAAGTGTACATAGCTTTTATAGATAAAATAGTGTTTATTGTAATCACCTATCTTATATTTGAGGTCAATCAGATCTTGAAAAATAGCAGCCCACTTACAATAATTATTAATAAAATTATTTGTATCTCTATGCAAAGATACATAAAGCTGTTACTAATACACTTTTATCGAGCTTTGAGCCAATATTGCATTCATGTTATCTGCTTTCAAAAAGATTGTTAGAATCTGACATATTGATTTGTTGTGTAAGTATATATTTTTTATAAACAAATAGTTTAAATTCTGGCTTTTCTTTAGAGTAATATTCATTTTAAAAAGATGAATTGTTATAATTTTTCTACACTTTCTATTTAGTGAATTGTCTCCAAATCCTTTAGGTAAACTTTTATATTTTTACATATATTTAATGCATTTACTTACTCCCATACTTTGACGTTTGAGTCCACCCCAGTTGCGGTGAAGCCTATAAAATATATTGCTTGGAAGCAAACTGTCATCACTCCCAATGTAAGAGACCTGTTGGTGATAGGCGAGATTCATTCCCTGCACGTTTTGTGACTTTCTGTAGTTCTTTGAGTACTGATATCCAAATTGCCTAGGGCTTAAAAGTGGAACTGCAGCTTTAGCGTTCATAGCACTGTTGAAAGCATTCAAACAAACCATATGTTAATATCACAGAAAGGATCGAAGGATTTAAAGAGAGTATAAGAGTACAAAAATGTTTGACTATTGTAATGTCCTATTGTGTAATTCATAACATAGGCAACTGTAATATGTATTGTGACATTTATACAGTCAGAGGCATTATTATAGATACTACAAATAGTAACTTTTAGAGAAAATAGGATATGACACAGCAGTGTTTCTACATTCACAGTTTGGTTCTTAATAAAGGTTTCAGGTATAGATAAATACTCTCATTTATATACTTATAAAAGATCAAAAAACTCTTAACGATATTGGAACTTTTGCACATTAATTTATTGAAAAATTTATATTGTTACCATACTTCTCACTAATATCTAACTATCTTTCAAAACAAAAGAACAATTTTCTTTCATGTTTGTTTTAAATGTGGGGTATTTGGTTGCTATAACTTTTGTATTGAATAATTTTTTCTGAATTATTTCCATTAAACATTTTAAGCAAAAAAAATGCAATAAAATTTCAATACACTGGAAATTAGTATTATAATAGGTTAAATATTTTTCATAGTTTAATACTAGTCAATTATCAGAAATAAAGAGAATAAACAGAAAAACAAAAAACTAGGACAAAACATGTTGAACTCTATAACTTCAATACTTAGCCAACTTTAGCATTTTGAAAAAAACTTAATACATTTATACATAAGCTAAGATATACTAAATTAAGTTTTATGTCAAAACTCACAGTTGTTGGTAACGGCTTGGAAATACGTTCTTGAAAGAAGCTGCAGATTTTATGGACGACTGAACAGCTGAAATAACTTGTTTATTTTGCCCAGCAAGATTAGTGAGCTCAGCCATTGCTTGTAGAGTTTGTACTGGAGGATTGGTTCTCATAATTTCATACACTGCTGCTACACGAACTTCTGGAAAGTCAGCGCTATTTGAAATGATCTTGAAAAGTATTGGCCTGGCAACCTTGGGGTAAATTTGAGCCATTTTCTTTAGGGATCTGATCATGACCAACCGTTGGAAGTTAGACACTCTATGGCTACCATCTAAGTATGGTTCAAAAGCCCTAAGGATTCGAGGATGGGCCAAGTTACCTAAAGCCCTTGAATAGACTTGTATTTTGTGGCTGTCACCTTGGGATACTGCATTTCTTAGCATCTGTGTAATTTTAGGAATATACTCATTTACCAGAACATGAGCTTTCTTAGGTGTTACTCTTCCAAAAGCATGTACAGGATATCTGTTGTGTGCTGTTTCATTATTTACAAGAACACGTCGTGCTAGCTCTGTAAAGGCCATAATTGAAGAGGCGTTGAGGAAATATTTGTTGTGAACTGCAGAGTCACTTGTGGCCAATTCCTGCAAGTAGAACAATAACTTATTTTACAGACTGCCCTATTAATACAATGAATATATGCTATAATACTTTAATGATTAGTTCTGCAATTTAAAAATTATTGTAACAATTATATCTCAAACAAACTTCACTAGTTTAAAGATTGTTACTTTTCAAACAAACTTACATAGAAAGTATTTAAGTAATCCAAATTAGGATAACGAGCAGCATTGGGAAGAACAGAAATTAGCTGTGCAGCTTCTTCATCTGAGACCTTATTGTTATGAATCATAGCCTTTAGTGTCAACAGTGCAGGTCCTGTTCCAGCTTGTGCTACAGCATCACGGAAAGCACACCTAAAATTATTAATATATGTACTTCAATTTATAAGTTGAACAATATAAACTTTCCTAAATATAAACTTTCCTAACAATATAAACTTTCCATGGGTAAAGCCATTAAACCCATGCTGGATCCCCATTTGGGAAATTTTCCCCATCTTCATATAAGGCTGTAATTGAATAGAGGCTTGTTATGGTACATATTGAGAGTAGGACAGTTATCTGAAATAGCTAATCTTATACAATACAAGATGAAATGAGAACTTTAAAGAAAGTACTTATTTTAAATTAGTAACACCTTAAAATAGAAACAAAAATATATTTACATTTTATTTGACCGGTTAAATATTTAATAGTTAAAATCTTTTTTGCAGAATATAAATGTTTATTTATCAATTTAGTTAAGAAAAACCCACAACTCACTAGCCATGTTTCTCACCTAGTTCAATATTGCAAATCACAGGTAAGAGGATTGTCTCCATACTGACCAAGTGTTAAAGTTATTCTGAGAAATATAATTAATATTGTTGTTTTACCATTTGATAAATAAGTAATATTCAAAAACGCCAAGTTCAAAACCCAAACAATTGCAAGCTTTTTAAGACTTTACTTATTATTCAGTATTTCTTTAATAATATTCAAATTGTATTAACGGATTGTTTGTAAATTCTCAAAAAATAATTAGTTTACTTATTAATTAGTATTTCTTATATAATATTCAAACTCTATTAACAGAATGTTTGTGAATTTTCAAAAAATAATTTAAAAATAATTTTTGAATTTAAAACAAAATATTATTTTATAAAACAATACTTACCATGCTTGGTATTTCTTAGATTGACTCGATGAAGCCTTTGAGGAGCTTTGTGCATAAAGCTGGCTTGTAAGTTTTTGCAGTTGTTGAGCATTCATAGTGCGAAGTACACGAGTCAGTAATGCAAATTTAGTGAGAGTATTTTGACCTGGAATTGCACTAGGGAACTGTAATTCAGCACCAATCGCTGAGGCTAGTTTTTCAGCAACAGATTCAGCATTGACATCACTGGCTGCCTGGATAGAGTTTCCTTGGTTGGCTACAAAGAGTTCAAGGAAAGGTATTTTTGGAGGTTCATTCATCTTTGGCCTATTTTGATAAGATTCTTCTTCGCTACTGCTAACTGAAGAGGATGATGAACTTGAACTGTCACTGGAAGCAGAGCTTGAGCTGGAACTAGAACTAGAGCTGGAGCTAGAACTAGAGCTGGAGTCAGAGCTAGAGTCTGAATATGTAGCATTTTTATGTTTTCCTTGGTGACCAAAGCTTGGAGTAGATTCATCACTGCTGCTACTGCTACTACTCTCACTGCTGTTGCTACTGCTACTGCTGCTGCTGCTGCTGCTGCTGCTGTCGCTGCTGCTGCTGCTGTTGCTACTCTCGCTGCTGTCACTAATATCATTGAAATTATATTTTCCTCCAAAATTTAATTTAGGATGATTGGGCACAGATCTTTGATATCGTCTATTTGGAAATTGATTTGGTTTCTTATTTGGATTTTTCTGATAATTAGATTCTTCAGATGAGCTAGAAGAGCTAGAGGAGCTGCTGGAAGATTCACTTGAGTTAGAGCTAGAACTTGAACTGGAACTGGAACCATAATCTGAACTGGAACTAGAACTGGAACTAGAACTTGAGCTATCATAATTAGGGTATTTATCTTTAGAGTGACTATCCCTTCTTTGGTCTGTATTTTTATTTGGTGATGCAGGGTTATACTCGTACACTAGATTATCAATTTTTTGTGGGTTTGAGGGAGAATGTGGTGATCCACTTGCAGTACTCAAGGAAGATAAGGTAAGATTCATCCTGCTCACTACCATTCCTTTCTGATTGTTATGAATGAAGGGGCTTATAGCAATTTTGTTGGTAGTTACAGATGACTGAATAATATATCGGTTCAGTTTACCTGACAGGACGACTCTGCTTACTGAAGAGCGCTGAAAAAATATAACAGATCTAGCATTAGTCAATAAGGTGAGTAAATATTGTATAAATACTTGAAGTACAATAATAGTGTATATATATATATATATATATATATATATATATATGAAGTTAATTATTACTATTTTTGAGTAATTTTATCCACCATTAAGTGCAATAATTTTACCTTGAGTGATGAGGCACCTTTCGGTCTTTGACCATTGTCGAATCACTGCTGTGACTGCAGTGATTCGACAATGGTCAAAGACCGAAAGGTGCCTCATCACTCAAGGTAAAATTATTGCACTTAATGGTGGATAAAATTACTCAAAAATAGTAATAATTAACTTCATAAAGTCAGTGCAACGGAAAAACAATGGATAATATTAAATATCAAGAATATATATATATATATATATATATATATATAAATATATATATATATATATGAATTTTTTGACAAGATAGGAGACTGACAAACTTACTGGCAATAATCTAAAACTGCAATCTCTTGGAAATAAATAAATAGACACATATAAAAACTTATCATAGTATTGAAGTATTTCGATCAAAAAGATCTTTGTCAATCAAAAAAGAGAAAAAGAAAAGCTCTACTAGAATATATATATATATATATATATATATATATATATATATATATATATATATATATATATATATATATATATATATATATGAATTTTTTGACTAGATAGGAGACTGACAAACTTACTGGCAATAATCCAAAACTGCAATCTCTTGGAAATAAATAAATAGACACATATAATAACTTATCATAGTATTGAAGTATTTCGATCAAAAAGATCTTTGTCCATCAAAAAAGAGAAAAAGAAAAGCTCTACTAGAATATATATATATATATATATATATATATATATATATATATATATATATATATATATATACTTATTATATATTTATTATATTGAAAACTACAGACGGTAAGGAAATTTCTACTTACTGCTAGAAAATTTCCCATCTGATTACTTGCAGGCTCCCAGTTTGTTGCTCCAGTGATACCAAAATGGTAGGCAGCACGTACATCACAGTTACTGAAGTTCCTGGTCTTTACAATATCAATGAGTTGACCTTGTCCTTTTAAATGTGCCTGAGGAGCAAGCTGAGGTTGGCTTTGGTAGACATCATCTTGCAGAGGAGAGATAGTATAGAGTGTCTCACATTCCCCTGCTACTGAATCCTTTATAATGATAGAGATAAGTTAAAATAGATAACATTTATAAATTTTATCCCAATTTTTAATAAAAACTGCCAGAAAATTACCTCCATAGTTTTGTAGATTCCAGTAGGACTATTGTTCTCTGGGAGATTGTTAACTCTGGACTTTTGTAGGTTCTGAGCCTGAGTGTCTACTTGGAGTAAGCTGGCAACACCTTTAAGTATGTTTAACTCCCATGTTGGAACATTCTTACTCACAGCCATACTCTGTACCTATAAAGACAGATAAGTTTTAAAATATAAAACAAATATACTATGAAATTTACTTTGTTTTTGAAGTTTACAATTCTTTTAAGTAGATGAGATAAAGTTTTATTACAGCTTTATTATTTTTATTGCAAATTTGCAAGGACTTCAAAAATGTAGTAGAATTATAAATAAAAATATTATTATTAAGCAATTTTTTTGCAATTTTAGATTAGTGTTAATTTTTTTATATTGAATAAATAAACTTACAACTCCATTTTTAAAATTCAATTCAAATGGAGAATCAGACAATGGCATCGATTGGTAGTTGACTTGATTCTCAGGTACAGGAGTCCACCATCCTTTTGTTAGATTAGTGTTTACCTCTGCACTCTGAGCTCTCTTAACCTATTACAAAAAGAAAATTTAATCAATAAATGCATATTATTTTATTTAAAAAAAATCTGATTTTGTATTACTGACCACAGCAATATTTTCTTAAAAACATATTATTCTCCTAAGTGTAATGTTTTACCTGTACATTTAAGGTGTTTTCAGATTTTAACTGGAGGATAACATCTGCTTTTATGAGTAATCCTACCCATTGGTTTGCAACCTCGTTCAGAGCTGTTACAGTGCGGCCTTTCAGTTGATATTTGTAAGCTGTTCCACTCTTCCAAGCTTAAAAAAAACAATCAATCAATTTAAAAAATAAAAAACGTCATAGCTTGGTCAAAATCCATTCTTGATTCACCATCTATTCACTCAATCAATAATTTTGAAATTCTGAAACAGCGTCAATGTAAATGTAAATTCTTGATTTTTGTAAGACTGAGTTCTTCAGTTTTTAGAAAGAGAATTTCAAATAGGCCTAAATGAAGATATAAAACAAGTGAGGTAAAAATTTAAGGCAAAATACACATGGGAGATTGTCAATCAAGTACAACAGAAGAAGAAGAAGAAGATAATGTTAAGACAATTAGGAAATTGCAGAAGTAATACCAACTTTCTCACAAAGTTTTAGAAGCTCAACTTAAGAAAAATATACCCCAGAAGTGGTCTATAAAGTGTTTACATTAAATGTATTGAAGGAATAAGGATCTAGTTATATGGAAAGTATGGTAGGAGAAACCTATTTGAAAAAAGTTAGGAATGAGGTGGTAAAAAAAATGGAATAAGGAATCATGAAAAAAATTTATGTATTTGTACAAGTCATTGTAAACGTGTATTTTTTTAAATAATACACAACAAAATATTACAAATTATATTGCATAATATTAAAGTCTTTCTTTTTTTAATTTTTAATAATTTTTGACTAAATTGTATAATCATTTATATTGTATAATTAAAATGAATAGCTAATTATCAATGATAATTATATTTATTAAATATTGATTGCATTCTTCATAATTCCTTCTAACCAGGTTTATATGTTTTATTAATTTTCACCACGTTAAATCCTATTCTTGAATTTTATGGTCCATTACGTTCGGTGAATCTTATTAATCACTTAAACAATAGTTTATGACTATCCGAACTTTGAATTTAGTAAATTTGTTAAAACTTACTGAGACAGTAAGTTACAACAAATTTACTAAATTCAAATTTCGGATAGTCATAAACTATTGTTTAAGTGATTAGTTAAATCCTAGTTAGGTATTCCATTTCATACAAAAATTGTTTTACATAATTTCTTTTGCTTAAAATAATGTTAATAAATATCAATGACAAAAAACAAATAAAAAATAAACTAAAGTTTGAAAAATTAACAACCTGTCATTAGTACCATTTTAAAAAAATGTTATTTGACTCATATGTGTTTCCATCGGGAACACAGAACATATTTCATGAATTGAGAAAAAAACTACGAGTTTATAACCAAACATTTGAGTTGTATCAAAATAGTTTATTGCTAAGACATGTTGGAGGCTGTATTAACAAGAATAAAGAAAAAAATTACAACCATTATTAATTAATTAAATATTCTGTATTGATTTTTTAAATTTTTATTTAGAATTTTCAAGCCACGTGTATTTGTAAACTTCAAGTATTTTGGTTCATAATTGATATTTTATTTTTAATTTAAATAATTTTGATAGTACTGTCTAAATAATATTTTCATTTTTCAACATTCATAGATTGTAATACTATTTTTTAAATATTAATATAAATTAAGGCTGTATAAGAATATATATATTATTAGTGTTAAAATTTAAAAAAATGATTTTAGGAAAATAATATTTGTATATAAAAGTTATTAACACAAATAATTATGTTTATTGCATATAAGTTGTAATTATTAAATAAGTTTTATGACATTTAAACTTATAATACAGTTTTTATATTCTGCTAGGTTTTGAATTTTATAACCAACTGTACTTTTCTGTAGGAAGAAATTAACACCAATTCTTATTATAATTAAAACACTTTCTTTGGTGTTTTAAACTTTTCTTGCCAGTGATTACTAGTAAATTGAAACAAAATTTTGAATAATATATTTAATATAAATTTTTCTATGGGGTTATATTAATTCCATATAAAATAATAGTCTATGCTATAAATATGAGAAAATCTTTGTCCTCAAATGTTTTTGAAGGGAATAGCATGGGACATTACAACAAAGTGTAGACCCCTGAAGGAATAAAAACTATGGAAATGTGAAAGAATGAAGTATATTAAATGGACAAAATATGATACTAAGTTGTGGTAAAAATCATTGATAAAAATATCACAAAAGTTGGTCATAAAAAAAATTAAAGCACATTATTTTAATATTTTTTATTTGTTTAATTTTTATTTCTTATATCATTAATACTTTCTTCTTATTTGTATTTGTCAAAGAAGTTATTTAGTGAATGATGTTCTAGGATAACAGCGAAGAAATATGAGTGTAAATATCTAGTACTGAAGAAATATCAGAGATTAACTGACATTCATCTAAATTAATGATAAAAAGTAAACATTAGAGAAAAACATTAAGAAACACCTGTATTGAAATTTGAAATGAAATTTCTGCAAAAAAGTATGAATTGTAATTTTATATATAACAAGATTTTTGCAACTCACCATTTTCGCTGCTGCTGGCAGCGGCCACTGAAACAATTAACAAACCTTATTGTTAATTAAAAGTTTTTACATAAATTTTACTAACATTTTGAACAAACTTTGCTTTCTATGATCTGTGCCATTCTCACATTTTCAAGAATATCCCTAATGATCAATATATTTTTATATTTGGGGAATTGTATTATCTTATTTTATATTTAAAACTATCAGAACAAAGGCAATTCTAAGTTATTTTTAAGTACTGTAGTACTTAGCTTATAGACTTGTATTAAAATTTAGAAATTAGTATAATAGCCCAAAAGTAAAGTTTAATTTATAAAATGTATTGTACTTACTGTTTAGAAAATATGTGTACTTTTCAACTCAGTCATTAAAACCAATTTATGTGTATATACATATATACCACTTCAAATAAAAACATAACTTTAAACAAAAATATTACGTTTAAGTTTCCTACTGACCATATGTCAGTATCTACAACTACAGAGTTATATTTTTTTATTAAATATATGCTACCCGAACTCCCTATTATTAGAATTCCCTGAAAATGCTAACAATGTAATTAGTAAACATGTTGAACTTATTGTATAATTCAAAATTATTTTTGTAAATAAACATTTAAAATCACACTACTGTGGTTTGTTTAAAAAAATATGTAATTGTTTCTAACGTGTGATATAGATATGTTTTCAATTTAGAGTTTTTGAAAGTACTACATTATCATTAAACCCAGCTTTAAAAATATTCAAATAAAATAAATATGTTAAAGATATAACTTACCAAGGCAAAATATTATTACCGGTGTCCACATGCTGGCACTGAAGACTGAAGTGGCATACCAGACAACTGAAGCAAGAAGTTTTTATAACCATACCAAGCTAAGTCAGCATGCCTCATGCAATTGATAACTCGCCATTTTGTGAACTATTGACTTTTCCTAAGATAACTTATATGCTTAGGGTACTGAATTCCTTTACGTATCCTTTATTTTCAGTTTTAGTATTATACAAAATTCTTTTGTAAAATGTATTTTATATTTCTTGTCCTAGGTAACTAGCTATCCCAAAAAAAAAATTCAAGCATTATAAAAACTGTTGAACACAAATCATACATCATTATTAATTTAGGATGAATTATGAGATTGTTAATGTTTCAAAATTAATAAACTTATTACAAAAATAATAAATGATTGGGAAAGAACAATCAATGTGAGAACACTAGACAGTGTTAGATTCCCTCAGCAGAACTATAAAGTTAATTTTTGTGATCTTTTTTGTGAAAATTACTTTAAATAAATTCATCGGTCTTTTAACAACTAAACTTACGTATAAATTCCATAACCTCATAAGGAAACTAAAATATAACTTAAAGATAGTTCTTTTATTAGTTAGTTGATAACAAACTGAGAGCTTTTAATAAATATGAATGATCAATGTTCATAAATTACTTCGTTGTGCGTAACCTTGTTTGGAGATGTCTCCATGAAAACACGATGTGACAGAAGATGAAGTTTTTCAAAGAAGTCTTAAAGGCTCAATAATTCTACACAGAGTTGTACTTTATGCAAATTTAAAGTTTGTTTTAGGAGGTGGAATATCCCTTCTGTAACTCCACTACCAAAACCATTCCCCTTCACAAATGTATTCTATCTGTGCTACTGGTGTAATGAGATTAAGTCATAAACGTTAGTGTCATATCTGAGTAAAAGAGCTGCTACACTATACAAAATTCAAGCACATTTTGAGTTGCTATATATAGCTGAGACAATATACTGAAGATGAAGGTTGAGGAGTTTTGGGAGATGGAGGGCACTCAAATAGAAATAATTCAAGCAAATAAGTCTATAAAAATATTTAGGATTTTAACTTTATCTTAGATTTGACAATACTCACATGTCAATTACGCAAAGTTTTTGACAACCTAGCTGCATTGATGAAGTTTCTTGAAATATTTATTTCTAATTGTAACAAATACTTTGCTGTTTCAAAAAATGTTACGTTCACAAAATGTTAGTTTAATATATTAGTCTATAGAGGAACCTGCAGATTTTAAATACACATCTCTAGCAATCCTACTAAATATATACTCAAAGTGTATATTTTGGCTTGTGCCCAAATGTGAGAAATATTTAGAATAACATTCTGCTGCGTAACTAGAGGGTCCATTCATTTAGGATTAGGAAAAATGCTGATTATATTGTTTTGAGACTTATAGAACCAAATCTCAAGCTATTTTGCTAATTGCACATAAATCAATCGGTTTCATAACCAAAACTGGTAAGGAAATCTGCACTCTTTAACAGATGTGGCTGGTAGCCAGTACAATTACTACAAGGACACAACCTATCATACTTGAGCCACAATACTTCAGTTTATCTAAAGATATAATGTTTATACTGACAAAATTTTTATAAATTCCTCAAAGACGATATCCTTAAAATTAACAAAAATTATTTCATTCTGACTCTAATCTCTCTTCAGAATAATTTCTCTCAGATCAATACAAGCTCACTGAATTATTTTTATATTCAGAACATTCATTAACTTATAAGCTTAAAACTTGCAGTTTTTGTGTTGTACATCTTGAGGTTTTTGTATAAATTACACTTTTTTGTATTAACTTGGCAAAAAAACCACTACTTACTGATTTTTTAAATGAGTAAGTGATGTTTTTTTTTGCCAAGTCAATACAAAATTGATATTGGTAATGTTAAAACTAAGTAAAATGAAATAGTAAATAAAATGGCATCAATTGATTTATGTTTTTTTCCAATTAATTATTTTCTTGCAGTTTTTGTGTTATACATTTTGAGTTTTTTTTTAAAAATTACTTCTATTGGTATCACTTGCCAAAAAATCACTGTACATCTAGAGGTTTTTTAAAATTCTTTCTATTGGTATCACTTGGCAAACAAAAAACACTCAGTCTTGTCCGTGACTCTCAGCATCGAACAACGCACGGATCTAGTGTGAAACACGTCTTCTGAAAAATATCAGTTAGTACTTTTTTGCAAATGATACTAATAGTAGTAATTATTTTCTCAGTTTTGTCTTGAACAAAGTAGATATTAAAGATGACTGTCAAAGATAGTATCATCTAGTAAAGTTAATACGAGGCATAAAATATTATATTTCGAAAACCGCCTATTAACCTTGTCATCTACAAAGCTTTAGTAGAGCACAGGAAGAGATATTTGGAATGAAAGCTTTTTTTCCATTTCACACAGGAAAAATTAATGTTAGCTTCTTCTGAATACTGTTTAAACTATTATTTATTTGTAGAATGTATAAGAAAAGGAGGTCTCAATTGTGAGTACCCTAAGTGTGCAAAGGCTGACATGTGATGACTAGATTAATACAGACAATAGATGGATTAGAAAAAATGGAAGTCCCTTTAAGATTGCACACAGTGGGTTCCATGTCTGCAACAATGCAGGCAAAAGGGCACCAAATTTGATACAAGGTGTCAAACATTTTTTGATTAGCAAGAGCTGCATAATTAATTCATGCATATTAACTACATAATTATTGTAAAAAGCATTTAATAATTTATCATTTTAATTTATATAGATATGCTTTTTATTACATTATATTATAATAATTAATAGCATAAATATTTTAAACCTACCTAATTATATATTAAATATATAAGGGTAATGCATTAGAGAAGAGAGTATCGAACTTAACTTTGTCATCCTCCATTAGTATTAAGCTGTGTACACTAATGGAAGTCTCAAATGGAAGATTTGTTAGTAAATCCATCATTGTGAAAATTTAACACACAATAAGTAATTGAAGATTTAGTGAAGAATCAAAAATATATGTTTTTAAATTAGAAATAATATAGGCATTCTTTTCTTCTGTATTTACCCAAAATTAAACTGAAGTAAGTGGTTGCTGATTGATCGTACCACTTGATCAAGAATACTTTCTGAATATGACAATGTTAGTTGCAAGCAACAGAAATAAACAAGGAGCATATGCTAGAATATGTGCTCACAAAGTAGCACTATTAGGATATGTATGGTATCTCTAAAGTACAAAGTTCACTATATTGACAACAATATTTAATGTTTAATAAACATAACACTGTGAATATAGTGTTTATTTACAAACAAACTATTCATCAATAAATTGGTACTGTTTCAAGATAAATCCATATAACATGAAGGAGAACAAAGAATTGTATATTCATAAGTCGTCACTTTTAAGTGATGAAGTTGGGCTTGGCAACTAACAGCTGCTGTCTCACTTTAGTATCTGTTAAACAGAATAAAATACTGGGTTTAATAGGTAGTTTTTTGTTTTTTATTAACTAGCATAATTCTTTGTGTACAACAAGTAATCATTTGTATTTTAGATTTTGGACTAATTAAATGACTGGACCTCCATATTAGAAAGGAGTTTTATTGAAGTGCCATTAGGAGCATGACAACTAAATATATCATTAGCATGGATGTAATTAAATAAATTAGGAATTATAGACTTAAACTAGATTCACTTGGGGTTTTATATGTTTGTGAAGAGTTCATGTAAATTTAGTTAATTACTTTTTATAATAATTGTAGATACAGATGGTAATAATCACTTAAACAATAGTTTATGACTATCCGAACTTTAAATTTTGTAAATTTGTTCAAACTTACTGAGACAGAACGTTTTATATCGCTTCTCTGATGAAGAAGACACTGATGAAGATCGCCACATAGCGTTCAAAAACGTTCTGTCTCAGTAAGTTTTAACAAATTTACAAAATTTAAAGTTCGGATGGTCATAAACTATTGTTTAAGTTTGAATAAGATTCACCAAATGTAAAGGACTACAAAATTCAAGAACAAATGGTACATTTTCAACTAGGTACATTTTTCAGAAAACAAAAACTAAGGAAGATGTTTTTGAAACCTTTTTAAATTTCATTTCTTATAACTTGAGCTTAATTTCTACACAGATAATTTTTATAAATACATGTTGTTCAAATAGTTTTGTAGTGTCCAGCATTATAAGACTCAACCATCTATGAAGACAAGCAATGAAAATCATTGTTTTTGTTTCTTCAATGGTGTTAAACCGGCAAATATGTTTTAATTATTTGGTTTTGAATAGGTGGATTTGTTTCCATAGAAAAGATCTGATTAACTGTTGGGTTTAAACAAGAGTATGAGTTTGTGTATTGCAATGGCAAAACAAAATTTCACATAGGATTTCTTACAAGGAATGTTGTATCCAGTACACATGCAAAATAACAAATATAGAGCCACTTGAAAATACTCCTCTTAATATTAAACAATTTAATTCAAAGAAAAAAAGGTCCGATTGACCCATTAGAATCCAGATAAAAGCAAAAATACTTTAAAAAATTCAATTAGGAAATCATTGCATTAATATAAGAACTTAAGTACAAATAGTAATTATATGCAAAAAAATATTTGTTGATTTGCCATTTATAGTGACGATAAGAAAATATGTGGATTCAAAACATCTTAGTGTAAAACATAAGGAACAATAGGATATTTTTATTTAATTTACATGTTATAAATTTATTTGTACTAGCGACAGCAAGTACCAATTATATTAACTAGATAAAAAAGGTAATAATAAATTTTATTTTCTATAATTTAGAAAAACAAAAATAATATTAATTGTAAAAAGAGTAATAAATTATGCCATAAAATAATAAAATTTATAAAGAATGTAATCAGATTTCCAAGTAGAATATAATTACATAATGCTAACAAAAAATTAGAATTTTTAAATTAATGTGTATTTTCAAGTGTTTTATAAACTGTTGTTAAAATAATAGATAAAAGTGTACTATTACATTCCAGAGTAAGGCCAAAATAATTCAGAAACCAAATAATACCCAACATAGAAACATTATATAGAAAGATCTTAAAGGATACCTTAAGTTAGTGATTATAAGTAGAATAAGAGGGAGTGGCCAAGGAATAGAGAGGAGGAGTGATATTTTGTGTTGTGACAAATGACTGAGACTGACTCATGCATTTGTTTATCATTCTACAATTTTATGACTTAGTGTAGGCCTGTATGCAGTTTTATCACCACAAACCATGCTATGTTATTTATTCAGTTTATTAGTGATAGCATATGAGGTCTCAGTTACTTTTGTTTGAATAGGTAAAGTTTATTTAATATCATTGTTTATCAAGTATGGTACAATAAAATTATAAGCAGTTTCTTTACTTTAAAATTACTGGAAAACTTGTCGGTATTACTTCTCAAAATAACTAATATAAAACTAGCAAAAAAAGGTTTTGGTCACTAAAAATATGTAAAACCATAAAAAAATATAAAAACTAAAGTGAAATTTATGCTTATGTTATGTGGGTGAATTTGAATACTTTGTTTACTAAAGCCTAGATTGTATTGGTAGAGGTGCATCCGTCAGCTGAGCAAGTACACAGTGGGTATAGTGGCACCCACAATACTCACAGAAGCGAGTCACTATTAAATACAAAGTGACAAACATATTTTACAAAGTATAACTACTATAGGTGATTCTAGACTGAATAATTTTGGTAGATAACATCACAACACCCACACATACTTTTAATTTCAACCGCAACAGCCCTTATTAAGATCTAAGATCCCAAGATACATAATTATATACATAAAAATCAAATGAACAATTTAATCAGATGCTTTAAACCAAAGACATATACTTATAAATCTAATTTCTCTAGGAACAGTGAAGTTTAATTCTTTAATTAAATGGCAGTAGTTCTCCTAATAATGCAAGGGAACATAAGAACAGAAGACATTAAATAAATGACAATTATTGTTAAAGTTAATAGTCCTAGTAAGATGTACAATTACAAATGAAGGGAGCAAAATAGTTTTTCTAAGCTTTATAAATACAATGTTTCATATACTTTTAAATATGCGTTAGAATTTCATTTACTACCTAATTTAGGTAAAAATAATTTGATATTAAATTAAGATCTACTGTTCAGTAGTCTATTTCGTTTTGAACAAATTGCAATGCCAAATTCCAAGAGTTTTTGAGAGATAAGACCAACGATCATAGGTGTCCCAGGAAAATGCTTACTAGCCACACTACTTTCACTAAACAATTATAAATATTTATAATAAGTAGCTCACGTGAAAATGGAATCAACAAATACTTTCACTAGTAGTCTGCCTTTTATATGATCTATATCACATATAACTTATAGAATTTAACCCATCAACTATCAGCATTCTATAAATAGGACGCTCGCATTTTATTATTTTAAATTTGTCTCATAATATATTTTTGTTTCTAGGTTATTTATGCAAGAAAATTCTATATTTATTATTATAAAAGTTACTTTTTCATTAAATGTCCCTTTTCAACCATCTTAGAACAGTTTGATTTAAAAGTATTATTTTCAGCCCAACACTAAAAAGCATGAAATTCTTATTTTTTATAATGATCATTATATTTCAAATGCGAAATTTTAGAACGAATTTATTACACTCCACAGAATGTATAATTGAAGGAGGGAGAGTGCGTTTCTGTTTTATTATTGTGTGGGACATCTTTGAATCATGCTGCCCTATTTATAGGATGCTGAAACATTGAATCGTCAGTTTATCTCATCAGGCACTGAATCTGTATAGTGCTGTCTGCTTTCTGTGATTTGTTGAGGGTCCCATGTTGTTTTAAATATGTTTCTCCAATTTAAGAGCCTCGGGGTACTTTTCGACAATCTCTTTACCAACAGAGGTTTGCTTGTTTATTTGAGATATGTTGGTTTTAGAGCTACTGGTACTCTGAGGCAAAACCGCCCCTGGAAATTTCTTTTGAAGAATTCAAGGACTTGTCCAAAGAGCCAAGGGGCACTTTTGACTTCTGAAGGTGACGTTCTGTTTGTGAAGTGGAATGACAACAAGTGTGTCACAGTTGGGACTCATTTGGACACTGTTTATCCCCTGCATCATGGACAATAGTGAAGCAGAAAGTCAAGCCAGAAGGTGTCTATTCCACAACCAAATGCTATAAAATCTTACAACAAATACATGGGTGGAGTTGACCACCATGACTGGTTAGTTGGGATGTATAACATTTCTATTCGTGGTAAAAAGTAGTACCGGATAACTATTGTTAATTATAAACAATTTTTCCACCACTAAGTGCAATTTTTACCTTATGTGATGAGGCACCTTTCGGTACAATTAATAATAATAACTTCATAAAGTCAGTGCAACGGAAAAATAATGGACAACGTGAAATAATACCATATATAGCAATTCCATTGCTATATATATATATATATATATATATATATATATATATATATATATATAGAGAGAGAGAGAGAGAGAGAGAGAGAGAGAGAGAGAGAGAGAGAGAGAGAGAGAGAGAGAGAGAGAGTATAGCACAACAAGAAAAGAAATGCAATATGAAGCCTCTCACCATTTGTAAAAAGTGTATTGTAACTTTGTACAAGGACCCTTGCAAAAGCCAACTATGAATTGGAGTTGAAGAATGCAACAATGGAACTTATTCAGTCAAAATATCCTAGCCTTATATGATGGTTCACTTGACCTGAAGAATAACAAAGCAGGAGTTGGCTACTTTAACCCATCTACAGAAGATACATTCTATGTGCCAGCAGACTCGTCTTCTAGCACAGATGCTGAATTATTAGCAATAAATGCTGCTTTGATGAGCTGCCTTCCCTTTGAAGAGAAAAATATCTGCATTCTGACAGATTCCAAACCAGCACTGGAGGCTGTATTAAAATCTACCCCAGGAGACTACTATTTTAGAACTAGTAAATTGAAGAACATCTTGAAAATATTAATAAAGAGGAACATTGCTTTCCGATGGATACCTGGTCACTCTAGTATAGTCGGAAATGAAACGGTAGATAAAATAACACTGGAGGCTATAATAAAATCTACCCCAGTAGTTATTTCATAACTAGTAAATTAAACACCATTGTGAAAAAATTAATAAAGAAGAATATTGTTCTCCAATCAATACCTGGTCACTCCAATGTAGTCGGAAATGAGAAGGTAGATGAAATAGCTAAATTTTCTACTATCATGAAACCTGTTGGAGTACCCAAACTCTCGCTTGCCAAATACCAACAAAAAGCAAGAGAAATGTTCCAGTAGAAGTTGGTTGAATGTTGTAGATTGGAACCAATGGGTAGATCATTATTTAACATTCAGAAGGATCCTACAAGCCCATCATTTTATCGCGATGTTCCAAGATCCTCGGCTGCGCTTGCAGCACATGGCCACATCATTACTCAGGCCTACCTCCAACGCTTCAATCTCAGCAATAGCTCAATATGCCAGAGATGCCACGCTGTAGTAGAGACCTTGCATCATATATTGTTACTCTGCACAACGCCAAACCAACACAGAGAAAAGCTGAAATTAAAACTCTGAGGAGCATTGTGCATTGATCATATCCTGACAAACAGGGATTACTGGGCACTGGTGGTGGCTGGTTATTTCGGCATCAGCATCTCCTGATGCTGGATGCCAATACCAAGAAGAAGTAAGTACATGGACTATTCATCCCTTACCACATCAAGCAAAGTTAAATTCAGTTGTTTTCAAGTTTATCATTTCATTTTGTCAAAATAATTTGTAGTACTTTTAAAACAAACATGATAAAAATAATTGTCAAAAATATCGTTTCTGAATATATTCTCATAATTAGTGCAATGTTACTTGATTGTTCCACCGTCCTGTTTCTAGGACCCTTCAGCATTTGTAACAGGTAAGAGATATTTTTGTAAAATTATACTCAAGGGTTATATACATACATAAAAAAAATTAAATAACAAGTTTTAAAAAAAAGTTAATTTTAAAAATCATAGGTGTTAATGGGTTAACTATGTGAGATAGGTAATTTACCTATTTATCTTGTGTAGCATGCAGGCAATAAAACTCTAAATCCATTTGTAGATGCTATAGAACCAATATGTAGCCTATATCATTTGTAATAGTTTCAACAATTTGTTGATATTTTAAAAAGTAAATAATATGTTTTAAGTATTAATCAAATCTTCAACACTGTGCAATATAAAAAGTTAAACCTTAATTATTCTTGTTAACATAGCATTAATAAACTATTAATGTGAAATATTTTAAGTTACCTTGGAAACAAATTAAATTTAGGTAACAAATAAAATTTAACTTTTTCCATAGTTTCAAGTTAAGATGCAATGTTGACTTTTTTTTAAAATCAAATACTTCTTTTTTCAAAAGTTTAACATTACAGGTTTTCTATTGAATTTAGACTGTCCTATAATAACTGTATATTAGAAATATACTTTCTTCTTCCAGCAAGAAAGTTTATAAGTTAAAACTGCTAAACATGTAGTTAAAATAAAAACTAGTAGACCTTTTCTTCATTCACAATGAATTAAGAGAAATTAAATTGCATTAGTTAATGTTAACAATTTATTTTTTTTAGATAACGTTTCAATGAGTACACTATAATTTGTCAGTTAGTTGCAACTTTTAATCAAAGGGCACACTTTATATCACTGCTTATTCACTTGAAAAATTAAAAAGCAATGAATGGTTTTCATGCAACAAATCTTAATAAATAGAATTTTTATAATGGATTTATTAATTATTAATAAACTTCATTAACAGCATTATTCAGAAATTGACCTTATCCGTAGCCTTTGGATGCTATCATTCTTACTAATAGAAAATAGTTTTATTGTCTGTTCATTAAAATGTTTGCATTGATTTCATTTTTTCTGAAGAGATGCATTTATGAATGATTTTCTTATTACAAAAAAAAGAAATACGTAGTAAAAATATGAGATCATAATGTTTATTATGAAATGTTCTTTTCCACTATACTTTAAGGCATGGGCAGGTCCAAGAATTCGTTCTAGGTGGCTGGAAGTATTTATTTAAGCAAAAGTTACAAAATACAAAGATTTTTCTTGTAAATTCCAATATTAATAGATGTTAGCAACAATAAAGAAAGTTAAAACCTTTTATCATTATAACTTACTACTGAACATAATTTGGAAGTAAAAGAAATTAATACAGAAAAATAAAAAAATGGAAACTCTTTGTGAAACTCATTTTAATACATAGTCCATTTAATTATTTGTTCACTCCTATGCATTGAAAGTAGTTAATTTTTGGAACAAAAATGATTATTTTTAATCTCAAATTTATTTACACTTTTTAAAAAATGTTTTAACTTGCCTATAGTAGCACTTACTTTGCTTGTTGAGGACGGCCGTTTCGGGAGATGTGTCCCTTTGTCAACTCAGACCGTAACTGATCTCAAGGTTTACGTAGGTTAGGGTGGAGGTGGGATATTTTGGTGGTGTGGGTGTATTTTGTGTGTATTAGGAGTTATGATGTCAAAAAGTGCGTGTGAGTTGTAATGTAATTGTGTATTGAGTATGTGTGTAGGGTGTAGTTTGAAGTGCTTATATATTTCGTATTGTTCGGTTGTGTAGCGTTGGTTATTTCTGTGTTGTTTATGAAGAATTTGTAGGTTAGATGTTATGTCTATGTAGTCGTGTTTTGTGGAGTTGAGATGATCTGCGAAGTTTGATTGGTAGTTATTGTTTTTTAGTGCTTTTATGTGTTCTTGGTAACGTGTGTAGAATGACCTCCCTGTCTGGCCTATGTAAAAACTATGGCATGAACTGCAAGTTAGTTTGTAAGCTCCAGTGGTGTTGTAAATGTCGTTGATTTTGCTGTTGGGTTTAAATTGTTTGTTGAGAGTGTTGTGTGTGGAGTAAGCTATTTTGTAGTTGTATTTTCGTAATGTGTTGGTTAGATTGTGGGTTTTGGATGATCTGTATGGTATTGATAAGTATTTTATGGGATTGTCATCTTGTGTGTTTGTATTTGGGTTATTATGTTTATTTTTTAGGCGGTTGTATAATTTTTTAAAAAGTGTAAGTGATTACTAGTAGCTCACGCGAAGATAGAATCAACAAAGGCTCAAATTTATATCAACAACTGACTTTTCATTGCTCTAATTTAGTTACTTGATTGTCTGCCAGCAGGACTAATGTTATCTTCAATTTATTCTGTTGTTTAAAATCATCTGGTATTAAATGTTTAACAATGTTGTCGAAAAAGATCACTTGACTTTTTATTGCTTGTTTTATACTTCCCAAGTAGGCGCACTATTGTTTCTTTCAATGCATTTGTTTATTTGAAACCAACTGGTGTTAAATGATTAACAAAATAATTCTCACAACAAATGCCCAAATTTACTATTGCATTTAAGTTTTTGAAAATTAATGCTGCAATTTTTTTAAAGTTGAAGACATAACACAGAACCTATTATCATAGGAATCTCACAATATAATATAGTAAATTGCCTGAGTTGGAAATGTTAGGAGTTTATTTTATGAGCTTAGATCTATTATGATTTTTTTAATGTGGTGAGAAGTATTGTACATGACTTCTATAAAGTGCTTTTCCATTGCTTGATCAAACCTCTGAGCTCCGTTTCAACTCACATTAAACACAGTTGCACATTGAAAAAGGTCACATTGTGTATTTTACAACTTCCCATCTTCTCGTGATATATGATGCACAGCAAAGTAAGTTTCCATCATCAATAAGCAAATGAAATTGTTACTAAGGATACGTGAGGCTGTACAACCCTATACTTGCTAGTGTTCAAGGAGAGCTAGCTGCTCTCTACCTACATCCTGCAAGGTACTGAAGTCAAACCTCATAAGTAATGTAAAAACGCAATGTTGTTTATTAAAGGGCATATCTGGTACAACAAACATATATGACACTTGCAACAACGTTTTTATGTAAAACTTAATTTAATGCAATAGTTTGTGTAATAAAGTAAAGATGCCCTCTACCCCCCCCTTTACCTAACTTTGGTTTCTATCTTTTTTTATGTCCTATTTATTCCTTTGAAATTCTCATTGAATGATCCAAGAGGTGGGTGTTTTCTTCGTATGTAAATAGCCTTCTTATATATACCTAGTGTCTAGAATAGACAAATATTAACTCTATAGTTTTTATATTATAAGCTAAAGTTCAGCTTGGGAAATTATATATACTAGAAATATACACTGATACACATCTTCTTCTAAGACAATTATTCAATCAGATCATGTTTTTGGCAACCATGTTGCTCTCGTGATTGACTACGCTAGACTCACTGTACTATTATACATTAGTCAATGATTAGGAAAACATGTTCTGATTTTAAAAATTATATTGTGAAAAATATATTGTGAAAACTAGTGTACCTTTCTTTTAGTGACATTTAGTTATTTCTGGAAACAAGTAAGGCATTAGCCTTTAAAATGATTTTTGTAATTTAACTGACTGTCAGTCAGTCATTACATTCTCCTTAGCACTTTAAAGTCTATCAGTTAAAAATAAAAACAAATAAAGTTGTAATTGTTGAGTTAGACATCTAGAGGTTTTCAACTTACATTTTTTTATGAGTTTACTTGGCAAAAAACCAGAACTTATTGATACTTTTTATCAGACTTGGTTAGTGCATAAGTTCAAGTAAGGTTGTCAAGTAAATTGATAAATAAGTAAGAAACATAAAACCAAGTGCATACATTATCTTTTTATTCTTAGTAAAGTACACTTTTTCAAAACCTTTTTTCAACTGATTTTTATCTATACCTTTTCATTCCTTCTGATAAATATCATTTTATATCACCAACTTTCACACTCCTTTACAGAAACAGCACAATTTTATGTATCTTTAAAACATTTGTTTTCATTGTGTTATTTTAAATTCTGGTTCTACTAGGACTTAGGCAATAGTTCTATTAATCTATTGGCAATAATCTATAGTTCTGTTAAGGCAATAATGGTAGTACATAATAGGTCACCAAGAATAAAGACAAATTAATTTACAATTTTTATGAAGTTTAAGCCCAGATTTCTAATTTATGTTCATAAATTAGCTTTTGTCAGTTACCCAAACAGCTGCTCCATGATTTTTTAGTAACATCAAAATTAATTTAAAGGGATTTTAAGGATATTTTAAATATGTTTGCATTGACACAATATTTTTTAAACAAATTTTTGTTAATTTTCAATTTGAGCTGTGAGTATCTGATTACATGCATTAACAAATAATAATACTAAACCACTTGTGAATATTTTACAACTTGCTTTTAGTAGCATTTACTTATATTTGTTGAGGGCGGCCGTTTCGGGAGACGTGTTGCATTGTCAACTCAGACTGTAACTGATCTCAAGGTTTTCGTAGGTTAGGGTGGGGTGAGATATTATGGTGGGGGTGTGGGTGTATTTGATGAGTATTAGGAGTTATGATGTCGAAAAATGTGTGTGAGTTATAATGTAATTGGGTGTTGAGTATATGTGTAAGATTTAGTTTGAAATGTTTGTATATTTCGTATTGTTCGGTTGTATTGCATTTTTTGTATTGTTTTTATAGAAATTATACTTATTTATATTATCTTGGCAAAAAAACCACTACTTACTGATTTATTCAGCAGATGTGTTTCACGCTTTTTCAATCTGCTGAATAAATCATTAAGTAGTGGTTTTTTTGGCCAAGATAATACAAACAAGAGTAATATTTTTGTATTGTTTATGAAGAATTTGTAGGTTGGATGTTATGTTTATGCGGTCATGTTTTGTGGATATGAGATGTTCGGTGAAGTTTAATTTGTGGTTATTGTTTGTTAGTGCATTTATATGTTCTTGGTATTGTGTGTAAAATGACCTCCCTCTCTGGCCTATGTAAATATTGGGGCACGAAATGCAAGTTAGTTTGTAAACTTCAGCGGCGTTGTATATGCTGTTGACTTTGTTGTTGGGTTTAAATTGTTTATTGAGAGTTGTATGAGGAGTAGGCTATTTTGTAATTGAATTTTCGTAGAGTGTTGGTTAGATCAGTTACGGTCTGAGTTGACAATGGGAAACATCTCTCGAAACAGCTGTCCTCAAAAAAAAATATTTAGAAGTGTTTTAGCGAAAACTTTATTAAAACTATTATTTGAAGATGGAATCAAAAATTATAAATAATAATTTGTTAAAACTTGTCTATAGTAGCACTTATTTTAATTTTGGATGTGTGTTTCTGTCAACAGAGATATATGAGAAAGTTTTTACGTATTACTATAAATGTTAAAGTTAATACATGAATTTTGTAATCAATTCTCTTTTAAAGCTATAGACAAAACAAACTTGTACCCAAGAGTTTGAATTTTTAAAAAAGAAAATAATTTGTATATAATGTTATGTAGTAAAGTCATCTATCTTATAACAATCATGGTAAAATTAATAAATTTATTATCATTACAACATAGATCAACCTATTCAAATAAATTCCCTAAGCAACAATTGAGCGATATAATTAAAGAACATACATAGTGAAAAATTAAATTACTATAGCTAAATATTTGGTAAAGAATAAGCAAAATATTGCAAAATGTTGTTATTACAAGACCAGAAAGAAACATTTACTTATTCTCCAGAAGTAAATGAAATTATTGTCATTGATTGTAATATTTATAAAATTAGATTGATAGAGAGTGTTTTACATTTTTCTGAAGTAATGAAATCTGTTATATACCTCTTAAGGCATGATATCAAGATAAATGATAGCTCTTTACAGCAGCTCTTGTTTTTCAAAAAGGGGGACAGAATAACAGATCTACTTGCTTGTATAAAAATTAATATAATTTATGGTACCCCAGTTAAATAGCATGTAATACTCACAGTGAGTGAGTGAGTGTGGAGGTTAGTGTGAGCATGTGTGTGTGTTCCAACGGGCAGTTAACCCTTGCAATCTACAGAAATTAAAATTTTTATAAATTTGAATTTCACAAAGTAAATTGGAAATAGAAAATGTTAAAATATTTATATTAAAATTTAAGTAAAGCAAAGCATATGATTACAGAGTGAAAAAGCCAATATTTTTATAGTCAGTAATAAAAAAAATTGTAATTAACGAATAAATTTGACCAGCCGGGAGTGTAGTGCCGACAATTAAGTGCAAGTAAATAGCTAAAAAATACTATCTAGTGAACCAGACCACCTACAATCACCAAACACATTTCTAAATAACGAGTAAAGTGTAAAAAAACCAATAGTGCAATAATAAACTGTACAACTTTAAGACAAAAATTAGAGCAAAATTAACTAAAATGAACATTTAGAAATTAAAAGAACCATAAGGGGCCTTCAGGTAAGATGATTCATGCAACCGTAAGACAGACTTCGACAAGAAAATAAACCGATAAAGTCGTATGACCAAGCGGCTGGAGGGGAAATTACGATTAGGCCAATATAAACAGTAACACACAGCTTTGTCAAGGAGTCCGAAAAAATAAAATTTTAAGAAGTGTCGAAGGAAACTATGCCGGTTTTCAGCTAGGCAAGACAGTTGACGGGCCAAATGGCATCTACAGGAACTTTTCTATCGTAATTTTTATAATGCTAGTTATAAATCGGGATTCCGTAATCGGTACTTCCATCTCGTAGAAATTTAACTCAATCACTATGACTTACCAAGGTTTCGCTGTCCGAGAAATTAAAAGGAACCAGGGAGAAGAAAGAAGACATCCCCTTCAGCAAGATCCAAGGACCAGGAATCGGGGATGACAGGAAGTGACAACTTTGGCAACTCATTTTTCTAAGTCAAAAAGAAATCAATAAGTTAAATTTTTATTAATAAAGAAATAAACAATGGCTTCACTCTTAGTAAACTTATTAAATAGTATTTAAAAAAGTAAAACATTTTTCTAATTTGTCACATTGAATTGTGTAAAATAGTTAAAATTAAATGAATTAAGTCAGTTTACCAAAAGGGAAAAAATTTACATGTAAATTATTCAAATTTCATTATAAAGTCTCCAGACCAGCTTAATCAGAAAGGAACCAACGAAAGAATAAATTTATTAGAGTGGTTTTGACTATAAACTTTGTCATTTTCAATAACATCAAAAGAGAAAATAGTTATTAAAAAAGTTTGAATAATTTAGAATATTAAATATTATAAATAATTTCATGTAATAGTAGTAAATGATTTTGAAATAATTAAAATAATTCTTAATATCACAGAACGTTATATTAACACTTAAGCTAAATTAATTCAAGATTTAAAATTTATAGAAAGATTCAATATATGATATACTGTGAAATTCAAAATGAAATCTTAATTTATGTGTTCAAGAAATAAATATTAAATTCATCATATAAATTGAATATATGTAAAAAATGTTATTTAATTAAATACGTAATACTAAATATTGTCTGTATAATGGTAAAAGCAGGAGAAATTAATAAGTGTAATATTATGTTAAATTTTATTATTTTCTTTTATCATTAAAATTAATATACAAAATCTTCTTAATTTATTTCCAAATATCCTGTTAATAAATAAATAAAAACTTAAAGTTTTGTCCAACTATTAAATTAAATGTTGCAAAGTTAAATATCAAGTGCATTTAAATTCATAATACAATGAATTCAATAAAATAAAGCCTAATGTTACAACAGGAGAGTTACTCCTGAAAGTAAATTATTTTAAATAGTTGAGTTATATCAAAAGATAGTTGGTTATAAATCAAAGTCCAGCAACAAGTACCACTGGCAGATGCTGCTTAGATGTGACACAGGAGCCTATAAAAAGGTAAAATTGAGCGGGATCATGTTTTGCACTGCCCAACCTGGATAATAATAGCAAATGGTAAGATATAATGTATGTGATGATTGTTAATGCTAATATGTATCTTTTCAGCTGAGAAACTGACAAATATGACTATTTAGCCCTCACACTATTAGTTAACAGTAGGGGTTTTTAAGAACAGCAAGTCAGGTCAGGGTGTCGTTGCATGCGCTTTAGTGCATATTAAACAGTAGGCAGGAGGTTAAGCATTGTGCAGGGGTAGCGCACGCACAATAAAGAGGGGGGGGGGGGGGGTTCGTTGCAGTGTTTATGTATAAAATTGCTATATTTAAACTAATAATCATTTGACGTATCAGTAATTTTATACTTTATTTTTAGTTTCTTTAAGATAAAATTGTTTTTTACAAAAAAAACATACAAATTGAAAAGGTTTTAAATACTCACCATTAAATAAGTATTTAAAATCCATTACAGCTCTTTTGACTCTTTCTCTTTTATTTTAGTTGGTGCAAAATAAACACAAATTCTTTTCTTTAATATGACGGAATGCTCTAGACTTAATGCTATTAGGCCTCCAATTGCCTACTTTATTACATAGTATATAAGTTGCAAAGTAGTAAGTAGGTAGACACATCTCTGTCACTATAATTCAAGGGAACTAAAATCACTCGTAAAAATGTTACACTTGCCCGTAGTAGAACTTACTTTTATTATTGTTGAGAACGACTGTTTCGGGAGATGTGTTACATTGTCAACTCGGACCGTAACTGACCTCAAGGTTTTTATAGGTTAGGATGGGGATGGGATATTAGGGCGGAGATGTAGGCATATTTTGATGACTATTAGGAGTTATGATCTCGAAAGTGTATGTGAGTTATAATGTAATTGGGTGTTGAGTTTGTATGTAGGGTGTAGTTTGAAATGTTTGTACATCTCATATTATTGTTTATCATTAGTTATTTTTGTTTGTGACAAATTTGTAGGTTAGATGTTATGTTTGTCTAGTTATGGTTGTGGATATGAGATGTTCGGTAAAGTGTGATTGGGTGTTTTTGTTTCTTAGTACTTTCATGTATTCTTGGTAGCGTGTGTAAAATGACCTCCCTGTCTGGTCTATGTAAAAACTGGGGTATGAACTACAAGTTAGTTTGTAAACACCAGCGGAGTTGTATATGTCAGGCCAGTATCAGATGCATTACACATTTCGTTTTTAGTAAAACTTTCATTTTATCTATTCTTCTTTTTCCTTCTCCTACACAGGAGAGAGTGTAACTGGTAAACCTCTTTATAAAACTGGGATAGTTTTGTTCTATCTATGACCATGAAATCCTTTCTTACTTTCCAGATCAGCATGTTTTATAGGAATACTGTAATTCTATCCTATTTTCACAACCTTTTTTAACACATTCAGCACGGCGGCGATATTGGAAATCTCATCCAACTACTGTCTGTTTTTTCGTTAAATTCCACATTTTACGGCATTGTTTTATCTCAAAATCTATACTTAAATGCTTAGTTTTAAACAGGGAAAATAATTTAAAAAATTTTAACACACTATTTAATTATAAAAATTAGGAGTGTGCCGGTGCGCTTTCTGTCCCTGGTAGTGGAATTATTAAAATGCTATGCGGATTGCATAGCTTGTCGTTGCATCTAATTGTTGTTTTCATCTCAATAATTTTATTTCTACCATATACAGGTTTATTGGGAACATCTAAACAGTGTATTAGACATTAAAATATTGTTTTATTTATCGGGCAACGATAAATAATAATAATAAACAAAGCATTTAGTCAATGACTTATTTACAGTAGTCTGTTTCCACCTCAAGTAGGTTCATTCACTCTAATAGCACAGTTATCGTTTATTCTTGCATTAGTTCAGGAAACGTAGTTTATTTTTATGATCATTGTATTTACAGGATATTTTGCCTTGTTAAGTGGTTAAAACTAAAATCATTAAAATATAAAAGTTAAACCAAATTAAATCTGTTCATAAAACCCCCTGAAGCATTGTTTCAGTTGAAGCCTCAAAAGGTTAACTTGGGATGGTCAGATTTAAAAACGACTTAGGCACAATGTTCTGGGAACTCTTCTGAAGCAGTGACGTAAAAATGAAACCTTTTTACAAACATTTATCGACACTAGAAAAGTTTTAATTAGACTGGGAGTGAGAGTGCCGATGCGCTCGCCGTCTCTCAGAAGGGAAGAGGAGAGCGTACCGGCATGCTCTCAGTTCCTTGTAAGGGAACCCAAAGCGTGCCGGTATGCTAGCCGTATTGTATTATTTGATATGCAATAAAAATCAGAATTTACTCATCTCTTTATTGTAAAATATAAAAAACGATATTCTTGTTCACAATTATTAAGGCAATAGAAAAAAATAAATTTAAATATATACCTAATAGCATAATAAAAGATAACCAAATTATAAATAGCTCAATAACAAAGTTATATAGACAATACTCATATGTACATTTTGATGACCATGTTGTCATCATCAAAGGGTATAACTACATAAAAGTCTCAAAACAAACTGTTTGTAACTTGAACTCTTTTGGCTTACAAAGTTTAGTATATATAGCTTTATTAATAATTTATTATTTGATTATTATCTTAATGAACTAAACACAATAAAATACATAGCCTATAGAAACTGATACAAACACACTTTAATAGACAACATTATGCGCAAAAATTCAACACACATTTGACACAACACAAAACAATAACACAAAAATACATAACACATATCACAACACATCGCAAAAAATAGCTTCCTCGTTAACGTTAACACAAAGTAGCATTCACAACATCCAACACAATAAAATTTCCTATACAGTTCAAAAAGGATAAACACGACAGGGCAGGCGTATACAAGATTACATGCAACAACTGTTTCAGTTTTTACATAAGACAAAGAGGGAGAACATTTACCACAAGATATGACGAACATGTAAAACAGATAAAAGAGACACAACCCAAATCAAATTTCCCCATGCACATACAAAACACACTACACTCACAGACTAACATAGACACCAATCTAAAAATCTTACACTACATCAAAAAAAGCAACAAACTCAACACAGTAGAAAACTATGAGATATACAAACACCATAAATATTATCAAAAAAACATTCTAAATGACAAAACACACTCACAACCAAATACTATATTTGAGCACACAACTAATAACTACTCTACGAACAATAATACACCACAGAACAGAAATACACCACAGACTCACACCAACACAACACACCTGAGCAATAGTCTTGTCA
This sequence comes from Prosapia bicincta, assembly GCA_036971475.1. Lineage (NCBI taxonomy): Eukaryota > Metazoa > Arthropoda > Insecta > Hemiptera > Cercopidae > Prosapia > Prosapia bicincta. The sequence goes on from JBAIZL010000002.1 coordinate 137,127,829, forward strand.
TTGACTCACAGCATTGATAATGTGCTGACCTAGTGCAAAACGCATCTGCTAAATAAATTGGTAAGTAGTGGTTCTTTGACAAGTTAATACAAAAAAAGTGAATATTAATATTTTGTATTTTGGTATTGAATTGTGAACTATATTAATTATAATCTTGTCTTTGTTATTATTGGATTTTATTTCAAAGACAAACTAGACATAAAATACACTTTATAACAAATAGTTAGATTGAAAGTCTACCATAAAAAAAATAAAACATAGTCGTTTAATTCTTCACCAGATTTGTTAACAGCAGTGATAAAGGTATAATAATTTTAAAAAAAGTTATAGTAAATATTATTTATTAATTTTGTTAACACATCCTATATTTTAAATATATAATGAAATGCTGATCATTTGTGTTCTGCTAGATAATTAGATCCAATTATCTGTGAGTTGTCTTTCTAAATACTCTAAAAAAATATTTTTAAATAATTTCTTTTGACTTTTAAGTCCAAAAAATTTTGTTTCATTTTCCGCTGTAAATTTTAAATTTGTATATTTTGTTTATGGTTCTACAAATTCCCACCACTGTACTATCTCAACTTTTGAATTACAATCAATGATTTGTTTTACATATATTACACCTCCTAAACAATCACACATTTCTAGTATAATTGTTAATATTTTCGTTCTATGTATTGTTATAATATTTCACTTAAAATTCTGAGTGTGGGTTTTCCATATCTAATCCATCTTTCATTTTATAAGATTATAAAGTTGTAATTACTTTGTTTACCTTATGACCGTACAGTCATTACCTCTTTGTTTAATTCCTTGTTGTCTTTAGCTTCATTTTTTATTCTTGAATTTTGTAGTCCATAACGTTCGGTGAATCTTATTAATCACTTAAACAATAGTTTATGACTATCCGAACTTTAAATTTTGTAAATTTGTTAAAACTTACTGAGACAGAACGTTTTTGATCGCTATGTGCCGATCTTCATCAGTGTCTTCTTCATTTTTCAATATATATCCTCAAATTTTCAAGTTTACGTAACTGGATTACCTTTATTAAACAATATCATTTTCAGTCATTCTCAATAGCAATACAATAACCTCAATAGTAACCTTAAACTTAAAACAATATCATTTTACAATATTTTGTCATTTTTCATATTGTTTATTTGCTATTTATATATTACATTATACAGCTTTATTTATTATTATTACATTATATTTGCTATTTATTTATTGAACCTTGTTCATTATACAGTAAAACATCGATTACCAGTCACTCTTTTAACCATCAGTTTCTGTGTCAGAGCAAAATAAAAATATATATCTGACTGCACTGATGTTATTAATTGATTTGGTTCAGTTTGTAATGAAAACAAATTGTTAACCCCCAGAGAGAGGAAGACGCTGTCTACAAAAATTGAGTAGTTTGAAATGCAGGATTTTAACCTGACGCAGATGCTTCACAAGGTACAGAATACTGCCATGCTGAAAGCACTTGTCTAAAAGATAATCACCGCCTTTATTTAAGCTTAATACTCTCTTTATACTTTGGTACCAGCAGTAATGATTAGTTGAAGTTTTACTTTGCATATTTTACATATATTTTTATTTTTGTTTCATGTTTTGCCAACTTGGAAGTTATTTTAATTTACAGTGTCCAAGTTTTGTCACTTACAATGCCTAAAGAGGTGATTTCTTTGTCGGTATGTTTGGATTTATATTTAAAAACCTATATTCTTCACTATTTGTAAAATTCTTATAGTCTTTAATAATTGTTTTAAAATTTTGTTTCAGTATATGTCCACATAGTTTTTTTCATTTGTTTTAATGTCATTTTATCCAGAATCTCATGTACTTACTTTATATATTCCTTTTTATTAATACAATAAAATTAACAAATTAATTAATTATATATCTGCTGTTATTGTTAAAATATTATAACAATAATATTGTATTGTTATAACATAATATATTATTAATATTGTTATTATAATATATTATTTGTTATATTGTTGTTTATAACAAAATAAATGTGTATTTTATTTTAAGGTTTTCATATTGTGTATTAAATAAATTAACAAAACTACTGCCTATTGATATTTTTATCATAAAATATTCACATTTAGTCAATTACTCTTCAGGACAAGACTGTTCAGAAGAAACAGTAGTGTGTTTAAAACTTCAGGAAATTTTCATCTACACCTGCTGCAACTCTAGTTTTGTCAGTTCAATAGCATTCTCAACTTCTTCAATTTTCTGTTTTTTTTAATTAACTTTCTGTTTTAACTTTTTATGCTTCTGAATTGCCATTTTAGAAAGAAAGACTACAAATAAGATGTATTGTATATATATATATATATATATATATATATATATATATATATATATATATATATATATATATATATATATATATTCTTGATATTTAATATTATCCATTGTTTTTCCGTTGCACTGACTTTATGAAGTTAATATATTACTATTTTTGAGTAATTTTATCCACCGTTAAGTGCAATAATTTTACCTTGAGTGATGAGGCACCTTTCGGTCTTTGAAATACTGAAAATAAATAACAACCCAATAGAACTAAACTCACTAGAAAAATACCACATTTATAAAAACATACACAACAACTTAATGAATTTACAAACAACATATACAGAAGACATACTATACAGAAACCTCATACACACAGATCAAGAAATAGTGCGCGTAACTTCAACAAACACCGGCTTCACGGACGTAGCATCCACAGCAGAGAACAATCAGTGATTCGACAATGGTCAAAGACCGAAAGGTGCCTCATCACTCAAGGTAAAATTATTGCACTTAACGGTGGATAAAATTACTCAAAAATAGTAATATATTAACTTCATATATATATATATATATATTCTTGATATTTAATATTGTCCATTGTTTTTCCGTTGCACTGACTTTATGAAGTTAATATATTACTATTATTGAGTAATTTTATCCACCATTAAGTGCAATAATTTTACCTTGAGTGATGAGGCACCTTTCGGTCTTTGACCATTGTCGAATCACTGATTGAGACAATCAGTGATTCGACAATGGTCAAAGACCGAAAGGTGCCTCATCACTCAAGGTAAAATTATTGCACTTAATGGTGGATAAAATTACTCAATAATAGTAATATATTAACTTCATATATATATATATATATATATATATATATATATATTTAGGTTAGTTTTGGTTGGTAAAGATTTTAGACATATATATATATATATATATATAAATTTTTTTAGGTTAGTTTTGGTTGGTAAAGACAATTATTTTATTTCATTCTCTCATATTTCTTTTTGTGTTTTTTCTTCGATAGACAAAGACCACTGTGTGGTTGAAATATATCATTGTTTAAGTGCTTTTATGTGTTTCTATTTCAAGACTACAGAGTGGACTCTTACCAAGGTAAGTCTGTCAGTCTCCTAGTCCAAAAAATCTATATATATATATATATATATATATATATATATATATATATATATATATATATAATGCACACGCACACACACGCTCAATTGCATATATACACTTGTATTTTTATATACACAAAAATATAAAAATGTAGTTTTTTAGATATGCAAACTTAACAACAAAACTACTGATAAGTTCCACGAGCTTAAATTGGCTTTATTGACCTTAATGATAGATTAATAGATTACAGCAAGAGACTTTAAACCTCATAATGATAACATAAAAAGTCTTTCACTTTACAATGTTAATAATTAAAAGTTACACAGGTTCATAAAGAACCAGTTAATCTCTAAAAGCATTGAAAAATCCACTGAACTGATGTGAAATGGAAACTATTCTAGTGTGTCTGTAAAATGGGAATATCAGTGTGTAAAATGGTTTTAGTCAAGTATTTAAATTAAAAATATAGTGATATATAAACTTCAAGATTATTAACAAACCAAAAGAAAGTAATTAATGCATAATAAATATATACTGCCAATTGTATTGTTTCAGATAGTTATGCAAGAAGAAAAATATGTTTTGGCTATATAAATGAATATGGAATTGGCAGTACCTTGAGAGTAAAGGTGCAGTTGTGTAGCCAATAGAATGCTTTACATTGAGGTTGTGCAACAAACCCATATCTTGGGTGAGCACAATCTAACCTACAACTTTCTCCTTCGTTCTCTTTTTTCTATAACCAAGTTTCAAAGTAGTTTCCAATGTTAAAGTTTACTGCTAGGCGACACAAACACTGGCCTATTGAACTTGGTGTTAAATAAATCAATGCTTGGGGGATCAGGTCACTATCATATCATGTAGTCGGTCTAATGAAAGTATTTTGCTCCACAGTTAGTAATCTGGTTTCAATTATATTGTTTTGTTACGTTTAAACTGAAGTTAATAGCTCACGAGGTGTGGATGTTAAATTTAATTAAACTAAATTCTAAACTCGCAGGTTAAATTAAGAAAATTAATTTTATTTGTAACCAAATGTAAAATTTCCCAACATGAACAAATATCCAATACATAACATTAATAACTTGTTGAATTAAAGTGAATAAAAACTTCAATGTTTAGAACTTAAATGCTCTATTATGACTATTATTATAAGGGGTATTACTATTGTAATAATTCTTCATAAAAAACTTATTTTCTTCTTATAAATAAAGTATAACTTCTCTTAAATCTTTCTTTTTTTGCAGAAATACGGTTTTCATATTTTAGATGTGGTAGAGACCGTTATTTTTCTGCCGTTACATTTTTTTAAAAAACTCTAGTAAATTATCATGGCTCAAATTCTAACAAACTGGAATAAAACCAGGTTTGTCCTTCGATATTCTGATCCACTGACAGCTATATTGAAATTTGATCTAATATTGTTTTTAGCACCAGTCTTAAAATTAAAAAAAATGAGTTTAATAGATTTACGACAGATGGATTATTTATAGTAGCGGTAACTATGATGTCAACAAAATCTAAACCTCACACCTCTTAACTTTTTTTCGTTTCTCGATTAGTACAAAATCACGGTCACCTAATACAATATTGTAATATAATTATATTATATTATAATTTAAACTATTGTATAAATAAGAAATCAAATATTATTGAGTTTTCAAATAATCCAATAAAATGAGGCCCGTACTGAACATGTTTTTATTACTTTCTGTAACAAGTACGTTCTTAGCATTAAAATACGATTTTCGTTCACCACTTCTAGCTTTACCTTCGTAGTGGATACTTTTTTCACCTTTCTTTCTTTGCTTCACAATTATATCTTCATCATTAATCATTTTAAAAAATATGTACATTTGCTATATGATAAAGAAACAACTGCACATATAAACAACTAAAACAAGACCAAAACACGATTTTCTAAGTGAAGGGACTTGGTACGTTATTTAAAATTAACAAGCTTGGAGTTGACTCATGCACCATTTGTAGTGAAAATATTTACCTATTTCTAATGTAGTTACCTGATATCCCATTTTAGTTGTTATTGGCGTTGTTACATAGCACACAATACAATAAAAAAACTCATTTTTGAAAAAAAGGTAAAAGATTTATGCGCAAATAAAGGGAATGAATTTTTGGCACTTATCCCTTTATTTATTTTAACTCCTCAATTAGCATTTGTCCTCGAGTTGGTAATTCTAAAAGCCCAGGCTACGAATTTTACTAATCTTAGTGATGATATCTTCATGGCTTCAAATGGGTGGCTTTCCTGTTGGAAATTTTTCCATGGAATATCACAAATTAACATTCAAGAGTGAGCTGCTTTGTTGAGCAATGTATTTTATTGTGTTGAGTTCTTCTTCATAGTTTTTCTGTAGCATAGGTATATTGATTAGGCAGTGTACAATCAAATTTGGTTTATTGAAAACGGCTACCCACATACGATCATAGACAACCTACTCATGAAAATTAAACACAAACATCAAACAGTCACGCAGACAAACCACACAAAAAACAACAAATACATATCCCTCACCTACCACAGCAAAAACACCACAAAATAGCCTGCACATTCAAAAAACTTCAATACCAAATATCTTAAAAAACAACAAACACTTTAAGACAGCATATACAACCCTTTCATAAACAAACAGACAAATACAAACTATCCGGTATCTACTAATTAAAATGTAATGACTGTCCCAGCTATTATATAAGCCAAACCAGTAGGTCATTTTATACACATTTCGAAAAACACATTGCCCAAAGAAAGCATACAAACCTAAAATCTAGCTACGCAATACACATAAAAAACACACAAGGATATACACACTAATTTAAACATACTCCACACATTAAAACAAAGTAAAAAAAACTAACAACTTTAGCAAAATATGAGATATACAAACATTACGCAACAGATAAAGAAAACATATTAAATGTCCACAGACACTTTGAGGCCAACTCCCTTTTCCATTAGATAGCGCACAACCAAAATAACCCACCCCTTCCACAGTTACAAATCTATTCCAACAGCTTTGTATCTAACGCGTTATGCCGCCAGTATAGGCTTTGCTTCGTAAAAGGAACGATTGTTTTGAAAATCGTCAGCAAGTAAGCCTTATGTATTCACTTAGTTAGGTAATTTTTAATTATAATTGAAGATTATTAATAAAGTTAGGAGCAAATTGCCTCGGCACTCTTTAAAAAATAGTGCCGTGACATATCCTTAGTATATTTATGAAAACAGCGCATATACGCATTCATTATCTCACAACACCTTTGTCCAACACCAAAGACAGTCATGCTCAAGATTGTGACCTACAGGCCGACAACAGCTAGATAAAACTCCAATATTAATTAAAACTATTGGGTTGTCTTGGAAAGACCATTAACTGAAAGTGAGCCTTTTAATTATGTTTCCACATCAACATAAACTGGCAGCTTCTACAGTTCTCGAAACATGCAGATTATTAATACTGGAAAAATGTTGACAAGGCTTTAATAGTTGTTCTCAGCAAGTGGTGGTGATATAGCTGTTACAGATGAAAACCGTAGTGAATGTAAGGGTGAAGGTGGTAGGTCTATCAGATGATAATATCATTGACTAGCAGAGTATTTCTGAGTCAACCATGAAACTCAAAGTTATAGAAAATAACGTGAATTAAAGCCATGACTGAATGCCAGTCAGACTGTGAACAAGTGAATCTGGTTCATCTTTCTGTGATTTAACAGTATGTACTACATGAGTTTTCACAATAAATTTAAATTTGAAAGGATCATTATTTATAATTATTCATTTACTGCACTTGAATAAATAGTGTATGTAAACAATAAGATTATATTCGAAATACATATACTTTCCCCTGTATAGCAAATATATTATATGTACTGTAGGGTGATTCATGTATAACTCATAATTTTCATTTTGTTTATTTTAAGAAGAAAAATACAAGTACTGTATTACATGTATAGCTTATCTGGGAGATTATTGGTCACTTGAGGTTGTGTTGAAAATGTCTTCCATCAGCCTCTAGGCAAGGATGAACACGTCGTTCCATGTTTTTGGCCATTCACTGAAGCGTTGCGTTGTCAATACTGTTGATTTCGTGTATAATGTTGTCCATCAGAACATCTCAAGTCTGAGGACGTTTAGCTTACATGGTTTTCTCTAGATAATTCCACAGGAAGAAGTCTGGTGATCTTGGTGGCCACAAATTCCTGGAAATCATGCAGTCTTCAAAATAACTACGTCACAGACTCACATGACGTATGCCAAGAGCACCGTCCTGTTGAAAGTACCCTGCCTCATCTATGAACCATGCAATGGACAATATGCTAGGATTTTGCACAATAATCATTTTGAACCAATGACAATATTCCATCCTATTAATCTTATCTGTCTTAAGTAGCTCATGAACCTATGATACCCTATATGGCTTTAAACCGGCCTTCTTTGAAACTTTCTGACACTTCATGAATGAGTACCCATTCTCATGTGACAGACACTTTAAAGACTTACTGGGTTACTGCTGTAGTCGCCTTAGAACATTCACGAAAACCGTTGCAAATCAGGGTGAACGATTCTTGCCGGTTTCACTCACAAGATATCCTTTTGTTTCCAACTTGTATACCATTTACTGTATTACGTTCCTGTATGGACGGTTGGGGCCTTGTGCAGCACCATCTGTTGACAAATGTGCGACATACAATCAAAACTCCAAGGCCTCCTGCATCATTTAGGTAAACCTTTGGGATATTCCTATTCAAATAATGGACTAATGAAAATCAAGAGTTTTATATGAATCACTATATATTATTATTATACTGTGGGTAACGTATATCCTTTGATGTGGAGTAGTGTGTACTGTCCAAATGCTTGCCTTATAGAAGTGTGTTACTTTAGTATGAGATTTTATTGATTAGTTTGAGTTTAGCCATGGCTGAAAACAGTTGTAATGTTAAGAGCGCTGTGTACAGGTCTAACTTAACCTTGGTTGGTCGTCTGTTCTACACTCCTACGATTTCAGTCGTTGAAAATCATATGAATATGAATGTAATATTCTGGCACCATTCATATTCGTCAGTTCTAGACTCCTGAGATTTCAATCTAGAAAGTTGGGTATTGTTCATTTTCACATGTGAAGACAGTGTATGCAGTGATATTATGAAATATTTATATGTAGTTTTTAAATTTTATAAGATTTCTAAGTATGTGAGTGAATAAGAGCAAATATTCTGATAGACAAAAATTTTAAAAACTGATAATGTTCAATGCTCATCCCACTTCTGGCAGCAGTCCAAGCTGTGACCTCTCTGTAGATATAATTTTCAACTTCAAACAAACTTCTTATGTTATAAATGGATATTTGGAACAACAAATTAGGAAACTAATTGGGTAACACTTTTAAGGATCTAGTGCCAGTTTCATGCATTCTAGCACTGAATGTATTAAATTAAAAACTCCAAAATAAAGTGAGCATACGAAATTATGTATTTTTGTACATGGTAATTCAATTATAATATTATTACAAATATTAACATACATTCATTTACTAATAATTTAATAATGCAATTTAGACAATACTGCTATTTTTATACGTCATTCTGGTTGAATATTTTCTGCCAAAAATGATATGGAAATGGCATAATATTCTCCACTGTGTGACTTATAGTCAATATAATGTATGCATTTCTTGGTGTTTTCATCAAAATCTGAAATTAGAAGACCATTTGATGATGGCATTAATGTCCTGCCCTGTACAAACAAAAAATGAAACTAATTTTACAAATATAAAATTATTAAAATAACAAATGCAATATAAATCAAAGATTATCACACAAACTTATTATTTGTAATCAACCTTGGTGAAATGGACATTAACACATTCAGCACAGCGGCGGTATTGGAGATCTCATCAAACTACTGTCTGCTTTTTCGTTAACTTCCACATATGACTATTGAAATAATATGTGGGTTGCTTGTCGTTGCATTTAATTATCGTGCTCGTTGTTTTATCTCAATAATTTTATTTTTACCATATACAGGTTTATTGGGGACATCAAGACAGTGTATTAGACATTAAAATATTGTTTAATTTATCAGGTCACAATAAAAAAAAAAGAAATACAAATGATAAAACACTGTATGACAAATAATAAAACAGAATAAAAAAGACAGAGAAAAAAAATTTACATATAAATGTACCTACTACTAAAATATACTACATACTAAAATAACCACTCAACTCGGAATGTCTGTTTCTGTTTGTGCCATGTGTTTCAAAAAGTGATAGAGTACAATAATGTATATGACAGACATAGATAATGCATATGCCACGTTCTAGACTATTTATAGCCGAGATTAGATGACATTTGTTTACTATAATCTTATTATACACATTAGGTTTTCGGGCGTCCAATCATTTTGTCAATGACTCTTAAGTAGTCTTTTCCTACCTCGAGTTGGTTCATTCACTTTAATAGGACAGTTATCGTTTATTCTTGTGTTAGTTCAGAAAGCTTAGTTTATTTTTATGATCGTTGTTTTTACCGGATATTTTGCGGTGTTAAGTGGTTAAAACTAAAAAAACATTAAAATATAAAAGTTAAACCAAATTAAATCTGTTCATAAAACTCCCTGAAGCATTGTTTCAGTTGAAGCATCAAGAAGTTAACTTCAGATGGTAATATTTTAAAACGACTCAGCCACAATGTTCTCCAAACTCTTCTGAAACACCGACGTAATAATCAAACCTTTATAGAAAACACTAATCAACACTAAAGAAGTTTTAGTTAAACTAGGAGTGAGCGTGCTGGTGCGCTAGCCGTGTTGAATGTGTTAAATAAAATTAACATAAAAATATTTCCTTCGCAAAACTTATTATTGCTTCTATAAAACATTAGTCTATTCCATAGTTGTGACCCTATCCACAAAGGTTATGATTCTCTCATAACTGAATATTTGGAAAGATTCATTTCTCTAACCTAAATCCTAATTTTGTCTCATAACTGCACTCCCAGATCCTCATAAGCCAATAATAGCTTTTTGTGTTTTTTTTATTTAACACTAAAAGGTTAAATTATCATAGCAGTAAAAATATTAGAGAAATTCATAAAAAGTACTACAAGTTTGAAACACCCTGAAGATGTTAGCATGGTTATCAAAATGAACATTAGGGAGAAGTTAATTAAAAAATTATTTCAAAAATTTTAAGATGGAAACATAGTTACTAAAATGAAAGTTATGGGAAAATAATAAATTGCAAAAATTATTTTAAGTAAGTTTTAACTTCCAGAAAGAGGTTTACTACGTGTTTTATAGATTTACTGAAATAAATAAACTGCAAAATGAAACACAAATTTATTATGTATTTGTAAATTTACAAATAACTAATGAAATATTTTTTTGTTTTACAAAAATAATCATTTATGCTATCCTGTGCAAAATCTGTCATTATTAATTTTTCAGTGCTATTCTCTCATTTCTTGCTTACACTTGACCTGTAGGTAAATAACTACGATTTTTTGTTTTTGCATATGTTATTTTTAAAATAAGTTGCAAAGAAGAAACAGGCTATCTGAAGCACCGCAAAACATAATACTCCTTAAAACTTGCTAATAACTTTAATGTAGCAACATACACAAAACAGTAAAATCTAAATATATTTTATATTACTACATTCATACATACGTAGATAACAACATGCGTTTAAAGTATCCGGTTAAAACAGATGTAGTTATCCAAAAACCATATTTCCAGATACGATAACACTGAAATTGGGAAATAATTTAAACATATACAATACACATTTATGCAGAATATCAGATGAAACGATGCTGCCTTGTCATTATTGCATTGCATAATATAATGTAATTTTTTGGTTCAAATGCCATATAAAACAAACAAGCTCTTTAAAAAAGGAACATATACAATGTAAAAGTTCCTTTTATTAAAACTAAACCTTATATATGTTAAAAAATTCTGGTCCCCTTAACTAACTTGAATACATGTAGGTCCATTCCTTCCTTGAATACCATATAGGTCACATTACCTTCCTTGAATACCACATATGCCACATTACTTTCCTTGAATACATGTAGGCAACATTGCCTTCCTTGAATACCATATAGACCTCATTACCTTACTTGAATACCATACACATCCAATTACCTTCCTTGTATACCATATAGGCCACATTACCTTCCTTGAATACCACATATGCCACATTACCTTCCTTGAATACATGTAGGCAACATTGCCTTCCTTGAATACCATATAGACCTCATTACCTTACTTGAATACCATACACATCCAATTACCTTCCTTGTATACCATATAGGCCACATTACCTTCCTTGAATACCAAATAGGTCACATTACCTTCCTTGCATACAATATAGGCCACATTACCTTCTTTGAATATCAAATAGGCCATATTACCTTCTTTAAATACCATATGTGCCACATTAGCTTCTTTGAATATCATATAGGCCACATTACCTTCCTTGAATACCATGTAGTCCAAGGAAGGCAGTTCCTCCATGATCTCTTAAGTAAATTAATAATAATAGCTATTTTTTATTGTTAATAATATGAAATTCATTAATAATAAAAAAGAGCTATTATTATATATTAAAAAAAAACAAAACAAATGGAAATTTGAGTGGAACATACTAATTTGAATAAGACACTATTGACAACACTAATTATATACTTTTTAAAAAGTATTTAAATAGCACTTTTTAGATAGCACTTTTGTAAACCATGTCCTATTTTAAACTCACAACATAATTTTCAGTTAATGTTGCAATAATTATGTTAAGGTCGAGTTGAAAATGAGGTCCAACTTCTGAAACCACTGTAGTCATACATCAAGTGTAGGTGCTACTTTAGAAAATTTATTTTTCTTAGGTTTATATTTATTAGCTCTAGTTCAAGATGAAAGCAAATGACATACATTATACATTCTCCTGAAGGTAATACATTAGTTTGTTCTGATTATTTTTTATTAAGTGGCATCCTATTAATATTATTTTGATGTATTTTTTATAAATTTATTTTAGTTGAAAAATGACACTAAATCACTACATCAAATCACAAGTTAGATCACACAAGAGATTTTAAATTGTTTATACTTGATAACTAAAAACGAAAAATATTCATTTCTTACTTCCTCCAAATCGTTGATATAAGTTAGAACTCCCCCTACATCATCCACTCCTTTAAGTACTGTGTGTGGAGAGAAAAATAAAATTACATCAATGAAGTTGAGACTCTGGAAGACGTTATTATCTGCAAAGAGAGTATAACAACCTGGTGTCCAACGCTGTATTTCAATATTCAATGGATTTCTACTACTTCCTAAGAAAAAAACAAATAGAAATAAACATTATGTTGGACAGCATGATATTATTAATTTCATTATTTTATTTTATTCGTTTTTGGTCTCTCATAATTTGAAAGTTGTGCATATATCTTTCCGGGTAAAACCGTTGATTTGGTCACACAAAAAACCTTGTGCTTTGAACCTCTAAATATTGCTAAAATTATTTAATTTCCATGTAATGTAAATTACACAACTTATTTACATGATTTTATTATAACTTTGCTCACTATTTCTCCTGGTAACTATTGAATGTTGAGTAAAACAATGATAGCTATACCTGCTGTAATTAATCTTTTTTAAAAAATTATCATGAATAATACTAATTCCAAATAAAACCCAAGCACAATTTGGCCAGATTTAATTAATTCCATAAATCTCTGGTTTTAGAAAAATATTGTTTCACTATTTCTCAATGTTTTTTAAGCTAATTTGTTCACTAAACCGTTTTAAATGTTTTAAACTTGCCTATAGTAGCACTTACTTTGCTTGTTGAGGACGGCCGTTTCGGTCTGAGTTGACAAAGGGACATCTCCCGAAACGGCCGTCCTCAACAAGCAAAGTAAGTGCTACTATAGGCAAGTTTAAAACATTTAAAAGTGTTTAGTGATTACTAGTAGCTCACGCGAAGATGGAATCAACAAATGTTCTAATTTGTTCATCAATAGTTGGCTGTACTGCTGAAAAAATAATGCCAAACCATGACACAGTTGCTAATTTGATGCATAGTTAGTCAGTTTATACAGTTTACATTTAAAACATGTACCTGTAGTAAACACCTAGTTTACAGTACTAAAATAATGTATATCTAAAAGCTTACCTATAAAGCATATTATTGTAACTAATGAAAAAAACATTATTAAAACCTTTAGAACAAATTATTCTCATAGAAGTAACCATATATAGAGAGAGTAATTGTCATACAAGTAATAGAAATCAAGTTAAAGTTCATGCAAACTTTAATTTGTTTCTTTATTACAAAATGTATCTGACCAGTATTTCTGATGTTAACTGTGTTTGTTGGGGCTGGCCTCAAAGTATGAAATAATATTAAAATTAAAGGAAATTACTGTAAAGCCTCTGCTCGGAGGATCAGCCGTGGGCGATTACACAAATTACCAAAATGAATGATTAAAATTAAACTAACAAAATTTGAATTAAGAAATTCTTACCGTAGAAGCCGCTCTTTATACATCACACTCACTATCAGTTCATGGGTAACTGTAACACTAAATTATGATTAACCCATTCACTACCAGAGATTACATGTGCATGGGTTGTGGGATATAGCTTTGTTATCGCCACTAGCAACATGCTGTACGCTTAGACTATGGTTGGGAGTGTAAGAATCCAGACTGGCAACATCAATTTAAGAGCTCCGCAAGGAAAGATTCGCGAAACAAGTAGCTTTCTTTATACAATATTACGTAACATGTACATGGGTTGTGGGATATAGCTTTGTTATCGCCACTAGCAACATGCTGTACGCTTAGACTATGGTTGGGAGTGTAAGAATCCAGACTGGCAACATCAATTTAAGAGCTCCGCAAGGAAAGATTCGCGAAACAAGTAGCTTTCTTTATACAATATTACGTAACATGTACATGGGTTGTGGGATATAGCTTTGTTATCGCCACTAGCAACATGCTGTACTCTTAGACTATGGTTGGGAGTGTAAGAATCCAGACTGGCAACATCAATTTAAGAGCTCCGCAAGGAAAGATTCGCGAAACAAGTAGCTTTCTTTATACAATATTACGTAACATGTACATGGGTTGTGGGATATAGCTTTGTTATCGCCACTAGCAACATGCTGTACTCTTAGACTATGGTTGGGAGTGTAAGAATCCAGACTGGCAACATCAATTTAAGAGCTCCGCAAGGAAAGATTCGCGAAACAAGTAGCTTTCTTTATACAATATTACGTAACATGTACATGGGTTGTGGGATATAGCTTTGTTATCGCCACTAGCAACATGCTGTACTCTTAGACTATGGTTGGGAGTGTAAGAATCCAGACTGGCAACATCAATTTAAGAGCTCCGCAAGGAAAGATTCGCGAAACAAGTAGCTTTCTTTATACAATATTACGTAACATGTACATGGGTTGTGGGATATAGCTTTGTTATCGCCACTAGCAACATGCTGTACTCTTAGACTATGGTTGGGAGTGTAAGAATCCAGACTGGCAACATCAATTTAAGAGCTCCGCAAGGAAAGATTCGCGAAACAAGTAGCTTTCTTTATACAATATTACGTAACATGTACATGGGTTGTGGGATATAGCTTTGTTATCGCCACTAGCAACATGCTGTACTCTTAGACTATGGTTGGGAGTGTAAGAATCCAGACTGGCAACATCAATTTAAGAGCTCCGCAAGGAAAGATTCGCGAAACAAGTAGCTTTCTTTATACAATATTACGTAACATGTACATGGGTTGTGGGATATAGCTTTGTTATCGCCACTAGCAACATGCTGTACTCTTAGACTATGGTTGGGAGTGTAAGAATCCAGACTGGCAACATCAATTTAAGAGCTCCGCAAGGAAAGATTCGCGAAACAAGTAGCTTTCTTTATACAATATTACGTAACATGTACATGGGTTGTGGGATATAGCTTTGTTATCGCCACTAGCAACATGCTGTACTCTTAGACTATGGTTGGGAGTGTAAGAATCCAGACTGGCAACATCAATTTAAGAGCTCCGCAAGGAAAGATTCGCGAAACAAGTAGCTTTCTTTATACAATATTACGTAACATGTACATGGGTTGTGGGATATAGCTTTGTTATCGCCACTAGCAACATGCTGTACTCTTAGACTATGGTTGGGAGTGTAAGAATCCAGACTGGCAACATCAATTTAAGAGCTCCGCAAGGAAAGATTCGCGAAACAAGTAGCTTTCTTTATACAATATTACGTAACATGTACATGGGTTGTGGGATATAGCTTTGTTATCGCCACTAGCAACATGCTGTACTCTTAGACTATGGTTGGGAGTGTAAGAATCCAGACTGGCAACATCAATTTAAGAGCTCCGCAAGGAAAGATTCGCGAAACAAGTAGCTTTCTTTATACAATATTACGTAACATGTACATGGGTTGTGGGATATAGCTTTGTTATCGCCACTAGCAACATGCTGTACTCTTAGACTATGGTTGGGAGTGTAAGAATCCAGACTGGCAACATCAATTTAAGAGCTCCGCAAGGAAAGATTCGCGAAACAAGTAGCTTTCTTTATACAATATTACGTAACATGTACATGGGTTGTGGGATATAGCTTTGTTATCGCCACTAGCAACATGCTGTACTCTTAGACTATGGTTGGGAGTGTAAGAATCCAGACTGGCAACATCAATTTAAGAGCTCCGCAAGGAAAGATTCGCGAAACAAGTAGCTTTCTTTATACAATATTACGTAACATGTACATGGGTTGTGGGATATAGCTTTGTTATCGCCACTAGCAACATGCTGTACTCTTAGACTATGGTTGGGAGTGTAAGAATCCAGACTGGCAACATCAATTTAAGAGCTCCGCAAGGAAAGATTCGCGAAACAAGTAGCTTTCTTTATACAATATTACGTAACATTAATCATAAAAAAATGTAACCTTCAGTAGCGAATATATTTTTTATTTTTATAGTTTGAAGCGATTAGCTTGCCAAAAATGAAGTACTAACACTCGCCTCAGCTATTTCTTCAATGGGATTTGTTACACTAATGAACAAATATATTTACACACTTTTTACAATATTTTCACCAATTTAATTAAATTTTATTAGTTTTTCTGGGTATGATAATTGTCAAAACAGTCTTCCAAATTTAGTAGAACTTTACATTTTTTACACTGGTAAACAGTTTCTTTCCTTTTCCCGTGTTTTGTACAGACTTTACGTCGTCTTGAAAGCCTAGCTTTTGATGTTGATGGAATTTTTTCAATAAAGTGGCTCCAATATTTCCCTTGTAGGCGTAGAGGAGAATCTGTGGAAATGGATGGTCGTCCAGAATTTGACCTGTTTGGTAGCTTTGAGAACTGTAGGAGTTGTTCTGCTAAGTTTAGCCTGAATTGTGTAAATGTTTTCAATATTATATCTAAAACAGGCCTAATATTTATAATTTTATCTGTGGAATTAAGAGATGATGAAAAAAGTAAATATTTACTTATATAAAATAATACTAGACACACAACTCGGCGTTATCGTATTTTCATCGCCTTCATTAATACTTTCAGAAGAACTATCCCTTTCACTAAGCCTACAGCCAATATTTTCCATTGCTTCTTCATCACTGTCAAATAATACAGTATTTATGAACTCTGTAAATTCTTCTGAATCAGGAAATACCTGTTCACGATTAGCTATTATAAAATGTAAACTGAACAACGAACATAACCAAAGAATGCTGCAAACACTTTTAAATAAGAACGTAAACAGAAATAAAATATAGGTTATATTTACGGGAACACCAAACAAAGAATATAGAAAACAGCTATGCATAACTAGATACCAACGTTAACTTGTATAATACAAGAAAACCTTCTTAAAACCACAGGGTGGGCACTGCACGTTCTTGGTATTTATGGCGCTCAAACAATGATGACAGGCAAATTCCGTCTTTGGTAGTGAATGGGTTAATGAGTACTTAACATAAGTTCTTATATTTAATGAATGGCAGTTTACTCTGAAACAGACTGTGCAGGTAAAAATTCTGAACAATGGCGAAAGATGGTGTCACCCAACCAAATGTGCTGTGTAATATAGGTAAAATGGAGACATCTAGCATTGAGACTGGTAACCCTAACATCAGCTATTAAGGAGTTTAGGCGCCGCTTTCAACAGTATTATTATTTAAACTGATATAACATTCTTATTTTAAAAAATTACTTTAAATAGTCATTCTCTGAGTCAGTTTTAAAAATCCAATCAATTTTGTGATGACATGTTTGGTAATTCCTTACTTGAGTTCAACTTTTATAGTCTCATATCTATATTCATTAATTATTATTTCTAACTTCATCACTCAAGCCTCATCACTCACAAGGTAAAATTATTGCACTTAGTGGTGGATAAAATTACTTACAATAGTAATATATTAACTTCATATATATATATATATATATATATATATATATATATATATATATATATATATATATATATATATATATATTTAGGTTAGTTTTGGTTGGCTCAACACAACACTACAACCGGAACACAAAAATAATGAAAATAAAAAAATCTACCTAAAATATAAATACACCAATAACAAAATAGAAAAAATAACAAATATATACAACAAAGAATACTACACTCCAACATACAAACCAAACAACAAAATAATAAAATATCTTAATAACACAAACCACAAAACAAATTCAGAAAAACATAACCTATCAGGAATTTACAAAATTACATGCAACAACTGTAATGCTTTTTACATAGGAAAAACAACCAGAACATTTAAAATAAGATTTGAAGAACATTATAGAGCATTCAAAAACAAAAATTCAAAAGTATCAAATGTTGCAGCACACCTAATATCACATAAACATGAAATAACAAATTACGAAAATAACCTAACCATACTTGAAATAAATAATAACCCAATAGAACTAAACTCACTAGAAAAATACCACATTTATAAAAACATACACAACAATTTAATGAATCTACAAACAACATATACAGAAGACTTACTATACAAAAACATCATACACACAGATCAAGAGAAAGTATGTGTAACGTCAACAAATACCAATATCACGGACCGAACATCTACACCAGAAAAATATCAGTGATACGACAATGGTCAAGTGACCGAAAGGTGCCTCATCACTCAAGGTAAAATTATTGCACTTAATGGTGGATAAAATTACTTACAATAGTAATATATTAACTTCATAAAGTCAGTGCAACGGAAAAACAATGGATAACGTAATATATATATATATATATATATATATATATATATATATATATATATAGAGAGAGAGAGAGAGAGAGAGAGAGAGCAGTCAATAATGTTATTTATTATATTGCAGTTCAACATCCACATATTGTCTTGTGCTATTCCTCAGTCTTGATTATTTACATCAAAATTACTGGCAAAGTATCACTAAATAACTTCAAATAAAACCTTACATAAAGTCAATATGATTACACAGAGTCTTACCATCAGCTTGAATCAGCCCTTTTTTAGTGATACTTGAAATATAGGTGGCGAAGTTTGGAGAACACAAAATAGAAATTAAGGAACATAGAGAAGTAGGTAGGTGTTTATCAGGTTCTTCTAGATTAAAATCCGTAATGTAATATTTCCTTAAAAAAAAACAAATTCTATTAGTTGAATTAGGCTATTATGATTTTTTGTCTTATAATACAATGAAATGCAATTACAATACACAGATCATGACAACTATAGGAATTTTGGCTTATCGCCAATTAAAAATGTAACTTATCTTTCTAACATTGTGATTTCACACACAAAAATAATAGTAAAAACCTCCAAATTATACATTAAGAATTCAAATATAGGTTATATATAAAATTATATAATATATTATTATGCAAACCCACTGAACTCTTACTTGTTTATATTTCAGCTAGATAGATCTATATTATCGGCAGAAATAGTTGATTATAGCATTTTAAAGCTAACATAATGTTTTACAATATCAACTTTTTACACTCGATAAAAAATAATACCTGTTGGTTGGAAAACATTATTTACTTGAATCATATTTTTTGGCATGCACACATACACACAAATATATATATATATATATATATATATATATATATATATATATATATATATATATATATATGAAGTTGATATATTACTATTGTAAATACTTTTATCCACCACTAAGTGCAATAATTTTACCTTGTTGTGATTATTGCACTTAGTGGTGGATAAAAGTATTTACAATAGTAATATGTCAACTTCATAAAGTCAGTGCAACGGAAAAATAATGGACAACGTAAAATATCAATATATATATATATATATATATATATATATATATATATATATATATATATATATATATATTACGTTATCCATTGTTTTTCCGTTGCACTGACTTTACGAAGTTAATATATTACTATTGTAAGTAATTTTATGCACCATTAAGTGCAATGATTTTACCTTGTGTGATGAGGCGCCTTTCAGTCACTCGACCATTTTTGAATCACTGATTACTTTTTGTAACCAAAAGTAATCAGTGATTCGACAATGGTCAAGTGACTGAAAGGCGCCTAATCATTGCACTTAATGGTGGATAAAATTACTTACAATAGTAATATATTAACTTCATATATATATATATATATATATATATATATATATATATATATATATATATATATATATATATATATATTATAACATAACGGTTGAGGCTAAAAAATAAATTCAGCTTATATCAAAAAAAAGAAAAATAATAGACGGAATAAATATTAAGCCAAATCGACCAGAATAGTTCATAAAACAACGGGCAAAGTACATGACCATTGTTCTATTTCAAGTGTAGTCTTAAATGGGCTGGGGAATCATTAACAAAAGAAGGGTTTAACTATTTTAAGATAGGATTTTCCAAACAACTTGGTTATATCAATGTACCGTTAAGGGAAGCTCTTTGTAGATGGTGATGGGGATATCCAAATTAAATAAAATAAGTAAGGGGGAGAGATGACGCGGAGTTGAAAAAGGAAGTGATCAGAGAGTCTAGGAGGAACTTCAGAATAGGGTAGATGTATTGGGGGGGGGGACCAAGTGTTAGTATTGTTAATTAGGGGTAAATTTTGTTAGTAAAATTAAGGGAAATGTATTTTTTTGTATTTGTATAATTTAAAAATTATAAGTGCGACGTAAATAAATTAATAAAGAATTAGGAAAATTAAGTGAATTATGTGAAAGTGCATCGAAGCAGTATCAACGGTCAAGATCCAAGGAATCAACAACAATAGGTACTTTTTTTATTTTTTATTAAAATTAGCCAACAGAATTTTAAAAATAGTAAATTCAGAACAATTTTAAATTCTTTAGTATAAAATAATAATCTAGTTTTTTTCGCCCTTTTCTGATTTATAAAAAAGATCCATAATAACGACCCCAGAGAAAGAGAAATTAAAACTGTCATTTTAAACTTTATTGTAATAACCTAAAGCCTCAAGAGTCCACCTTTGTTTTTGTTTTTTTTTTAATGTAATATTAGTTAAGCAATCAATCTGGTCACTAAGTAGTATTAAGGTAAATGAGTATAATGTGTCAAGAATAAATGCAAGTAATGTTAAAAATGATATTGGTGTTAATTAATTAGAAACGTGCAGGTGAAACAAGAGTGTTAAGGTAATTAAATATATAACCTAAAAGAAAAGTTATATTTTAAATAACTTACGGTATAATATATACGTTATAGTTTATATTATGATCATTTTAGTTTGTAACTTCTTGTGTGCTAGATTGTATTTTGTAATAAGACTCTCTGATGATGATGACATGGTCATCGAAATGTACATAAGGGTTTAATCTCAAGTAATTTGTTATTTTTTATTATTTGTATGGTATTGGGGTTCTTTCCAATATTTTCATTGTAATATATTGTACCACTGTGCTCTTGATATTGTGAACTGAAGTATTGTCAATTACAATAGGAGATAATGGAAAACATCTACCAAAACAGCTGTCTTTATACATCACAATATAAAAACCACAATTACAAGTTGTTTTTAAAACTACTAGAAACAATATTTAGGTAAAAATTAAATATAATAATAATGGTACAAGATGAAAACAAGAAATTCGATTAAAAAATAACATGCTACCTCCCATCACCATTGCTAAAACACATTGACTGTGGGAGTTATGTGACCTACTTCCATCCGCCGTGCTAAATGTTTTGACTTTAATAGTTTACTTTAGCACTGTTTTAAACCTATCATGATTAATTTCTCCAAAGTTTACACTTTTTTTATTTTAACAAAAACTCTTGACATCACAATAATATCAAAAAGTAGCAAACCTGTGTGAGTAACAACATAGTATTGTCATGTATTTGTCAGACAATTTTGAAAATGATTAAATAAGTAGACCTGCTTATTTTGAGATACATTAAATAACATTTTGTTCAAATTAAAAGCCTCACCAAGATACAAAACTCGTCTTCCTACTACACACAGTAATACTGTTTCAGAAATTCCAGGTATGGCTTAATAGATTCAACTTTAAAGTCATACTGTAAAAGCCTCACCAAGATGCAAAACTCGTCTTCCTACTACACACAGTAATACTGTTTCAGAAATTCCAGGTATGGCTTAATAGATTCAACTTTAAAGCCATACTGTAAAAGCCTCACCAAGATGCAAAACTCGTCTTCCTACTACACACAGTAATACTGTTTCAGAAATTCCAGGTATGGCTTAATAGATTCAACTTTAAAGCCATACTGTAAAAGCCTCACCAAGATGCAAAACTCGTCTTCCTACTACACACAGTAATACTGTTTCAGAAATTCCAGGTATGGCTTAATAGATTCAACTTTAAAGCCATACTGTAAAAGCCTCACCAAGATGCAAAACTCGTCTTCCTACTACACACAGCAATACTGTTTTAGAAATTCCAGGTATGGCTTAATAGATTCAACTTTAAAGCCATACTGTACAAGCCTCACCAAGATACAAAACTCGTCTTCCTACTACACACAGCAATACTGTTTTAGAAATTCCAGGTATGGCTTAATAGATTCAACTTTAAAGCCATACTGTACAAGCCTCACCAAGATACAAAACTCGTCTTCCTACTACACACAGCAATACTGTTTTAGAAATTCCAGGTATGGCTTATTAGATTCAACTTTAAAGCCATACTGTACAAGCCTCACCAAGATACAAAACTCGTCTTCCTACTACACACAGCAATACTGTTTTAGAAATTCCAGGTATGGCTTAATAGATTCAACTTTAAAGCCATACTGTACAAGCCTCACCAAGATACAAAACTCGTCTTCCTACTACACACAGCAATACTGTTTTAGAAATTCCAGGTATGGCTTATTAGATTCAACTTTAAAGCCATACTGTACAAGCCTCACCAAGATACAAAACTCGTCTTCCTACTACACACAGCAATACTGTTTTAGAAATTCCAGGTATGGCTTAATAGATTCAACTTTAAAGCCATACTGTACAAGCCTCACCAAGATACAAAACTCGTCTTCCTACTACACACAGCAATACTGTTTTAGAAATTCCAGGTATGGCTTATTAGATTCAACTTTAAAGCCATACTGTACAAGCCTCACCAAGATACAAAACTCGTCTTCCTACTACACACAGCAATACTGTTTTAGAAATTCCAGGTATGGCTTAATAGATTCAACTTTAAAGCCATACTGTAAAAGCCTCACCAAGATGCAAAACTCGTCTTCCTACTACACACAGCAATACTGTTTTAGAAATTCCAGGTATGGCTTAATAGATTCAACTTTAAAGCCATACTGTACAAGCCTCACCAAGATACAAAACTCGTCTTCCTACTATTCACAGCAATACTGTTTTAGAAATTCCAGGTATGGCTTAATAGATTCAACTTTAAAGCCATACTGTAAAAGCCTCACCAAGATGCAAAACTCGTCTTCCTACTATTCACAGCAATACTGTTTTAGAAATTCCAGGTATGGCTTAATAGATTCAACTTTAAAGCCATACTGTACAAGCCTCACCAAGATACAAAACTCGTCTTCCTACTACACACAGCAATACTGTTTTAGAAATTCCAGGTATGGCTTAATAGATTCAACTTTAAAGCCATACTGTACAAGCCTCACCAAGATACAAAACTCGTCTTCCTACTACACACAGCAATACTGTTTTAGAAATTCCAGGTATGGCTTAATAGATTCAACTTTAAAGCCATACTGTACAAGCCTCACCAAGATACAAAACTCGTCTTCCTACTACACACAGCAATACTGTTTTAGAAATTCCAGGTATGGCTTAATAGATTCAACTTTAAAGCCATACTGTACAAGCCTCACCAAGATACAAAACTCGTCTTCCTACTACACACAGCAATACTGTTTTAGAAATTCCAGGTATGGCTTAATAGATTCAACTTTAAAGCCATACTGTACAAGCCTCACCAAGATACAAAACTCGTCTTCCTACTACACACAGCAATACTGTTTTAGAAATTCCAGGTATGGCTTAATAGATTCAACTTTAAAGCCATACTGTACAAGCCTCACCAAGATACAAAACTCGTCTTCCTACTACACACAGCAATACTGTTTTAGAAATTCCAGGTATGGCTTAATAGATTCAACTTTAAAGCCATACTGTAAAAGCCTCACCAAGATGCAAAACTCGTCTTCCTAGTACACACAGCAATACTGTTTTAGAAATTCCAGGTATGGCTTAATAGATTCAACTTTAAAGCCATACTGTACAAGCCTCACCAAGATACAAAACTCGTCTTCCTACTATTCACAGCAATACTGTTTTAGAAATTCCAGGTATGGCTTAATAGATTCAACTTAAAAGCCATACTGTAAAAGCCTCACCAAGATACAAAACTCGTCTTCCTACTATTCACAGCAATACTGTTTTAGAAATTCCAGGTATGGCTTAATAGATTCAACTTTAAAGCCATACTGTAAAAGCCTCACCAAGATGCAAAACTCGTCTTCCTACTATTCACAGCAATACTGTTTTAGAAATTCCAGGTATGGCTTAATAGATTCAACTTTAAAGCCATACTGTACAAGCCTCACCAAGATACAAAACTCGTCATCCTACTATTCACAGCAATACTGTTTTAGAAATTCCAGGTATGGCTTAATAGATTCAACTTTAAAGCCATACTGTAAAAGCCTCACCAAGATACAAAACTCGTCTTCCTACTACACACAGTAATACTGTTTTAGAAATTCCAGGTATGGCTTAATAGATTCAACTTTAAAGCCATACTGTAAAAGCCTCACCAAGATGCAAAACTCGTCTTCCTACTATTCACAGCAATACTGTTTTAGAAATTCCAGGTATGGCTTAATAGATTCAACTTTAAAGCCATACTGTACAAGCCTCACCAAGATACAAAACTCGTCTTCCTACTATTCACAGCAATACTGTTTTAGAAATTCCAGGTATGGCTTAATAGATTCAACTTTAAAGTCATACTGTAAAAACCTCACCAAGATGCAAAACTCGTCTTCCTACTACACACAGTAATACTGTTTTAGAAATTCCAGGTATGGCTTAATAGATTCAACTTTAAAGTCATACTGTAAAAGCCGTACCAAGATGCAAAACTCGTCTTCCTACTATTCACAGCAATACTGTTTTAGAAATTCCAGGTATGGCTTAATAGATTCAACTTTAAAGCCATACTGTAAAAGCCTCACCATGATGCAAAACTCGTCTTCCTACTACACACAGTAATACTGTTTTAGAAATTCCAGGTATGGCTTAATAGATTCAACTTTAAAGCCATACTGTAAAAGCCTCACCAAGATGCAAAACTCGTCTTCCTACTACACACAGTAATACTGTTTTAGAAATTCCAGGTATGGCTTAATAGATTCAACTTTAAAGCCATACTGTAAAAGCCTCACCAAGATGCAAAACTCGTCTTCCTACTACACACAGTAATACTGTTTCAGAAATTCCAGGTATGGCTTATTAGATTCAACTTTAAAGTCATACTGTAAAAGCCTCACCAAGATGCAAAACTCGTCTTCCTACTACACATAGTAATACTGTTTCAGAAATTCCAGGTATGGCTTATTAGATTCAACTTTAAAGCCATACTGTACAAGCCTCACTAAGATGCAAAACTCGTCTTCCTACTATTTACAGTAATACTGTTTTAGAAATTCCAGGTATGGCTTAATAGATTCAACTTTAAAGCCATACTGTAAAAGCCGTACCAAGATGCAAAACTCGTCTTCCTACTACACACAGTAATACTGTTTTAGAAATTCCAGGTATGGCTTAATAGATTCAACTTTAAAGCCATACTGTAAAAGCCTCACCAAGATGCAAAACTCGTCTTCCTACTACACACAGTAATACTGTTTCAGAAATTCCAGGTATGGCTTATTAGATTCAACTTTAAAGTCATACTGTAAAAGCCTCACCAAGATGCAAAACTCGTCTTCCTACTACACATAGTAATACTGTTTCAGAAATTCCAGGTATGGCTTATTAGATTCAACTTTAAAACCATACTGTACAAGCCTCACTAAGATGCAAAACTCGTCTTCCTACTACACACAGTAATACTGTTTTAGAAATTCCAGGTATGGCTTAATAGATTCAACTTTAAAGCCATACTGTAAAAGCCGTACCAAGATGCAAAACTCGTCTTCCTACTACACACAGTAATACTGTTTTAGAAATTCCAGGTATGGCTTAATAGATTCAACTTTAAAGCCATACTGTAAAAGCCTCACCAAGATGCAAAACTCGTCTTCCTACTACACACAGTAATACTGTTTCAGAAATTCCAGGTATGGCTTATTAGATTCAACTTTAAAGTCATACTGTAAAAGCCTCACTAAGATGCAAAACTCGTCTTCCTACTACACATAGTAATACTGTTTCAGAAATTCCAGGTATGGCTTAATAGATTCAACTTTAAAGCCATACTGTAAAAGCCTCACCAA
The DNA here is from genome assembly GCA_036971475.1 of Prosapia bicincta. Taxonomy (NCBI): domain Eukaryota; kingdom Metazoa; phylum Arthropoda; class Insecta; order Hemiptera; family Cercopidae; genus Prosapia; species Prosapia bicincta. Next base: position 137,154,323 of record JBAIZL010000002.1, read on the forward strand.
GATGCAAAACTCGTCTTCCTACTACACACAGTAATACTGTTTCAGAAATTCCAGGTATGGCTTATTAGATTCAACTTTAAAGTCATACTGTAAAAGCCTCACCAAGATGCAAAACTCGTCTTCCTACTACACACAGTAATACTGTTTCAGAAATTCCAGGTATGGCTTATTAGATTCAACTTTAAAGTCATACTGTAAAAGCCTCACCAAGATGCAAAACTCGTCTTCCTACTACACATAGTAATACTGTTTCAGAAATTCCAGGTATGGCTTAATAGATTCAACTTTAAAGCCATACTGTAAAAGCCTCACCAAGATGCAAAACTCGTCTTCCTACTACACATAGTAATACTGTTTCAGAAATTCCAGGTATGGCTTAATAGATTCAACTTTAAAGCCATACTGTAAAAGCCTCACCAAGATGCAAAACTCGTCTTCCTACTACACACAGTAATACTGTTTCAGAAATTCCAGGTATGGCTTATTAGATTCAACTTTAAAGTCATACTGTAAAAGCCTCACCAAGATGCAAAACTCGTCTTCCTACTACACATAGTAATACTGTTTCAGAAATTCCAGGTATGGCTTATTAGATTCAACTTTAAAACCATACTGTACAAGCCTCACTAAGATGCAAAACTCGTCTTCCTACTACACACAGCAATACTGTTTTAGAAATTCCAGGTATGGCTTATTAGATTCAACTTTAAAGTCATACTGTACAAGCCTCACCAAGATGCAAAACTCGTCTTCCTACTACACACAGCAATACTGTTTTAGAAATTCCAGGTATGGCTTATTAGATTCAACTTTAAAGTCATACTGTAAAACCTCACCAAGATACAAAACTCGTCTTCCTACTATTCACAGTAATACTGTTTTAGAAATTCCAGGTATGGCTTAATAAATTCATCTTTAAAGTCATACTGTAAAACCTCACCAAGATACAAAACTCGTCTTCCTACTACACACAGCAATACTGTTTTAGAAATTCCAGGTATGGCTTATTAGATTCAACTTTAAAGCCATACTGTAAAACCTCACCAAGATACAAAACTCGTCTTCCTACTAAACACAGTAATACTGTTTCAGAAATTCCAGGTATGGCTTATTAGATTCAACTTTAAAGCCATACTGTAAAACCTCACCAAGATACAAAACTCGTCTTCCTACTACACACAGTAATACTGTTTCAGAAATTCCAGGTATGGCTTATTAGATTCAACTTTAAAGCCATACTGTAAAAGCCTCACCAAGATGCAAAACTCGTCTTCCTACTACACACAGTAATACTGTTTCAGAAATTCCAGGTATGGCTTAATAGATTCAACTTTAAAGCCATACTGTAAAAGCCTCACCAAGATGCAAAACTCGTCTTCCTACTATTCACAGTAATACTGTTTTAGAAATTCCAGGTATGGCTTAATAGATTCAACTTTAAAGTCATACTGTAAAAGCCTCACCAAGATGCAAAATTCGTCTTCCTACTACACACAGCAATACTGTTTTAGAAATTCCAGGTATGGCTTATTAGATTCAACTTTAAAGTCATACTGTTTTAGAAATTCCAGGTATGGCTTAATAGATTCAACTTTAAAGCCATACTGTAAAAGCCTCACCAAGATGCAAAACTCGTCTTCCTACAACACACAGTAATACTGTTTTAGAAATTCCAGGTATGGCTTAATAGATTCAACTTTAAAGCCATACTGTAAAAGCCTCACCAAGATGCAAAACTCATCTTCCTACAACACACAGTAATACTGTTTTAGAAATTCCAGGTATGGCTTAATAGATTCAACTTTAAAGCCATACTGTAAAAGCCTCACCAAGATGCAAAACTCGTCTTCCTACTACACACAGTAATACTGTTTCAGAAATTCCAGGTATGGCTTATTAGATTCAACTTTAAAGTCATACTGTAAAACCTCACCAAGATGCAAAACTCGTCTTCCTACTACACGCAGTAATACTGTTTCAGAAATTCCAGGTATATCTTATTAGATTCAACTTTAAAGCCATACTGTAAAAGCCTCACCAAGATGCAAAACTCGTCTTCCTACTATTCACAGTAATACTGTTTTAGAAATTCCAGGTATGGCTTATTAGATTCAACTTTAAAGTCATACTGTAAAAGCCTCACCAAGATGCAAAACTCGTCTTCCTACTACACACAGTAATACTGTTTCAGAAATTCCAGGTATATCTTATTAGATTCAACTTTAAAGCCATACTGTAAAAGCCTCACCAAGATGCAAAACTCGTCTTCCTACTATTCACAGTAATACTGTTTTAGAAATTCCAGGTATGGCTTATTAGATTCAACTTTAAAGTCATACTGTAAAAGCCTCACCAAGATGCAAAACTCGTCTTCCTACTATTCACAGTAATACTGTTTCAGAAATTCCAGGTATGGCTTATTAGATTCAACTTTAAAGCCATACTGTAAAAGCCTCACCAAGATGCAAAACTCATCTTCCTACAACACACAGTAATACTGTTTTAGAAATTCCAGGTATGGCTTAATAGATTCAACTTTAAAGCCATACTGTAAAAGCCTCACCAAGATGCAAAACTCGTCTTCCTACTACACACAGTAATACTGTTTCAGAAATTCCAGGTATGGCTTATTAGATTCAACTTTAAAGTCATACTGTAAAACCTCACCAAGATGCAAAACTCGTCTTCCTACTACACGCAGTAATACTGTTTCAGAAATTCCAGGTATATCTTATTAGATTCAACTTTAAAGCCATACTGTAAAAGCCTCACCAAGATGCAAAACTCGTCTTCCTACTATTCACAGCAATACTGTTTTAGAAATTCCAGGTATGGCTTATTAGATTCAACTTTAAAGTCATACTGTAAAACCTCACCAAGATGCAAAACTCGTCTTCCTACTACACACAGTAATACTGTTTTAGAAATTCCAGGTATATCTTATTAGATTCAACTTTAAAGCCATACTGTAAAAGCCTCAACAAGATGCAAAACTCGTCTTCCTACTATTCACAGTAATACTGTTTTAGAAATTCCAGGTATGGCTTATTAGATTCAACTTTAAAGCCATACTGTAAAAGCCTCACCAAGATGCAAAACTCGTCTTCCTACTACACACAGTAATACTGTTTCAGAAATTCCAGGTATGGCTTAATAGATTCAACTTTAAAGTCATACTGTAAAAGCCTCACCAAGATGCAAAACTCGTCTTCCTACTATTCACAGTAATACTGTTTTAGAAATTCCAGGTATGGCTTAATAGATTCAACTTTAAAGCCATACTGTAAAAGCCTCACCAAGATGCAAAACTCGTCTTCCTACTATTCACAGTAATACTGTTTTAGAAATTCCAGGTATGGCTTAATAGATTCAACTTTAAAGTCATACTGTAAAAGCCTCACCAAGATGCAAAACTCCTCTTCCTACTATTCACAGTAATACTGTTTTAGAAATTCCAGGTATGGCTTAATAGATTCAACTTTAAAGCCATACTGTAAAAGCCTCACCAAGATGCAAAACTCGTCTTCCTACTATTCACAGTAATACTGTTTTAGAAATTCCAGGTATATCTTATTAGATTCAACTTTAAAGCCATACTGTAAAAGCCTCACCAAGATGCAAAACTCGTCTTCCTACTACACACAGTAATACTGTTTTAGAAATTCCAGGTATGGCTTATTAGATTCAACTTTAAAGTCATACTGTAAAAGCCTCACCAAGATGCAAAACTCGTCTTCCTACTACACATAGTAATACTGTTTCAGAAATTCCAGGTATGGCTTATTAGATTCAACTTTAAAACCATACTGTACAAGCCTCACTAAGATGCAAAACTCGTCTTCCTACTACACACAGTAATACTGTTTTAGAAATTCCAGGTATGGCTTAATAGATTCAACTTTAAAGCCATACTGTAAAAGCCGTACCAAGATGCAAAACTCGTCTTCCTACTACACACAGTAATACTGTTTTAGAAATTCCAGGTATGGCTTAATAGATTCAACTTTAAAGCCATACTGTAAAAGCCTCACCAAGATGCAAAACTCGTCTTCCTACTACACACAGTAATACTGTTTCAGAAATTCCAGGTATGGCTTATTAGATTCAACTTTAAAGTCATACTGTAAAAGCCTCACCAAGATGCAAAACTCGTCTTCCTACTACACATAGTAATACTGTTTCAGAAATTCCAGGTATGGCTTAATAGATTCAACTTTAAAGCCATACTGTAAAAGCCTCACCAAGATGCAAAACTCGTCTTCCTACTACACACAGTAATACTGTTTCAGAAATTCCAGGTATGGCTTATTAGATTCAACTTTAAAGTCATACTGTAAAAGCCTCACCAAGATGCAAAACTCGTCTTCCTACTACACACAGTAATACTGTTTCAGAAATTCCAAGTATGGCTTATTAGATTCAACTTTAAAGTCATACTGTAAAAGCCTCACCAAGATGCAAAACTCGTCTTCCTACTACACATAGTAATACTGTTTCAGAAATTCCAGGTATGGCTTAATAGATTCAACTTTAAAGCCATACTGTAAAAGCCTCACCAAGATGCAAAACTCGTCTTCCTACTACACATAGTAATACTGTTTCAGAAATTCCAGGTATGGCTTAATAGATTCAACTTTAAAGCCATACTGTAAAAGCCTCACCAAGATGCAAAACTCGTCTTCCTACTACACACAGTAATACTGTTTCAGAAATTCCAGGTATGGCTTATTAGATTCAACTTTAAAGTCATACTGTAAAAGCCTCACCAAGATGCAAAACTCGTCTTCCTACTACACATAGTAATACTGTTTCAGAAATTCCAGGTATGGCTTATTAGATTCAACTTTAAAACCATACTGTACAAGCCTCACTAAGATGCAAAACTCGTCTTCCTACTACACACAGCAATACTGTTTTAGAAATTCCAGGTATGGCTTATTAGATTCAACTTTAAAGTCATACTGTACAAGCCTCACCAAGATGCAAAACTCGTCTTCCTACTACACACAGCAATACTGTTTTAGAAATTCCAGGTATGGCTTATTAGATTCAACTTTAAAGTCATACTGTAAAACCTCACCAAGATACAAAACTCGTCTTCCTACTATTCACAGTAATACTGTTTTAGAAATTCCAGGTATGGCTTAATAAATTCAACTTTAAAGTCATACTGTAAAACCTCACCAAGATACAAAACTCGTCTTCCTACTACACACAGCAATACTGTTTTAGAAATTCCAGGTATGGCTTATTAGATTCAACTTTAAAGCCATACTGTAAAACCTCACCAAGATACAAAACTCGTCTTCCTACTAAACACAGTAATACTGTTTCAGAAATTCCAGGTATGGCTTATTAGATTCAACTTTAAAGCCATACTGTAAAACCTCACCAAGATACAAAACTCGTCTTCCTACTACACACAGTAATACTGTTTCAGAAATTCCAGGTATGGCTTATTAGATTCAACTTTAAAGCCATACTGTAAAAGCCTCACCAAGATGCAAAACTCGTCTTCCTACTACACACAGTAATACTGTTTCAGAAATTCCAGGTATGGCTTAATAGATTCAACTTTAAAGCCATACTGTAAAAGCCTCACCAAGATGCAAAACTCGTCTTCCTACTATTCACAGTAATACTGTTTTAGAAATTCCAGGTATGGCTTAATAGATTCAACTTTAAAGTCATACTGTAAAAGCCTCACCAAGATGCAACATTCGTCTTCCTACTACACACAGCAATACTGTTTTAGAAATTCCAGGTATGGCTTATTAGATTCAACTTTAAAGTCATACTGTTTTAGAAATTCCAGGTATGGCTTAATAGATTCAACTTTAAAGCCATACTGTAAAAGCCTCACCAAGATGCAAAACTCGTCTTCCTACAACACACAGTAATACTGTTTTAGAAATTCCAGGTATGGCTTAATAGATTCAACTTTAAAGCCATACTGTAAAAGCCTCACCAAGATGCAAAACTCATCTTCCTACAACACACAGTAATACTGTTTTAGAAATTCCAGGTATGGCTTAATAGATTCAACTTTAAAGCCATACTGTAAAAGCCTCACCAAGATGCAAAACTCGTCTTCCTACTACACACAGTAATACTGTTTCAGAAATTCCAGGTATGGCTTATTAGATTCAACTTTAAAGTCATACTGTAAAACCTCACCAAGATGCAAAACTCGTCTTCCTACTACACGCAGTAATACTGTTTCAGAAATTCCAGGTATATCTTATTAGATTCAACTTTAAAGCCATACTGTAAAAGCCTCACCAAGATGCAAAACTCGTCTTCCTACTATTCACAGTAATACTGTTTTAGAAATTCCAGGTATGGCTTATTAGATTCAACTTTAAAGTCATACTGTAAAAGCCTCACCAAGATGCAAAACTCGTCTTCCTACTACACACAGTAATACTGTTTCAGAAATTCAAGGTATATCTTATTAGATTCAACTTTAAAGCCATACTGTAAAAGCCTCACCAAGATGCAAAACTCGTCTTCCTACTATTCACAGTAATACTGTTTTAGAAATTCCAGGTATGGCTTATTAGATTCAACTTTAAAGTCATACTGTAAAAGCCTCACCAAGATGCAAAACTCGTCTTCCTACTATTCACAGTAATACTGTTTCAGAAATTCCAGGTATGGCTTATTAGATTCAACTTTAAAGCCATACTGTAAAAGCCTCACCAAGATGCAAAACTCATCTTCCTACAACACACAGTAATACTGTTTTAGAAATTCCAGGTATGGCTTAATAGATTCAACTTTAAAGCCATACTGTAAAAGCCTCACCAAGATGCAAAACTCGTCTTCCTACTACACACAGTAATACTGTTTCAGAAATTCCAGGTATGGCTTATTAGATTCAACTTTAAAGTCATACTGTAAAACCTCACCAAGATGCAAAACTCGTCTTCCTACTACACGCAGTAATACTGTTTCAGAAATTCCAGGTATATCTTATTAGATTCAACTTTAAAGCCATACTGTAAAAGCCTCACCAAGATGCAAAACTCGTCTTCCTACTATTCACAGCAATACTGTTTTAGAAATTCCAGGTATGGCTTATTAGATTCAACTTTAAAGTCATACTGTAAAAGCCTCACCAAGATGCAAAACTCGTCTTCCTACTATTCACAGCAATACTGTTTTAGAAATTCCAGGTATGGCTTATTAGATTCAACTTTAAAGTCATACTGTAAAAGCCTCACCAAGATGCAAAACTCGTCTTCCTACTATTCACAGTAATACTGTTTTAGAAATTCCAGGTATGGCTTATTAGATTCAACTTTAAAGTCATACTGTAAAAGCCTCACCAAGATGCAAAACTCGTCTTCCTACTACACACAGTAATACTGTTTCAGAAATTCCAGGTATGGCTTAATAGATTCAACTTTAAAGTCATACTGTAAAAGCCTCACCAAGATGCAAAACTCGTCTTCCTACTACACACAGTAATACTGTTTCAGAAATTCCAGGTATGGCTTAATAGATTCAACTTTAAAGTCATACTGTAAAAGCCTCACCAAGATGCAAAACTCGTCTTCCTACTACACACAGTAATACTGTTTTAGAAATTCCAGGTATATCTTATTAGATTCAACTTTAAAGCCATACTGTAAAAGCCTCACCAAGATGCAAAACTCGTCTTCCTACTATTCACAGTAATACTGTTTTAGAAATTCCAGGTATGGCTTATTAGATTCAACTTTAAAGCCATACTGTAAAAGCCTCACCAAGATGCAAAACTCGTCTTCCTACTACACACAGTAATACTGTTTCAGAAATTCCAGGTATGGCTTAATAGATTCAACTTTAAAGTCATACTGTAAAAGCCTCACCAAGATGCAAAACTCGTCTTCCTACTATTCACAGTAATACTGTTTTAGAAATTCCAGGTATGGCTTAATAGATTCAACTTTAAAGCCATACTGTAAAAGCCTCACCAAGATGCAAAACTCGTCTTCCTACTATTCACAGTAATACTGTTTTAGAAATTCCAGGTATGGCTTAATAGATTCAACTTTAAAGTCATACTGTAAAAGCCTCACCAAGATGCAAAACTCGTCTTCCTACTATTCACAGTAATACTGTTTTAGAAATTCCAGGTATGGCTTAATAGATTCAACTTTTAAGCCATACTGTAAAAGCCTCACCAAGATGCAAAACTCGTCTTCCTACTATTCACAGTAATACTGTTTTAGAAATTCCAGGTATATCTTATTAGATTCAACTTTAAAGCCATACTGTAAAAGCCTCACCAAGATGCAAAACTCGTCTTCCTACTACACACAGTAATACTGTTTTAGAAATTCCAGGTATGGCTTATTAGATTCAACTTTAAAGTCATACTGTAAAAGCCTCACCAAGATGCAAAACTCGTCTTCCTACTACACACAGTAATACTGTTTCAGAAATTCCAGGTATGGCTTAATAGATTCAACTTTAAAGTCATACTGTAAAAGCCTCACCAAGATGCAAAACTCGTCTTCCTACTACACACAGTAATACTGTTTTAGAAATTCCAGGTATGGCTTATTAGATTCAACTTTAAAGTCATACTGTAAAACTTCATGAAGATATACTTTTGAATTATTAGACCTTATTTGGTGTTGAAACCTTTCAAGTTTCAAACAAAAATAATCTTGTACTTTGGGATACCTCCCTAAATTCTGACCTCCCCCCCTGAATAGGTTTAAGGTACTACATTTTTAAATAAAATTAAAAGTAAATGGTATTTTTTTTTAATGATAGGTTTCAACATCATGATAAAATGTTTTACAACTATTGACATTAATTTTGAAAAAAAAATAACAATCAACCATAAATAAATAAATATTAATAATTTATTTGTTACATACCATTACCAACATGGACCAAAAAAACTAAAAAACATGTAGAATTGAACAGTGAAAATTGTTTCACAATATTGAGATACAAGTTAACATCTGTTACTTTATTTTAGGCTTGGTGGGAGGTATTAGAAAAACCGAAAATGAAGTTGTTGTCTATTGTGCAACAAAAATTATAATGACGACACTATCATCACCCACAGTCAATGTGCTAAAGTAGTGTCAGTTACAGTCCATTTTGAAAATGGGCTACATCTTACAAATTGGGCATCCTCATACAACATACAGAAATAAATATCAGACATAAAAGAATTATTTACGTGTTAGATATATACCGTGAGATTAAGATGAAACAAATGATAAATTAAACACCTTCTTCTTTTCACTATATCATATAAAGTAAACAAACAGTTGCAACTTTAATGGTCTGAGTTGAAAGTAGGACACATCTCTCAAAATTGGCATTTACTTATTTCAATCATGTTGCCATACAATTTAGGTATTGTATATAAGGTGTAAAAACACCCTTTTTTATAGGTGTTTAATTTAGTAGCATAAGATGATAAGAATAAGTCACTGAGAAATAAAACATGCTCCTTCCATTAACCATATAATATACAAGGAACCATTAAATTATTGACTAACGACTAAACTGATATTAGTTAACTGGAATAGTTCATGGAAAGTAAAAACATACAACGTGCTATGTTATAAAATGTGCTGCTTAGTACTCTCATCATCAACTTCAACAGTTTCCAGCCAGTGCTGGCTAAGTGTATAAACCTGATATTATTACTGAAACATAATACATGTTTATGTGAATATACAGAAAACAATTAAATTATAATAGCTTGGGTATTTTTTTGTCTAAAACTAAAAGTAACCTTAAATTATTCTACATACAGTTTTAATCATTAGCCTTATCAGTTATAAGAAACTGGATAAAAACTACAGTAAACCATCATCTATTTGAATGAAATAGGGACTACTGGTTGGTTTAATAACCAAGAGGTTGGGTAACCCAAAGGTTTTCACCGCAACCAGTAAATTATTATCTGTAAAGATAGGAATAATATAGATTTTGACAAGATAGAAAGCCAACGTCTAATGATAGATTCAAACCACTGTAACCAGCACAATTTACAACTTATAACAGTATAGTAAAAAAGATTAATTAACATACCTTTGGATGAAAAAATGTTTTGAAATTGAATTAAGTGAGATTAAGAGCATAGCAAAATTTAACGGTAATGAACCTTATTGGATGTAATTGCCGAAACATCTGATAGTCCCGAACTTACTGTCTGCAATATATTATCCTCTGTGGGCGGTTTGGGAATGGCTACCAAATGGATCAAAGAAACTTTTCCTAATCCTCTCGCAAGGTCTTACATGACGAAATTCAAGAAAGATGCCGCAGGTAGTAAAAAGTGTATAGAACACACATATGGTTAACATCTAGAACAAGGTAGATGACACGCAACTATTATTTGATGAAGATGGAAATCTAAGATTAGGAGATACAGTGTACAAAGCTACTAAGGGATTGTACAAACTGCTTTTCAAGTGAATTCCTGACGAGGAAGAATATGGCGATAATGACTAGGCTGTGTATAAAGACATTTTGTTTAAGACTAATGCTCATACAAAAGGTTATATTCGAAGCAACACTATTAACCGACTTCTTACAAATACTAAATATTATTGTTTACATAATTTCAAATTAATTAAAAATGTTAAGAAAAAGTAAATTGTTGAATAGTGTTGAAAGTTTATATATTAGTGAAGTTATTCCTGAGATTTTATTAAATTCTGATAAAAGCCCTATTCCAAATTCTATTTTGAAATCATTATTTTAAAAAAGTAAGGGTAATATATGTATATACAATTTTGGGTTGGTTACTATTTTCTCCTTCTTCCCCTTTTTCTTAGAAATTACTGTACAAGGATTTGTGTTATTGTTATTTATAAGTTAAAGATGAAGTGACTTCCTGCTTTTACCCGGAAATCATGGCTGCGCTTTGTTAAGAGTTGTTGCCGCTACATCTGGGTGGGGGCAAGTAGTTTGGTTGATCATAAATAAAGAAACTGTGTAGAGTCAGCCAGTAGGTTTTGTCATGCCTTTGAGAATGATTACTTGATACATAAGAATAAAAATATTTGTGGTGAGAGGTTTTTTGTGTATTGTTTATTATTAATAAACCACAGTAAATTATTTTAAGTAATTAATGGTGAAAATAATTAGTGAAATTATTATTACTTGTATTTGTTTTATTTTAACATTCAGTAATCCCATTCATAATGATTTCTTTCTTTTGTAGAAATATTTTTTAATATACACATAATATGTATAATTTACTAATATTACAATTAGTATGGTATTATGTAAAAGGAAAAATGAAATAAAGAACATTCAATAAACTCCTGATAATTAACAAACAATACAAATTCAACGAATTATATATTTACTAAACTTACTGAAAGTTAATTTGATAACCACGTTTTGTTGATTTTTATTCATGGGGGAACAGGCAAGCAATCATTATTAATAATCCTGATTAATGAATTTCTAGGTAACTGATGAATGTTAATCTCAACTGAATAATTAGAGAGTAAAGTTGATATCACTAAATCATTTTGGTTAGCCGAAATTATTCTGAAACTTTTTAATTTATCTTCACTATTCAAAACAATCTTCTTACACTTTACACAATGATGTAACAAAACAGAAGAAGAAAACCACAACAAATTTACATCAGTGAGAGATCTTACTAAACAAAAACTGTAGCTAAAAAACTAACTACCTAATAACTCTTGGAATCTTTTAGGGTATGGTACACAAAATGGAGATACTAAATCAGTGAATGTATTAGTTTTTTATACATAATAAATGGTTCTAAACATTATCAAACTTGGGTTCATGAACTTATCAATCTTTCATAATAGAATGTCTTGTGACGAAAACATATGTAGAACTGAAATAAAGCAATAAAGCAATGCTAACCAAGAAAAAATTATGAACAATTTTCTTAATCTCAACTGTAAATATTGTAGCAATTCATTATGGCACAGTAGAAATTAAACATTACCGATCTTGGGTTCATGAACTTATCAATCTTTCATAATAGAATGTCTTGTGACGAGAACATATGTAGAACTGAAATAAAGCAATAAAGCAATGCTAACCAAGAAAAAATTATGAACAATTTTCTTAATCTCAACTGTAAATATTGTAGCAATTCATTATGGCACAGTAGAAATTAAACATTACCAAACTTGGGTTCATGAACTTATCAATCTTTCAAACATTGTAGGAAGTTGCAACCCAAGGTTATCCATTATTCGTAATGTTTGTATGCTGAATGGAGCAGCCGAACGCTGATATGCATCATAATAATGTTAGTGAGTGTTATTAAACACCATTTTGAATTCAGGATGTTTAGGTTTGTTTCGAAGGCCAGATATATAAGAAATGTGTAGCATCTGACGTCGTATTGATAGGGCTTCGAGAGTTGCTATTCAGAGATCCCCAAGACAAATGGTGATGATTAAAATCACTTAAATAAGAAGAGAGTTGGTAACTGATTTATAAGGTTCACTAAATCACTGTGTTAAACATTATTGTGTGGTGGCAAATAGATACAACACATAGTGAACTTCAACAGAAATTGCTGTTTGAACAGCTATTGCTTATTAAGTTTAGAGAAACAGTATCAATACAGTCACAGGTTAGGATGGCTACGCCACCTCTAGCTCGATATTCTGTAACAAAGTCCGATCTAAAAACTGAATACTCCCTTAAATGGAAACTAAGCGATTTATGTAGATGTGTCTCCTGTAGACATTCGAGCATTGGATACACATCTCGCACGAGTACTTTAAGATCTTCTATTGACTCTTAACACTATTGACGTTCCATTGTATCACTGACTTTCTAATTGTAGACATTTATCAATTTAGCAATGGATTGATCTGACACCTATTGGGGGAGTGACTCCATTTTATTAACTAGGACGTTGACAAACGTCCCAGGCTTAGATTCCTCCGATTCCATATCCACCTGTTCAGGAATGGAATTAGAGGAAGTTTTGGATTTAGGAGGGGAAGTTTTACCATGCCCTCTATTTAAAATATTAGTGTTTTAGCAACTGTTGCTGCTGGTGCTTTTTTGCTTCTTTGCACCGCTGAGGCAGGTTCCACTAATTCCTTTTATTCGCCTTATGCTTATTTCCAGGTGACTTTGTAGGGGATGTACCTGATTCGGTCAACATACCACTTCGCACACCAATCCCTCTCCCGGATGAGACCGATAAAGAAGCAAATCGGTTTTTGCCGGTTGTAAAAGGTTTAAAGGGCCACTTGTGACTAATGTTAGAAGGCGAGTGACTTGCTCAGAATGAACTTCTATTTTCTTAGTCAGGTCGACTCAGTTCGTACAGGACTTTGCAGCTGTCAAAGTAGCGGAATAGATCCTACCATCAACCTTTAATTGGGTTGCTCTATGGATTTTTCCAGCCTCAGAAAACGATATCTTTTCCTTAGCCATAATGCCAAGGATTGCCATCTCCTCCTTAAAGATAGGACAGTTAAATGATCGCACTGGGTGATCACCACCACAGTTGGCGCACTTATGAGTGTTATTACAATCCTTTTCCTCAAGGCCTTCAACACTACATTGACCCCCATACCCGCTGCTTGAAACAAGAAGAACTAATGTGGCCAAAGCCCTGACATTTAAAGCATCTCCCAAGGTTAGCCACACATGGCCTACAGATAGTCTTTGGTATCCTGCGTGAATGAATTCAGATATGTCTGGCTTGCCAAAAATAAGGATGAATGATGCTGTTGCAACTTTAACGCCTTTCTCTGTCTTCATAATAGGCACAACAGTTTTGACTTTAGAGGTAGTCAGAGAGAGGGAGGGAGGGAGGTAGAGAGAGAGAGAGTTATTATATGTTACTGTAAACAATTATTCCGCCATTAATTTTACCCTATAAAGTCAGTGCAACGGAATAATAATGGACAATGTTAAATATCACACACATATAACTAACAAAATATGTATTCTTGTGCAACAATGAAAAAATAAGAGGAATACAAATACAAAAATAATTTATTGAATATAATTCAAAGCTTTTCCTTGGCAAAGAGTACCAACATCTTCAGGAATACTAAAAAAAAACTCAAGCATACAAGTGTTAGTTAGATCCATCAAACAATGTTGCCCAATCTATTACAATATTGTCAAATTTATTAAATTGCTGCCTTAACATTACATACATTGAATATCGTGTTATGTATTTATAACAGTGTTATGTATAGTGCTATATTCAATATATATAATGTTGAGGCAGCTAATTAATAAATTTGACAATATTATAATAGATTTGGCAACATTGTTTGTTGGATCTAGCTAACACTTGTATGCTTGATTTTCGTTAGTATTCCTAAAGATGTTGGTACTCTTTGCCAACGAAAAGCTTTGAATTGTATAAATCAAATTATTCTTGTATTTGTTTTATATATATATCGATTTTTTGGACTAGGAGACTGACAGACTTACCTTGGTAAGAGTCCACTCTGTAGTCTTGAAATAGAAACACATAAAAGCACTTAAACAATGATATATTTCAACCACACAGTGGTCTTTGTCAATCGAAGAGAAAACACAAAAAGAAATATGAGAGAATGAAATAAAATAATTGTAATCACACAATGATCTTTTTCAATCACAAAAGAAGAAGAAAAGATTGAAGTGAACCACAAGCGCCTATTTATTAATTTCCAAGAAATTTTATTTTATTTTATTTTATTTCATTCTCTCATTTTATTTTATTTTATTTCATTCTCTCATATTTCTTTTTGTGTTTTCTCTTCGATTGACAAAGACCACTGTGTGGTTGAAATATATCATTGTTTAAGTGCTTTTATGTGTTTCTATTTCAAGACTACAGAGTGGACTCTTACCAAGGTAAGTCTGTCAGTCTCCTAGTCCAAAAAATCTAAATAATCTTTATCAACCAAAACTAACCTAAAAATATATAAATATATATATATTTTTATATATATATATATATATATATATATATATATATATATATATATATATATATAGGAATTTTCGGACTAAATAGGAGACTGACAGACTTACCTAGTGGCAATAGTCCAAAACTGCAATCTCCTGGAAATAAATAAATAGACACATAAAAAACACACTACTTTCTTGAAATATATCGATCACACAATGATCTTTTTCAATCACAAAAGAAGAAGAAAAGATTGAAGTGAACCACAAGTGCCTATTTATTAATTTCCAAGAGATTGCAGTTTTGGACTATTGCCACAAGGTAAGTCTGTCAGTCTCATATCTAGTCTAAAAATTCCTAAATAAGCTAAGCTTTACTAGAACTAACTAATACAAATATAATATATATATATATATATATATATATATATATATATATATATATATATATTTATTTATTTATTTATTTATATATTTATTTATTATTGTAATCTACAAATGTTTCATAGGTCTTACATTTAACCAAATTATTCAAATATACTGTTTTATTCAAACGAAATTACTCAACACAACTATTCCTTGAACTTAGCTTGTGAGGTTATGTTATTACAAATAAAAGACGTACACAAAATTAAAAAATCAATCATTTATTAATTCATATTCTTTGACCTTAGCTTGAGTGGCTATGTTAATACAAATAAAAGACACGTACAGAACACTTAAGTCAAGTAATCATGAGTTAATAAATGATTAATTTGTGAGTTTTTTGTACATATTTTATTTTTAATCAAATTACTCTTTCGTTAATAATTTACTCATTTCAGTAAAAATTTTATTTTAAAACTTTTTGTTTACGTTACCTTCATAGAAGGATAATACTTCTATGAAGAATGTATCCCTAAATTTACTAAAATCTGTTGAGTGTCTGAAAATTTGCCCATTAGTATCTATATTGAGATTTTAAATGTGCTGCGGTAATCATTTTTCATCATCTTTTACCATGCCCAACTTTAAATTCATTTCACCAACTTTTCTGGAACTTTCCCTCTTGACTGGCTTCTCCATACAAAAAAATAATGCAATCAAAATAAAAATAAATGATGAAAGATATCCTTAGTACAACTCTTGTTCTTTCTTCATAAATGGAGTTTTGCTGAAGGCAGGGTTTAGATAGATGATGGTGTACTGTATCTTTTAAGGAGATACAGTACTACAATAAACATTATTATATGTTATTATTATTATATTATTAAACATATTCCAAATTTGTACAGGATACTTTTAAGGTTCAATACATACAAAAGAGAAATTAGTTGAATATTTGATGTTTAAAAATAAAGTAATTTATCCACAAAAATATGTTTCAAAATAAAATCCATAAAGTCTGGTTTTTATTCTTTATTAATTAATAGAAGAAGCATTTTAGGGCTTATTGAGTGTTTTAATGTCAATACACTTTATAAATATTTTATATGTAATATTTATACATAAATAATGCCAAACATGGCCATACGAAAACAAAATTTAATCTTTTAAATGTATAATAAAAGCAGTAAATATATTGAACTATATATAACCTGTAAACCAATATTAATTAGGGATGGGCCGATTCCGGTTCTCGATTCCAGGAATCGTCGATTGTAGGTGGTATCAAGGAATCGTCGATACTCGATTCTTCATTCATAAAAGTGTCGATTCCGACTCCTATTTTGTTAACTATTAAAATATGCGTGTGGAGTAATTTATTACCAAATAAAATTTATTACAAAAATTTATTATATTTGCGTGGAAAAATAATTAATTACCAACTATGTCTTATTTATGTATTAGTTGATTTGAATGAATTAAATGATTAAAGTAAACGAAAATATTATTATTTATGAAGCAACAGCAATCAAGATCATAACCATTTCTGGTTGTTTGACATCGCTCGTCTCTCACTCTCTCTCTCTCTCTCTCACTAAATGTCAGAACAAAACACAAAAAAGTACAGTAAAAACTCGATTAACCGTCACCGTCGGAACCGTGGCCATGACGGTTGAGCGAATAGACGGATAACAGAAACACAGTATTATTCCTCCGAAACTTAACCTTAATAAATTATATTATAGACAGATATCACTCTCACGGTTGAAGGTTTTGTGTAGCCTATTACATTAAAACAGAACTTTTAAAAGGTTTTGCCATATGACCAAGATGTTAACTAAATTAATTATTAGAGAACTAGCATGTAAGCTAATATACCTTGAAAGAATCGAGAATCGAGAATCGAAAGGAAAATTTTAGAATCGGAATCGAAAATTTTAGGAATCGGCCCATCCCTAATATTAATACATTATTTTAGAATTCTTACCTATGGTTTGCAGGTCCTACTTCTTTCCATGTAACAATAGATTTCAGGTCTTTTAAACATTCTGAGTAAAACTTATTTTCCAAAAATGTTGTCAAAGAAATTGATTTATTAATTTTAAACTCTTGACACATTTTTTTAATTGTTGTCGATTTTAAATAGTTTTTATTGACAACCTGGTCATACTTGACATTTTGCTGTTGGCAGGAAACAAATGTGATTAAATAAATATTTTAATTTTATTATAAACTTAATTTAATAAGTTTGATTCCAAATATAAACTTATCTTAATAAGTTCAAGCTTAACACTCCATGAAAGTAGAAGTCGTCAACAGAAAGCTAAATGAAAATTGGCTGATCACAAACTCCATCATTAATCAATGCAACAACAGGCATCGTGAAATGTTAGAAAGAGTAGTGTAAAGCTGGTGAAGAGGTAGGTAAAAGGAAACTGAGTTAATATATTGCATTTTGCAGATAATATAACTGTTTTGCCCAAAAGCGAAGAGTTGTAGAAATCCTTGCTAAGCAATCCACCTTGATAGAATCTGTAAAAAAAGCATCTTATACAAAACCCAATGAAGCCATGCAGCATTCAAACAAAACTCTTTACACCTAAAAAACTGGAGGCTTAAACAAGAAACTCCTCATTTTGGATAACACTACACTATGGCAATAAAAAACATATATACACTGTGTATTCAATAAGTATCGAGACTGGTTCCAAAAATCAAAGTTTAATGCAGGTATCATTACAATTAGTTAATAATCTTCAAAATGCATTCCTTCTGCATCGATGCTCTTAGTTTGGCGCATCTGGCACTCATCAAAAGCCTGCTTGAGGTTGATTTCCGGAATACTGTTGAGAACCTTTATCGTCAAATCTTGAACCGCCTCGATGGAGTTGAACCGACACCTTTTGAGCTCCCTTTTCATTCACAGAAACAAGAAAAAGTCCAGTGTAGCAAGATCTGGGCTGTAGGGGGGATGAGGCAACGTTGCTTGCCGAATTTTGCCAGCATCTACCACACAACGAGCATTGTCATGGTTAAGTTTCCAATTTTTTGTAATGGCTGGTCATAAGCGGGTTACGCGATTTTGCAGACATGTCAGTACTTGCATGTAAAAAGCAGCATTTACGGTCGTTCCAGTAGGCACGAACTCCTTGTGAACAATGCCACGTCGATTGAAAAAAACATTCCACATGGTTTTGATTTTCGATTTTGACATCCAAGCTTTTTTCGGGAGCGGAAACCCTGCGTGTGCCATTCTGAACTTTGAAGTTTTGTTTCCGGATCATACTGAAACACCTGCAACGATTAATCGCCGATAATAGCGTTGTTGAGAAAATCTTAATCTTTCTGGACAGAGTACAAAATTTCTTGCTAAATTTCCACCCGCAACAGTATTTTTTCCTCTCTTAAGATGTTCGGCATCAGCTTCACACACACTTTGTTCATCGCAAGATCCACTGTTACAATGGTGTGGACGGTTCCGACTGAAAGGCCTGTCCCCTTACTGATATGGGCGATGGTTAAACGCCTGTCAGAGTCCAAAACTGTGTTCACTTTGGCCATCTGAACATCGGTTCAAGCAGTCGCCAGGCGTCTGATGCGGTGCTAATTTTCGACGAGCTTCCTTAAACATTTTGTGCTACTCAGAAACTCTTGTGCGACTTAAGGTATCATCCCCATTAGCCTGTTTAATGAGTTCAAGGGTCTCGGACAAGGATTTCCAGAGTTTAAAGCAAAACTTCACAGCGTAGCGTTGCTTGACGGTCCGCTCGATCCTGGCACGATGACACCATAAAAAATCACATGCCACAAAAATCCACCTCCTGTCTCAATGCATGCTCGCAAGCGACTGAATTAAAGTGTACCTGAGTGGTGGGGGACCCCTCTACCTAGGCTGACCGGTCGGAACCCCCTCCACCGCTCCGTTGAGGATACAGAGACTCAGTCCCGATACTTATTGAATGGGCCCCATATGATTTACATGAGAACACAACAACAGATACCTGAAGAGACAAAATAGATACCTAAAGAGATGAAGATATAATAGATTCTCTATAGATTTCTTTAATAAATATGATGGTTATGAAGGTGCAGCAAAAAATTAGAGAATTTTACTATTTGTGGAAAACAATTCAAAACTACGATTTCTGGGTATGTCAACGCTTGAAATACCAAAGTCTATTGAGGCAGCTGTTTCAATGTAACAAAAATAAAACTGACATAAACAAAAACTTGTGCAAATATGACACTAGAGAATGATGAAAATAAGACGTATATCTTTTGAAATGAAAGAAGCTTTAACTCAGTTCCATCATTAATCTAGTATATATATCAGAGATATTCCCTGCCCCATGTATTCCATTGTTTTGCTGCTTATATTGCATGTTAAAATGTATATAAATTTGTTTAAAAATTCATTTTTACACTCTGAGCATGACCATTTTTGTATGATCATTATTAAAGACTATAAAAATAACTTTCACAAAACTTTGGTCTGGACAGATATTTCAAACAAAATCAAAATATAATTTGGAAAAAGATAATATTATAATGTGTTAAATTAGTTTCATTTTGTAACATGCAATGTAAAGTTTTTTTACAGTTATAAATAAACTTAAATAAGAGTAAACATAGACAGCTGACTAAACTTCAAATAAATATAGTTAATGTGTTCAGATTTATATCTGAAGGAATATTTTATATGAAATATAAAATTAACTGTGTTAAATCCATTTCCTCACAGAACTTGAATTTCCCAATCCTTAAATATCCTCTATTCACAAAACATAAAAAGCTCTAACCAAGCACGCATCTTCAAAATGTAAAGAAAATCCAATAATGACAGACACACTCACATATAACATCCCACACCACCAACTTCAAGATAAGCACGCTGCTTCTAGACCTATACTACATAAGCTGAAAAACCAATTATCCACCCATGACGCCTACAAAGAACTCAATACAATTAAATTCCTAGCACAGAGAAATTGATACAATAATAAAACAATTGATAATCTAAGGCACAAAATATAAAACACAAACTACATAACAGTGGTTTATTTGTCGCTGTCACTGGATCGACTCTAACCTATCGGATGATGATGCCGATCATCGTGCAATGTCGTTGATTGAAGGGGGAGGAGGTTTACTCTGTTGTGATTGGGCAAAATGTGACAGTCACTGAATTTACAGCTACTGATATTTTACCGACCCTGATATTGGTTGATTTGCCGCTGTGTTGAATTTCCGTATGATTTTATTTTGAAATAAAATAAGCTTTCCGAAAATGAAAAAAGTGAGGTGTGAAATCACTTCCCCCTTGTTGATGTGAATTGGCAAAATGTGATATTTGTCAGGCTAAATTATCATATAAAACAACTAACAGTAATTAAAGAAACATGTGATGAGAAAACACTCATTAGTGAAGCTGCAAAAATTAACCTTTTAGCTTCACCATCAAAGTTAGAGGTAAATAAGTTTTTTATATTTATTTAATATCCATGATCCAATACTGAATTCTGACAATCTTCTGTTATAACCTAGGCTGTTAGAGTAGGTTAAGTTAGATTTAAATGATAAACTACTAATTTGTTTTGAAATAATTGAAAAAGAGCAGAATTTTTTGTTAAATAAAATTAAACTGTAAATGAACTGGAGATGATTGTTATAGGTACACACTTTTGTAAGCCTAAATTAGTACTTTTATTTTTTCAAGAATTGAACATTAACACGTTAGCTGCCACAATATCGGAATTTTTCTCCTAAGAATCGCCAAAATAATTTAAGCCTAAAAAATTTACGAGGCTATATTTTTATGGTTTACAAAAGAGAGGCAGAAAGGAGTTCCTATTAGTGGCCCATTAATACAAGAAAAGGCACTGCAGCTAATCAAATTATTGAACGGTGATTTAAAATTTACTGCTAGCAATTGATGGTTGTATAGATGGAAGAGAAGGTATGGAATCAGACAACTAACGGTAAGTGGGGGGAAGTTATCAGCTGATTACCTTGCTGCAAAAGAATATTTTGACGAACTCACAGATTTTATTTTGTTTGAAAATTACTCACGCCAGCAAATGTATATCCCAGACAAGATGGGATTGAATTTTAAAGCCCTTTCCACTAAAAGTCTTGCTTCTAAAGGGGAATCTTCTGCGCCAGGATTTAAAACAAGTAAACAGCGTTTTACAGTTTTAGCCTGCAGTAACACCACGGGAACAAAAAGGCTACCATTAAATGGTGAATGGGAAATCCGTCAAGCCACAGGACCTTAAAAATATGAACTTGAATGGTCTCCCTGTTCATTACAGAAATCAGTGTAAGGCGTGGATGACTGGTAATATTTTCAAGAAGTGGTTCAAAAATAAATTTGTTTCTTCAGTGTAAAAATTTAATGAAAAAAATTAACTGCCATCAAAACCTCTACTTTTGATAGGCAATGCTCCTTCATGTCCTTCAGACATGTAGTTGGTATGTAAAGACATAAAAGCAAATTTTCTCCCACCTAGCGTGAAATCGTTGCTTTAGCCTATGATCAAGGCGCGCTGCAGAACATAAAACTAAGCTACATAAAAAAGCTTCTGTAAACATTAATTGAGTGAGGACAAATTTGGGGATGTTTCACGTACGATTGCAGCTTTTGCAGCGAGCACGATCCGGCAATATTTATTTAGATTTGGTCTTTCGAATTCTCCAATCTGTGCACTTTGTGAGGGTGAAGATGAAAATGTAAAGAACATTTTGTTTGACTGCACGTACCCCATACCAATGAGGGACTTTCTGAGAGCCGAAGTGGAAACATGACAAGATATTCTCATAAACAAGAAGCATTGGGGGCCGGCAAGGATAATATACCATGGACATCGGGCTATCGGCTACTCTTGAAGCTGGATCCTTGTGCAAAGAAGTCAGACATTAATTGAAGAAGATTGTTCTCTTTCTATTCCAGAAAATCCAAAGACTATTACAATAAAGGATGTAGTATACTGGGTAGCTGAATCCTTAAATAATATCAGTAATACTTTACAGCAGAAACCTTGGAAGAAGCTCTGGCCTTTGCTGAATTTGTGGAAACACCTCTTAGAACACAGGATGATGAAAATGAGTTCCTTCAGCTCATTCAGAGAGTACCAGGATGTGAAGGTGCTATAGAAAGTTGCGTGGAAGAGAAGACAACACTAGATAACAATGAAGAATATACTGAGCATGACATGGTGTCTATGGTCCAGAATCAACATGATGACAGTGTAGCAGATAGCAGTAGCGAGGAAAAAGGTGGCTATACAAATGCTATTACTCATGCCGATGCTCTCGACATTGTGTTGTGTTATGTACAACAACATGCAGCTGCAACACCCAATGATATTATGCTAATGCAACGATTGCGCAACATCGCAATCTCAGGAAGGTTTACCTCTCTTTGCCAGATGAAGATTGCAGATTTTAAATGAAAAATATAGTCAAGTGTTTGTGTCTTTTCTTTTCAAGCAAAACATATAGTTTAGTGTTTGTCTTTTTTATTTTACTGTCAATAAATTCTATGTTACTGAAGTGATACAGCAGTACAGATGGGGGCTACGTATTATATCATGTTTTTACATTGTCAATTCCAATATATTACACATATCAGTCCTGTTTTATGTAAGTAGCAAACTTTCAGTACGTACTTCATTAAGCTTTAGATACTTCTTTAAAATTTGATTTTCATCAATTCATGTTCGGATTTCACGGGGATTCGGATTTCAGGGGTTCTACTGTATTAATAAAGGTATTATAAAATTCAAACAACCAAATTAAACACATAAAACTAAAAATGCCAAAAGACATAACATGTCTAGCTTATTGCACTACTACTTAACTGCAAGTAATTCTCTCAGAAGTTCTCACACATTTAAGAACTATAGCTGATCTAAAATCCATACATGTGAGAACTTAAAAAGTAGTAATCCTTTAAAAAAATTTAATAGCAGTAAACAAATTGTGAAATTACTAATGGATGAGTCGTAATTTGGAAACTAAATTCAGTGAATCTAACTAACCATCAATTTTTTTTCTCAACTGCTCTTCGAGTTTGGAAAAAAACCCTTTTCAACTTTTAGTTTGAGATTAAGGTTCCATTGTGGCGACCATGCCAAAATTAGAAAGTAGGAATGAATGTAAACAAGCAGATGGTTGAATTTTCCAGGTGTGATGAAGAAATGATTAGGCCCGTAACGAAAACAAAAGATGTTACTTACGGTTCAACAGAGGGGGCAAACATTTGATAACTGGGTTTACCAAATATTTCTTGAGAAAGGTTTTGAAGTGTTGCCGCTATTGTATCCAGGTATATAGGGAAATTATTTAGTGTCCGTGAATAGCCCTTCTATTCTTAATATAAGTTCAAATATAAATAGAGTTTATTTACCAGTGAGCAATAGTGCATTTGATAATAGGAAATAACCATCTGGTTCTCAAAGCATTGTTACCAAAAGTTAGTAGCACTTATTTTTTACAATTCATATGCTAAAAGACTATGGTTGATTAAGTTAAAAGGACTTAATATTTAAGACAAATGTCATAATCTGTAAGAGTCTTTAAACATACATGGGTAAGACTGCGCATATCAACTCATGCACAGTCTTGCCCCAAACAAATGTGGGCAATCTTACCCAGCATGCATTATTTATAAAACTAAAGTAGTTTCAGATTCTCAGGCTGAACTTTATGATACTTACTAGTAACAAAATTACTTTAATTAGAATGTACTTTTAAATGCACTATTACTTTCTTAAAATAATAAAAGTTATGTATACATAACTAAATTATTTTGAGAAAATTAACAGTAATCAAAGGTAAATACGCTACATGTTACTGGTGTAGAGACTATCCACTATAATAGCCTCTGGGGATACTGCCAGAACTGTTAATGGTACATTAGTATCAAGTTTGCTACAAATACATTAAAAAATTTAGTGAGCAGTCTTACCCCACCTTACTCTATTTGTTTTTTCAGATGCAGCGTGTGACGCAAACTGTAGACAAATTCATGGTGGTCCAGATTAATCTTCAGCATCAACCTCATCCAACATCTCAAACAACATTCATTGCTTCCAGTAGTTGTGTTGGATCCAGCTAATCGGAAATGTGCATAGTGAGTACACCTCCTTCATCTTTTGGTCGACAACAAAGCTCACTTGTTCAGTGCTTACCACAGAAAATATCCACAGACTCAAAAAAACAAATTGACTCACAATTCACAATCCACTGAAAGTGGATCTCAAAGATCCAGGGTTCAGAGAATTTGTTAAGGCACTGAATCCCGTCTATACTTTCTCAACCAGGCAGATTATAGCCAAGACAAGTGAAAAGTGTAAACATGCCGTGATGCATGTTATTTCAAACAACTTGTTACAACTGTTGCTGGTCATCAATTATTAATGACAGAGTAATAGGCATTACATGTCCCTTTGTGGATGACAAATTGGAGTTACGTTCTATTTTACTGGAATGTGTCAGCATGCCTCAAATCCATACAAGTGAAAATTTGGCTTCTGAGCTGAAAAGAGTTACAGAAGGCTGGGAGCTAGAAAATAAAATTGTACTTTCTCTTTCCCATAATGCGAGCTTCTTAAGAAAGCCATACACGATATCATGAAGTGGAACTTTTTCGGTTGCTTACCACATACAGGGAACTTGATTGTAGAAACAGGACTTCAAGAATTGAGCCAATTATTAATAAAATAAAGATAATTGTCTCACATTTTAAAAGAAGTGCTACCGCACATGAAAAGTTGTTGACGTATTAGAAAAATTGTGTCTCTGAACCAAAAAAACTTATCCAGGATGTTTCAACTCGCTGGAATTCTACATACCTCATGATTAGTGGATTTTGCTAACTCAAAAAAGCAGTCAAAAGTACTGTAACCCTCATAAAAAAGGTAGAACTGCCTCAACTGACTGAACTTGATTGGCAATGTGCAAAAGAACTGGTTGTAGTTCTCAGGCTTTTCTTTCAAGTAACTAAGTCCCTTAGAGGAAACAAATACTCTACTGCAACATTTACCGTAGTGTTAATAAACGGTTTGCTAAATGAATGCCAAACGCTCATATTGAAAGATTTTACTGAATCAGTAAAAAATGTGGTTATGAAACTATAAGGACAGGTTGTGGAGAGAATGGGGCAATAAGAAGGCGTGTTTTTGCGTACCTCAATGTTTTTGGATCCACGTTTGAAGCATGCTTTTCAACCAATGAAGTAGCCGAAAGGGCGAGGTTGGCAGTTCTTAATTTAGTTGCTGCTAAACTCCAAACCAAGATTAAGGAATAAGCAAAGAGAAGAGAAGAAACAAGGAACTTCTGCCTTTGAAGTTGAAACTGTCACCATGGTGCTCTGTAGACAAAATATTGTCAACCACTCTGAAAGTTAACCCTACATCCAGGAGCCCACTCCGAAAGTCAACTTTACATCCAGGGGCCATGTTGAAGTGAGTCACTACTTAGAGGAACTTACTTTAGATAGAAGGGAAGATCCACTGAAATGGTGGGCAAAGAACTCCTATAATTATCCTAATTTAAGCAAATTAGTGAAACAACATTTTTGTAGACTAGCCACATTTGTACCTTGCGAGCAACTATTTTCTAACAAAAATCGTTTTTGTTAATACAAACATCCAGTACTGTAAATAAACTGTTACGTTTTTGTTTCATATAAAATTATATAATTTATTACCCCAGTCTGTATGTTGCAATAGCTTCCTAATATTAATGTCACCGACATTGTCTTTTGTCACCAGTAAGGTATTCCTGCCTGTTATTGGCACATACAGAGCTGTGTCAGTGTCCTGTGTTACCAGTAATAAAGTCTCCAGTAAAAGTCACTGATCCAAGCCTGGCGCTGTCACTAAAATCACCGATCCGTTGGTCACTGGATCGACCATCTCTAACCCTAACTTTGTGATGTTTTTTCTGAACATTAACAACACATTTCATCACTAAATAACAAAGCCTGGCGCTGTCACTAAAATCACCGATCCGTTGGTCACTGGATCGACCATCTCTAACCCTAACTTTGTGATGTTTTTTTCTGAACATTAACAACACATTTCATCACTAAATAACAAAGCCTGGCGCTGTCACTAAAATCACCGATCCGTTGGTCACTGGATCGACCATCTCTAACCCTAACTTTGTGATGTTTTTTTCTGAACATTAACAACACATTTCATCACTAAATAACACACAATGCATTATTACTGACTTCTTGCCAGCTGTTTACAAAGGTTATGTAATATGGTGATAGTTGTGATGGATTTATGTTGATCATGAGCGATTTTCACATAACTGACAATGAGCTTTGTAAATAAAGAGGACAACCGGGATATGATCCTATCATAAAGTACGGTCTTTATTAGAAACCATGTTTATGAGTTTTGATATATCATTCGTCTGGGGATCCATCCCTGACAAAGGTCCAGATGTAATACAGGTGATACTGGCAAGCATTTCTTAGGAAAAAATACCAGGACCACCAGGAAAAAAATTCTTTTTGATATATTTAGTTTTGTAAAAAACTGTTTAGTGCACTTGTTTGATTTTTATTGTTTTTAAAGGGACAGTTATAAAACGTTATTTTTATCACACAAACAAACACTCAATCTCACACTCACACTCACTCTCACACTCACACTCACTCTCACTCTCACACTCACACACACACGCACACATTCACGCACGCATGCACACACTCACGCACGCAAGCACACAAGCATTTCTTAGGAAAAAATACCAGGACCACCAGGAAAAAAATTCTTTTTGATATATTTAGTTTTGTAAAAAACTGTTTAGTGCACTTGTTTGATTTTTATTGTTTTTAAAGGGACAGTTATAAAACGTTATTTTTATCACACAAACAAACACTCACTCTCACACTCACACTCACACTCACTCTCACTCTCACACTCACACACACACGCACACATTCACGCACGCATGCACACACTCACGCACGCAAGCACACAAGCATTTCTTAGGAAAAAATACCAGGACCACCAGGAAAAAAATTCTTTTTGATATATTTAGTTTTGTAAAAAACTGTTTAGTGCACTTGTTTGATTTTTATTGTTTTTAAAGGGACAGTTATAAAACGTTATTTTTATCACACAAACAAACACTCACTCTCACACTCACACTCACTCTCACTCTCACACTCACACACACACGCACACATTCACGCACACATGCACACACTCACGCACGCATGCACACACACACACACACACACACACACACTCAAAGATAAAGTAATTGTATTGTATATCAAAATAAAGAGGAATTCTGAACGATTCAGCCACATAGTTTCATTTTTATTTCTCTTATAGGTTTGAAGATATGATTTTTTTTAATCACCCAAAAACGTCCAGAGCTCTAGCCAGGAAACCAGTCAGTGTTAAATAAGATCAACATCAAACCCAAAAAAAACTGATTTTAAGATAGTATTTGAAACAAATTACAAACTTCAAATCAACACACAACCAAACAAAAACATGAAAGACAAACTCCAAGCATCAGAAATTTACAAACTAATCTGTAAAGAATGTAATGAATTCTAAATTTGGCAAAATGGGCCAAGTTTTCAACAAAATTACAAAGAAGATATACAATAAATTGAATAACACAGTCTCATCTTTTGCTTACCATGTAATGGTAACAGGACACAGTTACAAACATGTTAACCACAACCTCAAAATAAATAAATACATTCACAAAAAAACACCACTACTCAAATATAAGCAGCAAAATGAAATTCACAGAGATATACAACATTAAAGTGAATGTATCATCTTTCTACCAAAAATCCTAAAGTATATTTTGTTTCAACAATCTTAATGTATTTTTAGTTACAGCATCATATTTTAGTGATAAACCCATTTTTCATCACCACTTACAATATGTTTTAGTAGTTATTTATCATATTTAGCAACTCCTGAGAAACTTCTATTCCTAGCTGTTTTTGTCTGAAATTCATAAATTTGGGAACAAATTTCACTATTTTTATACCAAAATTATTCAAAAACATTTCATAGTAATATTCAACTGACAAGCCAACATTATTGGCTACTTCGCTGATTATAATTTATTTATCCAAGATTATTTCAATTTTTTTCAACATTTCAACTCACATCAGTTACAATGTGATGTTCTACAATGTCCAGAGCATTTTATTATCTTCAATGTCTTCAAAATCTTTTTGAAAACCCTTGTGACACTCCTGAACCTTTATTTTACTTATAGCAGATTTTGCTAAAACTTTGCTGCAATTTATTTTCATTCTTATGACAAAATCTAATGCAAATTCTCTGATTTATTTTGTAAAGAAAAACATAGACACCGATTTTTGACGCTTTTGATAACTTGTTGACACGTAATATCAGAGTAAATGTCAAACACTGTTAGCAATGTGCATATGCTTACTATGATTGCATCAAATTAAGTAAATAAGACTAACATAACACAAGAAATTACAAATTTCCATAATTTGTTTAACACACATTCTATAGATATAATCTTGTAATGCATATATTCTTTTGCGCATGTAAAGAACTTTTTTATAGTAATTTTAAAAGACTGGTGTCAAGAAAAGGGACACTCAGCTTTCCTCTAAACACTTACTTAGCCTACTCCCAGATAACAAAGCTTTCACACTACCAAAACCCTTAATGACAGCTAATAGAAACGATAGTTAGCATTGGCAATCAGTCTTATATATTTTCAAACAAATATAAATTAATAGTGTTGTTTAAAATTATAATAGCATAAACGATTTTG
This sequence comes from Prosapia bicincta, assembly GCA_036971475.1. Lineage (NCBI taxonomy): Eukaryota > Metazoa > Arthropoda > Insecta > Hemiptera > Cercopidae > Prosapia > Prosapia bicincta. The sequence continues at coordinate 137,183,387 of JBAIZL010000002.1, forward strand.
AGTAATACATTTTACACTAATACTAAACATTTCATTTTACTCACCACTTCTACTGATAATACTGGGCCACTTATATAATGATAATCTAGGTTTGGAATTTTCAAGGATTCATCTGAGTGATACCATCCATTTATAGACCAACGAACATTTTTTGAAATTACCTCAGTTACCTAAAACATTTTAAACTCGGTCAACTAATCTTAGTATGAAATCTGTTAAAAAAATATTCAACCTTACTTTTTCCTGTAAATTTTAAAGAGTTCCAGTGGTAAAACGTAGCAGATTAAAGCACTACCATTTACTTATGTAAAATTATTCATTGCTATTGAGTATTATGTAGTTCAATAATGTAACATTTCTTTATTTGGTACATGTTGATATAAATTTATTCACTATTTTCTTACTTTGTGTCTATTTAGTCTTTTATCAAAGTCTTTATCAGTCTTTTGTCAAAGTATTTTAAAAACCTGGCAATAATCAAATAGAAATAATATGCAATAATCAGAATTTCAGGAACAAAGGCTCAAACTGGCTAAGAGCTAGTGGAGGGTGATTGCAAAATGAAAAACAAAATTACAATCAACATTACTGATGACTCTGTGCACAATAAACAATTTTAGGATTTATATAATAGTAAAAAAATTGGTCAATTTTATTTGAATGAAAAGATTTATTATATTGATATATTTCTAAAGATTTTTTTCCAGGCAAAAAACCTTTCAAGGTTATCATCGCCTAACTAAAGTGTTATTTAAAAATAAATGTTACATAAATGAAACTAGTCAAAATAAAACAAAATAAAATAATTGTTTAATACTAATTGTAACTATCTAAAACTAAAGAAACTAAAATTATACAAAATTTAAATTTTATTAAATAGATTCAGGTGGCGTAAGAAAGCTATGACACGGTCGTTGGCCATGACATCGTCCCTTAAAACCACCTTTAAACTACCTCGAAGATCATAACGTATATACAAATCGCTCAACTCATCACAATCATGAAGGATGTGATTCAAGCCGTTGACGTTGAATAAAGAATACGATATTATCTGTGCAAAGCTCGTAACAACTGTTCACGGTATATACAGGGTGTCTAGTAAAATAGCTTGAAGAAAATCCTTGAGTTTTCCCTGACTTTTCCTCTTTTAGATGTCTATAGAAAGCCCAGTTTACATTGGGCCCATCCATTGATATCTGAAGGATCTTGGATAAATCCAGACTTTGAACACATTTTAAGAACGAATTGAGTAACTATTTTGCTTTTGTGTCTGTAAGGAACACAGAACCAAAATATCGAGCTTTCACTTCATCCGTCTCTGCATCCCAATACCTAACACTCAAATCCATTTTGGCTCTTTGTGATATTTTGTTTAAACTTTCATCAAAGCCAATTACACAGTTAGAATTTGAATTTAATCATGCCAGTAACAGGTCTTTAATATAATTTGATAAACAGAATACAACACCATAGGAAATTTTATCTTTCCGCAATCTCATGTTCTGTGCACCGGTGCTATCAGGGAACATCCTTGGAAAGAGGCACACACTATTTTCTGCATTGCGTAAAGAAGTGTTGCATTACTAAATTCACGCACCATATAATCTCTGCTTCGTTCACTTCATCTTTTAGTTTATATTTATCCTAAGGAAGGAGGGGAGGTAATAACGACATCTGCATGACGTGATTGCCCGCTACGGCAATGAAAACTGGAACCTTCCATGTTGAAATAAACAGTGTAAAAATAATCACCGTCAAATAAAACACATACTATCACGAGTCTAGACAAATAGCTGGCTACAAATGTTTACACAGCGTTCTGTGTGGTCAGAAACAGACTGAGTTATCTGTTATCCCCTCCCGTCCATATGATAACAGAACCACTGCGCACCCCAAGGCCACGGTCCAGGCTAAAACTTCCCAGCTGCACCAACTCGACACATTTATTATTTATTGACATAAGTCCTGAAGTCATAGCAACGGGCTTATCAAATAAATAATGGGCATCTAAATAAAGAAGTGTTATTTCCTGACTGCCCTGCCCCTAAACCAGCCCGCTGGCTTACAATACCAAATATTCGAGAGCAATGGCCACTAGTATTGTTTCTAATCAAAATAAATATTTTCCCGATTTTTTAAAATTTTCCCTGAATTTTCCAGAATCTTAAAATTCCCTGACTTTTCCAGGTTTTCCCTGTCGCTAGACACCCTGATATATATTCAAGTGGACTTTGATGACGACAATACAAAAAAGACTACTTTTTTCCGAAACGAGATACTGCTATAGTGAAAAATTTCTGATCTTCCGGAGTTGGAGAATTGTAAATTTGTCATTATACGTCATGTCGGTAAGATATATTTCTAAAGGTTAAGTTCACAACCATGTGGAGAAATTCAACCAGTTGTTTGAAAGAAATAGAAGTAAACATGATCTCTTTACTTTATTTCAAAATAACAATTTTTCTCAAAATATATACACCAGAAAAGATACATTCAATGACATGATTTTTGTTCTTAAAAGTGTCAAAATGGACGAGAAAGTTGGATCAGTATTATGAAACATGATTATACCATAAAACAAGCATAAATAGATTGAACAATTTAAATTGTATAGAAAAAGTGTTACCGATATGCACTGCTTCATATTATAAGCTGAAGTCTCAACCAAAGTGTTGTAAAATCTCAAAAAGACTTTCTCCATCATGACATACCCAAAAAATTCTACAATATTTAATTTGGCTACGTTAGTGTTGAAACCATGTACCCAATCATTCATAACAAACTGAAATTTGTCAAAAAAATGTGTTTGAAATTTGCACCTAGACAGGATTTGAAAATTATTAAAGATTTGTGTTTTCATCTTATAATCCCACTCTCACATATCAACCAGTTCTAATCTATTCAACCCAATCACAGAGTGTTTATGCCACAAAAACAATTCATATAATCTCTGTAATCAACCAGTAACATAGCAAAGTGTTTTTCATTATCAGATATGTAGTATCTCACTTAGTGTTACAAATTTGACGTTTTCTATGTTCTGATTTCTCAATTTACAACATTAGGTTTTGTTTTGAAAAATCTCCGAGAACAGTAAATAGGACATAGGAAACACGTTGTTTCGCTAAAACAAGTTTGATATATTCTTTCCAAATGTTTTAAAGACACTACAAAACTAAAAATTTTCAGGCCATTCAATTTTTAAAATTTATAGTTCAATTCGTTAAATTGGTTAAAAAGTGACATATAGTAAATTCAAAACTACATATATTATATTCCAAGAATGAAATATATACGTCTAATAAACATATGAATAATATTTGAAAACAATTTTGTTCGTTAATAATTTAAACATTATATTTAAACTATATTATTTTAAATATAGTGTTTAAAACCATAGCTACTCTAACACAATGTTACAATAAAAGTAGGTAACTCAATACCTGGTGATAACTAGTTGTGTTTACTTCAAAAAGAATCATAGAATTAAAAGTAGGAAGTAGTTGAACTTCTTCTGATGTCGGTTGCTTTGTTTCTGTAAACAAAAATTAACATTTTGACAAAACAAACTCTAAATTAAAAATAAAGATTGCAGAACAAATTACAAGAAATTAAAAATTTATTACAAAGACACCACTCTATAAACATATTCTTTCATTTTATAAAGAAAAAAAAATTTTATTTCAACTCATTGAAGATTAAATATCAGAAGTCATTATATCGTCAACTTTACATATTTGTCTAGGCATATTTCAAATGATGAATATCTGACGTTTCTTGCTTTTTAAGCCACTGAGATAGACATATTTTCCTCAAGATCCTCACTTTAATACAAAAATCCTCACTATTAATAAAGAATTCACTTTTGCCAATTCATTAAATATTTGTGCTAACATTTTGAACAAATTGATTTTTTTATAAATAAGTCTGAGGATATATTCCACCAGCATATCCTGCTTAACCGTTCACAGGTGGCAGTATTTAAACAGATAATATGAGGTATGATCATATTTTTACCTGGTATATTTGGTTGTTTTGACGTTAAGTTGATCCATTGTCAGGAAGCAAGATGAGTAAGATGTATCATATGTATTTTTGGCTGATTGTTTTCAGGTGTGCAACATACGTCGCAAACATCAATATTTTAACCTCCATCACCCCTAAATACTAACAGTTCACAATCCTATACATAATATCGAATAAGCAGCAGTAACAAAAATTTAAGGTTGGAATGGATGGGCTATGTGTGTGTGCATGTGTGTATGTGTGTGCATGCATGTATGTGTGTGTGTGTGTGTGTGTGTGTGTGTGTGTGTGTGTGTATGTGTGTGCATGTGTGTATGTGTGTGCATGCATGTGTGTGTGTGTGTATGTGTTTGTATGTGTTATGCAAGGGTTACGCCCAATTTGGAATACAAAAACTGATATATGCAGTTATTTCAGTGTTTATATTTGTAAAATAATACAAAAACTCATATTATTTTTTATAAATTGTAGACTAAAACAAGTTTATAGTTTGTAGTGTGAGTGTGTGTGTGTCAACCTCTTAATTATATTATACTATACCTAAATATCTACAACTGTACAAAAGTTTAATATTGGTTTACTTATCAACCAACAATAAATATACCTGCATCATGACTGAAAAGACTGAGAAGACCACCATCTTGCGTTTCCCAATTTACATCTGACAGGTATAAAACAAATGCGAGATGTCTGTTTTCACATTTATCATCATGGCAAAGGAGATAATCTAAAATTTTTAGAAACAGAGAAGCTCAAACAAGTTATTCATTAATAAACACATGAACATTTATAAAAATAACTTTGCTAATGTTTACACTATGTTACGCAAAATATTTATATAAATTTAAATAACATTTTCATTATTTGAGCTTAGTAAAACGTCAATTTGCTGAGCTTATAATTAAATTAAAATTCTGAGATATGATGTTTTCGAGTGTACTAGCCGATCTTCATCAGTGTCTAGATTGGCCACGAGGAAGCCATGTTGTGAACTAAATGGCAGCGGTTAGAAATAGGTTATGTATATTGTGTTCAAAGAGAAAATATGATATGTATTTCAATTAGTACAGTTGTTAGTTCAAATAGTGTAATTTTATATTGTCTTTTGATACGTTTTTAAGTTTGATATGTTCTAGTGTATTTAGATTTGATCTTTTTTTGTTATTGTGAAGAACTTTTATGTTATGGTTGATGTCTATATAAGTGATGCTGCTGCCTACAACAACTAGGTTTCACAGCAGCTAGCCTAAGAACCGGTGACAATGACTTACTGGACTCAAAAACGTTGTTTCAGAAATGTTTTTAAATTTTTCTTTAATTAAAAAGTAAATTGAAAAATAAAAAATAAAAAGAAATTGAAAGAAAATTTTATTTCTTCTGAACACATCAGAATGAAGCTGTACAAAATGTGAGATGAAAAGATGGAAACGTAAAGATAACCTGTAACATAACTTGCCAGATCTAAGACAAAAATGATAGACTCTTTCTCAATCATGTCACGACTGTTGATCAGATGAGTAAAACATGTTTAATTGAAAAACAAAAAGGCAGTCCTTGGAATGTGGACAAATCAATTCTCTCAGAAAACGAAAGCGTTGTCTATAAATATTGTCAGCTAGAATGATTATGGCTACCATTTTCTAGCGCAGGGCGGATGTACATATTAGATTTCCTCTATTATAAATGGTGTCGCACAAAAAAATAATTAAGGCAAACCATTTGAAACAAGTCCCAAACACGTCCGATCATGCTTCAGAGCTCTTGAATATTTTTAGAGGAAATGTTTTAATCATCTGCTATTTAGTCCAAATTTTGTGCTGAGCGACTAGCGCCTCTTTCAAATTATAAAGACAACAGACAACAAATTGAATCACAACAGTGCTTCTAGCAATATAGAACTGCAGATACGTATGATTGAATAGTTAAAAATTGGACAGCAAAGTTCTATGGAATTGATAACCTTATGCATCGTTATGATAAATGTCTCAATTTGTACAGCGATTATGTAAGGCAATCCTCTCCTATGGGTTGCATGACCTTGACATTGATGGAGAGGCTTAATCCGCGCATGACGGAGAGGAGCAGTATGTATGTGGCTCCTTATAAACGGGACGTCCAGGCAAATGTGAGAGTGCATGGAGGCAGTTTAAAAAAAGGGGCCAGTTCTAGCACTTGAAGGGTTGTTATCTGTCTGGCTCTCCCCCTGCCCTTCCTTTGCGGGTGGTAACCAAGAAGCACCATCCATCCATGTTGGTGGTCTGGATGGGTACATACACCCCCAATCTGAAGGTGTTATGCAATCCGTGCCGATGTAGATTCGTAGCCCTCAGGGTAAGGAGGGTCTTTAACGGAGTCTCAGAGGCACCTGGCGCCACCCCTGAGTATTTAAGTCACCTTATCGGCGTAAACGGGGCTCTGCAGCAGTAGACCTTTCTTTCCATATCTGCTCATGGGAATATACATGGCAGACAACAATAACACTAATTTAACTGGTCAGGGCCTAGAACCTACCGACGAATCTGTGGGAATGGAGGTGGCTTCAGGCCCCATAGAGACAGATGGAAAACCAGTTGCAATGGCAACAGGAGGAATGAGTGGGGCACAAAGAAGGAAATCATTCTGGCTAGCTTACCATGAGGAAACAAAGAAGGCGGAGGTGGAGAACCACCACCACTCCCTTTGAGGAAACACCGAACCAGGAAGCGGAAGGGTTTGGCGGAGGCTGGGGCTAGAACCCACCCTGTCAACCCGGAAGCCAGTGGATCTGGTAGGACCCTAATACCACAGGAGAAAGAGAGGAAAAGAAAGGAAAGAAGTACTTCTGATCCTACTCCAGAGTCGGAGGCCATTAGATATAGATAAGAGTCTAGGCCTGTTGGGTCTTGCTCATAGATCTCCACCAACCTACCAAGGGTACTAGAGACCTTTGGGCATAGTGTAGGAGTGAGGATGGAGATGGCGGTGTTCGACCACCTTAAGAGCACTGTCTGTCATGGACAGAGTTTTGGACATTCCTAGTGGATTTTTTGTTCCGCGGTTTAGGGTCACGTACATGAGGGATAAAGTCGCAGCATTTATTACTGAGGAAGAATCAGCAAAATGGCTGTGGAAAGTGGTACTGTCAATTAAGCTCGAGGACGGGACTCAGGCAAGGCTAGTCCTGTCTGATGAAGTGATCAAAAGGGTGAGAGTGACAGTGCTTGTAACACCACCAAAAAGGGAGGCTACTCAGTTGGTCAAACTCATGGGGATGCAGAACCTGAAAATTGACACTTCGAAGTGGAAGATCCTACAGTGCATTGAGCGAGAACCTGCAGGCCTCCTATGCCTAGGATTGGAAGAGGCATCAGCCAGACTTCTAAAGGCAAGAGATGAGAAGGCATTCCTGGGGACTGAAGAGGTCACATTTAGGTGGACCTCTAAGGACCAGAAAAAGAAGGGCGAGAGGGAGAATATGGAAAATTTGTAGGGGTCAGTTGGATATGGCTGAACCTCAAGCAATGATCCTTTAGATTAACTCGCGCCACAGTAAAAGCGCAACGGTGGTTCTAACCAGGTGCTTAAATGTGAGGCACACATTACCAGTGCTTGCGCTGGTGCAAGAACCATTGCTGATCAGGAACCATATAAAAGGTCTGGTTGCAGCCGGGCGCACCTATCCAAATGGGGAACATGAGGGGCACAGGGCATGTGTGATAGTCAGAGGACTAGAAGCCACGCTGATTCAAGAATTCTCAACCAGAGACCTCGCAAAGGTTTGAATTCGAGGTAAGTTGGACCAGGGAGTTCATCATAGCTCCACAATATAAAATCGCCCCTGTTAGAATTACGTAAGTTAGGTTGGTACTGCAGGGAGAGGAATATAGGAATCTTGGTGGGCTTTGATGCCAATGCTCATAATGAGATGAGGAGCAGCACAGACACAAATGAACATGGCGAAGAGCTTTTTGCCTTCCTGATTGAAGAAAGTCTTGTGGTTCTAAACACAGGTGCTGAGCCAACATTTGTCACTTCAAACAAAATGGAGGTACTATATATCATCTTCTGTAATAGACAATGGTAAAGTAGGTGCATAATTGGTAGGTTTCAGATGAGCCCTCCATGTCAGGTTACCGGATCATTACTGCTACGATGAGGGAAGTTGTCCCCCAAAGTGGTGGTGTTTAAAAACCCAAGATGGACAAACTGGGAAGGTTTAAGGTCCTCGGTGAGGAGGCAGATGTCAGACATCCGTGGTAAGTATGGTACACCAAACAAACTGAAAAATACTGAGGCTTGTATCAGGACTGCAATTTCCATGTCATTTGAGGAAAATTGCCCTCTCTCGCGAATAAACTCTTAAGTGGAACTGCAAATTAGAGGCAAGGCGGAAAGAGAATAGAAGGCTCTCTAATAGAGCAAGGAAGTAGAATACGGTAGAGACCTGGCAAGCATATAAAGACAGCCAGTATCTATATAAAAATCTCATAAATAAAGTTGAACATGCTTCTTGGGAAAAGTGGTGCTCATAGACTAGCACACTGAGTGACACTGCTAGACTGTTTAAGGTGATAGTACATGGACCGAGGAGAGAGTTTAAGTTTGTCAAGAAGGCTGATGGTAGCTTTACTGACACCACGGAAGAAACCCGATGATGAGGAACAGCTTTCCTGATATTAGACCAGTAGGGGCAAAGGACACTTGTGGGGCAAAGAACTACTCTCCTTAAGTAGACTTTAACTCAGAGTTACTGTAGAGCTGGTCACAGGCCATGGGAATCTGAAGGGATTCCAATACAAAATTGGAAGATCTAGGTCCCCTGTGTGCGACGAGGACCAAGAGGAATGCCCAATCCACGTGCTCTGTGAGTACCCTGCTTTGGGAGCTGCAAGGAGAAAGTGGTTTGGCTGGTAGATATGTACACCAGAGGATATCAGAAGATTTAACATCAGGTGGGTACTTAGATTCTGCAAAGAGGTAGGTATCCACTAAGCTAATCCTGTGGTAGGGATGGGAAGAGAGTACAAAGGCTGTAGCTAAGTGATCTACACCGATAAGGTCCCTCTGAGTTTTAACAATAAAATAAAATAATAATGTAGGGCAATAGTTTAATAAGTCGGCTGAGAGTTACACAACTGTTCACTGTTTTAGAGAGTTACACAACTGTTCACTATTTCAGAGAGTTACACAACTGTTCACTATTTCAGAGAGTTACACAACTGTTCACTATTTTAGAGAGTTACACAACTGTTCACTGTTTTAGAGAGTTACACAACTGTTCACTGTTTTAGAGAGTTACACAACTGTTCACTATTTTAGAGAGTTACACAACTGTTCACTGTTTTAGAGAGTTACACAACTGTTCACTATTTCAGAGAGTTACACAACTGTTCACTATTTCAGAGAGTTACACAACTGTTCACTATTTTAGAGAGTTACAAAACTGTTCACTGTTTTAGAGAGTTACACAACTGTTCACTGTTTTAGAGAGTTACACAACTGTTCACTATTTCAGAGAGTTACACAACTGTTCACTGTTTTAGAGAGTTACACAACTGTTCACTGTTTCAGAGAGTTACACAACTGTTCACTGTTTTAGAGAGTTACACAACTGTTCACTGTTTTAGAGAGTTACACAACTGTTCACTGTTTTAGAGAGTTACACAACTGTTCACTGTTTCAGAGAGTCACACAACTGTTCACTATTTTAGAGAGTTACACAACTGTTCACTGTTTTAGAGAGTTACACAACTGTTCACTATTTTAGAGAGTTACACAACTGTTCACTGATTTAGAGAGTTACACAACTGTTCACTGTTTTAGAGAGTTACACAACTGTTCACTGTTTTAGAGAGTTACACAACTGTTCACTGTTTCAGAGAGTTACACAACTGTTCACTATTTTAGAGAGTTACACAACTGTTCACTGTTTTAGAGAGTTACACAACTGTTCACTGTTTTAGAGAGTTACACAACTGTTCACTGTTTTAGAGAGTTACACAACTGTTCACTGTTTTAGAGAGTTACACAACTGTTCACTGTTTTAGAGAGTTACACAACTGTTCACTGTTTTAGAGAGTTACACAACTGTTCACTATTTTAGAGAGTTACACAACTGTTCACTGTTTTAGAGAGTTACACAACTGTTCACTATTTTAGAGAGTCACACAACTGTTCACTGTTTTAGAAATATGACTATCAAATTTTGGAAATATTTTTGTTCTTTTTCTATTTAGTCTTTCTTTTAAATTTCAAAATAGTTAATTACTTTCTGAATAGCCTTTATAGTTAACCATTCTGGAAATACTAATGTTAATATATTGGTTAAACAATATATTAGCCAAGAATGGTTAACTAACCATTCAGTTAATATACCGATGTGATATCCTACATGTAGATTGATGAGCATAGGTAATAATTCCTTTGAATAATTCTGATACATTATGGAGGTCATCCATAATATAAAAAGACTTGTCTTGTTGAACAATGGAAACAGCTTTGAGATAGTCATATTGTTCTTTGTAAGTATAATGTATATTAGAAGACCAGGCCATTTATTTTATACAAGATAACTTCCAAATACGGATGATTCTAAGCAACTGGGGTGTTTAACACTTTCAATGCGTCTACAGGGCTGACCTTGGTTTTCGCCTGTGCTGAATTTTTTTTTTCTCTGAATATATTCTTTTTAAGCGTCTTTCAAATATTTTTACATTTCTACTGATTTTTTTACCGTTTTTCTTTTAAAAAACCCGTGTGCGACGCGTTGTCGACAGCCGCCTGGCAAAAGCATTTCATTATGTAGAGCGGATGTCGACACATTGTCGACGTACTATTTTTTTGTGTTAACGACTTGATTTGCTGCCAATTTCGTTTTATATTATTTTTCAATTGGAATAACTCATTCCCGGGGATAAATTCTACCTGACATTTACGTGCTTTAGACCAGGGAAAATTCTAACTGGCAAGGGTCTCGTCCTTTCACTGTTCTATTGTATTGAATAGCTTATTTTAAAGTTCGTTCTCCTCTCACTCTCTACATTTTTTCCTACCTACCGCAATCCTAACAACATTCCATAAAAATGAGGATATTTTACAAATAACAACACCAAATTTAAAATGAAATTATTTTGTCTATTTTATATTAATTTTTGTATGAAAAAACATATTAAAAACTAAGAATTTTAGAAAACATTGAATTACACTTATGACACTATCTCTAAAACCTAATAGAGTCATCTTTGTATTTCCCGGTTGCTGTTTGTGAAGAAGGTATGCGTTCGTTACGGTGACATGGAATAAGTGGATAGCTACCTTCGCATACCACCGGATAGTTTTTCTTTCACAGGGGTAATAACTCATAAGTTGATCTGAGCGATCTACACCCCCCATAGACTCATTATATTTTAAAATTGCCTCTGGCTTTAGGGACATTTTCCCGCTACGTGCCTTATGCTCAATCATAGTAGCACCAAACTCAGATGATAAAGCAACCACGTCCCGTTTGTCATGCCACTTTAGGACGCACACCCCAGTCGTAGAATAAGCAGCTGTCACGGTGCCTTTAGTCACTTTCTTATTTACCACTTCTGAAGGATTTCCTTTTCTGTTGGCCCGCAGAGTCCCCGTAGAATAGGTATCTTTTTCTAAAAGAAACTCTGACAAGCCAACAGATGAATAAAAATTGTCCATGTATACCGAATGACCTACTCCGTAAAAGTCATCCAGCAAATATTTGACCACTTTGTCAACATGGCCAGTTCCTCCAACCAAGGGGTCTTTTGCTCCACAATAGAGCTTCATTTTCAAAATAAGCCCATTTGGTTGGTTCAATGTATAAAATTTAATGCCAAATTTATGTCTCTTGTTGTGGATGTATTGGCAAAAATACAATCTGCCACGCCATAACAACATGGACTCATCCAGGCTTAGTTCCTTGGTAGGATAATAAATTTCCTTCATCCTTTTATGAAAAACATCGAAAAGAGGAGAAACTTTGTACATCAGGTCGGACGGAGTAGGGTCGCCAACGTGGGGATTTTTCGAAAAGTGCAAAGCCCTAAAAATTATCATATACCTATCTCTAGGCATAGCATTTCTAAATATTGGAAAATTATATAAGTTATTAATTTGCCAATAATGGGCTAAACTGGGGGCCTGGATTTGGCCAGTCAAAAATGTAAGGCCCAAAAATATTTCAAAGTCACTTCTTGAAATGTCCTTCCATCCCTGAATTCGTGACTTGGGCTTTGTGGTCTGGCTCATCAAAAGTTGGCCCTGGCGGTTTGTTTCAGAAATTATCAAATCAAACATGTTGTCACAGAAAATATGAAAAAAATAATCAACTGCTTCATCCATGTCCTCCTCAATGTCAAAGTTTTGGAGCATTTCCCATAATTCATCCTCAGAGAAGATTCTTTTTTTCACCGGAGCAGCCCTCTTCTTAGACGTTTCTGTCCTGGAGGCATGAGGTGTTGTTTCCCCAGAACATGGTCCAGCAGGCTGGTTATCAGGACTCAACATCCTTTTAGGGACTCTTCCACTCATCTATAATGAATTTTTTTCCGAATTATCTATCTATACCTGGCTATATTATATACAAAATTGAGAAAAATGTTTTAAAAATATTTGTGTAATTTATTTATGGAAATAATAGTTCAAATAACTTTATTTGCTAAGTATTGAAATACCTAGGATTAATTTTCATAACTAGGGTAAATTATTTTACTTGGCTGCATATAAAAATGCACAAAAGAAATGAAAAAAATCAAAAATTTAATATTATTGGTAGATATATTGTTTTATTTACGTAAATACTACTGCAAACAACTTTATTATTAGGTTTAAAAAGGCCTAGGTATATTTACCATAATAGAAAAAAGTGTATTACTTACATTGGAATCAAATTGGGTGAAAACCACGTAAAAATGATTGGACACAACAAAAACAGCGGCGGAGTCGTAAACACAAACTTGGACCTTTTGTCTAGGCGGCAGAACGAGAACTGTACCGTTAAAGCAGGCTGGTAAAAGTTGGGAGCCATTTGAATGGAAAAGGATCGTGTCGACAATGTGTCGACCGACGCCGGGTGTTAGAGGGCGCTTTTGTCGACAGGCAGTCGACCGCCGCGTTGAAAGTGTTAAAGAAAAACCAACTGTTGAATGATATGAGAAGGTTAAAATGGTCATTGTTAAGTTTTTCACAGATATGCCTCTTAGTATTTCTTGAATTTATTAGTGCACACGACTGGGATTTGTGTTTATACATTCCTGGTTTAGGTATGACAATATTTTAGCTTCTACGTAGCAGTTGCCACCTTCCGCCTCATTATAGGACACAACCTTCTACGAAAACACCTATACCGCATTGGACTACCTGAGGACCCGTACTGCAGCCTATGCCAACAAGAACAACACATGGATAGAAGTCACCTTAAGGTGTGTCCAGCACTATCAAAGACAACTGAACATGAACGATACTGGGAAGCACGAGGTTTATTACAGAGTGTATAACTAATGTTATTTTGTATTTGTCATTTATAAATAAATATTTTAGCTCTTGTCCAAATCCTGAGAAAAGATGTATGTTGAAGTTATAATTGTTTATAAAGCATTGAAACACCTTGTTTTATAAATTTGTCAATTTAATATTACAAAAACTACGATCTAATTTATTTGGCAGTTTTATTTATTGATTAACTAAGGGTAATGAGAAAATTAGAGTGTGTTGGATTTTACTTTGCCAACCTCATATATGACACGGAATAAATTAACTTTGTCAATAGGATCACATATTTGCCTATGAGGTCCAATGAGCTGAGGTTAGTATAATGTAAAATGTTCAACTAATAATGGTCATACCAGGTAATCGGTTTATAGATGACATATTTTGTAGAACATCAGTCAATTGAAAGAGAAGCTATGTCAATATTCTCTACCATTAGGAATATGATGAAAGTTGGTAGTAAAGCATCGTGAATTATTAATGTTTTGACGTAAACAGGTCTGAAACATGAAAACTACTATTTTTGTCAATGAAATTGCCAATGACTACCATCTACACACAATAGTAATCTGAGTTTAAATTTTTCAATGTACTAAACTGCTGCGTGATAGTCAAACTTTTGGTGGTAGCAACATCTAAATGTCCTCTATATTACTGATGCTGTATCTGTTGGTTCAGATCAAGCAAATACTGTAGCTTGATTTGAGTTTTGAAAATGGAGTTACTCCAAAGCACGTCAACAGAGCAGAATAATAAATCGTTAGGAATGGCAGAAAACTGTACACAAACATATAGAAATATTCCTAACAGAAATGAAGATGAGTATAATACTTTCAAATACTGTAGCATTTAAAATTTAATAGGTTATATATTTGTAATAAATTTCTGTTATGCATATGTAAATCTAGCACAATTTTCATAAATTTAAATACCCAGCAAAGTCAACTTTTTAGTAAACTGGAGATTTTACCTTGTAACTTTTTATTTCACTTCCCAAATACTGATAATACCCAATAATCAAGCACACTAATGCTTACACAGTGTTGTTAGCAGATATTATTGTATTGCTATTACTAAGTTCCAACTTGTTAACTATAACCTCAAGACATGTAAGAGCAAGTAACATGATTAACACTTTGAGGCCTAGCCCCATAATAAGCGCCCGTCTATATCTGCCTAGAAGTTTTTAGATATAATGTAAAAAATTTTACATATAATAAATACCATATTTACAACAAATTATAAATTGTTGTAAAGGGAATGAAACAAGCTTTCAAGAAATATATACATATGAATTGATTACTTGCATAAAGATGGTGTTATGCTCGTTTGAAATACGAGTATTTATAAAAAAGTCAAAAAAATAAAATAGCAACACTGTAGATCACTGCACTTCAATGGAATGAAAATAAATACTACATGTTATATATCATTTTAAAGCTAAAAGAAAATGTAATTTAGAAATATTTTTTTTAATTTATAAAACTGAGTAAAATTGGGTCATTTACATCAATGAAAGATATGTCGATTGAACCTCGGCCTAAATCGGTTTTATTGTCACTGTCTAAAATCAACATATCTTGTATTGAATTGAATCTCAAAGTGTCTTTAGCCATTACATCTATAATGTAATATTTCTAACAATAAAAATTAAATAAACTAAATAACTGAAAGATAGGTTTAAAGTGAAAAACAACAAACTCGGAAGCCTAAACAAAAATTACTAACACTGCAAATTAGATAAACGAAATGAGGATAGATAAAATTTAGAATTAACAACAACTTGAAATGTAAAACACATGCATTGATAAAACACTCATTATCTGAGCAAACCAACATTTGTCAAACAAATCTCTGATAGCTCTCGGTCGCCACACTTAACCAAATTAGTTTTTTGTTTGTAAAATAAACTTCAAATGGCCTAGGTAAAGACATGTTAAGTAGAATAACCAATATAAAGACCAATATTGACGAAACAGAGAATACGCAGGAATTATGCTGCTATGGAAATAAATACGAGAACCCAAGCTACACACGGGCATAGGCAATTAGCGTTAACTAAATGACCCGATCTATACTCAGGAATGAGCTTGAAAGTGTTAAGTTCATTTCTGAAGTATAACATTTCATGATGTTCCTCAATGAAGAAACAACACTGAATTGATATTTTGCACACATTTGGTATTGATAAGGTAAATACAATCGATGGTAAAAAATTAACTGAAGAAGTTATGGACTCTCGTCTATAAATATCCAATTCTTTACCTTCTGGTATCAGTTCTCAAAGATTATGGACTTGCCCAAGCACACATAACTTGATTTTTTAAAGTGTGGCCTTACAATAAACTCAAAGTAATGTGACACAATAAAAATAAAGTAAGGGAAGCACTAGAAAAAGCAGAGTTCAAAACTTTGGTTTATTGAATATAATACCAGGCAACACATAAATAATGTCTTGCATAAACAATATGCCTGATGTTTAGTCATATTTGAAAGCTCTTGGACATCTGTGCTGTTGGTTACTAGCACACATTTCTTTCAAATTCACTGCACTTTACATCATCTGATTTTCTATTGGCATACTTCACAAGAGATCTGCACCATTTACTATTATCTTAAAATTACACTAAAAACATTTCAAGAGTAACACAAGAATAAAACGCAAGAATTAGAATAAATTGAATGAGCATCATTGAACAGTAATGACAATTTCTTATAATTATAAGAAACTGATAATAATACTTACCCCCTTGTTCATATTTTGAAACTGTCATTGACAGGGGCGTTTTTAGTTTCACTCCAAAAATATGATTAAAAGCTTTTAACAGTTTTGTTTGCATAACAAACACAAACTTTTTACTAAAATGACCCAATTTTAAATTGCTTAAATCTGTGCTTTGATGCAGCTTATATAAATCATTTGATTTTTCTTCAAGTTCAATTTTTTCTACTTCTTTCCCAAGCTTTTTAACAAATTCTTTATTTTTAAAGACGTTCAATATCTGAACTACTCTGAAAGGCGACTGTAGAACTTGAAAATCTGAAACTGTTTATTAATACAATGCTTAAATATCTTTCTAATATAAAAGTTATTTTAAGACACACACACACATCATATTTTCTAATTTTGTAGATAATTATTTTTTTTCTAAGTATGACCGCTACCAGAAAATGTATGCAAAATATTTTATAACAGTTTAATAAAGATTAATACTATATCTTATATGAAAATTACAACTTCATTAAAATATATAACAATTCAATATAAATATTCCATAGTTTCTTATGTGCCCTTTGTTTATTTCAAAATAAATTGCTACAGTACAGTATAGGTTTGCATTTGAATATAAATTTGAATAAAGTGAAGGTTGAAAACCTTTAAAATTTAATCAAACCCTTTTCACTTAAACAGCCCCAAATCTATTTGGAAAACATTTGCTACCTCTATGCTACCCAAGGTTTACCCTTGAAACTCTCCCTTTTTATTAGAAATCTATTTAAATATGTTTACTAAAATTAAATTTTCTATATAAAAGCTGTCTGAATTTAGTTTAAATTTATTGCATAAATAATGTAAAAAAGTAATAATTATAGGTTTTGATAACCTTTAGAACAATTTTTACTTATTTTAAAAACACTTACCACCAATACACTTAAATGTATTGGTTAATAATTTATATCAACTAAATGTAGTTGAAAAAAAAACTTCTAGAAAAAAAAATATTTTTAAGTGATTTTATCTGAAATTCCTGCTTTAGTTAAGTTTTATAGAGGTTCAAGACCAATGTTCAAAATGTTCTACATAAAATCAAGTTGTTTCATATTTTTGTAAAAACAATAATTATTTTATATCTGACAGCTAATTATTTTATAAACATGCTATCTAAACAGTTGACACTAGTTTGTCACTCCTTTATGTGAGTGAAACAAAAAAATAAGTTTCTATTCTCATAGGCGAACATGAAAAAAATCATTAAGAACATAAACAGATCAGGCGGACATAAAGAACATTAAAAAAGATAAACCTTTGCCTCCCCCTGTATCATATAAATGAATTCAGTTGTGCTTTCGGTTTTGAGAACTTTGAAGTTCTTGATAAGAAACCTAATTGGTACAAGAGGAATTATTTGGAAACTGTACATATAGATCTTCAAAAGATGTATTAATACAAAAATTAACTTTGATTAATTGTGCAATATGTATAAACCCCTCATATATAAACTCACATCACAGTAGTAAATATTTCAATTAAAACTTGCATTTTTCAAGTTCAACATCTTGAGGCTTTTTAGTTAATTACTTCAGCACTTTTAAAGAAAGGGGGTGAGCTGGTTGGTCCTCGACCTGCCACTAGATAGCTTAAACACAATCTGAACGCTAGTATTAGCTTTCTTAAGAGGAACGTTTCAAAAATTATAGCAAGAGCCAAACAAATAGTCCTTCTCAGAATTTTCAAGAAGTCCCCACTCAGAGACAAGAACGTGTCTCAAGCCAGAGACAAAAATGCCCAAATAGGTTGAAGGAGTTGTTTTGGAAGACCAAACAATAAAGTATTAAATCAATACGGCTAAGATATTAGACCAATCAAAGAATTATTATGAGCATTATAGGAATGAGAAAATCCCACAGAACGAAAGTATGGAGTCCGAGTAGAACCTTCGCCAAACAGTTTCTATGCGAAGTTAAAGAAAATGCTAACATAAAGATGGGCAAGTGTCACTAGGTACAATTACAGACAGAGAAAAAAGTTACAAGAAAAGTCAAACATCAAGTAAAAATATGGTCAATAGTCTTGTCAACACTAGACCCAATGTGATAGAAGATATAGAGTCATACAAAAAGCGTTTCTTCCATAAATGAAAAGTTTCATTCAAAATTTCCTGGATTTAAATCATGCTTTAATCATTAATGCTTCGGATGTAAATCACAATGGTGGTGACTTGGTGACATTAATTGATGAGTCTTTTATCGTAAAAAACTTTAAACATTCACTCACGAGCAAGATTGAAGTATATAATTTTAACATAACAATTGACAATCGAAGTGCAATTACTCTTTAAACACTTTAGTGTTTATATTTCTGAACAGGGTTTCCACGATGCAGACTTTCAAATATCACAGAGTGATGAAAGAAGCACTATTGTTAGGGACTTCAATAGTAAACATCGAGTTTGGAGTCATGGACCTGCAAATGGAAACAGAATTGTGTCAAATGAGTTGTCATTGGTGAGAAGACTGATTTTATTGAACGATTAAGAAAGAGATACTTTTCAGTCAGCATCGACTGATGCTCCAAGTACCTGGCATTTCGCCTCACCTGTGGACGAAGACATGGGGAGTAATCACTTTCCGGTTTCCATTAGCCTTGAAATAGAGAACTTGTACACCAGGAATAATGCAATGGTCCATGCTGATTGGAAGACCTTTAAAGAGCGAACACGCATTTGTAAAGACCAAACATTTCTTGAGTTAGAGTTAATAAATAGCGGAACCCATAAAGAAGCAGAATAAAGCACTCCTAAACAGTCAGGCAGTGGTAAATGAAAATATATCAATAGCTGGTGGAATGAGAATATGAGGCAGGTCACAAGTGAACATATCCAGGCTTGGAAAAGATGGAAAAAGACTAAAACCCTGTCAAACAAATCAGTCTATAACAAATGCAATGCAGCCCTAAATAGAGCTATCTTGAAGACCAAAATGACATAATGGAGGGGTTTTGTTAATTCCATGAATGTTAATACACCATGAAGCACAGTATGAGAGAAATTAAAAGTAATTTATGGTGAAACCGCCAAACTCATTAATACAACAAAGCAGATTGATGGAAACTGCTAACAAGAGACATAGATACAGCAGAAGACTTTGGAGCCTGGCAGGAGGGTACCTTGGCCAATGTACCTGAACAGAGAGGAACAGTTTATGACTTGTCACACTGAACTCTTGTTTCCACAGGACGACACAGATGATGTACCATTCACCATGAACGAATTAAAAAATAGTATCTAGAAGGTGATACAATTTCCTTCTGGAAAGGATGATATGTTGAAGCACTGCTCTCCAGAAATTATGGTAAGAATACTGGGTTTTTTTAATGAGATGTGGAGGAGTGGAGACATTCCTCGAAAATGGAAAAAGGCACAAATTATTCCTATTGAGACACCTAAAAAGGACAGATCCAAGGTAGGGTCCTATAGACCTATAGCATTAACTTTATGCATGGGAAAGCTGCTGATACGTCTTGTAAACAACAAACTTTCTTGGAGACTGGAAAAATATTCTACCCTTGATACGTTTCAATTCGGATTTTGGCCCCAAAGAAGCACCACAAATGATCTATTATACTGTACAGACAAGATATAAGAGGCCTTTGGATGTAAGCAGTCAACAGTAGCTATTTCAGGCAACATTTTATAGAATCCCAGACACCACAATCATCCTCCAGTGCATGAAAGTGGAATTAAGACAAAAAATGCTTCAATAAATTGTAAAATTCATGAAGAACTGCAAGATCAAATCATTGGTGAATGAAACTGTCCTCTAGCTTCAAAATCAAGAATGGAGTCCCACAAGGGGGTATAATATGCCGAACTCTCTTTAACAAGATCTCTCTGAGAACTACCGCCGGGAGTATTTAGCTTCATTTATGCAGATGACAACAATATGGACAACTGATGTGGACCAAGCTAGGGCTATAGAGATGGTTCAGGTGGCAATTGCTAGTTTAATTAAGTGGCGTAAGAAATGGTCCCTCAAAATGTTAACTGAATAAACTTTCTTCTTCAGAAGAAACATACTATCTAATTTTGTCCCCTCATTTAAGTGGAAGGGAAAGTGCTAGCAGGGTGTCTAGTAAAATAGCTTGAAGAAATTCCCTGAGTTTTCCCTGACTTTTCCAGGGTGTCTAGTAAAATAGCTTGAAGAAATTTCCTGAGTTTTCCCTGACTTTTCTAAATTGTATTTACACTATATTTATAACACTTAGAATATAAACAAATTTATACAACTGTCTTGTCTTAGCTTTTTTGCTTTAGTTTTTCAATCTCTTCAGATATAAGTTCTATTTCTTTTGTAGCAACTGACATCACTTTTGCTTTTTTAGCTTCCAGTTCCTTCAGCTGAATATTATTTTTCCTCTTCTCAGCTGCTCTTCTATCTTTCTCGGTCATTTTCTGTCTATAGAAAGCCCAGTTTACATTGGGCCCATCCATTGATATCTGAAGGATCTTGGATAAATCCAGACTTTGAACACCTTTTAAGAACTAATTGAGTAACTCTTTTGCTTTTGTGTCTGTAAGGAACACAGAACCAAAATATCGAGCTTTCATTTCATCCGTCTCTGCATCCCAATACCTAACACTCAAATCCATTTGGGCTCTTTGTGATATTTTGTTTAAACTTTCATCAAAGCCAATTACATAGTTAGAATATGAATTTAATGATGTCAGTAACAGGTCTTTAAAATAATTTGATAAACCGAATACAACACTATAGGAAATTTTATCTTTCCGCAATCTTATGTTCTGTGCAATGGTGCTATCAGGGAACATCCTTGGAAAGAGACACACACTACCTTCTGCATTGCGTAAAGAAGTGTTGCATTACTAAATTCACGCACCATATAATCTCTGCTTCTGTCACTTCATCTTTCAGTTTATATTTATCCTAAGGAAGGAGGGAAGGTAATGACGACATCTGCATGACGTGATTGCCCGCTATGGCAATGAAAACCGGAACCTTCCATGTTGAAATAAACAGTGTAAAAATAACCACCGTCAAATAAAACACATACTATCACGAGTCTAGACAAATAGCTGGCTACGAATGTTTACACAGCGTTCTGTGTGGTCAGAAACAGACTGAGTTATCTGTTATCCCCACCTGTCCATATGATAACAGAACCACTGCGCACCCCAAGGCCACGGTCCAGGCTAAAACTTCCCAGCTGTACCAACTCGACACGTTTAATATTTATTGACATAAGTCCTGAGGTCATAGCAACGGGCTTATCAAATAAATAATGGGCATCTAAATAAAGAAGTGTTATTTCCTGACTGCCCTGCCCCTAAACCGCTGGCTTACAATACCAAATATTCGAGAGCAATGGCCACTAGTTTTGCTTCTAATCAAAATAAATATTTTCCCGATTTTTTAAAATTTTCCCTGACTTTTCCCTGAATTTCCCAGAATCTTAAAATTCCCTGACTTTTCCAGGTTTTCCCTGTCACTAGACACCCTGGCTAGGTATAACCGACGATGGGGTATTGCTATACCTTAAGGTTAGGTGGGGGACGCATGTGGTAGAGGCATGTACATCTAGACTTAATGCTTTAAAAGTGGTATAGCCAGTCAGCAATTGGGAGCAGAATGAGATTTAGAGGAGGGGCAGCTGCGAAGATCCATCTACCCGATACAGCACATACAATCAGCGGCAATTCATCTGTGACTGGGTTGCACAAGAACTGCACCTGTATCAGCAATGGATATCAAACTAGGCATCAAACCAATTGATCTATACATAGCCAAACGAAGATAAGTCAAATATTTAAAAATCAATTGTTTGCCTATGGAATGCCATCTGTGAGATGTCCTTGTCAACTCTAACAGAGTAAATCACTCCTTCAGATATCAAGCCAGTGAAATTGAATCTTGGTTACCAGACACCCGGCCCGGAATTAATCCTACTACGTATGATAAGTCACCCAGCAGTTGGCTTGGAGTTACAGTGAACACAGATTTACCTGGAGGATAGACTATAGAGAGCCAACTGGAGATCCTTAGATTGGAGGTCGTAGCCATGTTGCATGGAAAGTATAGCGACCACATCAAAATCTTCACGGATGGCTCAGTGGATATGAGTAGAGGAGCATCAGCAGCAGGGTATTTCAACCAGGCCAAGGGAGTTAAAAGAATTTTTAATTGAAAATAACATAGAGATTAATGAAGTTAACGAATATGTAAAATTAACTAAATGTTGTATGACTCAGAATTATTTTTCATTTAACAATGTGTTTTACCAACAAAAAGATGGTACAGCTATGGGGAATAGTTTATCACCTTTCATAGCCGAACTTTTTATGAAAAATTTTGAAAAGGAATTAAGAAACAAACTCCCGTATTTTCCTAGAGTATGGATTAGATATGTAGATGATGTTTTCCCAATTTTTAATACCAAAGAGTTTAACGTAGAACATTTCTTATCATTAATTAACAATGAACATAAAAACATTAAATTTACTTTTGAAATAGAGCATAATAAATGTTTACCGTTTCTTGATGTATTATGTTTTAGAAATAATAATAAAATTGAATTTGATATATATAAGAAACATACAAATAATGATAGATATATCCCGGTAGATTCAAACCATTGCAAATCCCATAAATTAGCAGCTTTTAACACTATGGTTAATAGATTAATTACTATTCCATTGCATAAAAATAGATTTAAATGTGAGTTGGCCAGAATTAAAGAGATCGCTAAATTCAATGGATATGATCCTAAAATAATAGATAATATATTGAGGAAACAAAAATTAAAAAAGTTTAGAAACAATTCTACTACCTTAATAACACAAAAAGAAAATGTTAAAAATAAATTCATTAGCCTACCATTTGATATGGATTTAACAAAAGGTCTAGATAAAGTTTTTAAACAGGTAAATTTAAAAGTAGCTTACAAAAGCTTAAATAGCTTACAAAATGTATTAGGTAACCCTAAAGATAAAATTAAGATGATAGATAAATCTGGGATTTATAAAATAAATTGTAATTCATGTAGTAAAATTTATATTGGCCAAACGAAAAGGAAAATATTAACCAGATTTAATGAACATATTAGCCATATAAAATTTCAAAGACCTGAAAAATCTAGTGTTGCAGAACATATTCTAAACACTAAACACACTTTAGAATTAAATGATCTTAAATTATTGAAAAATGTTAATTCAAAAGGTCTTTTGAATAGTTTTGAAAGTTTGTACATTCACAAATATGACGAAAATAATTTATTAAATTGTGATAAAGGGCCTATCCCTAAATCTCAGTTATATTCATTAATTAGGAGATAGTTATAACTTTGTTAATAAGGAATATTATTGTTTTTTAGTAAAATTGAAATACTTGTAACGGTAACTCTTCACCACGAGAGGGGGAAGACCGGACCAAGTTGTAGAGGGGGAATTTACTGCAACGTGATTGGTACTAGTTTTTTAAATAAGGGGCGTGGCGAAGTAGTTGCCGGTTTAAGCCTATATATTTGTTGTATTATGTTGTTTAAAGTTAGTTGTATTTTTTAAATATCTCTGAAGATGATTGCTGGGCAATCGAAATGTACACAAGGTTTAAATAAAATGTTATTTGTGGTTTAGAGGTTTTATTTATTTAAAAATAAACATTACGCCACAGTTACTTCATATAGTTATATTGAAATATTATTGCTCAATAAATGGCTTATAAGAGCAAATGAAACAGCAGATCAAATAGCCAAGGAAGATACTGTAATGTATCCAATAGGACGTAGTATATTTTCCCTCACACACTCTCAGAGGGCTGGAGAAAGACAGTTTAAGAAAGCATGGATCGAACAGTAGTGCAGTGCTCTATAGGTTGCTTCCTGTACAGGCTACAGAAGGAACTAGTAAATGAAGATATATACAGAGAATGCGGAGAGATCTAGCTTGCTTCGTGGCCAGGACCCGAACAGGACATACAGTGACTCAGAAATAACTACATCGATTCAACACTGTGTGAGTTATGCAGGGATAAGGATCCAAGATTTGGCACACGTCCTTCTCCATTGCGGTTACCCCATCCTGGCAAAAGACATTCTGAGATTGGAGGCCTTGGAGTTACCAATGATCCTCAGCCAGAAGAAGATATTGGATTCTCGCCTCAATGGCTTATCATGAACATCACGCAATCGGCTATCCGTGAAGCTAGAAATCTACTTAAAAACTCATAACATGTTGTTTTATTTTATATAGTGTATTTATTTTTAACTTTTCTGGTATTCAAACAACATATTTTGCTGTAATTATTGTTGTATAAACTTTATTTAAATATTTATTTATACAAATTTATTTATTTCTTCTATTAGTTTTAGAATAATGACTTGGCCATTAAATTACGAATGTATATTATGTCTGATTAATTCTTATTCATTTTACGGCAAATTGTATTGGCTATTAATAGTGCATAAATTTTATTGTATTTCAGACTTGAAAAGGACTAGAAATTAGTATTAAAAACGTCTCTTATTAAATAATCATTTTTGACTTGTTAAGACAACTATCTTTTATATTCTACAAATTATAATATAATTTTTGTTTGCTTTTTTTGCCCATGAAAGATAGGAAAGGAATTTAAGAGGTAGTGTTAAAGCACGAACATAAACACCAGCTGAGATATATTGAAAGATTACAAGCAGTCTTACAAACCTGATGCAGAAGTTAATGTATTATCTAATGGGATCTTAGAGATCTGTCCACCCAATACACCTCCATATAAGGAGAAGAATGAGGAAGATTGAGTAAAATTAAAGTAAGATAAGGATGAGAAATAATGATCCACTGGTACTGGGAATTGGAGGAAAATTACACTTTGTCTAAATTCCATCTTAAATCAATTACAACATGGTAATTCATACTTTATAATATTGTTGCAGTTACTGCATCAAGTAACATTTTAAGATTATAACAAGATAAATGCTATTTAAATAACATTTGCAAAGAAAGCCTTCAGACTTACCAATATCAAGACTGTCAGTTGAATTGTTATAAGATTGATACAATTTTTGTAACATATTTTTTTTTACAAGTATTGGATTAATGTCTTCAATGGCCATTTTTTTAAAATATATATAATGAAGCTGCAAGATTTTATTGACAAATGTATTCCAATTACAGTTATTGGTAATTGATTATTGGTTCCAACTACAGTTCTTCAATTGATATTTAGGGTTAATTGTTACTGAAACAAATTTTGTGCATTTATTAGACAATATTTGTATTGAAATACCTAGACCTAGAACTTACAATTAAATTGAGTACTATATTTCTTAATATATTAATTAAAATAACTCAATAATAAATTTATTAAAATTTCTTCAAACAAATGTTCAACTAGAAATATTGTTTTATTTTGTTTCACATGTTTTTACACTGTGTTAATACTATAGTAAAACACATTTGTCTTTTCTGAACAAGCACAAAACTACAAGGCACCATGTAATGTAAGTTACCAGGATAAATTAACAAAAAGTTATAAATATGCCCACTAAGTCTTGGTATATGCACTGCATTTGTGAAGATCTGTTGGAAAATGGATGTTTCGAGTTCTATTGAATTGGATATATCTGTCGTTTTACTCACAAACCTTCCTCACCAGGAATATGTTTTTTAAAATTAATATCTTTTCACTTTAAACATACTGAGTTAAATGGGCAAATGAGTCATTTTATGCAAACATACTTTGGTACAGTGTCTACAAGTCATGAACACAGAAATGGACCTTATGCAATTTAGGGAACTATGTTCACATGGATTTGAAAACATTCCCTCGCATATTCTTAAAGGATATTGATATTTGTTTTTCTGTATTGCGTTAGAAGGAAATTTTTTATTAAACCTTAGTTAGGACTACTTTTTTCTCCGTGCAGTTAGCAACTAATAGAGTGTATGTAGTTTGTTAGACATCAGCTGGCAAAATATATTGCTCCATGAAAGAAGAAGTATTATGGCATGTCATCAGTTGCTACTGCATGCTTCTACACAAGAGCAATACAATACAATGTTATTTGTATTGTAAGAAAAGCAGTCCCAACTGAAATTAATTAAAAATATAAATATAGTTTTAGGACATGCTAAACCAGACATTCATAACCATGTTTGAATAGTTTCGTAAACAGAATTTTTACTTAACATGCTCACACACACACACACACACACACACACACACACACACACATACAAAAATTAACATTCCCATAATCAAAGTCAATACATGTACAATGGCATAATTCGATGTCAGTTGTAAACCAATGGACCCCATTTATTATAAGTTTTCTTTTTAATATAATTACAGGATAATGTAGTATGGCATAGTCCAGCAATTTGTAACACGCTACATGATAAAGAAGTGTGTTTCAAAAGTAAGGTTATATTTCCCAGTCAATAATTAACGCAAGTTTTACCCATACATAGGGTTTACAACAGTTTAAATCACTTTTTTCTAGGTAATTGTTTACTTTAGCTAAATAAACAATTTCAGTCAAAACTTTACCATCAAATACAGAAACTTATAACGAATACAAAAAAATAATAAATAAAAACACTTTCGCTGTTTTTACTGAAGACTATTAAATTACTTGCTGACGCATTTCCAAACAATCGTTTCATTGACGAACCCAACCAGATGAATTTTTCAATGAAAGTTTTTTTTTAAAAAAATTACACAGAACTTCAATTATCCGAATCCCTTTCAGATATTCAGAAAAAAAATAAGACGGAAACCTACTGCGATTACCAAAATAATGATTCTGTAATTAAAACCGAGTAACATAAAGATGGAATCAAATGATTCTGTCTATATGTGCTATTAGCCTTTCCTATGCAAAGCTAGTGCGGGCACAAAGTAAACATGTAGTGTGAAAAGTTTCTGCTGAAAATATAGCAGTAAATAGTGGATTTTTGCCAAGTGATACCAAAGAGTAGTAGATTTGGATGCTGATTCACTGTCTCAGTGCAGTTTTGTATAGTTGGCTGTCATTTGTCGCCCTGTGGCAGGCCTGGCCTGTCACTATTCGTTTTAATTAGTCAGTCACTGTGTTTTTCATTGGCAATTTCTGTTGTTTTGTTTATAAGTTTTGTTGTTCACTATGGCTTCCAAATGAAAACGAGTTGTCCTATTGTTAACAGAAAAACTAAAAAATATAGATTAATCAGATAAAGGGGTTATGGGGTAAACAGCTGGCTGAGATAAACAGTATTTGGAAGTTAATGATTTCAGATTAGAGGTGGGCGAACCGATTCATTTTGAATTGGACGGTTCACTATAAAGAAGCGCTGCATTTGATGAAATCATTTGTTGTGGCTATTCGGATAGTAGCAAGCAAGCAATTCAGTAGCTTATTTCATTACTGTAGAATTTTTATAATATAAAATATCTATATTATACTCAATAGTATTCATTTTTGTATTATAATTATTGTTATATAGTTTGTTCAATTATTATTGTTTTTACGTTCAACCAATTCAAGTTCCTACTATTCCTTGAGCTTAGCTTGTAAGGTTATGTTAATGATAACCTTATGTTATGATAGCTATACAATTAAAACCTCTTTACACCAACATACACACAACTGTACAAACGGTAATTGTTTATTGTATCGGACCCATTCGATAAAAAAAATTTTTCTTTGAGGAAAGTTACTTTTTTTTAGTTTAAAGTAAGGGAAATTTCTTTCGCCGGATGCACATTTGTGGATAAGCGCAGAGTAATACAAACGTCTGTGACGTTACGGGAACTCTACATTTATACCTATCTTGGGGCTCCGAGAAGAAAACACTTTGCACTAATTTTTATGCTGATTAATTATTTCGTGTGGATTCGTATTTTTTGTTGTTTTTGAACAATATTCCAAAATATTGTAGGTGGCAGAAATAGCAAAAATCAACGTTAACTAACCCTCCACCACACACAAAGATTTATTAAAATCTCGCAAAACTACTTACCAGGAGCAAACAATCACTTACAGACACTATTTCACGCACGAAACATTCACTTACAGACACTATTTCACCCACAAAACAGAAATTATTGCAGTTAAATTCTACACACACCTAATTACAGAATACCTGCAAATATAGGATTCTGCCGCTAAAATAAGAACAAGTAGCCAACCTTCTAAATGAAAACTATTACGTACAAAAACATCTGGTCGTACACTGGTTTTCCAATAATTAAGAAACAGAGTGAAAGGAAATAATTATTATATATTCAATTAATTTTGCAAAAAAACCTTAATAATTCAAAACATTAACAATTAGTACTTCTTTCATAACTCAGTTTAATTTTGAAATTTTTCAACATAGAAGTAAAGTTTGGATTATGCACACAAGTAATATTTTTCGCACTATGGTACTTATAATTGTACATATAACTAAGCTAATGAACATATAACTACGCAAATAATTAAAAATAGACCGACTCGTATCTTCAGCTAGTATTACACAACTACCTTCAAAATTTAAAACATAAACGGCGATTATTGAAAATATAATATTTCATTTTGTTGTAATAAATTGATGAAAAAATAGTAATACTTTATAAAGTTCAAAAATGTTGACAAACGATGTTATTAAAGCACAATAGCAGCTGAAGAGAAGTTATAAATATACAGACTTATAACTTCAATTAGTATTACACAACTACCATTGAGATTGACATACCAAAATACTGAATATTTACTGCAACAGAGGTAAACTGTAAAAGTTTTAATTTAAATATTATATAATCTGTCTTACATTTATATATTATTGAAGTTATAAAAGTATAATTAATAATTTATACTAATATCAAGAATTATTGTTCTATGTATAAGTTTCATAGATTACACAAATAGTAATAAATGTTGCTGGCAGTGAACATGTGTTATGCAAGCCATTTTTTTACCATTTTCATTTCCTGGAGATATTGTCCGATAGGAATGGAAACATTCGTTGACATATAAAAAAACTTTTTTTTATATAATATTATTTTGGTTTTTGAGGCTTTGGAAGGTACCTGTTTATTAACTTTGATATAGGACTATTTTCCGGCGCGCATTAAAAGTTATGTATTCTTCCACGGACTAATATCCATAAGCTCTATTCACTTTAGAGGTCTCGGTTCGATCTGGTCACGGTCAAGGATTATGATGTACAGTTCTCACTACCGGTCACAATCAGTCAAGTTCTATCTGTAGGTTGCCACTAAACGTATACTAAAGTGTTCACTAAAGGTTATTGTTTTCATTAAGTCCTGTCGTGATGGCATTTTCAAAACGTAATTTAATGAAAATCGCATTACTTCTTGATGAAGAAGAAGAAATGAGACAGAGTAAACGAACTAGGCGATTTTGGGTTCACCAAATTTTGTGTGAAAAGTCATATAAAACTTTATTTTCACCTACAAATTCAATTAGAATTTCGTCGTCCATTTCACAGTATTTTTAAAGTTTATAATTTTACATCAATTATTTTTGTAAGCTAAACAAAACCATTAAAACAATGGATATGACCGATATTAGCGCGGTGGTTGACTGTTCACACTAGGCGGTCTCGATCAAAAAACTCGTGACTGCCGCGGTCTAGATCGTGCATCGATCGGTCGAGACTTGACCGGACCTGACCACGACTTGGCCGTGATCGATAGTGTGTACGATGCCGTTGGTTACGTACTACCGATGTTGACTTGACCGTGACCGGATCGAACCGAGACCGAATGTGAATAGTGCTTTAATCATCAAAAGATGCCAAGTAACGTAGGAACCGTTATATTTTCCTACTAGTTCTTCTCTGTCACAACCAATCGATATCCAATCTCAATGGTAGTTGTGTAATACTATTTGAAGTTATAAGTCTGTATATTTGTAACTTCTATTCAGCTACTATTGTGCTGTAATAACATCGTTTGTCAACATTTTTGAAAAATATAAAGTATTATTCTTTTAAGACCTTATTTCAACAATATGAGGTATTATATTTTCAATACTCACTGTTTATGATTTAAATTTTGAAGGTAGTTTTGTAATTTCAAAGACCAAAACAATATATAAAAGAAATTTTTATATGCTAATGAATGCTTTCATTCCCCATCGCAGTAATTAACCAGGAATTAAAATATTTCACGGATTAGACAGGTAGTGGCTGATCATATTACGTTCAATCCTTAATAAAGAAAGGACTGTTTTAAAAACCAACATCACATGTCAATGAGACTGGAATAAACCATCAATAATATACTTTTCTATAATAGTTTATTCATTAAATCTCTAGCTATAGATCATGAATTGCAACAAACCTCCACTCTTGTCAGTTTGACTACTCTTCTTCTTATTTTCAATTTATTAACTATATCACAAGAAAACATATCACCATATTTAATATATATGTAATATATAATAATTTATATAATTATATATATAATATTTGTTTAATTATTTCTTTTTCATATGCCCATACTATTCTGCAGCAAAGTTTGCACCAATGATTAGATAATTATTTTCCTGAAGATGCTGGTACTATTTTATCGGCGAAAAGCTTTGAATAAATATATTCATTAAAAGTATTCTTGTTTTTGAAATATTTTTAATTTATTATATATATATATATATATATATATATATATATATATATATATATATATATATATATATATAAGTCACATATTGTGTGTATATATATATATATATATATATATATATATATACATTTCACAAGAAACTTATATATTGTATATATATATATATATATATATATATATATATATATATATATTTGTATATGTATATATGCTAGATAAGCGGAACAATAATCATTTCACCGGGGCTGTTCATTTGTTCAGTAATGACTATTTAGTCTTCAGTTAAAACTGACGGAAGTAACTTGAACACTGTTCAGTACCATGATTCATCTTGTAGGTTCTTTTCCTTACAACTTTTATTACAAAGAATCGTCTCTATTCTGTGCCTAACTTGGCGTTGGTGTGCTTAGTACTTTAAAGGGATTTGTGTGTAGGCTGGTTTTGTAGTTGAAGATTGTCGGCAATCATGGCTGCTATTAGTTTATTAAATCCTAGAGCTGAATTTGCTAGAGCTTCTCAAGCTTTAGGAGTAAATATTTCAGCCGCTAAAGGTATTCAAGAAGTTATGAAATCTAACTTAGGACCAAAAGGAACAATGAAAATGTAAGCGCTAATGTTTAATCTTAGAAGCAAATTAACCACGCAGTTTTTGTTTAAGCACATGTTTTAAATTAAACTGTAGATATGTCGTTAGATAATTTATTAATCAGTTTCATTTTAGTTACATTAAACAATAATGTCAAAACAATATTTTTTACTAAAAGTAATAGATAGGAAAAGGAGAAATTGGCAGATTGAAGTATAACCTAGTATGGCTCTAGCCAAATTTGTCTTCAAAGATTTTAAAATCTCGTACATTTATAACTCTTTTTAGTCTTTGTCTTATATAAGCCAGTGAGTAGTTGAAGCAGTTAATCATAACTACATTGGGCTAAGGAGAAAAAAAAATGTTTTGTATGTTTGAGCTATACAAATTTAATATGCATATCTGATTTGATCATTTATTAATTACTAATCCATTTTTCTATTCGGTAAAAATGCTGAAGCTCTGCCACCTACGATATTTTGGAAAATTGTTTAACACCACCAAATAGGAGGATTACTTTTTTTCAATTTAAAGTAGGGTAAAAAATTCAGCGCTGATGTAGAAGTTGTGAATGGGCGCGGAGTGATATAAATGCTTCGTGATGTCACAACTGTATTTTGTGTTTTAGCAATCTAAACTTTATGTAACAAAAACAAGTCCAGGTATATTGATAACTATTATTTTTGTTACTGCTAAAGAAAGTAAATTTTATATATTTATATTGAAATATACCTATGTAGTATCCAGTCAGGATAGATTTGGTTCTAATTGTATAAATGTACCATTTAGGTAATGTATAAAATTAAAACCAAATCTAACCTGACTGGACACTTTTTAGGTGTACAGTAATGTATAAATTTAAAACCAAATCTATCCTAACTGGAGACTGTATAAGTATATTTAAATATATGTATAAAAATTAAGCCAAAACTTTGTTTCTCAAATCTACACACGTAAGGTTGCGTGACGTACCGGGGCTGATGCGTACAACCTTACAGCACTGTGACGTAACGAAACATTTGTATCACTCCGCGCCCATTCACAACTTCTACATCCGCGCTGAATTTTTTACCCTACTTTAAATTGAAAAAAGTAACTTCCCACTTAATTTTAAAAAAATTTCTTGTGGATATCGTCCTATTTGGTGGTTTTGAACAATTTCCCAAAATATCGTATGGTGCCGAGCTTATGCATTTTAACCGTAACTATCCAAGGTCAATAAACAATTCTTGCGGATATCGTCCTATTTGGTGGTGTTAAACAATTTCTCAAACTATCGTAAGTGGCCAAGCTTCAGCATTTTAACCTTCTATTCTATTTTATAAAATCGCATCTTTGGTAAACTTTGAAGGGTAATTGTTCATTGTAGCAGTCATCTACGATATTTTGGAAAATTCTTGAAAACCACCAAATAGGACGATATCCACAAGAATTTTTTATTTTATTGACCGAGGAAAGTTTTTTTCATTTTAAAATAGGGTAAAAAATTCAGTGCAAAGGCATAAGTTGTGAATGGGCGCAGTGTGATAAAAATGTTTTGTAACGCCACAACTGTAGCGACGTCACACTAACTCTACATGCATACCTTACTTGTGGCTCCGAGAAAAAACATTTTCACTCATTGTTATGCTCTTGGCATAATTAGTAACTCTCAGAATGGCCACACTTGCTGTTTACTCCCAAAAAATTATGAATTTCACAAAGGTAAAACATCAACGTTAACTAGCCCTTTGCAGCAACACATGAAGCAACCAATGAAGTATCCAGTCAGGATAGATTTGGTTCTAATTTTATATATTTAAGCATTTAGGTAATGTATAAAATTAAAACCAAATCTATCTTGACTGGACACTTTTTAGATATATTTTAATATAGTAATGAATAAATATACGTATGCAACAACCGTAAAAATTAAGCCAAAATGTTTCTCAGATATCTACACACGTAATGTATGCGTTACGTTACTGTATCACTCCGCGACCATGGACAACTTGAAGCCCCGCACTGTGATGTCACGAAACATTTGTATCACCCCATTCACGACTTACGCCTCCACACTGAATTTTATACCCTACTTTAAATTGAAAAATAGTAACTTTCCTCAGTCAATAACAAAAATATTCTTGTGGATATCTTCCAATTTGGTGGTTTTGAACAGTGTTCCAAAATATCGTAGGTGGCTGCTACAACGCACAATTACCCTTTAAAGAACAAATAATGAATTCGCAGCACGGTAATTATGAAATTAGTAGAGGTAAATGTTTTTCTCTTCTTTTCGATACAAGGTTTCTACAATGCCTTCAAAGATGTGTAACAAACTTAATTAAACAGTATCATTTCATCAAAGAATAATTACTATTAAAATTTTCATCACATTTGATTTGAAATTTTTTTCATAAATAACAGTTGACAAGCAAAATTAAATAGAAATATTTAGCTAAACAAGGTTACACAAAACCGTTTATTATACATAGTACTCTGTTATATTGTGGTAATACAGTGGTAATTATTAAGATCAGCAACTACCGCTCCGATCGGAGAATTTTTTTCCCCTGATCAATTTGACCTTGCTGAGCACTAATCTGAAGTTTTTTTTTACTACAAACACATATTTGCATTAAAAAATAACCTAAACTGACATGGCCTGACTTTGGTGCTAACGCTACAATCGGCAAAATCTTTTCTCTGATAGATTTGACCTTTGCCAAACACGGATCAGAAGTTGTTTTTAATGGCAAACACATATTAACCCAAGAAAACCAGGTTAGGTTAGATTATTATTTTTTTTATTGTGTTCCCAGTAAAAGAAACTTGAGATTCATGTTCAGCAAGGTCAAATTGATCAAAAAAAAAAATTCGTCGATCGGAGCGGTAGTCGCTGATTGTAATAGTTACCAAATACAGCTTATAATAGAGTTTCCTAGCATAAGCTGACTGAAAACTTGATAAATTACTTTTCAAGATATTTTTTAATTGAATTGATATAATAATTTTATATTGCTATAAAGCTATATCAAAATATATGTACACAGGAAAAATATACTTGATATAGTTAGATTTTTTAGTATAAACAGGGTGGCCACCGATTAAAACTATCAGGATTTATATAAGAATTATTATCGATGGGAAAAATGAGTTTTATACGGATATTTTGATAATTCAGTTACAGTTTTTCGAATTCGTTTGCAAATTATAAAAATTGTTGGCTGTTTTTATTCATATTACAAAAGTGCATTTATATTTGTATTATATATTTTTTATAATTAGAACACGTGTGCTGGCTACAACTCCCGGCGACCAGCATAGTGATGAGCACACTGTCATGTGGCTGTCAATTATGCACACTTTGCATAATGGACAATCAATTTTGTAAAATATAAATACTAAATTTATTTAAGGAATCTGACTTCTACTCATCCTTATCTTAATAGGTTTTTTCATTAAATTGTTTTAGTCTCGTACATAACAGTTTTTGGTATTTATTTCCTGTGCTCACGTAATCGATTTTAGCAAAAAAATGTATACTGGGAGATGCAGTAAATGTTTAAGAATTCGAAAAAAGCTATGTAAACTTCTGCTCACGCTCCAAAAATGAAACATTTTGGAAAATAGAAATCCCCCTCTTCATAGCATACGTAAACTGTTACTAACTTAACGTTTTGGCTTTATTTTTCTGGTGTAATAACTCGCAAAATGCCTAAAAATGTTGTTCAATTTGCTGTTGACTCCCAAAAGCTTATAAAAGTAGTTAAAAGCGCGTAAAAGCAGCGTATAAAAGCTGTTAAAAAATGTATCAACTTTAATAAAGCACTATTAGCACCACATTTCACCCGGCACACAAACCTTATAGATTTATAAAACTCGTGCACATATCTTATTATTGTGCTATAATAAGTCAAAAGAATGAAACAGACCCTATTCCACGCAAAAAAAAAACAAATAATATAGCTTTGAATATTTACACACCTTTTATTTCTAACTTTAAGAACTTACCGCGCAAAGCAGTGTTGAATTTCAGCGTTAAAGTTGATTTATTTTCAAAATTTGTAAATTTTTAGGAGTCATCAGCAAGTTTTATTACATTGCGAGTTACTACATCAAAAATATAAAGCCAAACTTTTGAATTCGTAATGTTTTAGATGTGCCGTGGAGGGAGAGTGATTGTTAGTTCCCAAAATTTCTAATTTTTGAAGCGTGAGCAAAAGTTTTTATTTTGTATCCCAGATGACATTTTTACATAGCCTGGTATAAATATTTTTGCTAAAATCAATTACTTGGGAACGGAAAATAAATACCCGTTTTCTAGAATATGATGAATTAACTCATTTCAATAGAAAAACCTGCCATTGAGCCTAAAACTTGAAAAGTATTAATCAATAATTTTGTTTGTTTCAAGTATCTATTTATAATACTAAATTTTGTTGAAGTGGAAAATTATGTGTGATGATGCCACAGGTTAAGTTGTGGCTATGAATATCAACACTGCTCACAATTTTTCAACCCCCTGTCTGTTAAAACATAAACTACATATAAAAGGGTATACTCAGAAGAAAACTTTGAAAATCACTACCAAGTAAAAAATAAAAGTACCTAATTTTACAACTATAGATAATATTTACTACCAGAAAATGACCAAAAACCAATTTCAGCTCAGGGTATATTTAAAAGCACCCAGAAAATTAAAGAAAAAATTATTATTTTTTTGTTGCCTGTGATTGGTCTTAGTCTAATAAATGGAAATTCATAAATGGCTTT
The DNA here is from genome assembly GCA_036971475.1 of Prosapia bicincta. Classification (NCBI taxonomy): domain Eukaryota; kingdom Metazoa; phylum Arthropoda; class Insecta; order Hemiptera; family Cercopidae; genus Prosapia; species Prosapia bicincta. Next base: position 137,219,580 of record JBAIZL010000002.1, read on the forward strand.
ATAGCCATCATAATGGCCGGTTTTTGTAAATTGCTTTTCAAACCAGCAATATAATGAAACCAGTCTGGGGGAAGTTACCCTCTTTATAATAATGTTAAGCTATCATTTGACATGTCAGAATCATTGTCAATATAACATTTCCTATACTATATCTCACTCAAACAGAACATATATAAACAAACAGAACATTAAACCTATCACTAAAATACAAGCAAGATACAAATTACATAACCTAGTGAATGACAAATCTCACACAAAAGGAAATTGTTGTGCAATAAAAAATGACTGGTAAAATAGCATCAACAAGTTGAGCACAACATACAATGTTCCTTGCCTTCAGTAGGAGCTAAGTCAACCCTACAGCCTTTACAACCCTTAATTTACGTGTTCTGTGCTAATAAAGTTCTGATCGCATTGCTCAGTAACTACTGAACATCTGTTACTGAAACTTATAAATTTGTCACTATGAAATTGTTTTGAAACAATCGATAAAAGAAACTATTGTTCAACGAGTTGAGTGATTAGTTGATAGATCGATGTTTTTACACTAATTTATTGTCCTTTTCAAGACATTATTAAACTTATTGATTAAATACAGAATATCATCCATTTCCTTGTCAACAATAATGTGTATGTTACTGTAATTTACACTAAACGATTTTATGAATCAGGATACGTAATGTCCTTTTATTACATATTGACTATAAATAAATACACATGTGCTTGCGCTCATCATCAATTGTGCTGCTTTTGTTAATGTTTGGGTTATGTATTGTATCGGGTAAGGCGCTGTGATTTATGTTTTACAATTTGATAGGTTTATAAGTCCATTCACGCTTGAATGGACATAACAACCGCACAATTAACAACTTTTTAAAGAATGAAGTGGCTAGAAGTTACAAGTCTATATATAAGAGTAGATGGTGGTCAAAGTCAGGTTTTGTACTGTATAGAAATGAATAAAATCTTTGTTGATAGAGTGGCAGTTTTAGTCTGTGTTATGTCTAAATAGATTATTATCAAACTCAGTAATTATTATTAGACCTAATTAAAACAATGTTTGAAAAGTGATATATATGTTGAGTGTTTTTAGTAATAGTAGTCATAGAAGTATATGAATTAATAAAAGTTATTTGATTTAATATAAAATTACCTTATAATTTATTGAACCCCGGTGAGAACAAGACAGTATTGTTATTATACTACCTACAATTGGTAACTTGTCAATCTGATGACATTTGATAAAGGAATTGGAAACATTTGTGACAAAGAGAAAGAATATTTTAATTTAGATGACAAAAGTAATTTATTTGGAGACGGCTGATTATATTATCTTACGACAATGCGTTAACGTATTTTTGCACGACCTGCGAAAGGATGTTATCCCTACATCTTTATCGGCTTCATCTACATTCCACAATTTTAATATATCATACATCTAGGCTTCCTTACCTTTTTTTGTTGCTAACCTTTAACACTAGTATGTTGAAATAAATTTGGCAGCCCTTATTACTTATTTAAAAAATTAAAACTTGTATCGACTAAAATAAACAATACGCTGAACTTAATGACCTCTCACAGTTGGAGCATAGAAAAAACTATCAAACGTTCTATTCTGAAGCAGGACAGAATACTAGGAAAACCTATGAATTGCCGACTACAATTTGCGCTGGTATTACACTTGCAATATCTACTAGGATAGTGTATTGGAGAAGTAACTACTGAACATCTGTTACTGAAACTTATAAATTTGTCACTATGAAATTGTTTTGAAACAATCGATAAAAGAAACTATTGTTCAACGAGTTGAGTGATTAGTTGATAGATCGATGTTTTTACACTAATTTATTGTCCTTTTCAAGACATTATTAAACTTATTGATTAAATACAGAATATCATCCATTTCCTTGTCAACAATAATGTGCACGTTACTGTAATTTACACTAAACGATTCTTTGATTTTTAAAAAAATCAATTTTATGAATCAGGATACGTAATGTCCTTTTATTACATATTCACTATAAATAAATACACATGTGCTTGCGCTCATCATCAATTGTGCTACTTTTGTTAATGTTTGGGTTATGTATTGTATCGGGTAAGGCGCTGTGATTTATGTTTCACAATTTGACAGGTTTATAAGTCCATTCACGCTTGAATGGACATAACAACCGCACAATTAACAACTTTCTAAAGAATGAAGTGGCTAGACATTACAAGAAATTGCTAGAAGTTGCAAGTCTATATATAAGAGTAGATGGTGGACAAAGTCAGGTTTTGTACTGTATAGAAATGAATAAAATCTTTGGTGATAGAGTGGCAGTTTTAGTCTGTGTTTTAGTCTAAATAGATTATTATCAAACTCAGTAATTATTATTAGACCTAATTAAAACAATGTTTGAAAAGTGATATATATATGTTGAGTGTTTTTAGTAATAGTAGTCATAGAAGTATATGAATTAATAAAAGTTATTTGATTTAATATAAAATTACCTTATAATTTATTGAACCCCGGTGAGAACAAGACAGTATTGTTATTATACTTAGTATAAGTAGTATAGGTAGTATAAGGTAGTAACTACCTACAATTGGTAACTTGTCAATCTGATGATATTTGATAAAGGAATTGGAAACATTTGTGACGAAGGGAAAGAATATTTTAGTTTAGATGACAAAAGTAATTTATTTGGAGACGGCTGATTATATTATCTTACGACAATGCGTTAACGTATTTTTGCACGACCTGCGAAAGGATGTTATCCCTACATCTTTATCGCCTTCATCTACATTCCACAATTTTAATATATCATACATCTAGGCTTACTTACCTTTTTTGTTGCTAACCTTTAACACTAGTATGTTGAAATAAATTTGGCAGCCCTTATTACTTATTTAAAAAATTAAAACTTGTATCGACTAAAATAAACAATACGCTGAACTTAATGACCTCTCACAGTTGGAGCATAGAAAAAACTATCAAACATTCTATTCTGAAGCAGGACAGAATACTAGGAAAACCTATGAATTGCCGACTACAATTTGCGCTGGTATTACACTTGCAATATCTACTAGGATAGTGTATTGGAGAAGTAAGTGTATTGTATCAATTAAATAGTACCTCTAGTAAAGTTTGTGGGTGATTATTGAGTATAGATGAAAAATTACGAATTCAACTTCATTGAATGTACCTTAATGTGTTAAACTCCAAAGTAGTTTTGTGTATCCTAAATCAAGTCCACCCCTTTCTTTCTGATAAACTATGTTTTACTGTAGTTATAAAGAAATACACACTGATCTGACTTACCAGAGAAGTTAGTTTAGGAGGTTGTATAGCCACTAGTCATCTTTAATGCCACTAGCCGGAAGCAATAATGTTTTGGGATGACTCAGTTCACAGTTAGCTGTCAGTATAGAGAGTTCAACGCAATTACTGTCTTTGTTATATGTACATTTTTGTTGATGAAGATTTCCTTGTAAAGTAATACACTCTTCCTTGCCATTTTAAGTTATATTCGACTCACAAGTTAATATTGGGTATAGACCATGCATTATTGATATTACTATACCTAGGTCGAAAAAGGTATGGGAATTTTATTATTTTTGGGTAGGGAAAATCAAAAAATGTTAGAGAATTTGAAATATATAACCGAGTATCTTCCCTGTATAATATAGAATAAATTTGTTAGACAAAAAAAGATACTCAAAAAACATGAAGAAAAAAAATGTTGGTGACCAGAAGTCATCGATTTTGCAACACAAGAATTTTACCACTTAATGTACGTAGAAATATTTTAAAATTAAGAAAAAATAATTAACTTTAGTGTGGTGGCTTAAAACTTGAAAATTTTTTTAAATACAATTTTTATTTTTCTAAAACATCACTAAATTACAGTATAGACATAAAGTAGCTGATTAGGATAGATTTGGTTTTCAACAAAATTAATATTAATAGTAAGTAATACAACATGTCTGCGTACAGAATACCATGTATTGCGTACTGACAAATATCAGTCAGTAGTGTTTTTTTCGAAATTAATTGATAAATAAGTATTATTCAGAAACCTCAAGATGTATAACCCAATAGACTGTAAGTTTTAAACAAGGTTTAGTGTTTTTACTTTTACTACGAAACTAGTAATAATTAATACTTATTTACTTTAACTTCCAATTTTTGTGTAGTACATCTTGAGGTTTTTTAAATTACTACTTTTGTATACCAAAAGTTGTTATTTATTTTCTTTAAGTATACTTTTGTAGTATAACAATTCTGTGTTTAACATTACAAATTTATAATTATGCAATTTTAGTTAGTCTAGAGGGTTATGAACTCAGAAAAAATTAGTTGAATAAAATTTCAGGGATATGATTGAACTAAACTTTGCAAAAGTTTGTCACAAATTAGACTAATTTTTGCATTTACTTTTTGTAGTTAATGTTAATAAAAGTGTTGTTATTGGAACATTATCAAAATATCAAGTTATAAACATGGCTACTTCTGTACGAATAGATTGTTGAAAAATTGTCACACTATGTTACATCACGGTCATGATTACTTTGCTTGCGCACCCTCCATGTGCTACCGACCCGGGAGTGTAAGCTGTATGGTAGTGAAGTTATGAATTCCGAACACCTTAATGATTGCACAGCCCTGGACTAGGCCGCGAGTTACAACAGTCCCGTCTTCAAGGTCAAGGTCCCATCTCTACTGGTCAGCGTGTCGCCAAATGGCTCAACTGCTAAGGGTGGGCGTTGGCTAGAAAATGTTATAAAAAAAAATATATAGTTACAAATTATCTGGTTAGGACAGATTTGGTATTTTAAAGAATAAGAATAACTCAAGTGACATTGAGTTAATAATTTTTTTAGTTCAGATGACAGTAAAGATCCTGAGGACAACTTGCCCTTATTACAATGGTTTGTATCAAGAAATGCCAAGAGTGGTTGCTGATTTTTTTAAGTAAACCTAGAGAATTTTATGGACAAAATTCCTACTGATGACAAAATTCCTACTGATGACAAAACCATATGTGACTTTTCCACCACTATTTAAGAAAGCAGCGACTCCAAATCCAATGTCAACTCAACTATTACTAACACGTTTCGTGGAAAGATGCATAAGATGCTTTGTATTCTTTTCTAGATTTCTAGAATCTAGAGATAACTCTACAGAAGAAACATTCCAGATGCTGAGTGTTTTGGGAAATAGTTTTAGATAAATAACTCTAACAATAGACAATGTTTTTAAAACATGACTTGTTTTTATCATAACTTTTACAAGCTTTTGTAATTTGTATTGTATTTTTTTCATTGTATTGTATTTTATTAATATGTAAGTACGTATATTTGATAATTCATTTTGTTTACAAAATTATTTTTAAATGGATTTTCATATTACTTTCCCTTGTTTTCCTGTATATTATGCGGGAACCCTTATATGCCACATCATTGGTATTGTGAATAACAGATTTAAGGAACAAATTTAATTGATCCCAACAGAATGTACTTGAAATTCATTTAAACGAGTTTGACTGTATATTTAAAATCAAGTTTTTTCTGTACTAGGGATTAGTTCATGATTTCAACTGATACTGAACAAATATTGTAGCTCTGCCAAGTGAAATATGCACTATTCATTTCCTTAACAAGAAATAATCCTAAATAGGGTGGTTAGTTGTATGGTTTAATATTATGGATTTTGTCTGCACAGGCATATCTATCTTATTAGTGATTTCTTTTTCCAATGGTTAAATAGACATAGTAAGGAAGTTCTGTTAAGTATTTGAACAAGTATTTCTAATTTACTGAGGTCATTAAAGCATTCCACAATTTCATCATGCCTCTAAAGTTTGAATTCAGGAGTAATAAATTTATCAAATTTTTCCAACCTGACCAGGACTTAATTTCCTGTTAATTCAATTCAGGTCTTAGGCAATATCTTGGCCTAATATATTATTTTGTGAGTATTAAGTGGGCTAAAAAAGGTACCCCTTAGGATTTAAAATATCCTTATTTTTTTCAACCAATTTGTGTCTTATCAAACTTCAGTTTTTGAAATTTTAGATTAAATTTGAGCAAATGTAAAAACATTTACTTGACATATTGTCTAGTACATCAGTATTAACTTTTGTTGGGTTTTAGAATGTAATAATTTGGTATGTTTGCTAATCCCCTTTACCTGTGTTTTGGTAAATGAATTTCTTCTTCTAAATGTTTTTCCTTGGAGTTATCACTTCCGATATATATTGTCCTTAGCTGAAATGAGAAAATACAATTGTTCATGAAAAATATCCATGTTAGTCAAATGCTTTTAGTTTTCTCTAGTGGGCTCTCCCTGATTTTTGTTAACTGTGGCCACTCTCATTTGTTTTATTCCCTTCTAAAGAACATACTCCAAACTAAGTTTCTTTTTCATAAATGTTTGATCCAAGAACATGTAACTGAAAAATAATACAATTTTAATAGGTCTGAAACATGGGTTACCTGATTAAAAGTATGAATATAAGATATTTTAAAGCTAAGTAACTATAATTGTTTTACCTGTATAGGTTGGTGTCTGGTTCTGGTGACATCAAAATAACGAAGGATGGGAATGTTCTTTTACATGAAATGGTAAGCAAGAAATTAAAATTAATTATGAAATAATATTACTGAAATCCCTTTTCATTGTACATTTGTTAATATATAATTTAATATTATTATTATATTTATATTAATATTATAATTTAATAATATATTAAGTCGTTTTTACTGACATTTGTATACCTGAACGCCACAGTAGATAAATAACATAGATGACAGTTCCGAATACATAATTTCAACATTAAGTCAGTACAATAGGCAGTCAAAAATAATGCCAAACTGTACAGCATAGTCAACCTAAAAGAAATAAGCAAAGTAAAATAAAGACTATTTAAACACACTTTAAGTGATCTTTTTCTTTCTCCATACTATATTCAGTTACTTATCCTTTTATCTTCTGTTCATTCTCTTGCCTCCTATTTTCACTTTATAAATCTCGAATTATCTTTTCCTCCATTATTTTTATTTGTCTTTGAAATTTTATTTCATTTGCATCAATTCTGTTACAAATTCCCTCTTTTATCACCCAAGCTTTTAACCCTTAGCGCTCGGATTTTTGTAACATGCTTTGCTTCCCCACTTGTAATTAAATTAGGACAAATTCCTCACCTGCAGGTTGCATTATTCTTTATGGAAAACTTTGTTTTCTCTTACATGATTTTAGTAAACTAAGCTATTTTTATTCACTAATACTGTATGTACATGATTTTATTATCTTATTTGTAATTTTGCAGAGTATATCTTTGAAAACAGTCTTCCGGATGAAGTCCTGGTTTTCTGCCGCATGTTTTGTAGTGAAAAACTGTTTCCCTTCTACCTCCTTTTATCTTCCTGTTACTGCAAACTACACAATCCTTGAAGTATTTTTATCATTGGAAAAGATTAAATGTAATTTCCAATTCAGTCTTTCTTCTTTGTCAGTAGTTGATGGCCGACCCCTCTCCCTACACGGGTTATTCCTGATATCACCAATGCGTTCCCTCACCAAGTTTTGGCGAAAATATTTTTTTAACAGGATTTTCTTTCGTTTCCTTTTTTTGTTATTATAGATAATAAAACTATTTACTACAGCTACATCTAATAGCCAGAAAAACATTGTCCTTCACCATTTATTTGTTCGTTTTGTAAAACTGCACGGTTCATTATATTGAACAGCTAAATCTATACCACCCATAAACTGGTTATATTTACAAATACCTGTTGGTTTAGTTATTTTGTTTATGAACTACATTCTAATAAATCAGGATCAAGTAAAAGATCAGGAATTTCAGAATCACTAATTGCACGTAAAGCCACGGCAAACTACGAGTAAACAAATAACCGGCAAAACTGTTACCTATTTGCAGGTTACAACGTAACGGCAAACTAGATTTTGTGATGCCTCACATATTCCTAGGCATTTTCAACTTAGTTCACATTATTTTCAATAGAGTGTAGCACCAAATGGTAAAAGATTGAATGTCATGGGCTTCGCCGCAGACGAGTTATAGGCATTTGAAAATCGTGTCGGGTGACCGCCGACATACGAGTAAACTGCAATATACGCTTGGCGGGGCTCTCCCGACAGTTGAGTGCTAAGGGTTAAAGCATAGGTAAATTGTAACTTATTATTTAAAATTAACATGTTTTACTTTACAACAGTAAAAATTTAAACAGTCAACCCTAAATCTCACTACAAATTAGTTTATTAAAACAAACAGACTAGTTTTGACAACGATGTCGCCTTCATCAGTACTTGAGTACTGTCGAGGCTAGTCTGTTTCGTTTAATAACTAATGTGTAGTGAGATTTAGAACTAACGGTTTTAAAGTAGCCAAGCACTGATGAAAGCAACATCGTCGTTGAAATTAGTCTGTTTGTTTTAATAAACTAATGTGTAATGAGATTTAGAATTAATTGTTTTATTTTATACCGTTGTAAATTGTTCTAGCTAAGCTTTTATTCACTTAATGTTTTATTTTCCTGAGGTACATCACTATTGTAGAAAAATTTTCATTTTATGATTACACTCTTGTTTTAATATCATAATTAAATTTTATTTTATATGATTTTGCAACTTCCATTCCACATATTTAATAGTCCATTTTCAATGAATTATATCATAATTTGGATCCAACTATTTAAGTAAAGTACTTTGAAAGTCAAAACTCAGATAGAACTTAATAGATGCAATAATTTGTCATTTTCAACAATTTTGTTTATCATAATATAATTTTTATTAAACTTACTCTTCTGTTATGAAACTATCATTATTTTTAGCAAATCCAGCACCCTACAGCTTCTCTTATTGCCAGAGCTTCAACAGCTATGGATGATCAGACTGGGGATGGAACTACTTCTACTGTCCTGGTGATTGGGGAATTACTTAAACAAGCCGACATTTACATCTCAGAGGTAAAATTTGTTATTATTATTATATGTTATCAAAAAACCAGTATGTCAGGTATTGTATAAGATGCACACCATATAAAAATTCTTCTTGCTCTGCCATCTCCTAAAATTTGTCAAAACTATTTGGTAGGTACTTGAATAAAGTTTTTAATCTGGTATTACCATGTCGTGCAATAAATGGTAATAGGAATCATGGATTATATTTCTTATTGACTGTGCAACCTCAGTACAATGATGCCATAACATTAAATTATGTAGTTCTGGTGACGACATAAGATCCTAACAGACAAGAGCTTCCATATTAGAGATATTGATGTGGCGATGATGATTTTTATAGTTGTAATTCTAAATGTCTTTGTAAAAAGTTGCAAAATTAAACATCCTAAATATAATAAATAAATTAACACACAATTTTTATTTAATTTTATTGCGACTTAAAGGAAAGTAAATGAAATGCGTTGGGTGGTATTAGAGATAAAAAAATAAAACAGTACAGACAAAATTGATAGTATTAAGACACACAATTAAAAAAAAAATTATTCTGTGGTATTATATGAAAATGACACTCGGACTGTTTTAAAAACTAAATAGTAAAAAAATTTAATGTATCATTTTGTTTTCTTGCTAGTGTTATTGTCCTTACAAAGTACAGTTATATGTTATTTTTTATGTCTTTTATGAAAATAGAGTAACATACTGTATTTGTAATTACAAACTACATTGCAAGCTGCTACTATTTTTATTAAGTTGAGTAATAGTGTTGTTGAGTTTTTCAACTGACATAGATCATGTAAGTACAACATTAATTACATCACATACCTACCTATGTATTTATATGCTGTGTTTACCCACAATTACAGGTTAATTTCCCGACTTCGTAATTTATCTTTTTCAATTTTTTTTATTGCTTTCAAATAACTGCTTCGAAACATTACTATAGAAATTCCTGTAAACAGTTTGATGAGAAGGAACAAATTCCTTGTGGGTAATGCCTTCGATATAAAAAAAGAACTTGCCGTCATTTTGTAAGGTCTTTTTCTTTATTTGTCATTTGTCCACCTTTGGATTGTTTGTACCACAAAAATGCTTTATTATTATTTATTTTTTGTATAAGCATACCATCAAATATTTCTAAAAGCAGCTGTTTTTTAAAGGTTAAAGCACGTAAAAACTGCCATTTAGAAAATTTTCTATACACTAAAACTCAACGTTACTCAACCGCAAGAAACTTGGCCATGCAGGCCCTCATCATTAGCTATTGGAACAATGATTCACATAGAGTACTGTTAGTCACATCTAGCAGCAGTAGATTGTACCACCAATAGTATGTACGCAAAGTTAAAATTCATTAAACGTTTGTGTAGCACTTAGTACCGTGGATCGATTTTTTTTAATACCGTATCTGTAGAAATTAGTCTTATGCAATTTCAAGCACTGTTTTACATTAACATGTATTTTGGTGTCAATATAAACATGTGTTATTAACAATGTCTTGATTGCTTAGTAGACGGGATGCCCACTCTGCATCAAATATAGGATGTATTGTGGTGATCAAATACCTCCCAACCTTTATGATAAATTTTTTTTGGTGTGGATATTTTGTAAAGCCTGCCTTGACTTTCTTGTTGTATTACAATACCGTTCTTTTAATCATGCCAGGTTTAAGAAATTCAACAAAAATCACTTCTCTAATGTTCCATAAAACTGTAGCCTTGATCTTCCCTGTTGACAGCGTCAGTAGGTGAAAAATTGTTTTCCAGATATTTTATCGGTTTCTTTTGGAGAATTTATCTTCCTATTAATTATATCAACTGTATTTTTGTTTCATAATTGAAATGCTTCACTCACGTTTTGTACACAGTTTTTATAAGATATATATATATACGAGGGTAAGTCAATAATTATCCGCAATATAGTTATAAAATTTTATTGAAATCAAATAGGAAACTTACAAGTACATCATTTTTCGACATAGTCCCCTTGCTTTTCAACGCACTTGGTCCAACGTTGTTCAAGTTTCCTGATGCCCTCGTGGAAGAAGGTTTTGGGTTGAGATGCGAGCCAGGAATGCACCGCTTCTTTCAATGCTTCGTCTGTCGTAAATCAACGGCCCCTAATTGCCTCTTTGAGTGGACCAAACAAGTAAAAATCAGATGGAGCGAGATCGGGACTATATGGAGGATGATCCAATACTTCAAAATTGAGTTTCTGAAGCGTTTCTGCAGTGTGGGCAGCTGTATGCGGACGGGCATTGTCGTGCAACAACACAACGCCTTTTGACAGCAGTCCTCGGCGTTTGCTACGAATTGCAGGCTTCAGCTTAGCAGTAAGCATCTCACTGTAACATACACTGTTTATTGTTGTGCCCCTTTCCTGATAATGTTCCAGTAATGGACCTTGTGAGTCCCAAAAAACCGTAAGCATAAGTTTTCCTGCGGACGGTTGGGTTTTGAATTTTTTCTTGCACGGCGAATTTGGATGTTTCCATTCCATACTCTGCCGTTTACTCTCCGGCTCGTAATGATGGATCTATGTTTCGTCACCAGTAACGATCCTGTCTAAGAAGTTGTCCCGTTCGTTAACATAGCGATCCAAATGTTTTTTGCACACGTCCAAGCGCGTTTGTTTATGCAACTGTCAGTTGTTTTGGAACCCATCTTGCACAAACTTTATGAAACCCAAGTCTGCTGTAAATGATTTCGTAGGCAGAACCGTGGCTAATTTGCAGACGATTTGCCACGTCGTCAACAGTTATCCGTCTGTCTGAGAGAATCATTTCACGTGAACGCTCAATGTTTTCCTCGTTTATGGCGGTAACTGGTCGTCCAGCTCCTTCATTTTGCGTAACACTTGTGCGACCATTTTTGAATTTTTCAATCCATTCATAGACACTCCGTTGTGGCAAACAATTGTTCCCGTACTGTACCAAAAGTCTTCGATGAATTTCGGCCCCTGATACACCTTCCGACCACAAAAAACGGATCACTGAACGTTGCTCTTCTTTGGTGCAAATAGAAAGTGGAGCGGCCATTATTAACAGCACGGCAGCGATAATGAAACTAACCTAGCAGCTTGTAACGTGCATAGACATAACAACGAATAAACAAAGCATGCGTCATCAACGCAAAAGGACAGTACTGCCAACGTAAACAAAAAATATACCTATATTGCGGATAATATTTGACTTACCCTCGTATATATATATATATATATATATATATATATATATATATATATGAAGTTGAAATATTACTATTGTAAGTAATTTTATCCACCATTAAGTGCAATGATTTTACCTTGTGTGATTCGCCTTTCGGTCACTTGACCATTATCGAATCACTGATTGCTTTCCTTTACTTCATAAAGTCAGTGCACCGGAAAAACAATGGATAACGTAAAATATCAAGATATATATATATATATATATATATATATATATATATATATATATATATATATATATATATATATATATATATATATATATACACTGTTAACATTTTTGTCGTAATCTTAGAGAAAGAATATATTTTTTGCCTGCAAAATATATATCTTATGGCAGGATCTTACTGCAGCCAATATATTTTTTGTAATTTGGAACCCGCTTAGCTTAAAATTTGTAGTAATCACATTTTTTAATTTAATTTCCTGTCCCAAATTTTGTGAGATTTGGAGGAAATGTTCCAAAATTTCAAAATTGGTAACGACAATTTTCTATAAGTTAGTCTTTGATTTTTGTCTGTCCCATAGCTAGGCCTACCACTGCGGTCCTCATCTTGTATAGCCATTTTGTAAATCTATCTGTTGATGAGTGATTGCCTCTGTTGAATTTCATTCATTTTTATCTGTATGCATCCAGCCACTTATTAATTATTACAGATAATAAATCTAGAAAAGTATTTTTTATTGCAAAAAACCATCAAATTCACAAAAAGTTTTCAAACTGCATATTTTTTATAAAATATTCAAAGGCGCCTTGTTTTAAAGCTATCAAATGAATTTTGATCCTGTGAACTGTTAACCCTATGCTAGCCTTTTCAATTTATTTGTCAAAGCCTGTATCAAGACCGTTTGAATAAGGTATTTGTGTTTGTCGTGAAACGAATCGAGGACTGAATTAGGATCAAAGGGATTTCGTTTGTCACAAAATGAATTGAGGACTGAATTATTATTTCTGACAATTGATAAGCATAAATGAAAAGTTTCTATGAGCTCAAATTTCCTTATGCCATTACGTGGCTAAATTGCGTGCTTTTAAAGTAGGTATGTTGAAGTAAGTATAAAATGTTAGGTTTCTTTAAGCCATAAAGTTAACTGCAATGCTCAAGGTGAATTTTAGAGAGTTGAAGTAAACAAAAAGTGAGAGTTTTTTGTAAGCCACTAAGTTGAAATGCAATGCTCTTAAAGTAGATACAAAACAATTGAAGCAAACTTAATATTATAATTTCCATAATAAAATGCATTTACTTGAGTACATTGCTCTTATAGTAAGTTTAATTTGGTTTAATTTAAAATAATTAATTTTTAAGAGGTCTTTGGCTTTATAAACATTTGTTAAAAATTTTTAGGGACTTCATCCTCGCTTAATATTAGAAGGCTTTGAACTAGCACGTGCTAAAAGTTTAGAAGTTTTGGACAAAATGAAAATTCCTGTCAAAATTAACCGTGAATCACTATTGGCTATTGCGCATACTTCATTAATCACCAAGGTTCATCAGAAACTTGCTGAGGTTTTAACTGAGGTAAGTAGCCTAATATCAAGTATTAAAAATGTATTTTTAAATTTGTTTGGCTAACTAAATTGAATTGTAATTAATGTATATATGTCTTGTTTTTATTAGTAACATAAGTTCATAGATTTTTAATGTATAGGCTTGGAGAATTAGTTTTTAGTCAATATCAACTATCTTCTTAATTTATGACAATAAAGCTGGGCGTTTTACAAATCTTTTTTTCATGTGTAACTTTAAAATTCTGGTACCATACTATTGAAATGTGGAAACAGCTAATTTCAGTTAAAATAGATAGGCTATTACCAAATATTTTGAACAATCTGTTATTATAGTGGAGACTATTTAACCGCCCACTTTGCCTTGATAGATCGCAATAGGTGAGACAGGAAGGGGAGGGCTGGGTTGAGTCAGTTTAAATATTTAGTTTAAACATGACAAGGACTGTCAAAACATTGACTCGCATGAGGCAGTGATATTAGATATATTTGATTATAAATTAGCTTCGGTATTAAATTTCAAACAATTTTGAAATATATATAGACATATCGGGTGGAGAATCTTCTGTTGAAGAACATCCTGAAAACGTAACATGTTTTCAGAAGTGATAGTACATGAGAAAGCAGGAGTGAGCAAGTGCAGGGTTAGCTGGACTCAACTATACTGCCTCTGTAACCTTGTTTCTGGTGTTAATGCATCAGTAACTCACCAATCAGATTTTTATCATAGCAACACTCAGCACATCTTGATGTTTTTTCATAGTAATTGTTAGTTTTGCCAACAACTCACTAGTAACTTGTTAATGATTTCACGTTCTTTCACTTGAAGCCCCCAAACATCTAAATGGTGTAGTAGTAGTAGTCAGTAATCTATAGTGTGTTAGTGTGTTAGTTGCTGTATCATAACTTACATATTTTCTCATGAATGCTCCCATAATTTATGTTTGTGCTAGTAAATTTTTTTCTGTAATATAGTTTTTCAACTATTGTGGCAAATTTTCAAATAATACAAATTTAAAAAACTCAAAGTTATCAAAGAAAGAATAGCAGACATTAGAAATAAATAAAAAGTTTAATTTAAATAATTTTCAATTTATAAAGTATCAAGAAAGGCAGAAAATATGATTATGATTTCAAAATGAAAATCTACCTAGCTCTTTGAAAAATATGGGAGAATATAAGTTGAATCTTCATATTCAGAAAACAGAAATGCTTCTGTAGGGTATTTCTAAACCTAAATCCCAGAAATGTTGCCAGCAGTGGTATTGAATACAGAAGTGTGAATGCTGAAAAGAAATTGTTTGTGAAGGTGATAACATCATTGAAAACTAATTCTATTAATCCATGTATTAACACTTTAAAGTCCGATCCCTTAATACACGCTCGTTGCTATCTGCTTGGACGTTTTTTGGTAAAATATAAAAACATTCTGACATAATAAATACCATATTTACAACAAATGATACATTTTTGTAAAGGGAATGAAATAAACTTTCAAGAAATATATACATATACATTGATTAATATGTTATATACCATTTTAAAGCTAAAATAAATGTAATCCAAAAATATTGTCCTATATATAAGTTATTTGGTATGGTATAAGTTGAATAGGCTTGGAACACACAACCGTCACTGTCTTCAAGCAACATATCTCGTATTGAATCGCTTCTTAAAGTATCTTTAACCTTTATATCTATAACATTTTATTGAGCAAATCACAAGCCGGTACACTGGATATTTAACCGGCTTGTTATTTGTTCAATGATAATCTCAAGAGCTCAAATAAACATGAATATAACGTTTTATTTCTAACAATAAAAATTAAATAAACTAAATAACTTATAGATGAGATTTAGAGCGAATAACAACATACTCAAAACGTAAACAACCCGCACTGACGAAATACTATCTGACCGAACCGAAATCTGTCAAAAAACTGTGCCACAGCTCTCGGTAGCCACAGTTCACATATATACGGGTGACTTAGGTTTTTATTCATAAAAGCAACTCTGATTGGGCTAAAAGTAGAATAACCAATATAAAAAATTATGTTGACGAGACCGAAGTATATACGGGCGACTGGCATTAATTGTAATTCTACACTCTGGCTTAGGCTTGAAAGTGTTAATACAGTAAGTCTTATTTCCTTTTAATGTGGTTAAACTTTGTATACAGAATCCTTAACAATAAATTTGGAAAGCTATAATTTCTTTCATTAAATATAGGTTTCATTTCCATCCAGTTGAATTCTACCAAGAAAATCACATTAATGCCTAAAATATAGATAACTGTAAATTTGTTTAATGTAATGAATGCCATCCCATAACTTTCTGATACAACTATTTTGAACTACATAATTTTTAAAGAAAAGATGCCTTCACTGAAAACATTAAGTCTTGAGAACAGGTCCAACAATGAAAAATGGCTCTAGGAATAATTGAACTTGATTATCTTGGTAACAAGGCTACAAGTAGAGATTAGTTGAGCCTTTTTTTACAGATAGTCATTCACATATTAATGGAAAATTTGGGGAGGAATATGCTATAGTTTTGTTTCTTTAAATTATAAAATTGAAGCAATTTATGTGGGCTAGATAAATTTAATAATTTGTTTCTAAAGCTACGATTCAAGATTTTCTAGAACATACCTTCTCATAATTGGGCTTGAAATGAAATAGGGATTACATTTTCACTAGCGCACATTAAAAATAAAACCCTTGTAAGAACTTATTCACTGAAAAGTATTTATCATAAAGTTAACTGAAGCTTTCCTTTCTGATTCGCTGATGTCTTATCAAGAAACATAGCAAAAAAATTGTGACAAAAGAAAAAATATTTGTAAAGCTTGAGAATAATACAAAAATAAACAAAACCAGAAGTGGCTGCTAACTTCTGATTAATTATGACAAAACTGCCTAGCATACCATTTGAAATAAACTGCATTGTGTTAGACGTATGATTTAAAATTTCCATCACTTATATGTGTGTGTGTGTGTGGATCATCAAGTTTTTTTTTTTAAAGGTACTTGACGAATGATAACGATTACGTTTACTTCCCATGTTTGAAACAAAACTATGGACAAAAATAAAAGCTCATGAGTTATAAAACAAAGCTAGGGTGTGTCTGAAACACGGGACGGGGGGTGTGGAAAGGAGGGGCTGACGAGTCTATTTTTATCCGCCTGTGGTACGGCTGCGCTATGTGTCATCAAAGGCGCTCTATCCTTCTGACTTTCACTCAATATGCCCAAAAATCTATCAATATTGTATTGAGATGACACTAGCAATGCCCCTCTCTTAATTTACATTTTAACAGGTCAATATGTTGATTAATTATTTAAAATCTGCCTACAAATTTCTGCAGGCACTCTACTGTATTAAGATTTTATTTTACAGGTTATAAAATATTTATAATTATTGATTTTTATATCACATACGATTCTTTAAAAAAACACGCTTTTTTAAAGTCTAAATCCAGTTTTGTTTATGGAAAGCAAAAAAAAACTTTTTCTTTATCAATGTTTTGTTTGTGTAACTCTAACATGTATTATTTTGAATACAATCTAATTTATTTGAATACAGACGTAAACATATTTGATTTATTACCAAATATGGCTGCTTGACAACCATAAAACACTCAACCATCCATTAGAGCATTGCAGCTGGTGATTTGGTCCATTGTTCACTCTCCCACTGTAAAAGTAATACAAAATTTGTGCGTTCTCTTTCTATAATATTTGTAACAATTTTTATTAATTTTTTTTTAGGTTTGTGTTGATGCAATTTTAGCAATTTACCGGAAAGGTGCTGAAATAAATTTGCATATGATAGAAATGATTGAAATGCAGCATAAGACAGATTGTGAAACTTCTCTTGTTCGAGGATTGGTTTTAGATCATGGTTCTCGTCATCCTGATATGCCGAGACAATTAAAAAACTGTTACATTCTTACATGCAATGTCAGCCTTGAATATGAGAAAAGGTATTTTAAAATATTTTTTAAAATTTACAATTATTCAACATTTATTAAACAAAGGTCTATAAATTAAAAATATACATACAGAAATATTAATAAATTTCATGTAATTATTAAAATCTTGGTACATAAACCTGAAATTATTTCATAAAACTTCAAGAATAATTGAGATTAAAAAAATAGTGTAATACTGCAATCAAACTCCTTTTGAGTCCTTTTTGTACTTTTTTTATTAGGTGTGTGTTTTCTAATCTGGGTAAATGTGTTTGTTTTTGATGGCGTGTTTAGCTAAGTTTGAGGTTTGATGTATGCATTAAGGTGTTCTTGATAACTGTCTTTTAATTTATTTTTTGTTTCGCCTATGTATATTTTATTACAGTCTAGGCATTCGAATTTATATATTCCGTTATTAAGTGGGGGACATATTTTATCCGGTTGGTTTATTTTACTGATGATGATCAGTCAAAGACAGATATCAAGAACACCTCAATGCATATATCAAACCTCACCAAAATAATTAAGGCGATTGTTATACCACCAACTGCTCAACATGACGTTGGAACCATGAACATAGACAGGCCAACTGCACAATACACTGCTATTAGTATATTTTAATATTTCCCATCATTTCTGTATTAGGGGACTTCCTTATACTCCTTAGAGGTTAAGTCCTTATGGATTAACTTTAGATATGTTTAATATTAAGTAATATTCTAATTTTCGAAACACTGTTTACAGTGAAGTAAATTCTGGGTTCTTCTATAAAAGTGCTGAGGAGAGAGACAAGCTAGTTAATGCTGAACGAGATTTTATTCAACAGAGAGTTAATAAAATTATAGCACTGAAAAAGAAAGTGTGTGATAAAACCGATAAGACATTCGTTATCATCAATCAAAAGGTTTGTATGGTTATTATCTACTGAGTAAATTAACTAGTTTGTAATTTGTTTGGAGATAAGATTTCAATTTTTGAAACAAGGTAATTCATGTTTGAAAAACGTGGAATTGTAGAAATTGCTATTTTTCCAATAGATTAAACAATTTAAAACTTGTTTGTGTTGTTTTTAGTTTTACTATTTTTGAATTTTTAAATAATAGTCTAATTTACAACCTCACAAGATTTAACAATACACTGAATTAATGAAGAACAAATCTACTAAGAAATAACAGTAAGAGGTTGCTTTTCCTCAAGTAGTTATAACATTGAAATATTAATTTAAATAGAGTTTAAAAAATTAACTGATTGCTTAAAATATATAAGGTTTATTCAGTAAATTAGACATTTTCATATAACTGATAGTAGAATAATATACCTCTCGTACAGTTTATTTCAATGTCTATTTTCTCTAATTCAACTTGGCTTGAATTTGCTGCCAGAAAGTCCAGCTGATACTGTCTTTGGGTTTAACATATTCTTTCTTTATTCCCAGAGCAACATCTCCAGACATAATTTTAATTTAATGTTTGTTTTGGATTTTGGAATGTAAGCTGGAATGAAGATCCAACAATTATATTATTTTAAAGCAGTGTGTCTCCTATCATTTTTAATGTATTTTTCTGAATGCTGGCTGCACAAAAGAGCAACATTATTCATGTCTGCTGTCTCGTTCCCAGATGAGCTTCTGAATCTTAGAAAGTTATCAGTATTAGGATTAAGTCCAGAGATGATCAAATTAAGGGGAGTATACTACATTGCAATCCGACTAAGGGTGCGAACAGAACAAGTGGGTTGCGGTTGATGTCGACAGCACAGAGCAAGGAGGTCACCTGCGATGCTTAGTCAGCTCAGGGTGCTGTTGTGGTTATTATTATATGAGCTAATAAACTATATATATATTTTTAGGTTAGTTTTGGTTGGTAAAGATTATTTAGATTTTTTGGACTAGGAGATTGACAGACTCTTACCAAGGTAAGTCTGTCAGTCTCCTAGTCCAAAATATATATATATATATATATAGTTTATATAAACAGACAGACTTATATAAACTATAATCACTCATATGCTCATGGAAACAATATATATCTTTAATCTGTGACATCTGATTTCTACTCTACACAATCTGTGATTACAATTTATAATTATTTTATTTCATTCTCTCATATTTCTTTTTGTGTTTTCTCTGTGATTGATAAAGACCACTGTGTGGTTGAAATATATCATTGTTTAAGTGCTTTTATGTGTTTCTATTTCATGACTACAGAGTGGACTCTTACCCAGGTAAGTCTGTCAGTCTCCTAGTCCAAAAAATCTAAATAATCTTTACCAACCAAAACTAACCTAATATATATATATATATATATATATATATATATATATATATATATATATATATATATATATATTTGTAGTTATGCAACACTGTTTCCTTGTATACACTTATCACTTTCACTTATGTACTTAAATACCATAAATGTACTTAAATTGCATAAATACCAAGTAAGATTCTTGTTTAAGTACATAAGTGAAAGTGATATATATATATATATATATATATATATATATATATATATATATATATATATATATATATGAAGTTCATAAAGTCAGTGCAACGGAAAAACAATGGATAATGTTAAATATATATATATATATATATATATATATATATATATATATACACTAAAATACTGCAAGCACTCAACTTAACCGATACTGCTCTACTTAGGTTGACAGTCAAATTTCCCTTGCACAGCATGATGTAGCATGGAAGGTCTGGACGACCTTGAACGAGCCAACATGTACATCAATGTAAAATCAAATCAGTTTGTTTTCAAAAAGCATCCTCTAAGGCATCGAGCTATACCTCCATTTTGACCTGCCCATTGTGTACATTGTGTCTCCATATGTTACAGTGCATTTGATTTACATGGATGTCGACATCGACCGCGAGCTACTCATCTACTGAGACCCATGTGTTCTGTTCCCACCATAAGATGTTCTGTATTTCCTTCTAATATTAATTTTTTTAATTAAATTTTGTCTTTTAAAAAAAATACAGTATAAAATATGTATTGTAAAATATTATATAAAATATTTTTATTAAATAGCTTTATTTACCTCTAGTGCTATAAGACGTGCAACTTCAACACATCCTTCCCTATTCTTCTCCAATAACCATCATTTTTTTTACTGTCACAATTGTATCCTTTTCCATTCATCCTCACAAATAATCAATCTGTTTTAGTCTTTTTTTAATTTTTGCCTCCCTAATTGTTTCTGTAGAACCCAATCAGTGCTATCTTCTATCCGTCCATCTATTTTTCTTTATACATAGCTTGATCACCACTTCCATAAACTATTTTCTCATTTGTCACAAACCTACCTCCTCACTGTCACAGATTTTTGTTTTAAATACATTTAAATTTATCATTTTATGTTATAGGGCATAGATCCAATGTCATTAGATGCCTTTGCTAAGGAAGGGATTATTGCACTGCGTCGTGCAAAAAGGCGAAATATGGAAAGATTGACTCTTGCTTGTGGAGGAACAGCTATGAATAGTGTAGATGATTTGCTAGAAGAACACCTTGGCTATGCTGGTTCCGTGTATGAACATGTATTAGTAAGTTTCTTTGACATTATAGAAATCGTGTTTTTTCAAATGAAAAATAATTTTGATTGTTTTGAGTTGATTGTTTCACTTATTAGGGCTCAATGATCAATGCAGTAACTAAGCAGTTTAGAAAACTCCAGTGTCCTGGTAGATTTATAATGGCTTTTGTGAACAGTAATCCAATATTCTAGAAAATAGGGAGAAATATATATTGAATGTGGGTAGTTTATAAAATAAAAAATAACTTATAAAATTCAAAATATAGTTTGGAATGTTTAATTAGTTTAATTATGCTTTAGCATCACAGTTTGTTTGTATCTTCAAAAATGTATCAATAGGTTATTACACATTACGCATGACCACTTCATTGGGAGTAAATATGCTGAAGGAGTGAGCTAGCATTATTATTACAATTATAATCTTAGTTATTTGGTTGAGTAAAGAGAGTTTAATAATATAGCACTGAATATAAATAACAATAAACAATATTCTCATATTATTCTTAAAGCATTATTTATCTTAATACCATAGGGAACTGTAAAAAATATGAAGAAAAATTAGGCACTAACCACCCTTCAAAATATTTAACAGACTCAATTTAAAATGATATAATGATGTTTTTAAAAAATCTTGATTTTATATTTTTACAGTGTGAACTTTGAATCAGTCCTTTATCCTCAGTTTTAAGATTATCAGGGTTTGTCTGCAGTTGCTATATTACACATAAGTATAAAGCTTTGATGAATTTTATTTGGATTATTTCTATGTTATCTTATTATATTTATTTTTTATATTACTTATTATTTTTAAACACTCCAATTTTCTGGGTGTGTTCGCCACCTGTCAAGTAATTCCTTTGATTACAATTGCATTTCTTAATCTCTGTGCTTTGTTTTCCTGTTCTGTATACCTGCAACTTTTTCTTCACATAATGTATTCAATTTTTGGTTTGTCATATCACTTAAAGTGTATACTTTTCTCACACGATTAAGGTGCTTTTTATTAATAAATAATACACTAAACCTCTAACCACAAATATTTTTATTCTAGTCTTATGTAAATTTCAGTTACAAAGTAATCATGCTCACTGGCATAATACATACATGGAGGTGAATTTTATTGGCTTACTTCATTTGTGTTTGTTTTATTTTCAATGTTATACTTCCCGCAATTGTAATTAATAGTTAATTTTGTTTCAACTATATTTTGCTAGTTATTGCTGATGAGTTTGTTTAACAAGAGATTTAGTAAGAGAACACGAGTGTAATGAAGTTTTACAGTTTATGCAATTACCAACAAACCCAAGACCACAATGCACAATAATAATAAACTCGTAACTAACTTACAAAGTCAAATAAGATATAACGTTATTCATAAAGTTCTATTTAACTTTATTTGTAATATATTACTTGCATACATTTTTATGGCCAAATCATTGCCATAAAAGAGTATATTTTTTTATTAACCTTGTGTACATTTTGGTTCTGAAGCAACTATCCTTAGAGGTAACAGAAAAAACTCTGTGAGTTTGGTTGCTTTAAAACAAAATATACATAAAGTTAACGACAAATTATTGTAGTTACAGGGATTTTTGTGTTATTTTTTAGAACTTCTTAATTTGTTCCAAAATAGTTATCAGAGTATATCTATTCAAAGTTTGTTGTTACATATTTGTAGTTATACCCACCAATGCTGAAGACTTGGTCACTTTAATATACATAACAGTTTAATATTTGTAAACTAATTAATTATTATTTATTTATCTTGTATTGCAGTCTTTGATTTGTTGTATTTATTGTAGTTTGGCACTGTGCTCAATATATTTAAATCTTAACCTTTTAACATGTATTTTTATATTCAGGGAGAAAACAAGTTTACTTTTGTTGAGGACTGTAAAAACCCTGAGAGTGTTACTATTCTTATTAAAGGACCAAATAAGCATACATTAACTCAGATCAAAGATGCCACTCGGGATGGTTTGCGTGCTATAAAAAATGCTATAGATGATGGTGAGTTTATCGTATTAGATTTATCTTATTCTCACATTGCTTCAAACGTTAACTTTTTAACTCAGTATACCATATAATAACTTTTATTCATGTATACCATATAAGTAATGTTTTGTAATTGAAAGTTTATTAATAATTTCTCTGATGTAAACTCTATGCCAGAGTTGCCCCAAAAAAATTGCATCTAGTCTTTTTTAGAAAACAATTGGAGAAAATTTAACCACTACTGCTGTGATCTTTTTGTAGAAGTATCAATCCAAAATAATCTATCATTGAAATCTTATGTAAGTACTTTTGGCAAAATTGTACACATTTTTTATCTGATAACTAATTTGATACGCAATGTGGTAAACCAGCATAATGCACAACCATTATTTACTCGATTTCCTTGAGAGTGCTATACTTCTAATATGAAATCGCTTTAGTACTTTGTTCTTACAAACTCATTAAAATTTATTTAGAGTAGCCACTAACTCATCATATCTAGAAAAGGTGGCATAGCTGACAGGTTTGTTATAAATAAATCCATCATTAAAACTAAGATTTTGTTTTCCCCTTTCACAATATTCATATTACTGTCTATGCAGACTCATGTAGATTTTTAGAATCAAATTATATAAATATGTTGAATCGTTTTTGTATTATCCATTACTGTGCTTAGGTGTTTTGAAAGAGTTACAAAACCTTGAATTTTACAAAAAAATATTAATTTTTGTGTGTATTAAAATTAGTACCCACTATTTTTTTATAATTACAGTGTACAATATTATTAACCTCTTAAATTGTTACAGGCTTTGTATTACCTGGTGCTGGTGCTTTTGAATTGGCAGCTTCAAGAGAATTGTTTGCTTTTAAAGAAACAATCAAAGGCAAAATGCGTCTTGGAGTGCAAGCCTTTGCAGAAGCTTTACTTATCATTCCTAAAACACTGGGTAAGTTGTGGAGTGTTATTTAATTAATAATCTAATATGGCTGTTGAGAGTTCATATTCATTTTTATGAATTTTGTATGGCATACAAGGGATCGGAGGGGATGGATTGTTGAATTTGAACCATTCTGAGCTGAACAAGTTCACTTTACCACTACATAAAAGCTGATCGTTTTAACTTGAAATTTTTATTGAAAAATATAAAAATAGGTTTTGTTTGTGAGTAAAGAGTAGTTTTAGCTGTCTTATTCTCAAGCTGTAGAGTAGCATAAGTTTTACAACAGATATTGACAGATTGTTAAGACTGGATGTCAAAAGAACAAAGGAAATATGTAAGTGATATGCAATAAGTTTGAATATTTAGGATGATCACTAAAATATTGGATGTTAGCTAAAAAACAGTGATGTTTCCTAACTTTAATTTTACTTTTCATTTGCAACTTAATTCTAATATGTTGAACAGGCAGATTTCTTTTTGCATGATGTATGACATCATTTAAGAAAACTTATGGTTTAGTCATTTGTTTACCATAAACATGACGTACAAATACACGAAGAAGGTGAACAGGTATAGTAATAAACTATAGCAATAGCAAAATGTTGTTACCCTTGGACGTCAGGTCAGTTTCTCTCGTATGGATGCACACTCACCCTTATGAGCGCAAAGGATTAGAACAGACCTAAGACCTGCTGTATTTCCGCTCCATCGGTCATTTAGTTGTATCTTCTAACCAAACTCTAACTTTATAAGTTGTAATTTTAACTAAAAATAGTTCATAAAAATTGATTCTACTTGAAATTACAAGAAAAATTATACCAAGCAACCCATGATTAAAATTAAACACTGAATGCCAATACAGTTAACACATTTTTATTTCATGTTATCCCATCATAAACATTGACAATAAATTGTACATTGTTTGGTATCAATTTTCTCGTAATGACATGCAGAATTAATTTGCTAAATTGTCTGAGGTGTTATCAAATTTTAAAAACTATAGAGTTTGATCAAGGAAGCACCACTAGGTGACTAATAAACAGAGTGCTGGAAGGAATACAGCCCGTCCTAATCTTCTGCCTTTGTGTGAGTGAGGAATGGGCACTCGGATTTTGCTATTGCTATAGGCTGGTCAAATAGTCTAATAATTCACAGAAATAAAAGTCCTAACAAACCGTGAAACTTAATCAAACCTTGTAAACATCTCATATTCATAAACATGACATCAGCCCTACAAATTGTTTACTAATTGAATAAATATAGCAGACTCCATTCATAACTGAACAGTACCTAGTATAAAAAAATTTCAAACTATATCCAACACATAATTACATTGCAATCCATAAATACTTTTATAACATTATAAACTGACTTAAAAATTATCTAATACTAATATCCTTGTGAAATTATGGGAAAGTATCATGTTATGTATATCAAGCGTAAAAGTAAAATATTACTTACATCACTATCCATTACATACGCTCACAGGTGATCTCATTATTTCTGTTAGTGGGTTGGTTTATAATTTTTTTCTCGAGTTTGTACTATTAACTTAATTTATTTGTTGTTTCCACCTTTACATGAGCTACTAGTTTTGAATTTATTTTGTCACTCAATATTTTCTGTATTGTTATTCCTCTTTTATATTATTTGCCTCAGAAACATTATTTACATTGCTATATACAACTTAGTTGTCTTCAAAATCGCCATTACCCAGTTCCATTACATTTTCACTGAGGTATTCTAGGCCTACATATATCCATACTACAAAATGAATGAACTCTACCAATTGACATTTGTAATTACAGTAAACTCCCGATTATCCGTGGCCGGTTTGCGGATTATCCGGGGTCTGCCATTGTTTTACAAATATCCAATTTTTATTCCAATCAGATTCATGTGTTTAAATTTCCAAACGGTGAATTACGACGTAAATACATATAAGGCTTAATAGAAGTTGAGATGAAGGACAGATGAAGGAATAGATATGTAAATATGTACGTACTAATTTTTACATTGAAAGGGAAGCATCCCGACGCAGGCCAGCGAAATAAAAGGGGCGAGCAGACTACTGTATATAAGAGACAATGACAAAATGCTTGGACGCTTGAAAACGTTATGTGTATCATAAGATTGTAAACAAATGTCAGCTAATCTCTGCTATAAATAGTCTAGGACGTGACATGCATTATCCATGTCTGTCATATAAATTATCGATCTTTATGGTTTTGTGACACAAGTAGACACTGTGCGACAAAATGGTTCTCAAGAAACTTAGATCCCACATTAAAGCTAAATCAGTGCTCACAAAAAAAGACGAAAGTGACAGATTTTTTTGTATTATGTGTAAAGGAAATTACATATGTACATACATACTTACTTTTGACATATACTTATGTACGTATTGTAAATAGTTAGACATATAAATGTACATGTTATAATCCGTCAAATGCATCGACATTTTAAATTATTTTCTGTATTTATTTTGTCCTCTGAAGATTATTTGTGAATTGCATTAACTGGGGTCATTATTTGTTTAACTTATGGTATAATAATCGATTATCGATCGTTTTGCGTATTCTTTGTTCATAGCGGATTATCCGGGGAATTCGGTTGCCGGGCCACCCTATTCCACGGATAATCAGGAGTTTACTGTACTTGATCCATGTCGTTAGTAATTATGTCTATATCAATATTTCTATTGATTAAGCCAAACATCTCTTTCATTTCTAATAAAACTTATTATTTACAGCAGTTTCAATATATTCAATAATATAATCAATATATTCGTTTTACACTACTTCAATATTGTCTGTGACAGCGAGTAGTTCTCATTTTGTTTAGTTCAGCTTTAACATATTAAGGTCTATTTTTATGAATTCTTGACACAAGCCGACACACAACATCTTCCAAACAAAACAAAAACCTGACTATTACTCTTTGTCATTAATTTTTAATTTTCTTCAGTGTTTTCTAAAATCAAATCATTAGGTTGTTTTATGGTTCAAAACTTTAATATTATCTAATCCTTCCTTAGTTAAGTTTCACCATACTGTTTTGAAATTAATACCACCGACTTAAAACAATCCAATATTGCTAGTATCTCGGTACATTCGTTTTTAATGTATTTTAGGTACTACATTTTTTAAATGAAATGACCAGTTATCATTCACCATGGAAGGGATTTATCATGACAACGCTATGTTGTCACTCGGAGTCAATTTCTTAAACTCAATAGCTGAATTATCTGTTTTATGCTCTTTAATAAAGTACAGATTTATTGTTGAAGATATATTTATCAAATACTATTTAAAGGTTAAATGATTAACATTTATCTAAAGAGGGTATGAAGTATCTTTGCTATAGTGGGTTTAAAACGTAATTAATATCTTGTGGTTTGCTTAAAATTAGGTAACTTTTATAAGTGATTGTGTGAAAGGTTGTGTAGGTTTGAGCAAACGCTTAAATAATAACGATATCATGGGTATATAAAATTAAAAAACTGTTTCAACTTATACTGGTTGCCACATGATAAAAATTAAAAATTTTTGTAAGTAATTTATAGTCTTCTGCTGCTGCTTAATATTATGGAATTTCATATAATAAATTTGTTTAATAAATAGTATCCTGATTAATTGCCAATGAATTAGTAAGCAAAAACTATTTAGTTAGCTATTTGAGGTAAAGACACATTTTTAGGGGTTATTGCTTTTTTTGCATTGTAGGAACTCTTTAAAAAATTTTACCACAAACTACAGTAGGGATTTTTGAAATTTCTATTTTAAATAGACAAAATGGAAGTATGAAATTTTTCAATAATTAAATTTTTATTTATTACGTGTAAAGAAGTAAAATGTGTTCAGGCTGTTTACAAATACTAATGTTCCTAGTATGGATGATACATGAAGCAATGTTGTTAACCCCTTACTGGTTTGTGACGACTATACGCGACACGAGCGGAATGCTGAAAAACGGCCGCTGCCGCGTATACACGTCACGTCAATGGCCTGATCGTATTTATTCCGTTTATGCCGCGTTTGGTTCATCCGAATGCCGTTAGATCGTGTGCATATATCTTCAAGCAAATATTTTGTAATATGGTACTATTTTTACCAATGTTTTTTTCGATTCAAGATGTTTGAATTGTCAGTTGCCAACGGTCAACCTGCTGTGCATTTGTGCTTGTCTATTCGTTTGCCATATTGTTTCATAGTGTTATTTATGCAATTTAATTATTTTATGTATAGTGTAGTTAGTGTTTGAAGTTATTTATAGTAAAAAAAAATATTTAAAAAAAATTATATTTCTGTTTACTTTTTCAAGAGAGATATATTTCTTGAACTTTGGCTTTAGGTTATAAAGGTAGCCTATTCATACATTCTATAAAATGGATGCATTTTTGAGTGACAGACAATTGCATGAATTGCTGTTAGAAAGTGCTTCTGATAGTGATCCAGAAGATGAAATAGATGATTTAGGGGAGGAAATTGAGATAGAAGACAATGCTCCTCTAGTGTTAGGCCCTCAGGTGCAAAATCCAAACCCAGTAAATGCAACTGCTGTCCTTCCAAATCTAAATAGCTTTGTTTGGGAAAACTACCACTCTGCTGGAAAAAAATTAACTGAAAAAGTTTTCACTGGAGATCCAGGAATAAAGGTAACGATACAAAATCATAATGATCCATATGAACTATTCAAGTTATTTATCACAGATGAGTTGGTTGATATTATTGTGCAACAAGAATTTTTCACAAAAAAAAGAGAAAATGCCATGAGGAGGTGTGCTGTGTGTTCCAAGCATAACATACGGCGTGAGTCACGTTATCAGTGTAATGAGTGCGACGTGGCACTTTGCGTTTCACCATGCTTTAAAATATTCCACACACAGAAAAACTTCTAAAATGTGTAAAATTGTAGACTTGTGATGTACAGTTTTAGCCTAGTGTTTTTTTTCTTTTTTTCTAGTATTAGTGAATATATGGATATGTAGAACTGAAATTCTGTAAAAAACGTCAAAATGTAAGTAAATTTCACTTTCTTGAATAAAAATATTTTTTTTAAATTTTGATTTTATGTTTAATAGTTGTGTAATATTATAACAAATAAAAATAAGTAATAAAAAAAATAGGTCCTTTTGGGTTGTTAAAGTGAAATTTAAATCGACCGTTAAGGGGTTAATTAAAGGTAGATATTACAAAGTAACTTGCATCTCACCATGATTCAGTGACGTGGTAGAACTATATGAGGTATTCAAGGTAGGTAATATGTCCAACTTCAACTACCCATTTATACTTTGGCATAACTGAAAATTCTACCTGAGATGTTTATATTATTAGCCACACGTTCTACCCACTAGGCTCCTCATATCCAAAAATATTGCTGTAATATTTTAGTATTCTAAACTCTAAATAAAATGTTTACTGTACAAATGTCATCGATACAGAATTATTTTTCTTTAATACTGTATTCATTAGTGTTGTACATATACCACAGGTAAAGTGCAATGTGTAAAATGCTATTTTAATAATCAAGCATATTCTACTTGCATTTTGTATAGTTTATTAAGCATAAAACTTATACTTGGCACAATACACTAGAAGGCTCAGAGATCAATAATAAAATTTGCATAGATCAAAATATTCAAGTCAAAGAAGTATTCTTGTCACCTTCTAAATTTAGGGCGAAGGAAAAGACCCAAACAGGGTATGTAAAACAGAAAAAGGGTATGTGATGTTCTGACTACAGTTTAATTCTACAAACACTTGTAAATTGTTACACTTACCTATAGTAGCACTGACTTTCTATTGTTGAGGATGGTCATTTCGAGAGATATCTCCCATTGTCAACTCAGACCGTAATTGATCTCAAGGTTTTTGTAGGTTAGGGTGGGGGTGGGATATTAGGGTGGAGATGTAAGTGTATTTTATGATGTCGAAAACTAACTCCTAATACTCACCAAAATACACCCGCATCCCCGCCCTAATATCCCGCCTCCACCCTAACTTATAAAATTACGGTCTGAGTTGACAATGGGACACATCTCCCGAAACGGCCGTCCTCAACAATATAAAGTAAGTGCTACTATAGGCAAGTGTAACAATCTACAAGTGTTTTTAGTTCAAAACTAGTAGCTCATGTGAAGATGGAATCAAAAAATAGTTATAATTCTATTCTTTAGAACTATTTTATAACTTTTTGTAAGTTTTACAATATTATAGTAACCCATTTAAAAAATTAATCTGGTGAAGAACATGTTTTTTCTTTTTATAAATTCCATTGTCTGGTTCAACCTTTGATGTATTACAGGCGTTATTTGTCCAAAACAGTTGGCTTGTTTTTGTAACTTTTTAATTTGAAAAAAAAATCTGGTTTTTGAAAGATATATGAAGAATTTTAGTGAAAAGCTAATATTTCTTTCTTTGTATTACATCAAACCTTAAAATTCAAAACTTTTATCACAGAGATAAACAATAAATACAGCTACTAAACTTTTCTCAAGTACGTTTTATTTTCAGCACAACTATTTTTGTTTGAAAATATTTCTTTCTCAAATAATTAGAAAGTAAATATAATCAGAACATTATTCTTACATTTATGTTTGTATTGTTTCAATATGACTGTTTTAATTACTGTTTTTTTACGAATTTTATATGATTTTATGAATTGGAGTAAGACATTTTAAATTAAAGTTTTTACTTATTACACTTTGAAATAGAAGTCAAAAGACGAAAGCGTTTCCTCCAAGTGTAAGTTAACAATTTATTAACTTATTTTAATAGAATGTCTGGTCGCAAATAATTTCGAAGTGTAATAAGTGATTAACAACCAGCTCGTCATTAACAACAACATTTTTTTAGTTCTAATTTTTTAATTATTCAGTTTTTTTAGATGAATTCTTTTTTTTATGATCAAATCAAAGGTAACACTATTCTAAAACATAATGTAGTTCTACAAAGAAGTCTACATAAAAACTATTTCCTTATAATTCTGAACTTCTAGTTTCCTAATAATTATAGTGTTCTAAAAAAAATTATAATGGTTAAATACATCTTGAATGTGCCCGACAGCCTTGTGTGAAGATCTAAAGTTAGGTCTACATTGTCGGTCACGGGTGACCATCATGGCAGTCAGCGTAAAAAACATTTAAATATTTGCTCCTTTAGGAAACAAGTTGAATTAAAACTAGTTTTATTATGAACAAAAGTAAATGTATCGCAAACACAATTCATTTTTTTGTGTAGGAGGAAAAAATATTTTGTGTGAGTCATTAGTTAACTCACAAGGGTAGCACTTGCTTATATATATCACAACTTTAAAATACTTGGAAACAAATTTGGTTAGTGTTTACAGATTTTTTTTACACCTCTAAGCGGTATGTATACCACTTTTGAGAAAGAAAAACAAATCTTTAAAAAAATGTTTTTTTTTTCTAAATAACATTAGTTATCTGGAATGTAATCATATATTGTCAGTATATTGTAAATGCTGAAGTAATAATCATACAGGTGGATTGATAGTAAACATTCCTGACAGTCTGACCAGATAACAGTGTTTGATAAGAGAAGATAGCATTCATTACAGATAACATTCTCTCAGAAAATCTGCCAATTTTTTTGAGTGTTTATAGATCAGTTAAATGCATAATTGGTATTTTATAAATTCTTTTAGTAACTGGGAGTAATGACATGAATATCGAGATTAACATAAGGACTTGTAAACTTCTTTTATTGATCATCCGGTTAGTGACCCATTCATAAACTATGACTAAAATGAATAGAGGCTTCGATTATGTATATTTCAAGTAGGATTGTTTAAAATAAATGTTTTAATTTGTTTCATATCTAATTTATAAAAATTAATGTTGGCCATCCATATATTTCTAAACCATTAATCTAATAGCGATAAAACTGGTGAGATGAGAATGACCGCAAAGGTTTCTGAATTATTATAATTTTACAATAGGTGATATTGGGGTTGTTCAATGTTTATTTGTTCCATATTCAGCCTGCACCATCTAATTGTGATTAAACTGATAAGTTGTTATATGTATGCTCAAGATGCTTACACATGAGATGGCTGTGGTAATTAGTACAACCGGTTTACATTAAACTAATAATACACAGGTTGCTTCAACAAATTAGTATCTAGTTTAGTGGCAGTTCATGTGGTTTCAGTGTATAACTGCTCCAAGTTTACATAATTGAATTGAATGAAATTCAATGTGAGATTTCTGTCCGTGTGTAATTGTGAAATTCCAATCGCAGGTCTAATATAACAATCATTGTCTTAAATTTATCCAAGAGATCATTAAATAGTCCTCACAAAGCATTATTTTTACTGTCAAATCAATTAATTATGCCTCCCATATTGGTAGTAATTGGTCAAAATCTACCCCAGGTAAAAAAAAAAAAAAAAATTCATTACAGGCGAGCAACAGGAAACAAAACTTTGAATTGCTCGTAAGCAATACTCAAACCTTTTTTTATCTCTATTCTAAAAGTGAATATCTGGCTCTTCCCTTTAAAATGATAGAAATAATATGTCTCCTATATTCAACTCGAGTCTACTGAAAAGCTTCATCCAAACTTTAGAACTTCTATAAATGTATGCTAACTTTATTTGAATGCCATAAACCTGATAGGTTAGAGTTTTAGTTATTCTTAAGCAGCAATATATATTGTTCCTAATATCCTAGATACATGACTTGGTAATTGTTAAATTATTTCTGTTACAGCTATAAACAGTGGATTTGACACGCAAGACGTAATAGTAAAAATGCAGGAAGAAGCCAGTTCTGGTTCAGGATACGTAGGATTGGATTTAAACACTGGCGAAGCTCTTAATCCCCAAGATGCTGGCATATATGATAACTTTGTTGTTAAAAAACAAATCATAAACTCATGGTATGTTTTGACTAAATTTATAACACCACAATTGTTGAATTAAAATTAATTTCCTTGAGATTTATTGACTGGATACCAGATTGACAGACTTACTGAAGTAGTCGTCTTCTGTGTTAACACTTTAGCTGCCATGTCAGTCCTTAGTCTGAGCCGAAAACAATTGGGCCACTGAGCCCAACATTGTTGCCTAATAACGTTTTATATGTCTTAGTACTATTCAACTGGTGTAGCTACCTTTGGAGAAATAAATACATTGTATTAAACAAGTTTCACACTCCTTACTGCACTAATTAGAATACGGTTTTTGTTTGTTAGAAAAGTTCCCACAGCATTATAAACATGGTGTTATTTGAGGAAATAGTTGTCTTTCGTTACAGCCCGACACACGCTTGTTTGTTAACAATTTTAGTGAAATACTTTAATTTAATTTTTATTATGAGTTGTTTTTACCAAAAACGTTGGTTCATTGAAAGGAATTTATCTTGATATATTTTAATAATGAAATGAATAATTCATTATGAGATTTTATATTCATGTTTATTATTGTTTTAAAAATTGTACAAAACTTAAAAAATTCACTTGGATGAAGATAAGTACAAACATTGGTACAGTTAGATAACTTCATCCTTACTAAGATTTAAATTAAAATGTAAATTCCTTAAAAGGTAAATTATTAAGTTTCAAAAATTTTACGTGTTATGTATCTTGTATAATATTTATCGGATCTCAAGCATTAAATATGAGAAAAAGAGAATATGTTTACACCTTCGTTCCATATGCAAAATATTAATAAACTCATGTATCAGTGACATGTGACACGTTTACGTGTCTTCGTGATAAGCGTTATAACAATTTTCTCGCCGGTCAGCTTATTACGTAGACAACCGGAACTTGGAATTGTAATTTTGTTGTTTATTGTTAACACACAAAATATTAAGACAGATGGGAACACAAAACTAACTCAAAAACAATGTTAAGCCAATGGGTCCTACAAAGTTTATTTAGGTACTATTTGTGCTTAAAAAACTATGTTGGGGCAATACACTCGAAACGTATGTTTATATATATTATAAGAAACATATTTTCATACTTAGGTATGATAGAACAAAAAAAAAGTACATTTTATTTAAAAATAAGCTGGAAATATTTTGGCAGTTCTTGGGAAAACGCTGATATTGTAGCCAGCCGCTAACGTCTTGAAAACACTAAAAATAGATTATATATTTTTAAATTAACTGCATTCTTTGTCAGAGTGAAAAAAATGTGATTTCTCTGATTGACAAAAGATGCAATAAATCCTAAATATATATTTTAGTATGTCTATTTCATGAAAACAGACTGAATTACTATCTAGGTAAGTCTTTCAATCTCCTATCTAGTTTAAAAAATCTTGAATAAGCGATTAATAATACAGAGGTCGACAAAAGACTTCTCATATT
Organism: Prosapia bicincta; assembly: GCA_036971475.1. Lineage (NCBI taxonomy): Eukaryota > Metazoa > Arthropoda > Insecta > Hemiptera > Cercopidae > Prosapia > Prosapia bicincta. Next base: position 137,254,087 of record JBAIZL010000002.1, read on the forward strand.
TCAAAATATAGTTACAAACAAGCAAAAAGGTATACAGGAAAAGTATTTTTATTTGTGAGCAACAAACACCATGACATTCAACATTTCTGTTTTAAAAATTATGTTCAGTAAATGGTACTCTCCATTGTTAGCATATTGATGAAGCCTTTCGTGGATGTTTTTTATAGTTTTCATCATGGCGGTCACTATCAAAGGGTTGCCTCCTTAAGTGCTTGTAGGTGAGGTGGTGTTAGTACATCTGTGCCTTTAAATGTCCCCAAAAGAAGATATTGAAAGGTGATAAAGTAGAGTCCAAGCGATATCTCCTCACAAAGACGGAAGAATCTCAGAAAACAACTCTCATAACTGCTGGAAAACTATCCAAAGTGCTAATTATGGCTTCATCTTATTGGAATCCGGTTTCTTTCTGTGCATGGTCCCCAATAAACAAGTTAAATTTAGCCCTGAGGAAGGTCTCCATCATCTACCATTAGAGGCTCAAAGTAACTGTCCCTTTTTAGTCCATCTTCTAATTTAACAAATTACTACACATAAAGGCTGCAAAGTAGTTTATAACGATTCTCCAGTCCAGTAATGAAATGCTTGCTTATTTAGGGCACTTTATAAGTAGAATTAGGCCTGTTGAGACAAAAGCGCGTCAGATCTAAGCGGAGTGTTTATGTTGAATGCCTTCACATACTCCCTGTATGTTACAAAATTTCTTTTACTTGGTATAAAACAATCATATTGTTTCTTCGTGTCAATATATCTGAGGAGAATTCTCCTTCTCCTATCAGGTAATCCCAAGGTACATTTTGCAGACTACTGGATGAATACTCTTACCCGCCACATTTTTTACATTGTTAAGGTCCAAGGCAGTGATAAAATTTTTTCAGTGCAAAACCTGTTGCAATAAACTTCGACACCCAAACATGAATAGTTTACATATCTGAAACATAATTCTACCAGCCAAGCCAGTACTGAATTTGAATACTTGCTGGGAGTAATCAGAGCTACCATTAGAAATGTACTTGTCCACAATAAATGTTTTATTCTTAGAACGTTACAATTTCAACTACTGAAAATAGCATTTATACTGCTGTCTATCGATACCCCCCCCCCTCAATGGTGTTTTATCGGCACCATAATTAACACGGCACCCTCTCCAAATACTGAGGTAATTTTTCAGGCCCAATTACATTTAAATATTATTGTTTTAAGTTGAAATTGAAGAAAACATCATCTAAAAAATGATTTAAACTGCTATATTTTATTTTTATTAGGAGATTCATAACCATTTTTATAAACCTATTTAGTAAACTATATATATTATTTGCTACTTCATATAATCAAAATAATGATGTCTCATAAAATGTTAAATATCATACCTCCATATATTGGTCCATTATGACTTGTATAATTATTTAAAGAGGGTGTCCTAAAGTTGCAGCTTGGCTTGAAGAGTTTAGCAAACCTTATGTAGCCTTAATGCTGCTTTTACTCTTCCCTTTAGTGACTAGCTTGTTAATAAAGCAAACTTTCTCCTGTTGGGGGATTTTTCAGTAGTAGGAGGGTTGAACAAATTCATTTTTAATAGAATAAACCATATTCTTTGTTCGTAAAAAATGTATACAAAAATTATAAAAAGACTATTTTATATTCATAAAAACAAATACCATGAAAAAATAAAAATACATTTTTTTTTAAGAATGAGAGATATTGTATTTTACAACTTTTTTTTCATTTTTTCTCTAAATATTTTTTTACCTCCAACATATGCTTTTTTCCTTTTCTACCCAGTATTGTCAATAATGACAGCAAACTTTACCAACAATTTCTTGTAGGTTTTGTCTAGCTGGTAATTCATATATATATAGTCTTTTATCATTCTTAGTATTGTAATTCCTGAGGATGTTGGTATTGTCAACCAACGAAGGGCTTTGAATGTATTATTTCAATAAATTATTCCTGTAATTAGTGTATATTATTTAATCTTAAAATATATATATATATATATATATATTAAAAAAAAAAATATATATATATAGCTTTAAAAAAAATATATATATATATATATATATATATATAAGCTTTAAGCTCTACTAGAACTAACCTATATATATATATATATATATATATATATATTACTATTGTAAGTAATTTTATCCACCATTAAGTGCAATGATTTTACCTTGTGTGATTTTTTAAACATTATTTTTCACTTTGTTATTTAATCATATGTTACAATTTTTTTTTCAGTTCCGTTATTGCCAGCAATCTTTTGCTTGTGGATGAAATTATGCGAGCTGGGTTGTCTTCTCTTAAAGGATAAGAATGACCAACTGTTATTAACTTCTTTTTAACTTTGCTTATATGGTGTTATATGAGCTCAATTAACCCTCCAAGTGCTGGTAATAACACTCTGTAATGCTAGATGTTTTAATGGTGAGGCAGAATTTTCCCATTATTTATTACCCAACTAGGTTTGTAAAATCACTTGTGATCAGGCTTTTTTATAAGACTGTTTTTCAGTGAAAACCAGACTAAATAAAAATATTGTCAAAATTGTTTTAATTCATTCAGTACACCTAAGCTATTTTCCTGTGTAAATCTTTACTAATATATATAGCATTCAACTAGCTGTATTTAGTCTCCATTATACTAGCCACCAGTGTTGACTATAGGTTTCACTTTCTATGGCTTAAATTAAGTGGTTTCTATCTCTGAAAACCCCTTTAAAGTAACGGAAAGAACCATTTCCTTCTATTAAAAAAATCTGAATAACACATTTTGAATTTCAGCTGCACAACATAGGGATGTGTTATTACAGATAAACAAAACTACATAATACAGTACTTACGCAACTCATTCAATGTGGCACCAATTCTTCTACCTAGGTCTCATATATATAGAGAGAGAGCCAAATTTATTGCTATCTCTTAAGGCATAGAATCATTAAACAAATCATATCTCAAAACACAGTTGCCATAATCTCATGTTAATATTTGCTTTTAAATTTAATAGAAATATTATTTCAGTCACTTCATTGGGCATTGCTTTGATTCTGAATCCACAATTTCATCCCGTTTCTGATTGTATTAGGGCCATACACTGACAATGCTTTACAGTCTGTGGAGCATTCAATTTAATCATTGATCGAATGATTGCCTCACAGCATATATTAAACAAAAGCACTATGATTGCTTTTGCACAAATCATGCCATGAGTGTGCATCCATTCTTATAAATTCACAGTAGAGTCTTGCTTTAAAATTTGGGTGCGTGTTTAATTTACATGGTTTAATTGCAACACTTGTTTCTAATTTAAGAAAAGAAGCAAACACATTAAAAGTTGTGTAATAATACATTGCACTACAGAAGACATTTTACCTCTGTGTTTTGTAATACGTTCACATACAGCTTTTTTGCAGTTCTATTAATACATTACTGCACTATTTGTTGAAAATACATATTGTAATGTGGCTGGCAGTATAGGCATATACAGTAAAACCTCCAAACAGTGGACATCGTTTGTATTTTTCCAAGTGGTCGTTGTTTAGAGGTGACCACTATTCAGAGAGGTTAACATGCGACATTGAATGAAGTTACAATATTTATTGAAATTTAAAGACATTTATAATGAAGTAAAAACCATGAAAATTTTACCAATTCAAAATTTATAAATTTAAGCTAAACTATATATGCAAATTTTGAGTCTTAAAATAAGTCTTTAATTTGATTTTGATATTTTGTTTTAGCATCATAAGCTTCTCTTTCCAGTGTATAAGTAAATTGCCTGCTATTGTGAATCCTATTTCATCTTTATTTGATGACAGAAATTCTTTCACTTCTCTGATTCTTTAAATTTGGTCAGCTCTGGTTCATAACCAATATGCATATCATTACAGGTTTCTTCCGTTTATGTATATTCTCATCTACGTTTATAAAATCTTCAACATATACTTCACCAGAAATATCATTTAATAGTCCCATTATTTCACCTGCGACTGCGATTATGTTTCGTTTCTTTTTTACAGAAGATGCATGAAACAGCTTCCAACACACAGATTTAATAAAATCGTTAGTGTTTTGACAATTTTTTATACTAGATAAAATATGCCAAAGTACTATTTTTCAATCCTCGCATTAAAATTTGTGAATTATAGGCTACCGTGATTCTAAGGTTGGCAATTAGAAGTAGTGTTTGAAGATAAAAATGATATCTCTACATTGCTTAATATAATTTGAGAGTCTGATGATAAATCATCTATGAGAAGGATTACATTTTGATTACTTTTAACCATTGTGTCATTAAATCCGATTAAACAATCTGTTATTTCTCATCTTATCATCCATGACTTTCCGTTAGCTTTCCAAATTACACCTAAAATTATTCATATTCTTGAAACATCTTATTTGACGGGATTTACCGATTGTTAAAGGTTTTTCGCAATCACCAATTATAATTGCATGTCACATAATAGTCATATTTGGATATTTTTTTCAGAATTACATATTTCTGCTTAAGACTCATAGTTATGATTGGCAATACACTAAAAAATAAACTAATCTCATCAAGATAGTAAATATTCGATTATTGTAGTCCTCAATTATTGTTCCCAGTTTATTATTCCATTTACAAACTTTCTTTGAATCAACAGATTTACCTTCACCACAAATTGCTTTAAAACTAATGTTGTGTTAATGTTAAATTTCTGTAGCCAGTCTTTTGAACCTCAAAGCTCTCCAAATTTAATTCGTTGCTAATTTTTAAAGCTTGCTCTTGAATCAGAGATCCGCTTATAGATGTTTTTGACCTAGCCATACAGAATAAATAAAGCACAAGTTTGTCCACTGCGCTTGAATCCCTCTTTCTAAACTTAATGTGTTTCATGTTTTCATTTCCATTGGTGAACCCCAATTCCCTTAACTTTTTAAAATGTCACTGATCTGTGTTTTTCCAATTTTGAACTTTTCTGCCTGTAGGTACACACTTGAACTCCTTCCTTCTACACTCTAAAACTTCAATATTTTCTTTTACTATAAGAGGTTTACTTTACTACTCATTTTATATAAAAACTAAATACAAAAACAATGTTTGTTCAAAAATACTTCACTTAGCTGTAATTATGAAGTTTATCACATACAGTTAACTCCTTAAATATATACTGTATGCTATAGATCTGCAGCAGGCTACAGTTCTCGGTATTCTGGTACTGAACAGTTATTTGAATGCTGAAACAACAACAAACACTACTTAAGGAGAATGGTGATTCATGCCTGTCGATAAAATTTTGTGTACACAGACAACAAATTTAAATCAATTTTATGACTGAAAGGATCTAATCTAGTGTTCATTGTTAAAAGAGACTTATTAAAGATCCCTATGTCACGGGATTGGTCATTGAAAACTTATCCTTAAAATAGAGAGGTACGTAATGAGAGAATTTACTGTACATAATGCTCGAAATACAGAAGAGCTCAAGACTATTGTATCTATAGGACAAAGTTTCAAGTATAAAATGAATTTAGTATTTTTTTCATATATTGGTTCTTTAAGTAAATTGACTCTAAGAAAAACCTAGGAGAAAATACCTAAAAACCTCATAGAATTATGATTTGATTAAGTAATGATCCCTAGTAATCCGTCCTATTTGTGCTAAACAACCGTAGTTTTTTTTTATCGAAGCAAACTTTTTTGGTTTATCCGGTTGGTTGAGATAGTCGACCAAAAGACAGGGAGTTTGTGACATACATTTTTAAGATTTCTGCTAAGTTAAACCAGTACTTATTAATCCATCAGATGTGGCAAGGCATGTTTCCTCCACTTTTCTAAAAATATGTATCACACAGCCGGTAGTGACCAAACTCTGTATAATAATTTGTGAGTCACAAGGGTCTCTTCACATCTCACTCATTTTACAAGTTGCTACTTAGTTTTTAGTTGTTACTTAGACAATGATTCCTATAACAGCATGGATGATTCCTCCACATGCCATCTCTCAAGTTACTTAAATCTTGGAGCAAATATCCGTCTGCCACCTTTAGCATTTTATAATTTTAGTTTTTCATGTAAATACTCATGTTATTGTAAATTAAGCATTCATTTAACTAGTGTACATATTTAAAAAAATTATTTTAGTGTATACCTGTTTTAACATAGATCTAAAAAGAAGAAGAATTAAATAAACTGCTGTTTATTGTGAAATGATAAGAGTGTGCTGTTCAAAGGCCAACAAAGGTGTATTTTCAAGATAGCTTTTTTTATAACAGTTGTGTAAAAAAAAATATAGACATTATTGTTGATGATGATAATGGGTATGTTGCAAGAAATTAGAAATCATAAAATGGGGCCAGGAGGTAGTAAAACTCTTAAAAAAATCAATATTTGGAAAATCAAATATTTGAATAACTCTTAAGACATTCAAGAATTTCCTTTGAGAGAGAAAATAGTGAAATTGTTACATAATAAAATGGAGGTTTGGCAAAAATACACTTTAAAACTTGCTACCACTACCATCTCAATCAGGGTTTAATAAAAAAAAATGTTTTGTGAATAATAATTGGTCATGTTGATCACACATCCTAGGACGATGAAACTGCTCAAGGTACATGAAAAATTTTTTACTGACAATATGATTCTTCAGATTGTTTAACATACTAATAATGGATAGATTTTGTCCTGTCACAACATCTTTTGAGGTAAATGCTGTGGTGGACATTTTGTAAATGAGCAGAGTTATGAAAGCTTCACATTCAAATTTAAAAGATTTATGGTCTAGACGAACTATATCCTCTAGTTATGCGCCTTTTCTGTTCAAGATTTTTCTTCGAACTTTATAATTTGACAACGTAGACACAAGAGATAAAAAAAAAATGAGATTAGCTATCTTGTATTCTTCATTTATTTGAACAATTCAAAGAAAACTATTAAAAATCATATGTTGTCAGCAGGTTTGTAATAGATAAAATGCTGGAAGCATTTTGTGGTCGTTGTATCTTAGCCAAAATAATAAGATAAAACCAGCAGATGTGGAGTAAAAATATTTATTCTAAACTCTGCCAGATCTTTTTACACATTAAACTAGAAATCTATATTGGTAAATAACAAAACACATTTTTTAAATTGATAATTCAGGCAGAAGATTATATGAATCAGATTACTTGGGCAGAATCTGATGGATTTGGGCAGAATCTGATGGTGGATAATTGGTTTTACTTGATCCCTTGAACCCAATTGATTTCTGTACTAGCTCTATGTTGATTGAAGAAGCTTTGTCTTTTCAGGTTGGGTGGGCCACTTTTGTGAGCGCTGCTACTTTCATAGTCAACTGGGAGCAGTTTTTGTTTGTTTCGTATCTGAGGTCAGATGCTCCACTTTGGTGACCACTAGTGCTTTTTCTACATGGTACGCTAGGCCACTTTGATTTCCCTTTAACATATATAAAGTTATTATTGTTAATTATAAACAACTTTTCTACCACTAAGTACAATAATTATACCTTATGTGATGAGGCACCTTTCGGTCACTTGACCATTGTCAAATCGCTGAATTAATTTTCTCTATTTTTCTGGTGTGGTTGTTCGGTCCGTGATGTTGGTATCTGTTGACATCATACATGTTCCTTCTTGAGCCGTGATTATGATGTTTTTGAAAAGTACGTCGTCTGCATATATTATCTGTAGGTTCATTCAATTGTGTGTTTTTATAGATGTGGTATTTTTCTAGTGAGTTTAGTTCTATTGGGTTATTATTAATTTAGGTATGGTTAGGTTATTTTCGTAACTTGTTATTTCATGTCTATGTGATGTTAGGTGTGCTGCTACATTTGATGCTTTTGTATTTTTAGTTTTGAATGCTCTATAATGTTCTGCAAATCTTATTTTAAATGACCTGGTTGTATTTCCTATGTAAAATGTGTTGCAGTTGTAATTTTGTAGATTCCAGATAGGTTATGTTTTTCTGTATTTGTATTGTGGTTTGTGTCATTAAGATTTGTTTTTTTATGTTGGAGTGTATTGTTCTTTGTTGTATACTTGAAGGTCCTAGACAGAGGTAATAGTCCTAAAAATGAACATCCTCTTTTTTTATGAGTATTAATGAACATGGGACTAGATCCAAAACAAGAATTGAATGATTATTTTTCCTCCGACATTGTGGGCTACCAGCTATTCTTTAAGAACCTGTTTTCTAAAGAGAGATTTAAGCAAATCTTTTGGAATCTACATGTTAGTGTCCCTAATCATAGTGGTCCTGTAAGAGGTACTCTAACACACTCGGGGGAAAGTACTAAGAGTAGTGCAGTATTTGGATAAAAAATATTATCTTCCACAACCCAAGTTGAGCATTGATGAGAGTGCAGTTGCCATTAAAGGTAGAGTACATTTTAAAGTGATAGTAATGGGTAAATAAGGATAAACTCATTAAATGGGGGATAAAGATTTTTGTAATCTCAGAAGAAAACTCTATATTTGTGGCCTAGAACCTTATTTAGGCATGATAACAGAAAACCTGTAAGGCCAGATTCGCTTGTAACATGCAGGATAGTATTGCATTTAGTGGAAAATTTGAAAGAAGCTTATGGCAGTGTAGAAGGGTATCATGTATATAATGATCGCATCTACACCAGTGTAAAACTGGCATCTGCTCTACATGATATGGGTCACTTGACAGGAACAATCATGCATAACAGAAAAGGATTACCCATCCTAGTTAGACCTGCTAGAAAAATCCAACAAAACAAAAGTGAAGATATAAAGGCTTACAGAAAGAAAGATAACTTTTCTCTTATACACTAGAAAGATACAAATGACTTACTATGCTTAGTACCGTATACAATAATTCTACACAAACATTTTGACATCACAAAAGGTGATGCTATTAACAGTGTAAGGAAACCGACGTCCGTTTGTAAATATAAAGAGTCAATGAGAGGCATAGATCTAACAGACCAATATATTTCCAGTTATGCGTTCATCCGCATATCAAAATGGTGGCAGAAGGTGTTCATGTTATTTGAAACCGCCATTGTAAATTATTTCATTTAAGTTTTTAGAAAACAACTCGTTAAACAATTAGTAGGGAATAAACAAAATGACAACAAACGACGAAGGCCAAACAACATTGAACTAGAAGAATGTTTGAATGATAAACTTCACATACTGATGACTCATGAAGGCAAGAAATTAAAGGACTGTGCAGTGTATGAGGTTCGGAAACGGACAAAGTTAATGTGATACCTGTGAGAATAAGCCAAGACTTTGTTTCCAAAAATATCACTCAGGAAACTACTTTAGAATATAGTTTGTCTCAAAAAAGAACAAAATAAATTATTTTTGTACCTCTAATTTTTATTGACTTTTCAATGATTTTTCTCATTATTCATATCTTATCGTTTTGTAAATGAATCAAAAGAATCCAACAGATATGTATATTGCCATGTAAACAATTCATTTTTGGCCTTTTAATTATAAAAAACCCGAAGTGACTCACAATTGTACTAAGTAAGCAAAAACAGGCTCCGACCTGGCAAAGCAGTGTGTGTAGTTGTGTGCCGAGTAAACAGACAAGACGCAATCGTCACAAAAGTAGCCTTCCTGACCACACAGGACAATTAGGCCAGTATAGCGATCAATCTGCCATGGAAACAGCTGTGAACAGTTAAGTGGCCCATCCGACCTGAGAGGACAATCCTTAAAACATCCATTTTATAATTTATTTGTAATTAAATTTAATTATTTTTTTTAATATTTTGAATTCTCGATTACTAATTGTAAGGAAACGAAAGGACAGGAGAATTTCAATTTCTAATATCGGTGACTGCAGATTTTTATATTAAGGTTCCTAATTCACAATCTTTCATCCTTCTCTATATTTACCCACTAATCCAGGGGAATTTCAAAAAAATAAATGGGATGGTGGGAATTTAACAGTAAAGATTATATATTTTTAAATAGGAAGATCAGATTTTATAGATTATTTTCAGTATCTATATTTACAGCATAAACATTGTTGTTATTAAATCGTTGAAGTTTTATGTGAGATGCTATCATATTTTTAAAAGTTTTTTAGTTATATGTACAAATGTCTTGAAAATATCTCCTTTAGGATATAGAAAATTTCTAAATTTGCAGGATTGGTTCTCATAAGCCTAAAAAGGATACTTATATAACATAATTTTATTAGTTATAATTTTGATACATAAAACTCACATTGATGTAGTTTTAGATTTAGCTTAATAAAAGCAAAAATTAATGAAACTTCATAGACTGATTATTTTATCTAATAGGTAGGCCTACTTATTATTAATTGGTTCCATTCACTTGAGCTACTAGTTTTTAACATGTCTACAAGTCTTTTAGTTAATTATACTCGGTTTTTTCTAATATTAAGGCTTACTATCTGTATTTCTTTTACTACTTTCACTATTATTATATTAAAAACCACATACAAACACTAAAAATGTTAGTAAACAACGTTTACAGTCTTAATGATTCACCAATGCAGTTATGACTATCAATAAAAATCATTTATTGCCCCTCTCTCAGGATGTACACAAAGAAATTAAAATTCTAAAGGAAATGTTGAGGGAAACTTTGGTAATATTCAAGTCAGAAAGACAAAGATCTCTACTCCATTATAAATACATTTCTTTGCAAGTGATAACTATCAAGTGAATATAAAAGCTTCCTACTGAAGGTAAGGAATTTGTGTTGCTGAATCATCTGATTCTCATTAAAGATTTTCAATGATAACGTAGTGTGTAAATGTGACTCATTTATACCATAAAGGTCATGAATTACTAGAGTTGTTGAAACATTTGTGTTCACATATTTGCTTAAAATGTAAACAGCATAACAATGCTGAACAATTTATTCCTTCATGGAATTTTTATTGTTTAACTTAGTAGTTCTACACTTTATAGAGTTTATCAGACTGGTATTAGTCATCTATCATACAGTACTGTTGAAAGAAATTAATCATAATTTATTTTTAGACACCCTTTAAATACATGTTAATATTAATAAGACAACGGTAGTATTCTCTTAATGGATTTCGTTTTAATAAATAACTTATACTACAGCTGCTCAGCTGGCCTGGCACTGTACTACTCATTTCAACCTGTTTTTGTACTACCCGCTCCAAAGACATTGGTCAAATATGAAACATGCTTAGTGTTTTCTTAGTTCATTGTTGCTATAGCCGTACGTGCTTTATAAATGCACTCCATATAACAATAGTGTATGAGATTAGAAGAAATTTACAGATTAATATAGTTTTTCTTAGGTATTACTTTCACTGATGAATCATTTTGTAAATATTTATTTTCTCAAACAGCAAAGCAGTTTGTATTGATAATATTCATTTCTGTCTTACTAACTTCTCACACTTTCAATGTACTTCTTATTTACAAAATCCCGATTTGGTAGCATTAATCAAAACTTGCAATTTTTCAGTCAACGTAGCAGGAGAAGATCTGGAACAGAGACAGAATCATTTTATCTTTGATGAAGCAACGTGCCTCAAGCTAAAAGATTAGTAAGTAAAAAAGGCTATGGAACAACAAATGGTTGTACATTGTAGGTAAGGACTTAAAAGCAACTAGATAAGAATGCATTAATAAAGAAACGGGCACCATGCTGAAACAGGGTTTATGTCGCTTTTACACTAGTTTTTATAAATGGTCAAATTTAAATCGATATGGAAGAATTGTATAGCTCAAATTATTCAAAAGTGGAAATTTAAGTAGACTAAATATTAAAAGAAGATATGCAATAAAAGTTCAGGTTCAAGCATCACGTGCAGTCTTTCAAAATTCAAGGTCCGGGTTTTCCAAGGTATATATTTTTGTTGCGAGGTGAAATAACATTGTCTTAACAACAAATACCTCTAAAGGCTTCTCCCTCTTTTTCCAATACGCACACACACCATATGGGCGATTTATTTATCAATATTAACATTCAGTAAAATTCCAATAGGGTATTTTAGATGCATGACATAATATTTATATTATTGGAACCTTAAGTAATGGGATATAAACGACTGTTTGAAGTCAATGATACCTTCCATTGTTTTGTAATTTGATTTTATCTAAATAATTCTTAAATAAAAGTTTGTTTTGAAAAATATTTAAACATCTAGAAAACTAATCTTTATAAACGTTTACAATTAGTTATGAGGCTTAATTTGCCAAATTATTATAATTTGTATGCTATGATTTTACGTCATATTTTGAATGGAATGAATTTATTAAAACCGGAAGTAACTTTAGTAAAAATATATTCTTTACTCGGAACGTAAGAATTTGCCAATAATATGGGCGTTCCTTACAGTTGATTCATCGGTTCCGTTCGTCGTTCCGTTTAGAATGTATAACGCAGTATACGTAGTTTTAGTTATTGTAAAGTTTGGATTAGATGTTGCAAGAAGTTAGAAGCAATGGCGTCAACAATTGATAGGTTAAGAGTGTTTTCAGATATTGGAAAAATGAGTTCAGATGAAAAAGCCGAACTACAAGAAACATTTACAACTGTAAGTTAAATTGTATTTATTTATATTGTTAAATGTTAATTGCAAGCTATTACATGTTTTACACAGAAATTCAATATAAACTTTTTTTATTAAAAGTTTTAACTTGATTTATCATTGCGAAATTTTTTTTTAGGAAATTCAGAATGCCCTAGCTGGAAAATTTTAATTAGTCAATTACTATTTTCTCTTCAAAATTAAGAATAAATGATAGAATTTCCATGGCTGGATCATTTCCTTCCAATAAATTAATAGATTCATTTAACTTTCCAATATAGGATTAGATTATTTTAATTTAGCTGAGATTTGGGTACATTAAAAAAAATATTCAAATTTGTGTAACATAAAAACACTTGATTTCTGACTACACATTGTGGTTAACTTATATGATACCATTTGTAACTTTACTAATGAAGAGTTAATTCATATGATTACTGAAGAAGCCTCAGAATTTATGTAAATAAATTTAATTTCTTTTCCAATTAAACTTAATGCTTAATTTTTGGTGTTTATAATTGAAATTCAACTAGTAGAATTCAGTCAAATGTAATTATTTGGAAGTTAGAAGCTGAACTTCAAGAAACATTAAAGTAAGAATATATATAGGATTTACAAGTTTTCAGTTTGAAGTTTATTGTAAAGATTTTTAGTTAGTTTTAGGAAAACGAATTGAAATTTATAACCAAGTTTTAACACTTTTGTGAATGAGTACTAAAATAAAACCTCCGCTAGGTGAAATATATATAAAAACAGGAAGCATAATCAATAAAATCAATCATTCGGAAAATATGTCCTAGACTTGATAACGGAATTTATAAAATTGAATGCCCACACTGTTACAAATTATACATTGGTCAAACATAAAAGACAGTTATAAATAACATCTTAAAAAATATATCAAACCAAACACAATTCAAATTTAGTCACACAAGCTATCATAAATAACTCCACATTTCTTTCTCTCAATAGAAAACATAAAAAAGGCATTAAAATGACAATCTGGGAAGAACTACAAATTTATAAACATGAAATAATATAATCATTGAACTAGTACAAGGATCGGTAGTCTTCTAAGAAGCTTGAAAATAAGAACAATGTAAATGAAAGCCGATATTTATTACATGTTTTAACACCTATTTTCCTTTCTTATAGGTAAGCTGTACAAAAATGTACACTCAAAATCTCATTAAACACTAGCTTATTTACCCAGACTAGTTTTGGACTTCCATTTTTTTTTAATACATATTTTAGTTAAATCTTGCTTCACAAGGAATGGAATTTTCATAATGCAGTTATAATTCAAATAAAACTGTTAATTTCAGTTCAGGAAAACTCAAATAAAACAGCTATAATGCATTTGCAACACATTTTTTTGTTTATTGTCTAGTATGGACATTAAATAGTTTTCACGCACAAAGCGATGTTCACTCAACCGCGGTTGCCAGCAAACTGAGAGCGGTCTCCCATGGAAGGGAAAACTCCAAGGTACATTTTCCCCCTCTACTCGATTTTTGGGCCGCTTGCCAGACATTGCGAGCGGAAAGTCTTATTACTTTTCAATCGCATTCTGTAAGTACCTTCAATGTCATTTTTTTAAATATTCGTGACTCAGCTTAAAACAGTACCTGTAAGTTTTTCTAACAGATCTGTAAGATCTTATTGAAGATGTTTCCTAAGTAGATGAAATAAAGATTTGGTTTTTGATAGCTCATCATCTTTATCATATTCTGTTACTGATTACTTAATGCTCACAGGAACCAAGCTTGGTCAGAGAGAACCATAAAATGACTCCCATGACACCCTGATCTTACTCTGTTAGATAATAATTTAGAATTTGTAGGTTTTGGTATATTCTACACCTATTGACTCTTGAGTAAAGCTAAAAATCATTCTATTGTGTGTAGCAAATTTGAAAAAAGTCTTAAGATGTTAAAAATTCAAAAAGCTTTCGGTGTTGTAGATTCTGAATTTATTAGTATGGTAAATTATGTATTTAGTTTTAGAGTTAAGTATTTATGTTTGAAGTTTAAGGGTTTGTCTTAGTTGGTGGGTTAAATAGTTTTTAGTTGGTGCATCTTAGTCTCCACTCACATAGATATGTTTTGTTCCCAAGATAATAATCCTGTGATCACTGACTAAATAAGAGAGTTTTACACATACATTTACACAAGCTACACATCAAACAAAGATATATAGAATTATATTTTCAAAGCACAAGAAGTTACAATTTAAAACATATTTACTGAAAAATAAATCTAAAATTTACATCTTGTTGAAAAATTAGAAATAGATCTTGAATGTAAAACTGGATCAACATGACAACTTTGTGCAGCAGCTTTTGACTAAAACAGTGGATAAGAGAGGTGATGAAGCCAGTGGCCATAGTGTTTCTTGCTGTAGTTAATTAAAATGGAAAGCTATGAGTTTAACCAAATAGATGTGAATAAGAAATGTTGAGATTTCAAATTCAATTGAATACTGAACACAATGATATAACCACAAATATTTGGCATATCCACTTACAAATTCTGCTATTCACACAAATGCTCTAAAACCTGCAGTTTTTGTGTTGTACATCTTAAGGTTTTTATAGAAATTACACTTGTTTGTATTATCTTGGCAAAAAATCACTACTTTCTGATTTATTCAGCAGACACGTTTCTTACTTGGTCAGCACATTTTTCAATGCTGTGTTCTGTTGTTGTGAGTCTGTGGTGTATTTTTGTTCTGTGGTGTGTTGTTGTTCATAGAGTAGTTGTTAATTATGTGCCCAAATATAGTGTTTGATTGGGAGTGTGTTTTGTCATTTAGAATGTGTTGTGGATAGTATTTTTGGTGTTTATATATCTCATAGTTTTCTGCAGTGTTAATTTTTTTTCTTTTTTGATGTAATGTAGGATTTTTAGATTGGTGTCTATGTCGGTCTGTGAGTGTAGTGTGGTTTGTATGTGTATGGCAAAATTTGACATACACAACATACATACAAAACACACTACACTCACAGACTGACATAGACACCAATTTAAAAATCCTACATTACATCAATAAAAGCAAAAAAATTAACAACTATGAGATATATAAACACCATAAATACTATCCACAATATATTCTAAATGAGAAAACACACTCCCAATCAAACACTATTTAAGCACATAATTTACAACTGCTTTATGAACACACCACAGAACAAAAATACACCACAGACTCACACAACACAACACACCTGAGCAACAGTCTTGTCAGTAATTCACAGCATTGATAAATGCACTGACAGCACGAAATGCGTCTGCTGAATAAAGCAGTAAGTTGTGGCTTTTTCGCCAAGTTAAAACAAACAAGAGTAAATACTCTAAAATTCAAAAACTATATATGTATTTAAGTTTACTCTATAAAGTGATAATAAAATCTGAATCAACTCTTCACGCAGGGAGTTGATATGTATGTTAAGAGTTTTAGGCTATACTACAAATATGTCATGCTGGTCTTTATTAATACATACTTGTGTCAGACTAGGAGAAATAATAAGAGTATGTATATAAACTTCTTTTTCTCTGCAGTTTGGTAGCAAAAATATTTTTTGTGCTAGGTTATATAAACAGATACTGTAATTGTTAGTACAGTGATCTCTTGATATTTGTGGGGGTTACATTACCTGAACTTACCACGAATTGTGAAACCATGAGTACTGAAACCAATTGTGTATGGAAAAGGAGAGAGTTACGTTGTACATAAAAAATGTTAAAATTGGATAGTTTGGATAAACAATTCAAGGTAAAAGATTAAAAAAAATCACTAAACAATTCCACAAGTAGACCCGATGTTTCCAAAACTTGCAGACACGATTAGTGAATGCGACATCTGTTTGGTAACTGACGGGAAAAACGAAATCCAAGTTAGTTATGGCCGCCGGATACGATTATTAATGTTTGGATTTTGAAAACTATTAAATAAGCAGTAAGTAAACAGAAGTGATGCTAAACTTATATTTGGAGTTGGATAAGTGCACCGGATTTACTCGTTGTTTATCATAGTTTGATAACGTCACTTGTTATAAATAAGGAATACCTATAGTTTGAGCAGTAGTGTACAGTATTACCGATGTTTGGAGGATAATCAGATTTCTTTGTGGTAAATAACTACAGTAATGTAAAAAATAAATAAGACAATAATATATTATCCTACAATCTGCACAGTAACTATACTTTCTTTCTTGTCTTTTTTACAAAATACGATACATATTAGCGGGATATCTCGTAATTTGGCCAGCAGCGATTACCGAACTCACAAATAGCGAGAGAAGACTACTGTGTATTAATGGTATAGTTACGGTGTGGTAAGTTGAATAGAATTAAGTTATGAATCTGACTTAACATTTTTGTGATATACATAACATTTATGCACATCTTAATTATGTAAACGTGAATCTCTTCTCATATTTGGAGTTGTGAATCTAGTCAAATATACATAGTGGCTAATAGGGTGAAGAAGAAATCCTCTCTGTCATGTTTTCTAGCTTCATAGAACACTCATTTGTGGATAGCCAACATTATCTAATAAAAAAACCTCTCAGTGGCTAAACATGACATCATGGAATACCTTGACATTATTGTGGTGAAGCGAGTTGTAACACTTATGTTGTATTTACTGCACAATAAATAAAATAATAACAGTTGAGTCTAATTGCAGAATTTATTGTTAAAGATTATTTCAATATAATGCTAGGAAAGCTATAGATATTAAAAAATCAAATTACTAATCAAACTATGAAATGAACAATTATATTCTTAAAAATTACTAGTCACAAGTAAATAATTTATAAATACATAATATATGAATTTAATTTAAAAAAAGTCAAACTACTTACTGTGATAGAATATATACCAGTTGTGCAACTTATTTTACCACAATAAATCTTCTCGAGTTTATTATTCTATAGTTGATAATTATAGTCTTTCTTGTGTCTTGTATAGTTGAAAAAATCAGTTATTATTTTCTGTAATATAGTTGCAACACTATTATTCAAATGATTTCTGTATAATTATAAACATTTAAAAAATCTTCATACCTGTAGATTAACTTACTAAATATGCAATGTAATAACTCCAATTGCTTCATACAGAAAAAAAACCTCTGATTAGATTTAATACAAGAATTTAATTATCTTCAACAACTAGTTCTTCAGATAAAACTACCATTTTTTCACAAATGCCTCACTTTAATTTCTTTATAGCAACATAACAACAATAATCTCCTAAACATATTATTATAGAAAATTCATGTTTGACTTTGTTTTCGCCTGTTTCAGGAATAAGTTTTCTTGTTGTAATATACCTAGGTTTTCATATTGTTTTCATATTGTTTTCATATTAAACATATTATTTGACTGCCAAAGTTTAAAAAATGTGATTCTCAAGATATTATAGACAGAATTGAAACATATTTATTTCTTGAACTTTGTAGCCCATTACGTTCTGTGAATCTTAATTCTTAAACAATAGTTTATGACTATCCGAACTTTAAATTTTGTACATTTGTTAAAACTTACTGAGACAGAACATTTTCGATCGCTATGTGGCGATCTTCATCAGTGTCTCTGCTTGGAGATGTTGGGTGTTTATACAGCTTACCATTACAACTTCAACTATATTTTTGTTTTTTTTATGAGAAACAGCCTACTTATCTTTAAGTCACCCTATACTCATCACTATAGATATCATTTGTATTCAGGTAGTAAAAGTGGCTAATTTATTTTTTATAACCTTAGGCTAACCAAAACTGTATTTGTAGCAACTTTGATGCGTTGTTGGAACCTAATAAAATTTTAAAACATTCTGATATATAATTTACGTAAATGAATTAACTAAAGTTATTTGTTTTGGCTGAAATTATTTGTTTTTCCCTTATAGGTTAAAAAATTATACATTGGGCTGGACTTTATAAAAAAATTTTGATAGTAAATTTCATTAGAGAGAATATTAATTAATGTGAATATTTTTTATCTATAAAAATATGTATAAATTAAGATTATAAATTAGGGCAATTTTAAAGAAATGGGAAATTCAGGCTATATTCTGTCACAACATTCTTGGTTTTGGGTTTTGGTATAAATATTTTTGATATGGGCCCTATAATTATTGATTACCATTGACGAAAAACCACTACCTATTGATGTTTTTCGGCAGATGCATTTCATGCTAGATCAGTACATTGTTCAATGCTTTGAGTTACCAGTAAGTAATGATTTCTTGCCAAGTGTAATCAATAAGTATTTATAACTAAAGTCTCAAAATGTACAATCTAAAAACTGTGAATATTTGTATTTGTTTGGATAAATTTAATATTAGGTAGAATACTTTATATTTGATTTCCTTAACGTTGGTGAACAAAATTGCTGTGTATAGTTACTTACAGACTATATTTGAATAAAGTTTTTTTTCATTTGAGGTATACAGCTGCGTTATGTTTATTTATTAGTTCTTTTGTGCTAGCTCATTAAAGCTAAAGTAGGCCCTGACATCAATTCCCATGGTTTTGCATATTTTTCTCAACTAACTTCTATATTTACTGATTTGTTTTAGTTTTGTTAAAAGTTTTGTACATAATGATTTAGTTAATTTAAAATTTTGTGGACTATTCATTTTGCATTAAAGAACTACAATATTTTATAACCTTCTTGCATTTATTAGTCTAATAGATTCTGGAATTGTTATTGCACTCTTAAAGTAGGACAGTAAAGTTTTCTATATAATTTAATTTCTTAAATAAAGATTATATGTTACAAATTCTTTCAACCTATCTTATATTATTAGTTGAATGCTTATGGATTGATAGAAATAAAAAAATTAAAGTCCTTGAGTTTTATAATTAAGCAATATGTATTCTTGTTATTAAACAAAAAATTGTACACAATGCTTTTTGTTATTTTTCTCATGAATAACATTAAAACTTGCAGTTTTTGTGTTGTACATATTGAGGCTTTTCTGATACACTGTAAAAACCACTACTTACTGATATTTTCAGCAGACTCGTTTCACACTGGGTCAGCACATTATTCAATGGTGTGGGTCACGGACAAGACTGTTGCTCAGGTGTGTTGTGTTGGTGTGAGTCTGTGGTGTATTGGTGTTCTGTGGTGTGTTATTGTTCATAGAGTAGTTGTTAATTATGTGTTCATACATAGTATTTAGTTGTGAGTGTATTTTGTCATTTAGAATGTATTGTGGATAGTATTTATGGTGTTTGTATATCTCGAAGTTTTCTTTTGTGTTAAGTTTTTCCTTTTTTTTATGTAGTGTAGGATTTTTAGATTGCTGTCTATGTTAGTTTGCGAGTGTAGTGTCTTTTGTATGTGTATAGGGGAATTTGATTTGTGTTGTGTCTTTTATGTGTTTATTGTATCTTGTGGTAAATGTTCTCCCAGTTAGTCTTATGTAAAAGCTGGGGAAGTTATTTTATGTAATCTTGTATACTTCTGCCCTGACATGTTTATTCTGGTGCGTTTTTGAACTGTATAGGTGTTTTTTTAATTGTGTTGGATGTTTTAAAAGCTACTTTATATTTAAGTTTGCGTTATGAGGAAGCTATTTTTTATGATGTTTTGTGATATGTAAGTGGTATGTGTTTTTGTGTTATTTTTGGTTGTGTTACGTGTGTGTTGTTTTTTGCGCATTATGTTGTATATCAAGGTGTGTTTGTATCCGTTTTTATCTATTATGGGTTTTATTGTGTTTTATTTTCATTGTTCATGTGTATATTGATTAGTATGTGTATCATGGAGTGAAATGCAGCATGTGTGTGTTATGTGGGATAATTAGAAGTGTTGTATATTCATACACAATCTAGAACAAAAATGTATCATAAACAACAACAAGTACGCCTACAAAATAATATATTGGTACAGATACGTAGATGACATCCTAATCCTATACAACTGCAACGTAAGACGGATAAACACCTTCCACAATTACATAAACAAATTACACAATAACATGAACTTCACACTAGAAATAGAACAACAGAACAAAATCTACTTCTTAGATCTAAGGATAAATAAACAAACACACATTCAAAATTTACAGGAAACGTACCACCACTGACAGCTATAGACAACACTTCCAATCACCCCACACAACACAAACATGATACACAGACTAATCAACATACCCATGAACAATGAAGACAAAATAAACGAACTCAACACAATAAAACACATAGCCCATACAAACGGATACCAACACACCTTGATTGACAGCATAATACGCAAAAGAAACTTACACGTAATACAACAAAAAACAACAACAGACAAACACAAAAACACATCACTTATATATCACAACAACACATCATAAAAAATAGTTGCCTCGTTCCACAAGCGTAAATACAAAATAGTATTTAAAACATCCAACACAATTAAAAACCTACACAGTTCAAAAATACACTAGAATAAACACAATAGTGCAGGAGTATACAAGATTACATGCAACAAATGCTCCAGCTTTTACATTGGACAAACATTGAGAATATTTACCTCAAGATACAACAGACACATAAAAGACATAAAAAAGACAAAACCCAAATTAAATTTCACCATACATATACAAAACACACTACACTTACAGACTAACATAGACAAAAATCTAAAAATCCTACACGACATAAAAAAAGCAATAATCTTAACAAAAGAAAACTATGAGATTTACAAACACCATAAATAATATCCACAAAATATTCTAAATGACAAAACATACAATCAAATACCTACATTATAACACATAATTAACAACTACTCTATGAACAATCACAGAACTCCACAAACTCACACCAACAAACACACCTGGGCAACAGTCTTGTCTGAGACTCATAGATTTGAATAATGCACTGACCTAGTGCGAAACAAGTCTGCTGAAAATATCAGTAAGTAGAGGTTTTTTTTGCCAAGTTAATACTAAAAGTGTAATTATAATACTAAAAATGTTTAGAAAATTGTGCAAGCAACCTCCTAAGTAGGTTTCCCTATTTTGCCATTTTTATTTTTTTATTTTCTTAAGGAGAGTTTCCCTTTTCCCTTTTCAAAATAATTTAAAGTTATGATTAATAACCTTTTATCATTTCAATATATTTATTAATAGTAATCAGTTATTTGTGTATAATAATACAGATATTGTTTTAGGCATATATTTTATAGATTGATATTGTATCTCACCTTTATTTTACTATTCTTTGACATTGTAACATTATAATTTACTAAAAATTCATACCTAACTTTAATGTTCATTTCTACTTCCATATGTACCACTTCAAGTACTACTATTTTTAATGTAGTACTAGTGTACTACTTCTTAATGGTTCTTTGCATTCAAGTACTAGTGTTTGGGTATAATTGTATTGTACTTTTACTTGAATGTTTATTTTAGAATTATATTAATTTAATATAGAATTTTTATATTAATATTTTATATAATTTTCCCTTATAAGGTTAGTTTTAAAAAAGTTACTAAGGGATTGATCAAAAGATTATCAGGTGTACAGAAATAATCAGCAATGTTTAAAGTATAGTCGAAACACTGACGTTAATCAACAAAATAAAAAAAAAAAACAGTTTAATACTACATTATCAGAGTGATAGTTCTTGAACAGCATTGAACGCATTAGAGATATTGCTAGTAATTGGGTACTGGTAGCTTTGGAAACTTCTTCAGTTTGCTCAATTCACATAATAAAGGATTGCTTTATTGCTGGGCCTAAAAAGAAACTTATCGTCTGAAATCATAGTAACAAAAATCAAACCGTCTACAGAGTGTAGAATAAAAAAGATGGTTGTATTAAAGAGTAAAAAATGATGATTTAATAGGATGACAATTCTACAATTAATTCCTTATCCTTTTCAAATTATGGCCTAATGACAGAATGTCGACAATGAGCTTGTCAATACTAGAGACAAAATGGTAAATCCAATCGACTTATGAAAAATGTCAAATGGATTATCAATATTGTTTCTTCCAAAATTGAGTTGAGTAAACTGGACAGTCTTGGCTATAAAACAGATTGCTTTTTGGGTGGGAAACTCCGTATTTAAAAAGATAAAGAAATAGAGCTTACAGTTGAAGTATGAAATAGATAAAGAAGTAAGGTTTTTGATAGAGTCATTTAAAAAGGCTTGGGGTTAATCTTAATAACAGTACCATTTATGGAAAGGAAAGAAGAAGGATATGAAATGGCAGAATAAATGTTCAAAGAGGAGCGGAGGTGTTCATCTGTTATCAATCATCATAGTGTGATGATGGATAAAAACTTTTGATTTGGTGATGATGTGGTATCAGAAGAAATTGTGAAGATTATAAATAACAACTTGGTGATAAAATAAAGAGGGTATGAAATTTTTATTGAATAGAGGTAAATAAGAAAAAAAATTTAATCACTGATATTGGAAGAAACGCAAGGTTTTTAATCCAGAAATTGGAATTGACGTTTTAATGTGTTCCAGATTAGCGGTAAATCACCAATTAATGTTTACTTGAATTTTGAAAAAATTGTGTTTTTCGTGTAATATAGTTTTATGAGGTGCTATAATTCAGATATAGTGAGGGAAACAGACTGAAAACAATTGAAATGTGTTCTGGAGAAGAGTAGGCACTCGCAGATAAAAAGTTATAAAGTCGTATAAAAACAGGTGCCCAAGAGAAAAATTAAATGATTGATTATAAAAAGAAATTATACTAATACATGATTTTTTTAAACTGCAGATTAATGACAAACTCAAAAGAATAAATGGAGAGAGAGGAGAAACTGTGGAACAGAGAGGTTTATGACCAGAGAATATAGTTAATTATTTGTGACATTAAGGTAAAAAATACCATATTTGGAGACAAAGTAGGAGATGAGACCAAGAGTGTATTGAATGAATAATATATTATTTAAAAATGGAGAACCATTACTTATGTTTCTCTTATTTACTGAACTAAATCTACATGATAGATCAATATGAAGCTTCAAAAATAATAAAAATTCTGTTGTGACATATTTTAATGCATTTAGAAAGTTAATATTCTCTCAGAATTTTTTTAAAAAATTTGTTCAAAAATATATCATACAAAATTGTAAATCTAATAATTAGGGCTTTTACTTTTAAGAAAAAAAAAATATTATTTTTATCCTTTATGTCTTTTTTACACCCTTATCTTGTAGGAAATATCTAGCTCTATAAATCAAATTCTTTTTTAGTTATTGTCCAAGATGTAAGTGTCTTGCGAACAAGACAATTTTTTTAAAAGTAGTATTTACAGTAGATGATTCTAACATTTTCTGTTCACTAAATAGACATAGAATCTTTGTCAAACATTTTCTTCGTTAAATCAACTGAACATGCTTTTCTTGAGGCCAGTTATACCTAAAAACACAAAGAAAAATATTTCCTAAACATTTTTTTGTAAAAATATCACTGTCTGAACCTCTATAGGTTTATCACTGTAAAAAAAGTTAATTGATTAAAATAATTTCATGTATCTTGTACTAGGATATTGTATGTATCTACTTATAGTCACAATTCTTTCCTGTTTTCATTTAGTAGTAATCATATTGGCTGACCACCTTCATCTTTAAAAAAAAAAAACTAAGTGTTTTCTCCTCATTTAGTTAATAATACTCTATGTTCAAAGAGTAATATAATACTAGTTTATTTTATTAAATATGTTGACAAAAATTACATTTTAAGGAGTTTTATACTCGTTTCCAATTTTAAACAAATGGTTTTGCTATTTTATCATTCATTCTGATATGTATTTAGGCATTATCTTTTTATACATCTCTAGATGTAAGGGATAGTGTTCTTTGTATAGATTGTTTTATGTAATGACATCAATAATAAATTTATGCAATATTTAGTCATTGCAAAGTTCTGGGTTTATTAAAATTATGTATTTGCAGGATTTTAAAGATAAATTTTCTTTTATATAAGTACATAATTTTATGATAAGAAAGAAATCTTCAACATTGAAAATTATCAAAAATTTTTACAGATAGAAATTTGATCATAATAACTTTGAAAAATGATCATTAGAATTTATCATAACCAATTGATACAATTTAAAAATCGATACAATTATCCAAAGTGTAATTAAGAAATAGTATTTTTAAATTAATAGTTTTGGAAGAAGTTAACCTAGAAAATCTTTACATATTATTTTTAAAATGTGTAAAAAAATCTAAACAAAAATGAAATGTATCACTCATATACACATATAGATAGATGAATTTGTCCTTGTACGGACATGGGTAGATTAGTTACAACAGGAACTTGATAAGAAACAAGGTTTCAGTCAAATATAATAAAAACCACTACAGGCCTAACTTTGTATGACGTGTCAAGGTTTTGTTTCATTCCTTCTGAGATTACCTGATACAATGAACAACATGCAACAAGGACCAAATGAAAGTACAGACAGATTCAAATTACAGTATAAATAATAGAACTTTCAGTTTTTGTGTTGTACATTTTGAGGTTTTCACCCAGAAGCAATAAAGACAAAGTAAACAAACTCAATACAATTAAATACATAGCCTATAGAAACATATACAAACACGCCCTGATAGATAACTTAATGTGGATAAAAACAACACACACACAACATAACAAAAACAAGTACAAAAATACATAACATTAACATATCAGAACAACACATCACGAAAAATAGCTTCCTCATCCCGCAAACTCAAATGCAAAGTAGCCTTTAAAACAATAAAAAAAACACCTACGCAGTACCAAAACATTCCAGTACAAACACGGGACGGGACTTGCAGTTTTTGTGTTGTACATCTTAATGTTTTTAATACAAACAAGTGTAACGACAAGGGAGTATACAAGATTACATGAACGACTCCCCCAGCTTCTATATAAGCCAAACATTGAGAAACTTCACATCATACAAGGCATACATAAAAGACATAAGAAATACATAACCCAAATCAAACTTAGCCATTCACATACAGAACACACTACACATATACACCAATATAGACACTAATCTAAAAGTCCTCACTGCATCAAAAATTACATGAAAAATATCAGTAAGAAGTGGTTTTTTTAACAAGTGATACCAGTAGTAGTAATTATAGAGCACAGTTTTATGGTGTTATTTGTATTCCTATTGAATTATATTATAGTTTTTATCTTTTATTGACTACAATAATGTAACTTTCAGTTCTTATATGGTGCTGTGTTCTTGGTTTGGGTTTTGTAACCTTTGAGTAGAAGCTGAGAAAATTATTATTGTATTTTATATTTAAATACTTTAAGGTGAACAATAATGTCTTCTAATATGTAGAGGAAGGTTAATCAAGCATATTTGAATATAGTGTCAACATTGTAGTTGGTCTATCTTCTCTTAGTTGGTTTCCCTCAACTCATGCCTATAAATTAAAGTAAACAGTAGGTTACTGTTTTATATTTATAGCAATAATTTTAACTACAATTTCATGTAAAATTTTCCAAATAATGATGCAAATAGTTACTAAAATATCACTACTAATTATATTTTTAATAATGTTGTTAAAAGTCAAACATTGTAACTTAAAAAATGCATTGTAAACTCTAAATTAAAAAATTCAGAATATCATTTTATTTTGTCTTTAATTGAAAAATTTATTTCAATAAAAAATATTTTATAGTAAATTTTTGAAACTTAATTGTTGATTTTGTTAATATTTTTTCAAAGAAGTATATAGAAATTAAGGCTTTTTGGATTGGGATATTAGAATGGAAAATTGTGCTTCTTTATTTTTTGTTGTTTTTTAAAAAAAGGTTTTAATATTTATTTCTCATAGTTGTAAATGTTCCCAATCGAATACTCAAACTATCAATAGTAAAATTAATTAGTTATTTACAGAAAGTCATGTAAATAGCTATATTAGGCATATATTTCATATATTACCATTGTATGTTGCCTTTATTTACATGACTCCTTTCACTCCTGTAATTATAATGATTTTAGCACTGACATAATTTTCTCAAAATGCTTACCTAACTTCGCTGCTCACATCTGTTTCAAGATTTAGAGTTTTTAAGGAACATAAAATTTGTTTAAATTATAAATTAATTTTCTAAAACAATATATTTCTTAAATTTAAAATATACTTTGAAAATCATTGTAAAATTCATAATCATTAAAAAAATAACCAAATTGATACTTCAAAATTTTTAAAATATTTTTACAAAATTTGAAAATAACTTTAATCTGAATCACATTTGGGATAAAATTAATGTTCAACAAATATACCAAGTTTTCATTGTAAAACATAATTTTATAAAACCGTTGTTTTAGAAAATAACAAGAAACGTTTCTTTGTTACAAATCTTTGTGATCTAAGAGATTTTTTTAGTGACAAATGCACAATTTCACAAATATGAAAATACATATTTCAATCAGCATTTTTATGTAAAAATGTTATGTCAGTGTAAAAAATGCAAACACATTTAGTCAATATGAAGTTAAGTATAGAGATTTTTGATTTCATATCAGACACAATTACTTTTAAAAATTCATCATCATAGTTGAATAAAATATTGCTTCGGTTTTGTAGAATTAAGATATATGTCAAACATTGTCATTTTATGTATAGTGAAAAAACCCCGTAGAAACTATATTTGCTGTATTTTCATTTTGTTAGTTTTTACAAATGTTTTTTGATGAAAATAATTTCTCTCTATATGTTTCATTTAGGCAAGAGAAAGAATCGACATTTTTTTTATAGTTTGCAACTTGACATGGATTATGTAGATGAATGGAGTACTTTTATCTCTTTTAATGTATTAAAATCAATAAGTTATCTATTACACTTATTGCTTGTGCTCACCTGATATGGAGCCTTAAAGCCTATCATTTACAAGTGTTTACTTTTGACAATATTTTTCTCGTTGTTAAATTTTAAATAGCTTTAAAAAGTACTATAATTGTGTAAAATTTCAATGTTATTAAAATTAAACTTTTATTTTGTGATTTAGTTTTTTACTAAGAAACCCATCACACAATATCAAATATATGAATTTGCAAAAGTCTTTTAAAAGAGGGAGTTTTAAAGTTTTTTGAATTGGGCAACTTTTTTTCATTGAGCATCTCATTTTCAGTAGATTTTTATAAAATTCCTGTAATAGGGAATCAATATATAATTTATTTAAAAAAGTGTTGCAATATAAAGATATGTTCATATAGAAAAAATACAAACTAAAATAAATAAAGGAAAACACTTATAGAAATAGGTCCTATACAAATATAGTATTATAACAAATACAGTAAAAAAATTAAAGTAATATATCAGAAAAAAATAAATAAATAAGCAATTTCAGATAAAAATAATAAGAACTGTAAAGAAAATTAACGAATTCAGGCAAGTGTGTATATATTTAAATTGAACTAACTACAAAACCTTAATGTGTATATTTGCTAACACAGTTATCATGGTTTGAAGGTTTATCCATTAATGTCATCCCACTTCTCAACCCTTCAACCTATTCTGGTCCAGCTGTCTAGCCTGAACTATACCAAGTAAGTAGATAAAGTGTTAGGATTCCTACCAAGAACAATTTCTTGCCCAATGACAAACAAATGGATCAGTAGAGTGACACTTTCTACAAAAAGTTACTAACTCTAACTTTCAACCTATTGTCAACTTATACAATGAAACAGCAGCAACGAAATCTGTAGAAATCTCAAGAAAAACAAAGCAACTGAAACTGAGCAGCAATAAATACAAGTTACTCCTTGTCTTCAAAAAAACAAAATGCTAGACCAGATCTTAATCAGTGTTCAGTAAAAAAGCACTTTCTGTTTGAGCTTTGAAAATAGCCAAAACGGTTTTTAATTATCCTGTTGGAGAACTTTTCTGGTTAGTATTGTAAGCATGCTTATTTACACTGGACTATACCAACCTCACATTTCGTATTTTGGTTAGACATTTTTTAAATTCTGTTATAATTTTCCTTTTTTTGTGACTGATGTATATTGAAATCTTGTTGCTGTTCATGACGAGCAGGTTGTTAATTACTTGTTACACTTTTGCTATTACTTGCGACCAGATTTTTTATTAACTAAAGGTTGTTGGATTGCTAACTTACACTTGGAGGAAACGTTTTCATTTTACTACCAGGTCGTAAGACGAAAACGTTTCCTCCAAGTGTAAGTTAACAATCTAACAGCCTTTAGTTAGTAAAAAGTCTGGTCGCAAGTAATAGCAAAAGTGTAATAAGTGATGTATATTTTATCATATTTTTACAATTAAGAAAAAAATCATAATGAGGCGTACTGCTATGCATTACATCTGGGAAGTATAGGCATATAAACAATATACATCAATTACACACACACACACACGCACATGCACACACGCACGCGCATGCACACGCACTCGCACACACACACTCACACTCACACTCACACTCACACTCACACACTCACACACACACACACACACACACACACACACACACACACACACACACACACACACACACACACACACACACACACACACACACACACACACACACACACTCACTCACTCACACACACACTCACACACTCACACTCACACACTCACACTCACACTCTCACACTCACACTCACACTCACACACACACACACACACACACACACACACACACACACACACACACACACACACTCACACTCACACTCACACACTCACACCACACACACACACACACACACACATACACACACACACATACACAGTAATTATTGCATAGTGTGATCACGCTTAATGTTATCATTAGGTTATTATTATCATTGTTTCACTTAAAGACACATAAATACATTGTAATCTATCTGCTTAATATAATTATCTTAACTCCTATTGTTATAATTTCATTTGTTTGCAATAAAATATGCATTCAATAGCACAGACTAAACAAAAATGTTTATAAAGTATCCTAAATTCTTAGAAATCACTTGATTGTCATAGTGACTGACATCTTGACCGGCAGTCCTGTTATCTACGTGATTCGTGATTCGTTATCCATTTGTCTTTCATATCCTTCTTGACTTTATTAAAACATGTCTTGTAGGTTTCATAAAATATACAGTAAGTTGTTTGTTCATCTAGTTAGTATTCAATTCATTCATGCTGACTATTGCACTGTATATTTCTCTATTTTCATATATACGTTTATGATTTTAGTGTGATTTTACACAATTTTGTTAGAATTTTTTTAAAAAATTTGTTTTGTGAGGTTTGGTGTCACTTGAAGTTTTAAACTGTAGCAAGATTAAACTAATTTTAAACTACTTAACTAAGTGAATACGTAATTGCTTACTTGCTGACGCATTTCAAAACGATCGTTTCTGCTTCGTAAAAGGAACGATCCTTTTAAAACGCGTCAGCAAGTAAGCAATTACGTATTCACTTAGTTAAGTAGTTTAAAATTAGTTTAATCAGTGAATTCAAGATGATTACATCAAGAAACTTCTGAAGTAAGATGTCCGAATTTTAAAAAAAACAAAAAAATTTCCAATTTCAATTTCAAAATGATTAAACTCTTAAAGAAAAACTTGACCATTCTAGATTGATTCGGTAAATTATAAAAAATTACTCAAAGGAACGCTGCTTCTCAACTTGGCGTTTCGTAAGCTCTCATGTAAAATTTTTAAGAACGAAGGCTCCACCTTCGTTATCAAAATGTAATGAAAATGTTGACAGCAGAAGAAATCGTTTTGGGAATGATCAACAAGTGGAATCAGCTTCGAAATTGGTTAAAAAATGTTCGCGTAAAAGATGCTTGAGTTAATAGTTCATTAATGCGCCAAAAAGGTCTTGCAAAAAAATAATGTATATGAACAAAATTATCATCAGTATTTTAATGGAAGTTTCCAGACAATCACATATTAAGGGGTTCTTTGTGAAAATGTAAATAAGTTTCAAAAAGTGTAAATAAGATTGAAATGTTTTATGAAAAAGTTTTATTTGCTTAAATGTTTTATAAAGTTTTTATGTAGTTCAATAATTTTTAAAAAATTATGCAAGGTTCAATCAGTGTTTAAAAAATCTAAAATGGAACAAAATAATCTAACGTCTAAAATGCCCACAAAATATAACAAATAGAAGACCTAGTTACAAAATTTTGCTACAGTACTTAAACTGCCTGGAGTTTCAAAGTTTTGTAAGTAATCACTCATGATTTCCATGTGCCTGAATTACATTGTAGTTGCAGTATTATAGAGTTAAAATGACTTGCTGTAATCCTAGGGACATATATCCTTCAGTAAACATTTGCGACTAATATAGTGAGATCAATGTAGCACTTCTATACGTCGTAATTATTGTTCGGTTATTGTTATCAAATATGCTTCTGACAAATATGATTACAATAAGCGATGGTTACTGTATATATGTATTTAGTAATAGTAATTTCAAAACATTAATTTTCAAACAACATTTTACAAACAGTAAAATCGATAAAAGAAAAAATCAATCATGTTTTTATTTGGTGAGAAGAATTATTACATTTCCTTTTAGTTTCCCTGAAAAATTTGGTTACTCTAAGTTCTTGTTGGTCATGTACATTGTAAACAAATGGTGTATGTTATTTTCAAATCTAGGAACTTGCAAACAATATATATTGTTTATATGTATGTATGTATGTCTGTACCAAACATTTGTTTACAATCTGCATGACCAACAAGACACTAATGTAACCAAACTTTTTGGGGAAACTAAAAAGAATTGTTATTATTCTTCTCACCACATAAAAACACAATTTGATCTCTTCTAGAATTTGTTTGTTTGTAAAATGTTGGGATAAGAGCCTGAAAAGGAGTATTGAATTTATAGTAAAATATTCAGTTGTCAAAATTATCAAATATTTTTCTCAACATATAATTAATTTTTTAAATGACTATTACAAAGTATAGTTTAAATAAAAAAAATTATAAAATTTTCAGATTTTCTAATTTTGTTGTGACAAAAAAAACCATATTTATAATTTTTAAGTGACTTCATAAGAAATAAGTCACAATTTAATTGTGTTGCTTTCTTTGTTGGTGTTTTTATTGGAAATTTGTACTTACTTTATAATTCAAGTTTGAAATATCAGTTTAATTCCGAACTGATGTACACTTTTAAGTAATTTTATTTTTGTTAATTTACTGTAAATGTATATTCACATCTAAGTAGATAATATGTGTAATTTATTGTGAAACATATTACAAACTATTAAAGTGACTAACATGCCAAATAATCGTATTGTTTAGCCGTTTCAAACAATTAACATTATTGTTGTCTGCAGAAAGGAAATATTCACAAAGAAAAATTTAATCCTTAATTAAATAACCTGGTTTTACGTTAATGAAATTAATAATTGTTAAACAACTTTTAGTACCATTGAATTATTTTTTTGTATTCTTATCTTATGGTTTAAAGATTTTAATTATTCTAATCAACTTTTTTGATGAGAGTTTCCTCAAAAGTTGAGAAATATTCAAATCAAGTAACAGAGTTTATTTATAACTATTTACAATAATTACTTAATGATGTAAACATAATAATTTTAACACCTGTTTTAATGAAGTATAGTTTTTTTTAATCGTGAAACAGATATTAAATTATATTATTATAAACATGCCATTTATAAATTTATAATAATTTTGTTTTAAGTGTATATTAACAAATGGACAAATAAAATAATGGTTAAACTGTGTTTTCTTAAATAAAATTGTAATAGCATTAATTTGTTTGGTCTTTAAATGTTTGAGAAAATATTTCAGTACAGTAAACTCCCGATTATCCGTGGGCGGATTAACCGGTTTGCGGATTATCCGGGGTCTGCCATTGTTTTACAAATATCCAATTTTGATTCCAATCAGATTCTTGTGTTTAAATTTCCAAACGGTGAATTACGACATAAATACATAGAAGGCTTAATAGAAGTTGAGATGAAGGGAATAGATATGTAAATATGTACGTACTAATTTTTACATTGAAAGGGAAGCATCCCGACGCGGGCCAGCGAAATAGAAGGGGCGAACAGACTACTGTATATAAGAGACAATGACAAAATGCTTGGACGCCCGAAAACCTAATGTGTATCATAAGATTGTAAACAAATGTCAGCTAATCTCGGCTATAAATAGTCTAGGACGTGACATGCATTATCCTTGTCTGTCATATACATTATCGATCTTTATGGCTTTGTGACACAAGTAGACACTGTGCGACAAAATGGTTCTCAAGAAACTTAGATCGCACATTAAAGCTAAATCAATGCTCACAATAAAACAGATGAAAGTGACAGATTTTTTTGTTAAAAAGTGAAAGTATTATGTGTAAAGGAATTTACATATGTACATACATACTTACTTTTGACATATACTTATGTACGTATTGTAAATAGTTAGACATATAAATGTACATGTTATAATCCATCAAATACATCGGCATTTTAAATTATTTTCTGTATTTATTTTGTCCTCTGAAGATAATTTGTGAATTGCATTAAACGGGGTCATTATTTGTGTAACTTATGGTATAATAATCAATTACATCGATCGTTTTGCGTATTCTTTGTATATAGCGGATTATCCGGGGAATTCGTTATCCGGCGTTGCCGGGCCACCCTATTCTACGGATAATCGGGAGTTTACTGTATTTACATTATAAATTGTAATTTATTATTAACATTTTAGATTTGAAACCTTGATTAACTAAACATAAAAACAACAGTAAAAATTAATTTTTTAACTATGCCTTTATAAAAGAGATTAATTATAAAGAATAATGTGGTATTAGAGAGTATTTAAAGGTTAGCCTATATTATTTGGAATAAATTGGACTATCTCAATTAATAAATAATTATTTTATTTCTTTGCTTATCTTTGTGTATATTGTATTAACAACGTTCACATCTTTAAGAGTTATTAAAGATCTTTACTTGGCCCATAGGCCGTTATGATGAAATAATTAGCTGATGTTCCCTAACCACCGAAAAAGCTTTAGCAATGTTTTATACATAGATTAGGTACTTCTGTAGAATTAAAAAAAGGTTGGATTATTTTGACCTGCTTGATCTTTGAGGTAGACATCCCTTCCTAAAAAGAAGAAAGAGCTAAGACAACCATTAAGCTTGCTGATACAATGTTGTGATTTCCCAAATGTAGCATTCGTAGCTTAGGTCACCCTGTTTGAATTAGGACAAAGAAAACAATTATATAATTGTAGTAAATTATTCGAACTTGAAAATAATTTATACAATAGTTTATGACTATCCGAAATTTAAATTTAGCAAATTTGTTAAAACTTACTGAGACATAACGTTTTTGATCGCTATGTGCCGATCTTCATCAATGTCTTCTGCTTGGAGATGTTGGGTCAAGCGATGACGGTTTTAAAGGTAGGTTTTTGATAGAATCAAAGAGTATGTGTGATTTGTATTGTGTTTGTTCGTTTTCCGAATGTAATGGACTACAAAATTCAAGAATTGAAAATAATCTTTGAAACTGCAATTGGTGAATATTCATCATAAGTTTTCTAATTTCTTTTGTTAATGGCAGCAAGGTACTGCCATTACAAACCTGTTATTGACGACTGTGTGTACTGGGTACTAGCGGCACTCACTTTTATGTTGTTTTATGCTCTGCTACAAACTCTTATGTTCAAATCCATGTTGAATTTTGAGGAAAGTCAAATAGGAAAATTTACTAATGGTTTTGTCTTACTGGAATTTGAGAGAGAAAAAAAAATTCTGCACCTACTAGGAAGGATTTTCCATTCCTCATGGTACTTCAGACAACACCTAATTTTTCACGTATTCTTTAATTTTAAACTGTATATCTCTTCACGCTAATAGCAGTTATATCAACTTTTTTTTCACACATTCACACTTGAATGGCTCAGCGTGTGCAGTGGCTGCATTGTTGCATCGTTAGGATATATTGCTGACAATCCTACTCAGAGGCAGTTCATTTCTTAGTTGTATAGCTGTTATCTGAATGTATGGCTTCTCCTGGTGTGAGAGAACTCTTCTTTATCTACTGTTGAGTATGAAGGTCCCAACCAAGGCAATTAATTCTTTAACAGTTACGAATCTTTTATTCTAGTAACCCCAGGCAAAGAATATTGCAGTTGTAAAAGGTTTTCCTGTTAGAAAAAAACAATTAGCTCTTTGTTTTATTTTGAGTTTGATGTAGTTAAAAACTTTTTCAAGTGAGAAATCTATGAGATACAGTAAACCCTGATATATCAGTCCTTCTCATGTCCGGAACCTCTGATATCCGGACGTAATATGGAAATAAGGCATCTTTTTACCTCAAGGCTCCTGCTGTCGGGCCAGTCTTTGGCGCCGTCAGTCTGCTCTTAAACTGCACAGATGTTTAATCTAGTACCTGACGTATCTCTCATGCACAGAAAATAAACTTACTTGGAGCAAACAATGATGACATTCATGATTAGCTGGGCTGGTCTTTATACTCGCTACTAATAGATAGTTGTGACTAGCTGACCTAGCATGTTATTATACATATATTTATATATTGCTATTAAAATATATTTACAATCTTTAATAAGTGTAACTTGAATACTTAAACAGTCATACATCTTCTTCCAATTCAAATGGTTGTGATTATGAACAAACGTACATCATTACCTAACCCTTCTCATATTCGTTTTTTTTTTGTTATCCGAATCGGGCTGTTGCCATATATGAGAGGTTTTACAGTGGCAATTTTTAATAAAAAAGTATTTTCAATCTATGCAGTGCTTGCTTAAGTCTAATGTATAGTTTTATAAATGCTATTGTTAAAATCAATCTGACTTAAAAATTTCTTTAATTAGATAACACTGTTTCTTAGATGCTACATCGTAAAAGTTTTCTTAAGAATTTTTAAAAACTTATAATTTAATAACTTCCCAATTTTATACTTTATCATTTTTGGTTTCCCTTGTCTTATATTTAATTCAAAAGATTTAAAATACATTCTTCTTATCCCTATAATTATATTTTTGAAGTGATAACTTCCTTATATGGAAGAAGTAAAACATATGAACAAAACATGACATTAAATCACTGCTTCCTGAAAATCCAATTTTGTTTAATTACTTTGTTTTAATAAAAATACTTTATGTTAAAATTAAAAATCATTCATCTAACTTTTGCGTTTGTAATATTTGCCCTCAACTATATTGATAAGAATTTAAGAACTTTGAATGAACATATTTTAAGACTTTCCTGACTGAAGATGGAGATTGTGTGCTCTGTCCCTCTGACATTAGAGAATAGTGTTTATTCAGCATCACGCCTCAGCAACTTTTTTCCTCTTCTAGAATCTCATATTCTCACTGATGGACTCAAATGTTGATGGTATCAGGATTGTAAATATGTATTTACACCATTTAAAATGTTTTAGTTTATATCTTTAATGAAAAAAATTGTCCATATATTTTTACCGTACACACTTTTAGTTCAAAAATATTGAAATTTCGTAATTTAAAATTTTTTCTTTACGTTGAAAAATAGTTTTAATTAACTAATGTTAACCTCATAATCCAACCTCATAACTTAACAACTGGTTTTTAAAGAGATTATTTCTTTAAAAGTTTATACTGTGCGAAATTTAATATTTTAGAGTTCTTGAGAATTTGAGTTACTGAGTTTGAGTTGTGTTTGAGAATCTACTATTTGTAGTACCCTGATATTGAAAATTAGAATATTTTCACACTTCACTGATACATAACAGTCAGATTATGTATTGTTAGACCATAATTGATGTCGACACATTGACCTTACCATTAGTACCAAATGAATCTCTTGCTTCAAATCATAGGTTCCCAAATTGGGGGCCGAAAAGGCAAGTCAGGGGGCATGAGACCATTTGGAAAATAGTAAGACAAAATCTCATTTAGTTAAAATTTAAGTACACAATTAATCAAAATTTAAAACTAAATTAACACTGCAGGTTTTGATAAATAAATAACAATAACCCTTAGGGTTAATATTATTTATTTATCATAATTACGCTACTGTGTTCTGTATAAAATTTACTGCAGGTTTTGTTTAGACAGATAATTTTACAAAACATGATGCTCAGAAAATTTAATTGAAATTTATGAATTTATAATAGAAATATAAGTAAATGTCAAAATTTTATAAACTTGAAATTAAATCAACATGACAGCTTGAAAAGAATAATAGTACAAAAGTGTTGCAAAACGAATGTTTGCAGTTCAATGTGGCAGCAGCATCACAGTGGTCAAATCTTCATTTTGGATAAAACACTTTGAAGTGTATCAAAGGCATCTCTTCGATTATACTTGTTTTATTTTCAAGCACCTACTTGTGTACTTGTTGAAATAAAACAAAATAAAGGAGCAAACTTGATATTGCTAATGACTTGTGTTGTGCCTTTACTAAAATACAATCTCAAACAGGTATGCTAGTTGAAAATATTCAAGCTCATCCATCTCACTAACAAATTTTCCTCTCATCAGTTAAAATTTACCTTGCGAATTAAAACTTGAAAATCATGTTTCTTGTAAAAATATGTATAAATAAATAAATTGTATTGTACACGTACGTTTTTTTTTTTTTTTTTTTTTTTTTTTTTTTTTTTTTTTTTTTTTTTTTTCTCTTTCTTGACTGAAGAAGATCATGTTGATCGAAATATTTCAAATAAAAGTGTATTAAGTGTTTTATATGTGCTTATTTCCAAGAGATTGCAGTTTTGGACTATTGCCTTTAGGTAAGTCTGTCAGTCTCCTATCAAGTCCAAAAAATTCCTAAATAAGCTTTAAGCTCTACTAGAACTAACCTAAATATATATATATATATATATATATATATATATATATATATATATATATATATATATATATATACACACATATATACACACATACATATGAAGTTAATATATTACTATTGTAAGTAATTTTATCCACCAAATGGTGGATAAAATTACCTACTTTCCAAAGTAATATATTAACTTCATAAAGTCAATGCAACGGAAAAACAATGGATAACGTAAAATATCAAGATATATATCACTTTCACTTATGTACTTAAACAAGAATCTTACTTGGTAAGTAAGATTGTTGTTTAAGTACATAAGTGAAAGTGATAAGTGTATACAAGAAAACAGTGTTGCATAATCTACAAATATATATATATATATATATATATATATATATATATATATATATATATATTCTTGATATTTAACGTTATCCATTGTTTTTCCGTTGCACTGACTTTATGAAGTTAATATATTACTATTGTAAGTAATTTTTCCACCATTTATATATATATATATATATATATATATATATATATATATATATATATATATATATATATATATGTGCGTGTGTATATGTATGTATGAGAGAGAGCAAGAGAGAGATAATACCATCTAGGGTTATATTAGGCAGTTAAAGTATAGTGCTGACATAATTTTCTTGAATACCATGATCTTAGCAAGCCAACCCTACCCTGTCTCTTCTACATCATTTTATTGCTTAAAATGGAGTCATTATTATTTAAAAAAATAATTTATGAAGTGATGCTGTTTACAAAATTGCAAGAATATATTATATAGAAATAATATAATAAAATAACTATGTATTCCATATAATATATATATTTTCTTATAGAAAAACAATATTAAAAAAATAATCTATACTTTTTTTGGATAAAAATTATAAAATACAATAAAGAAATTAGAATGTATGACTTAATTCTAGTGAAATGAAAATGTTTTTGTGTATTTAACTCTATATATTTTGTAAAAAGTAATAAACGGATATTCAAATGTAGACATTTTGAAGGAAATATGTTTTTGATTGGTATAAAGTTTTTTGTTAATGTATTTTTTAAAATTTGTTGAGTCTTATTTTCTTGTGTATTCAAGAACTAAAACTGAAGAATTATTGAAAATCATATCCCACCTGCTGCGATATACAACTTCATTGTAATCATTAAACATTGTTATTTTGCAAGACATTTGATAGGGTAATAGAATGTAAATAATAAATTCATATAGAAAATAAATAATGACAGTACATAAATCTATTTATATTTATTATAACTCATTACTTACAACTTTTTTAAAAAAATGTTTTAACTTGCCTATAGTAGCACTTACTTTTTTGTGTTGAGGACGGCCGTTTCGGGAGATGTGTCCCTTTGTCAACTCAGACCGTAACTGATCTCAAGGTTTACGTAGGTTAGGGTGGGGGTGGGATATTTTGGTGGTGTGGGTGTATTTTGTGTGTATTAGGAGTTATGATGTCAAAAAGTGCGTGTGAGTTGTAATGTAATTGTGTATTGAGTATGTGTGTAGGGTGTAGTTTGAAGTGCCTATATATTTCGTATTGTTCGGTTGTGTAGCGTTGGTTATTTCTGTGTTGTTTATGAAGAATTTGTAAGTTAGATGTTATGTCTGTGTAGTCGTGTTTTGTGGAGTTGAGATGATCGGCGAAGTTAGATTGGTAGTTATTGTTTTTTAGTGCTTTTATATGTTCTTGGTAACGTGTGTGAAATGACCTCCCTGTCTGGCCTATGTAAAAACTGGGGCATGAACTGCAAGTTAGTTTGTAAACTCCAGTGGTGTTGTAAATGTCCTTGATTTTGCTGTTGGGTTTAAATTGTTTGTTGAGAGTGTTGTGTGTGGAGTAAGCTATTTTGTAGTTGTATTTTCGTAATGTGTTGGTTAGATTGTGGGTTTTGGATGATCTGTAAGGTATTGATAAGTATTTTATGGGATTGTCATCTTGTGTGTTTGTATTTGGGTTATTATGTTTATTTTTTAGGCGGTTGTATAGTTTGTCTATCATTGTTGGGTTGTATCCGTTTGTTTGTGCTATATATTTTATGGTGTTTAACTCCTGGTAGTGTTCATCTTTGTCTAATGGTGTTTTAAGGAGGCGGTATATCATGGTATTGTAAGCAGCTAGTTTGTGTTGGTGTGGGTGGTTTGAGGAACTGTGTATGGTCGTATTAGTGCTGGTGGGTTTTCGGTATATGTTGAATTTATGTGTTTGTTTGTCTGTTCGTTTAATTGTGAGGTCTAAGAAGTTAAGGGAGTTTTGTTGTTCTGTTTCGATGGTGTATGTTAGTTTAGGGTGTATGGAATTTAGGTGTTTTAGAAATATGTGTGCTCTGCGTGTGTTGCCTTTATATAATGTTATGATGTCATCGACGTATCTGTACCAGTAAATTATGTTATCTGAGTATTTGTTGTTGTGTAAAATGTGGTTTTGTTCGATGTGGTGTATGAATATTTCTGCTAAGATGCTTGCTATGGGGGAGCCCATAGGTAGTCCATCTTTCTGGCTGTAGTATGTGTTGTTGTAGGTGAAATAATTTTGAGAAGTGATTAATCTTGTGAGGTGGATGATTTCGTCAATGTGTGTATGTGGTGTATTTGTGTCTATTAGCATGTTTTTGAGGATGTCTATGGTTTCTGGAATGGGGATGTTTGTATATAGATTTGATATATCAAAAGAGACTAAGGTGGAGTTGTGTGGAATATTTACGTTTTTAATTTTGTCTATTAGATTTAGGCTATTTTTTATGCTACAATGGTTATTAAATTTTATATGGTTTCGGATAGTTTTGTCGAGGAATTTGGCTAGAAGATGAGAAGGGGCGCTTGTATGGTTTATTAGTGGACGTATTGGGATGTCTGTTTTGTGAAGTTTGGGCAGGGCGTTTAGTTTACTAGTAGCTCACGCGAAGATGGAATCAACAAATGTTATAACTCATTATTTATATTTATCATATTTCGTTATTTTTATAAATAAATGTATTGTGCATAAAAATGAAATTTGGAAATCTCAGCCTTTGTATATGTTTTGTTGCATTTACCAAATGATAAGGTATCATATTTTTTATCTAAAAATTACAGTGTAGAGAAGTGATAAAATATATCCTGGCCACTGCAATACGGGTTTTTGAGTTGATAAAATATCTAGCCAGATATAGATTTAAAACTTGGCTAGTGTTAATAGCTTACCAGTGTTAGCTTAATCCTACTGTTTTTTATATATAATTGTGACAACCAACTCTTTTCCTTTTCATATTATGCATTTATTATTTTTTAAATAAATTTCTACAATTTATTATTCGGAATTAAATAATTACCAATTTTGTTTGATTGACAATACTGTATATATATATATATATATATATATATATTGATTTACAATATAGGTTTACTTTTTTTGTAATATTACTTTAATTTTCTTAATTATATAACCAATTTTTACTATTTTCTCATTTTAATTCTCCTGTTTTTTACACATACGATCTTTTACAGTTGAATTTAAATTTGCATATTTTACAAAATAATCTATTTGTTATCATTGTTATTATTTATTCCATTTTATATTTCTTCTTCATGTTGTAAAAATTAAATAAATGAAATATGTTTTTCGTATTCGTTGCACTGGCTTTTCTCGTATTTCATTTTCAAATAACTCTTAGGACACTGGCATTGGGTATTTAAACCATTTTTTATTCTTTTAGCTTGTAGAAATTTCTCTAATTTTTTTTATGTCTACATGTAAGGGGCATGTATTTTATTACATGTAAGACAGTTTATTAATAGCTAAATTTATCAAATTTGTGTATGTTCTACAATTGAATTGTATGTTCGCTTGTAATTATCTTAATGATATGCGGTATAGTGTATTGTTTGCATAATTTTGTTTAATGTAAAGTTGTAAACAGTTTTAGCTCGAATGCATAAGACGTTTTTGGATACAATTGCAAATTTAAGTTAATTGACCATTACCTTGGTATAGTAGGGAAAGTGATAAAAATAATGCTGTTAACAAGGAGCAATCTATATACTGATAAGATTAATTGCATCAGCATAAATAGGGAGTGGTAACCTTATCGGCTCAGTATATGTACAATAGTGTTTTGCATCTGTATATATCTACTACGTTGAAATGGATATTTCACATTTGACTAGGACTACTTCAATAGACGAGTTTCTCTTACAGTTCAGAGAAGACTCTGCTGTAGTAAGTTGCTAAATGTTAAAATCCATAATGCATTATAATTGGATTGCTTTTGCTGCTCCACCAGCAGGTTTTCCAAACATTAAATTTGATAATGATATTTTTAAACCATGAGATATTTATACTATTTTGTAAAATATGTTTGACGTTTCTTAAGAATTTTAAATTTTAATGTAAAATTTACTTCATTTATCTTATAATAAGTACCAACAGCATCTATTATAATAAATTTTTACTAAAAATTGACTTTTATAAAAATGTAAATCTTTCATTTCAATTTTTTTTAGTAATTAAATTTTCATTTTCTTCTCTACGATACATATATACATTCATATTGCTTGTTGTTGCAAAACTATTCAGTTGATAAAAAGTTTTCCTCTGTAAAAAATTTATATAATTTTTACATGCATTTTTTCAGTGTATGAAAATATTAATTTTTTGATATTTATATGAGAAAAACACAAGTAGGCCATTATAACATTTATTAATCTGTATCTCATACAGAGATAAGAGGATGAGAGTCATGCAATCCAAGACAATTTTTAGCTACAGTAAAAGAGCTTAACTTTTTAATATTTGAAGCATCATGCCCAGATATTTCAAAACTCTGAGTACCAGCAAATCATAACTTTTCCTTATCTTTGTATTCTACTTTCCTTTTCCATCTCATCTTCCCACACAGGTTTCAATCCTCAGAAACTAGATTTACCTCAGGTATTCAACTCTGCATGTATGATGATATGGCCGTTCTCTATATTCAACACTAAAACTTATGCATGGGCAGAGTTACAAGTTTTGTTCTGGTGGAGGCACAATATTGCTCTGGGGGGTATCAAATGGGCTCCAGTGGTAGTCCCCCCCAAAAATAAAGAACCTCTTTAAAACTTGTTGACAGGAAGCCAGCACCTAAAAACTGACATTATAAGGTACATATTTTAAACTACTATTTTTATTGGTACGTTTAGGGTATGGTATTCAATAATATGTTTCTCGTAGAACCCAAATCGGAGGCTGTTAGACTCTTGACTTATAGAACATCTCAGCCAGTTGTTAATTCTACGCATTGCAAAATGATCTTTCACATGTAGCACTGATTGAAGGAAGCAAAGACAAATTATAAAAAGAACTTTAAAGTTAAATATACATCTCTTTTTTCTTCCAATACCATTTTAAATGTTTGAACTTAGTAACTGGATACAACTTTAAAATTGGATGTAAGTTTCCTGTCCCTTAATCACCAAAGGCTGATGTATGAGAAACACCATCTACAAGAATAGAAGACAACTTAGGAATCGGTTTATTACTCACGTCATTGAAGTCTTAGAGTAGCCCTACACAGTATTCATAGTAATTTCATTTTGGAAGTCTTAGAATAACCCTTTACAGTAGGCATAGTAGTTTCATTTTGGAAGTCTTAGAGTAGCCTCGTACAGTAAGCATAGTAGTTTCATTTTGGAAGTCTTAGAGTAGCCTCGTACAGTAAGCATAGTAGTTTCGTTTTGGAAGTCTTAGAGTAGCCTCGTACAGTAAGCATAGTAGTTTAATTTTGGAAGTCTTAGAGTAGCCCTGTACAGTAAGCATAGTAGTTCCATTTTGGAAGTCTTAGAGTAGCCCTTTATAGTAGGCATAGTAGTTTCATTTTGGAAGTCTTAGAGTAGCTCTGTACAGTAAGCATAGTAGTTTCATTTTGGAAGTCTTAGAGTAGCCTTGTACAGTAAGCATAGTAGTTACATTTTGGAAGTCTTAGAGTAACCTTGTACAGTAGACATAGTAGTTGACTACTAGCCTAACTGAAAACATTATACAATACATATATCGTCTCTTTCGTAATCGCCTCTCTTTCTTTGCAGAAGCAGAGCAACACATTTAAAGATCATGTCTACATCAAACTATTACAGTTTTATTATTTAGTTAATTAGAGCTGTTTGCACTTTAAACACGACAGTGATGTTTTCTGAAGTGTTGGGTTTTTTTGACTCCCTCACTGCAGCCCAGTCCACCCTAGCAAACTCAAGGTCAGAGACACGGTTAAACCTCATGCACTGTACAGTAGGCATAGTAGTTTCATTTTGGAAGTCTTAGAGTAACCCTGTACAGTAGGCATAGTAGTTTCATTTTGAAAGTCTTAGAGTAACCTTTTACAGTAGGCATAGTAGTTTCATTTTTAAAAATGTTCTACTTT
The DNA here is from genome assembly GCA_036971475.1 of Prosapia bicincta. Lineage (NCBI taxonomy): Eukaryota > Metazoa > Arthropoda > Insecta > Hemiptera > Cercopidae > Prosapia > Prosapia bicincta. Next base: position 137,297,795 of record JBAIZL010000002.1, read on the forward strand.
TGGTTCGCTTTTTACTTATTGTTTGTCTCTGTACTTCTTTTGATAATATATAACACAACACATAACATACCACTTACTTCGCTGACATAGATTACGTATTCTAGTAACCGTCAGTAGCTTACATCAGCAGTGGCACTGGACAAGCCCTGCGATGGGCAAGCTTGTTGCGCCCCTCCTCCTCCCTCTCAGTGACACATAAGTTAGCTGTCTGGCATCTATTATCAACATGTATATCTCACGTAACATGTCAAATAATATGACCTACGATCAAATTTACTTTTAATACTGCCAAGCATATTTCTTGTCAGCACTATTATTATTTTTGGAGTAATTTAATGAGTTCAATGTAAGCTTTTGATTATAAAAAAAATAATACACCTGTCCAGTAAGTGGGGGTCCTTGCCCACCCTTAACTCCACCCATGATTTTATGTCTGTATCTGTTATCAATATTTATTTCTTTTATCCTTCATATATAAAAATACTCAACTTAATTGATTACCTTAAAACCACAAAAAAGGAAATAGTATCAACAAATATACAAGATTGTATATAGTTTTGAAAATAATACAAGAAAAAAGGCAAGATAGATGAATTTTTATAAATGTGAATTAGTACTGCTGGTTTTTACTTCTTATATACAAACCAGCAGTTAAGATATTTTTATGAATACCATGCATGTTAAACTCATTTGTCGTACTGCTGTATTAGAGATTGAAAGTAAAAGAGTGGGCTCATAAAGGCAGAAAATAATATACAGTACATATAACTTTTGGTAATATAGATATGTTTAAAATGTGTCATTTAATAGAAGAGAAAATATTATGCTATGAATAGATTATAATTGTACTCATTATTTTAGTTAGCCAAAGTGGATAACAATTTTAACTATTGTATAGGTTTGCATTTCTACACTGCTTTGAAATATCTAGTACAATTTTAAGTACTCATGAAAATGTGAGCTATCAGAAGATAAAACCATTAAGGAAAATATCACCCATTTTATGAATTTAAACTAATTCCCATTACATTATATTGTCTATTTTTGAGTTAAACTGGGGCAGAAAAAATATTTAAAGCTATAAAATTATGGAGCATTTGTAAAGTCTTTAATGTGATTGTATGATTTTATAAACATTAGATAAAAATGTAATATTCTAATAGAATCCATTATGTGTCACTCTTGAAAGCAAATTAATACCACTTGGTAATAAATAGCATATATTGTTACCATATTTAAAAGAATTAGATACAAAATTTCAAAATATTGAAATATGCGAGTACATATTGATGAGGTAATATGAGTGAGTATGTCATACTTTCTAAAAATGATTTTATCAGACATTCTTGAAGTATTAAAGCCTTAGAAGTGTTCTGGCCTGACAATATCTTGACAAGAAATCTTTCATACTGATAACATTTATTTTTGACTCATTATTTGTAATTTTTAGATAAGTTGGTGTTAATAACTGTAATTTTACTATTCATGAATATAGGTTCTATGTACTAGTATTCAGCAATATCCAAATCCTTTTGTGATCAGTCAGCAGTTAAAATAAACATGCGTTTTAAAAACAAGGTAGCCTATTTATGTTGACATCTGTAACATGCTAACATTTGAGAGCAATTTATATTTATTTCAACGGTACATATTTAAAGTTATGTAGCCTATATTAATTTTATATATTATGTGGTTATTTTCTAGTATTTGGTTATATTAAAAATATTCATTATCAGAAAGTCAGTATTTACAGAACATTGAGTTTAACATGACTGAACATATTGTGTGTGTGTGTGTGTGTGTGTATTTATTTATATATTGCCAGAACTTACTTCAGGTAAGTTTGGTAATCTGAACTCATACAGTTACCTTTGCTGTTAAATTAATACATAATACATGTTATGTAGTATTATATTAAATAAATCGGGTAATGAGTAGACACCTCTTTTGTCCTGGTCTACTTCAAGTGGCCGATCCTGTCCAGACGATGCCATAATTTTTTCCAATCCCCAGTACCAGTGAATTATTCTTTCTTTAATCTCAGCAAGTTCTTTCTGCTGTTCCATATCATTCTTCCAAGGGGGTGAAACAGGTAAGAGACCTCTATAAGAAAGTAGGTTTACTTCAGGTTAATGACCTTACACCTGTGATATTACTATCCCCTATATTTTTTACCAATGGCTTTTATCTTCTTATTTGAATCCTACTTATTTTCACAATGTTTTTTTAACCTTCATTGAACAAACAATGTTTTGCTACTTAAATCTGAAATTTAAGAAAGAAGCCTTAGGAGGATTAGAATCTATAAGAACTAGAGTACAAACAGAGAAAATGTTATAATAAAGAGCTACACTAACATGTGGGTATGAGACATTTTTTCAAAAAAATGAATGTACAGGTAGTGCAGATGACTTAGCAAAGTAATCTCCATTATAAAAAAATCAAGGAAAATATGGTTTTAGAGTTAGATATTGATTTATATAGAAACTGGATATCTCATATGAATATGTGCTGAAGCATGGCTATTTCAGAAAGGAACTCTGAAATCAGTATTGCCAGTTTTGAAAAACAACTTGGAAAATGCAACTCATATCATTTAAGTAAAAAAAGTAAATGAAATAAATATTTTAAATCAAGTTTTACAAACATTTCTTTCCAGTTTAAAAATCATGTACATTAGACTGGGCTATTCGTGGTTTCGGTATTCGCGGTTTCACTTATTTGGGGTTAGCAAAATTACTGGCTACCCAGTTAAAATATGTACTGTATTAAAAAAAAAAGGAAGACAGTATAGTTACTGTACAGGGTGTAGGACATGGTAAAGTTTAAAAACAATTTGGTTTATATATTGAAAACAATTTATTTATTTATACATACTATTTTCACAAGAAACATGATACAACATTTCAAGTTTTAACTAACAAGTTAAATTTTAACTGATAGGAAAATCTGTTAATGAAATGTATGAGCTTGCATTTATTTCACTAGCATACATATTTGAGGTTGTGTATTAGTAAAGACACAACGGAAGTCATTAGCAACATCACGTTTGTTCCTATATTTTGTTTTTATAGCAAAAAGTGCTGAAAATGTTTATTCACAAAAGTAGGTGCTTGTAGTACACATATTTGTTTCTTTTTCATATGCCCATACCATTTCTTTATAGTGTAAAGGTTTCAATATTCTTTACAGTAGGTTTCAATATTCGCAGTAAGTTCGGGTACTGAAACCCCGCGAATAACTAGGGATCACTGTTATTGATTTTGAAATCAAATTAGAATTGACTAGAACATGTTTAAGAAGAAACTGCTGAATGATGTACTGTATTTTATGATTGGAGAGTATTGTATTTTAAATAAGATTATGGTTAATACGTTTAGAGGAATTAACACAACGGTGAAAGGGTAGACATGTCTTTATAACCTCGATAGGGAGTAGATCTATTTTAGATACACAACTCTGCACACTTGATATCATTATATCTCCCCCATACCATGTATCAGGGGATTTTATTTTTACCTATATTTTTAATCCTTTCCTATTCTTTGTAGATGTCAATAGTCATACTGGTTCATTGTCTTAAAACTATAAAAAAGAAATCAATATCATATAACTCCAGAAAGTTTAGAGAATGTTGGGTTTGTAATGCAGAACCAATACCTGATAGAATAAAAAAGTAAAGACAACAATTTTTTAAAAATGCTAGAAATTATTTCAGGAGGGTTTGTAACTGAGGGGAGTTAGGAAATTCTGGAAGGGACTTGCAGCTATTAATCTAAGGCAAAATTTTAAAAATTAGGTACTACTTTATGCCAATTTAAAACTTAAAATTAGACAGAATTTTGGAAATTAATGGATTAAATTTGTTCTTAATTTAAACACTTTCTAAATATAAAGACTACTCAATGAACATTAAAATTAAGTACATGTACAGTGTGGTATTTATTTAGAAAATCAAGTTAATGGCTTGCAAAAAATAACACCGTAAAAACAAATTCTAAATTTTTATTTTCACAAACTATAATTTTATGAAGAAATCTTTGTCTACAAAACTTCATTTGAAAGTTTGTTAAAAACTGCATCCTCTGCTACAGTGATTTTCTCATCAATAAAAGTCACAGCTAGTCTGTTTAAGCCATAGTTATTGAACTTTATTGTTCAAATATAAGGCCATGGCCAAATAAAGTTACACACATTGAAGTTTTTTTACAGACATTGTACCCATATTTTATTAACAGTTGTCAGGTTACTATGAACTCACTTTGTAAGAAAACTATCTTGAACTAAAATATTTGAATTTCTTTATGAGAGTTTAAAATTGGTTACAAAACTAACCAGTTAATGTAATTTTTTTTAATGTTTGAGTACATTTTTCTGCCATTCCTAACTTTACAATAGTCTCTTCTATTGACGCGTTTCGGGCTAACTCCATTTTCAAAACTTCAATAGTACTCACTGAAGTACTATTGAAGTTTTTTAAAATGGAGTTAATCCGAAACGCGTTAACAGAATAGACTATTGAAAAGTTAGGAATGGCAGAAAAATGTACTCAAACATATAGAAATATTCCTAACAGAAATGAAGATGAGTATATTAATAATTGTAATTTTTTTAGCTGATAAAAGATTAAAAAAACTCATAAACCTTCTTGGGCTTACCCTAAAGTCCCTTCTTGCTGTCCCCTGTCTTGGGCCTATGAACATGTGTCATTGACAGAAAGTATATCTATTTCAGAAGAATCCTTGCCATTAACTTTTTTTATACTACTGAGTTTGTTATACTCAGTACCTCAGTGTTATACCTCTAAAACATTTATTTCAACTAGTCTACATGAAACATCTCAACAAAAATACGTTTATTTTTATTTTAAAGTCAGTTTGATGTCATATATAAAGTTTATATTTAAGATGAAAATTTGTTTTTACTTATCCGATTTCATTATATTCAAATTATACAATACTGTTTCTATACTCATCCCTTTTACATTAAAGGTTTTCATATTTAAACTTATTCATTATAGATTGACAAAAATGGAGATGGATATATCGATTTATCGGAACTTAAAAATGCATTGGACCTGTGTGGTTTCAAGTTACCAGGATGGAAAGTGCGTAAGATGATTGAAGAATATGAGGACAAGAAAGCTACAGAGCACGAAGGTCGGCTAACATTCCTGGAGTTTGAAAAGGTAAAATGACCCTAATTTGACTTGAGTTTACCTTAATTTGATTCAATATAATTGCGTTAGGGAATTATTTTTAGCAAGTTACAGCTGGCAATTGTTTTTGTCCAAATTTCAACTCCCAACATAAGGAGCATAAATGGAAATTTCTTATTGTTTTGATCTGTGAAAGAGAATAATGTAGGTTCTAGAACTGTATCGTAAGTAGGTTTTGATATATTGGGGAGTAAATTGGAAATAAATTGCTGTAAAACCAATGCCTTTAAAATAACTTTGTAAAATGGCTAATAAGCACATGATGGTTATTATGCACATGTGGCATAATAAGCACAGTTCTGAGGAGATTGATGTTAATAAAATAAACTGAAAAACAACAAATTGCAATTTTTTAAAATATTATCAACATAAAAATAAGTGGAACTTGGCTGTAGAAGAGTGTTTATTTTGACACAAAAGTAATAATAGCTCTAATGTCCAAGAATATGTAATAAAATAAAGTAAATAAGTTATTTATATTTTCCTTTCATAACCATAATCTAAAACATACTTGTTTGTGTTTAACACAGTACTCTGCCCATTTTAAAATTACTTGTTTGGCTTTTCTCACCATACTGAATTATTTTTTAATCTTATATACAGTCATATATAAGCAAGACTTTTATATAGGTTGTCAGAGGTTACTAAAATATATGTACCCACATTCTTGATTTGCTTCATGTTGCAATATCTTGATATTGCAAGAATCAGCTGTTCCAGAAAATAAATCTACAAACTGCTTATTGTAGAATAAGCCATTTCCTGGTGTTTGGTTTATATAGCAAAATAGTATAGGTTGTCAGAGGTTACTAAAATATATGTACCCACATTCTTGATTTGCTTCATGTTGCAATATCTTGATATTGCAAGAATCAGCTGTTCCAGAAAATAAATCTACAAACTGCTTATTGTAGAATAAGCCATTTCCTGGTGTTTTGGTTTATATAGCAAAATAGTATAGGTTGTCAGAGGTTACTAAAATATATGTACCCACATTCTTGATTTGCTTCATGTTGCAATATCTTGATATTGCAAGAATCAGCTGTTCCAGAAAATAAATCTACAAACTGCTTATTGTAGAATAAGCCATTTCCTGGTGTTTGGTTTATATAGCAAAATAGTATAGGTTGTCAGAGGTTACTAAAATATATGTACCCACATTCTTGATTTGCTTCATGTTGCAATATCTTGATATTGCAAGAATCAGCTGTTCCAGAAAATAAATCTACAAACTGCTTATTGTAGAATAAGCCATTTCCTGGTGTTTGGTTTATATAGCAAAATAGTATAGGTTGTCAGAGGTTACTAAAATATATGTACCCACATTCTTGATTTGCTTCATGTTGCAATATCTTGATATTGCAAGAATCAGCTGTTCCAGAAAATAAATCTACAAACTGCTTATTGTAGAATAAGCCATTTCCTGGTGTTTGGTTTATATAGCAAAATAGTATAGGTTGTCAGAGGTTACTAAAATATATGTACCCACATTCTTGATTTGCTTCATGTTGCAATATCTTGATATTGCAAGAATCAGCTGTTCCAGAAAATAAATCTACAAACTGCTTATTGTAGAATAAGCCATTTCCTGGTGTTTGGTTTATATAGCAAAATAGTATAGGTTGTCAGAGGTTACTAAAATATATGTACCCACATTCTTGATTTGCTTCATGTTGCAATATCTTGATATTGCAAGAATCAGCTGTTCCAGAAAATAAATCTACAAACTGCTTATTGTAGAATAAGCCATTTCCTGGTGTTTTGGTTTATATAGCAAAATAGTATTAACGTGTACTTTTACTTGATTTTATCAAGACATTTATTTTTTATTAATTTGAATGAGCATAAATTGAAATTTTGAATATTTAAACCTTTGTACAAGAACCTGAAATAATAGAATTAATTAATTTCATATTTTGAACTGATTTAAAGTAGTTTTTTTTAGTCTGAAAACCAATGTAATCTTGACGTATACAAAACCAAGTGGTAACTTCAAATAATATATCAGTTAAGAACATGTAAACCGAATGAAAACTAAAAATGAATTAATTTTGTTCAAAGAACCTTAACATTTGCTCCATATAAATACACTTACATACTGTCCACAAATATTGGAGATGAATAAACAACATATTAATAACATTTAAAGAAATGATAATAACAATCATTAAGACAGATACATATAACTCCTTATTAGGAGCGTAGCTAGAGAAATAGGTTTTGGGATATCCTCTTTGAGATTTCTGGTGTAAAAAATGTGCACAAAAATCTAAAAATTAAAATACTGGATAATTAATTATTCATAATGTTAGTGGTTAGTTTTATAGGGTGTCTAGTGACAGGGAAAACCGGGAAAACCTGGAAAAGTCAGGGAATTTTAAGATTCTGGAAAATTCAGGGAAAATTTTAAAAAATCGGGAAAATATTTATTTTGATTAGAAACAAAACTAGTGGCCATTGCTCTCGAATATTTGGTATTGTAAGCCAGCGGTTTAGGGGCAGGGCAGTCAGGAAATAACACTTCTTTATTTAGATGCCCATTATTTATTTGATAAGCCCAATGCTATGACTTCAGGACTTATGTCAATAAATATTAAACGTGTCGAGTTGGTACAGCTGGGAGGTTTTAGCCTGGACCGTGGCCTTGGGGTGCGCAGTGGTTCTGTTATCATATGGACAGGTGGGGATAACAGATAACTCAGTCTGTTTCTGACCACACAGAACGCTGTGTAAACATTCGTAGCCAGCTATTTGTCTAGACTCGTGATAGTATGTGTTTTATTTGACAGTGATTATTTGTACACTGTTTATTTCAACATGGAAGGTTCCAGTTTTCATTGCCGTAGCGGGCAAGCGAGTCATGCAGATGTCGTCATTACCTCCCCCTCCTTCCTTAGGATAAATATAAACTAAAAGATGAAGTGACTGAAGCAGAGATTATATGGTGCGTGAATTTAGTAATGCAACACTTCTTTACGCAATGCAGAAGGTAGTGTGTGCCTCTTTCTAAGGATGTTCCCTGATAGCACCATTGCACAGAACATGAGATTGGGGAAAGATAAAATTTCCTATAGTGTTGTATTCGGTTTATCAAATTATATTAAAGACCTGTTACTGACATCATTAAATTCAAATTCTAACTATGTAATTGGCTTTGATGAAAGTTTAAACAAAATATCACAAAGAGCCCAAATGGATTTGAGTGTTAGGTATTGGGATGCAGAGATGGATGAAGTGAAAGCTCGATATTTTGGTTCTGTGTTCCTTACAGACACAAAAGCAAAGGAGTTACTCAATTCGTTCTTCAAAGTCTGGATTTATCTAAGATCCTTCAGATATCAATGGATGGGCCCAATGTAAACTGGGCTTTCTATAGACATCTAAAAGAGGAAAAGTCAGGGAAAACTCAGGGAATTTCTTCAAGCTATTTTACTAGACACCCTGGAAAAGTCAGGGAAAACTCAGGGAATTTCTTCAAGTTATTTTACTAGACACCCTGTTTTAATAAAGGGCGATTATTTATGAATTGAATGTATGCTAAATTTTTTTTAGTTGAATGCATCTATTTCTTTTTTACCTTGATTTTAAAAATAATTTTTATGCTTAAAAATTGTAATTTAAACCCCTTCAAAACATTTTTCTGGCTCTACTGCTCCTTATAAAAACAAACTGAAATAGGCCAGGACTCTACTGGTGTTTGAGCTGACAGCTGTTTCAGAGCAACCAAAAAACCAACTGCTATGGAAATATGTTCAAATGATTCAGAAAAGTATTAAAACATAGCAGCACATGTCAGAGATACTGATCAAGTAAGAAAAGGTAATTCTCTCTACTCAAATAATATTTAAGAGCATTTAGTAACAATGTGAGAGGGTGGCTTGACATTAGATAAATTCTAACTTCAGTGGTTGTAGTCGGTCCAAGACACGTAAACATCAAGTGCTTAAGGAGACTTGAAATTTATTTTGAATGGCTCAATTTACCCTAAATATACTGATGAATATATCCATATGTGGTTAAATTTGAAAGAACCATGAAAGTTATAAAATAATGGAGAATTGTTTCTTACAAAGGCAGTATCTATTCATAACACCAAACACAAAAATTGATTGGTTAACCCTTTGATTAGCATTCATGTACTAGTATGTGAGATTGGGTGCTATGGGCAGCGGGAGCATCTCGTATGTGAACATTCTATCATTTTTCACAGATTATTAACATCGACATAAGTTTACAATTTTTTTCCTGTGTATTGGACCGCACTCTAGGTTCAATATTTGATATTATCTAGATAATAAATGCTTAACAGAGTAATTATTTTGTGTGCAAAGTCTATGGTTGGTCTCACGTGTAGAAATAAATCAGGCATTTCTAACAAATTTGTTTTCCCACCAGAACCTAAAGAATTAGACCTTTTCATAATACCTTTTTTGATAGAAGTTTAGTCAGCAAAATTGTGCTAAAACCGACGAATATTACGACTTTGTGTGTCAAAATACTACCGTGTCTGACCATTTAAAACAGAAAATGTGAAATGCTACTAATGTTGAAAAAATTACTTTCTTAAATATTAAATATTTTCATAAGAAATGTTAAAAATAGTACAATAGTTTAAGAAATTAGAGAAAAAATAAAGACAATTAACAAATAAAATCTTTCAATAATATGTTGATCACAGGCGATTGAACAGGGCATGCACGTGTTGTTAATGAAAGTGTTAACTGATGTGTTTGTTATTGGCTGGTCAAATAAAGACCATTTATGTCATGCTAAAGAACAAGTTCTTGAAACATGCAATTCTTAGTAAACCATTGTAGCTGTAACTAGCACAACATAGATTGAAATATATCTTGTATGTTTTAAGATGAAAATCACAATAATCTTCAATAAATCTTTCAATAATATGTTGACTACAGGCGATTGAACAGGGCATGCACGTGTTGTTAATGAGTGTTAACTGATGTGTTTGTTATTGGCTGGTCAAATAAAGACCATTTATGTCATGCTAAAGAACAAGTTCTTGAAACATGCAATTCTTAGTAAACCATTGTAGCTGTAACTAGCACAACATAGATTGAAATATATCTTGTATGTTTTAAGATGAAAATCACAATAAGGTTGTCATAACCTGAATTGAAAGAACATATAACCATAAAAAAAGTAAATGAAATTTGTCACTTTTTTAAAAATCCTGTAGGAAAACTAAAGATGCTTATTAATTTGTCTGTAACATCTCTTTGTACTCAGGCAATATGGTCACTATCCCAGATAAATTGAATTTAATTTTAGTAGTTTATTCTCTGCACATCTCTAAAACTGTATAAATTTATTCCAAATATATCAAAACAAAAGAATTTATTGAATGAATAAACCCAATCAGAATCACACATACTTTTCGACTTTTAATAGAAAACCTGCTTTTAAAACCACTGCTGCCTACCTCAATAATTCTTCCAAGTGGCCAACCTAGACACTGATGAAGTTTGTTTAGTATGATAAAAAATTTTGAGTCTTGTTGTTTTTCATAAATTTAGTTTTAAATTATGCAAATTGTTGATTTGTTCAAATGTAAAATAAGAGAATATGTTTTAGCATTTTAAAATAATCTTTCAGTTTTGGTTCTAGTTTTGATTTTTTAAACTTTTATAAAAGTAATTTTATTTTTTGTCAAATTTAATGTTGTTTGGTTTAATCTTTTAAATAAACCTCACTCAATTTATCTGTATTAAAATATCCCATTACACTACTTTATTTGAAACACATTGTAATTAATTTCTAGGCAGTAATTTTACTTTAACATGAATGTCTGGCATGTTAAACAATATAGCTTAGGTAAAGTTTTTACTTTAGCTACAAAAAACTGGCAATAGCAACTGTGCAGTTTACTTTTATTGGGTTTTTTAATGCATTGCATGTGACAAGGATAAAATGAGTTCTATATCCAGAAACTGAACTATGAAACTTGAAAATTTAATTGATATTTTCAAGAATAATCTAAATAATGATGAATAAAGTCAGTTTCGGTCGGTAATGGCCGCCATGGATGGTATTATAAATTTAGAATTGGATTCAATGCATCAGTATCTGACACTTTTTGCCCATATATGGTTTCCCACATTGGGAAACTCATGTTATTGCCTGGATGTCTATATGCAGTATAGATATTATTGTCAGAGGTAGAATTGTTTATACATTACTTCTATATTCAAAATATTTACAAACCTGCCCATCACTTACTCACTTGTGAACCCTTTTACATGTCTTTGATCAGAGTAAAAACGCTCCTGATTGTCAGCTTTTTATGAGGGCACGCTCCAACAGGTGATCGTGGTTTGTGTTGTTTTACCTTTGCATCCAAGAGGAAAAGCATTAAAGAAAATTGAAAAAAGTAATGCCAGTAAAATGATAAACAACCGTAAAAAGACTTATAGAATGTGCAAAACTTATGATAGCACAAAATGACATACACTCATATAAAGCTAAAATCTAACAATACAAACTGACAATAAATACATACTGCTTGCATTAGGAGCTAAGCCTGTACTGAAGATTAGTTTGTCATTGCACTATGGTCAAGACTGATGTTTATGCTCATAGTGCTAGATCAGATCCGAAACATTTGCATGCAATGTGTTAAAGTTAGCATACACACCTTTGTATGTAAGTGTACTACTTTAGCATACATTTTACTGCCTTATTAAATAGAAGGAGGTATTGGTAACCCCTCTTAGTAGTAGAAGCCAATCTGTGGTATTATGATAAGTTTCTTTAGGTAAAACCAGTTATATTAAATTAGTTTTATTAAATTGGACACTCAAAATATTGTTATTTCTACTTTGTTGCTATTGCATCCTTACATAAAGTTTTAATGAGACAGTTTTTGTAATCATTTGGAATTTTGTTTTAGCTGTGTACAGAACTAAAAGCAGGTGAAGTTGGTAGCACTTTTAAACAAGTTGTATCAAAAAAAGAAAATCTAGAAACTCTTGGAGGGATGTCTGATGCATCAAGTGAAGGTATGTTAAAGTAATAAGTAGAATTAGGGTGAATTAAATTCAAAGATAAATTAAGATATTTCATCACTCTGTGTTTTAAAAGTACAATAGGAACTCATCAAGTCAGACCAGCTGGGACCATAGCTGATCCAACATAACAAACACGTTAACTGGAGAATGTCAGGGGAAAACAAAAAAATAAATATATTGTACTCTACTTACAATAATTTTGTTGTATTATAGGAGTAAAACACTTTAAATATTGAGACAACACAAGGAAACATAGAATTAAATTTATAAGCTGTACAACAATGTTTACTGTTTATAAAAAAAAAGATTATAAGTCTTGGCTCTATCAACTTTGAATAGCGATCAATGTGGATTTTAGTTAAGTTTATTACACATAACACCCCCCTAACACCCCCCCTAACACTAAAAATAGATCATCAACTGATCAAAGTGAGATGTGGCTTTTAGTGGCTTATAACTTCTCACTTAATTTTCAGAATTTTCCTCATCGTATCTCCTGTTTTTTAAATTTTTTTTTAAATTTTTTTTATTTGAACAGGTCACAACAATCTCCTTCTTCAGTAAATGTGCTGTAATCCCTAACCTTGTCTTCCTTCAGCCGAATTTCAATGCTATTGATAATAACATGAGAAGTACTTAAAAAAACTCATTGAACTTATTCAAACTTAAATTATTTAAACATAATAAGAACTCATCAAGTTGCTACGTGCAGTCTTGCCAACAAACTTGATTACACACTTAAAGATGGCCTATTACAGTGTTTATTGGTTTTAAACCATTTTTCTAAATTGGTCTGGGTTATCCAAAAATCTAAGTTGAAGTGTGCCAATTCAACAAGGTGTCTCTGTAACCATTTCTAATGTTAACAGTTTCAAGATTATATTCAGGATGTTACCTTACTGATATGTGTGCGAATACTTTCAATACTTTGAGATTGTATTATAACCATAACCTATACATATAAGAAGTGTATTGCATGTATGATAAGATGTATTAATACATGTATTTGCAATATCGTCAGAACTACATTTGTAATGTAGTGTAGTGGTGGCATTATATCATTATAACCTGTAGTGCCTCTGTAGTACTATAATTTTTTTGAACATCAGAATATTATTTTGTTTACTGAAATTTATTCACTATTTATTGTCGTATATATTTTGTCATTGCAATGACTGTTTTTGGAAATTCCTGCAGCTTACAGCCAGTGCCAAAGACTGTGCCACAGTTTGTAAAATCGTTCTTTAGTTTTGTTTCGTATTTTATGCATTTTTTACAATGAAGACTTTCCGGTTTTTATTTTTGTACTAGTCTGGATCAGGGGTTCTCAACCTGAGGATCTAGAAGACTTTCAACAAGGGGAATTTTAAAAAAATTAAATAAATAAAACTGTGGTGAAAAGATACTCATTTTCTACAGAAAAGTTCATTGACTCTCTCCAAAGGTAATTTGCTTGCTAGATTATTATACCTAAAATCGGAAGTTGACATTTTTCGATGTAGGTAACTTAAGAAGATATGTACAAGTTTATAGATAATAGACTCGGAATATTTATCACACTTATTCAAACCATTAAACATTTTGAACCTCAAGCTACAAGGCCAAAAAAATTACTGAAAATTTATGATATAGTTAGAGGTTTCATAGAAAGATAGGATTAAGAGTTTAGAGCCATTTGTTTCATACTTTCAAAGATGGAAGAAGCATTTGGTTAGACTGAAAATTGAAATTTTATACTATTGTCCAGAAAATAGTTGAATAAAGGTATCTCTTTAAAATCAATGTTTATATACTCCTGGTCATATTCAGGAACAGGCAATCAATCTAAAGTGTGGTTCTCAGGCAAAGTGAGAATTCCAAAACATAAATGTTGAAGATTTTTGGTAAGCTATTTTCCTGTTTACCTATAAATTGCTTTGGAAGCTGCAAAATAATTGGTGCAATTTTCATCAAAATATCTCTGTAAATATTGATTTTCTTTATCAGCATACAGTCGGTAAAAATATCAAAGAAGGCTAGATGCCGTAACTGACCTGAGTATAGATCTTGTTACATATCTGTGTATCTCTCTGACGTATGCACACCACGCTCCTCCCATCACCAGCAGACACATTACAGTATGAGAAATGATTTTATATTTTTTACAAAAAATAATTTTAGTTGAAATCAAGTTTTTAAATTTTTTTAATGAAATCAAATCAGGGTTATTGTATCTTGCATGAAAATATGTTCAGTCAACAATTTATTGAAGGGTTTCAGAATGGTACACTTATCTTATATTAAAATCAACATTTAATCTTGAAGGGGTCTCCATACTATGGCCCAGCAGTATCATCAATTCGGCCTGTGACAGCCAATGGCTTATTGTTGTTGTGATAAATTAGTTGAAAATATTAGAATGATGATAACTCTGTTTTATTTACTTGGTAGGTAAAGCTTAATAACAGAGTTAACCCATTGGTCAACTTAAATATGTAAACATTCTGTAGGTACTTCATTTTGAAGAATGTTTTCTCACACAAGTAACTAGTACCAAAAACGGAAAACAAACCCACGAGCAAATTTATCAAATTATCAAATTGTACCAGTGGAAGACTTATAAAATTCCAACAAAGATGAGTTTTGATATTTTTTTTTAATATATCACTGTGCTGTGGATCAATAATTTCTATTTGAAGTTCTAGGACTAGGGTTTCAATGTCAGTATCCAAAGGATTTTAAAAAATCCTAATTTTATTTGCAAAGACATTAAGGTCTGAGAAACGAGTGTCAAAATTTATATTTAAAGAACTCAAAGCTTGGATGGCAAAATTGCCGGAAACTGAGTTTCAGTAGTGTGACTGAATATTTCACATGTTTTAAATTGTGTGAAACACTTTTTACGCAATTGTGATTAAAACAGTATTATTTTCTATTGGAACGATTTGCTATTAGTTTATAAATCAGGGAGAAGCTAGTTTTCTCCTGGTAACCTCAAATTCAGTTCATTCCTGTATTTTGTCAAATTGACGTAGACTGCTAACTTTCACAGCCACTCGCTATTTTGTAATTCAGATAAATTAAGGTGCTTTTCATTTAAACAAATTTTAATCACTGCTTGAAGTTAAAAAAAAACACTGAAGGACTTTTCCGCAACTGAACAAGCGTACGGCAGTATGATATGGTTAAACAATTTTTCCAATCTCTCCAGTAAACTTGCAGAATTCTCTGTGATTCAGTCCAGTGGATCTGGTGAAACTAATAATTGATGTGACTGTTGTTAGAATTTCAGGCATATCCAAACATTTTCTGCACAGATGATGACTGTTCATGAATGATACTATGTAAGACCAACGGTTTACCACCATGATTTTCTACAGACTATGACACATGAGTTACCACTCTTATTTATGCTAACAAACTGACATTTAGATAAATTTACCTTTTCGGGGCACATTTCTTTGATTACTGTAATTACGCATTTGATCATTTTTCCAACGGTGAAGGGTTTTCCACGGTTCCGCGATTTCAAGAACCACACGAAAGCAGGGATGAGTTTCAGCCTCTTGTTCAGTATTGAGTCTCATTAGCATAAATGGCTGCAATTTCAATCCGTGCTTCAAAGCTTCATTTTTTTATCAGAAAACTTCCAGTATATTTTGAGTAATTTTTTTAAATGTTTCGTTTACTAATTACATTTAATATTATTTGAGAACAGATATAGTTTCATTGCAAATCAAACATAGTGCCTTCTTCCTGGACTCAATTACAAAATATTGAATGTTCTACTGATCTTTGAATGTTTTATATTCACTTTCTATTTTTTGCTTTTTTCCATGCTAGTAAATTGCATAAAAACAGGTCAAATCAAAATACTGTTACGAAGATGTCTTTTAACCCATTCGCTTACAATTTTTTTTACACCGACTGAGCCATAAAAAACTAATTTTTTAGACCATTTTTAAAGGTTTTTGTTGATTACTTTTTTTTAGTTCATATTTATGTTTCTTATGGAACCTATTGTTATTTTTTTATTCACAAATACATTTACTTTCAAAATATATACTAATATTTATAATATCTTTTCTTTTATAATTTAATAATATGTAAACAACTAAAATGTTTCAATGAAAAATATCAAACTTTATGTTTTTTATTTCAATTATCCTAAAGTAAAAGCATAAATTACCTTTGGAAATACTCCAAAATATTCTTCAGGGTGCAAAGAATATGTTTCAATTTCACAAGAGTTAAGAAAAGTTAACTTTTGTGTTGTATACTTTGAAACATTCTGGTAGGTGAAGTGCGACGAGGCACAGCCCACACTCCCACCGACTGGTTCTTTGGCCTTTTAGTGGGCTTAGGTGGTTTGGAACATAGAATTTTTTCTTTAGGCCTACCCATTCTTGGTTTACCCCTATCTCTATCTAGTACTAACTCTAATAGGTCTAGGACAAGGATCAAGAAAACTAGGGGCATCATCCTCCTCACTAGCAGTAGGAGACAGAGGGGCAATTATTCCATCAAGGTAGATTTGATCGAGTAGCTTAATTAGATTGGAATTCTGTGAGCTTTCATCATCTGAATTAGATGGTAATACAGACCTATCTTGGACATTTATATCAGAAATTACATTATTTACATCTAGTGGAGTCCTAGGCCTAACATAACTACAAGAGGGCTGCTCAAGTTGCAACTTATCACTTATTGCAGAACAAGGCAGATTACATTTTTCATGATGTGGTGAACCTGTTATATTACAGTCTATTATGATTTTATTTTATTCATTACTTAACTTTTGTGTTGTATACTTTGAAACATTCTGGTAGGTGAAGTGCGACGAGGCACAGCCCACACTCCCACCGACTGGTTCTTTGGCCTTTTAGTGGGCTTAGGTGGTTTGGAACATAGAATTTTTTCTTTAGGCCTACCCATTCTTGGTTTACCCCTATCTCTATCTAGTACTAACTCTAATAGGTCTAGGACAAGGATCAAGAAAACTAGGGGCATCATCCTCCTCACTAGCAGTAGGAGACAGAGGGGCAATTATTCCATCAAGGTAGATTTGATCGAGTAGCTTAATTAGATTGGAATTCTGTGAGCTTTCATCATCTGAATTAGATGGTAATACAGACCTATCTTGGACATTTATATCAGAAATTACATTATTTACATCTAGTGGAGTCCTAGGCCTAACATAACTACAAGAGGGCTGCTCAAGTTGCAACTTATCACTTATTGCAGAACAAGGCAGATTACATTTTTCATGATGTGGTGAACCTGTTATATTACAGTCTATTATGATTTTATTTTATTCATTACTTACATCTACATCTATTTAAGATTCAATGTCCAACTGTCCTATTTCATTATCATTCTCAAATGTTTCCTCAAACAAATCACTGTCCCATTCTCCAATAATTCTTTGAATTTCACAATCTTTCAACTCCTTCTCACTTTCATCAACATATAAAATATTAAATCCACTCATTTTTAACATAAAAAGAACACAAATAACAAATTAAATACAATTTGGTTAGGTTATAAACATATTCCACACAACTACGACCTAAACACAACATCACAGACAATGTCAGCTGATCGGTCGCCAGATAAAACGTAATTATTGAAAGAACGGACAGTCCAAAGAAGATAAAAATACAACCATTGAAAAGCCCAAAGCCTGTAGAATAAGATGCATATGCGATCTATTGGATTTACTGAGAACTAATTCGACACAAATGAGTTATATCGGAGGACGGCGATTCACCGTCGCTTCACAGAATGGCACACTGGGTCGCGACGGCGGATCGCCGTCATTGTAAGCGAATGGGTTAAACAAATTTTAAGCTAAGGAGTTATGCGCTATTATTGTATTTCACAACACACAGGTTCGCTTCCTTTGCATTTCCTCGCTGTCTTACCACTAGCGTTTTTATACTCCAATTTCTGCCATGTATAAGTGAGTAAAATATACCAGGACCTTCTTGAACCAATGAGGTTCAATGCGATTATACCCTATCTGTTAGCAATGGGTAGAAACCTATCTATCTACCATTATATCTGTGTGTAATAACCAGATGTCATCAAGTGTAACAATACAATACAGCACAATAGTGATTGAATTAGTGAATTTAGCAAGCATATGCTTGCTCAGGGTCCATACTCGGCAACTCTAGTACTACAAATTATAGATATTGTCAGGAAAATTAAAGCTGTGTTTGCCCTTGGAACTCACAAAAGTAATCAATATGGCCCCCAAGGCTAAAAAGTTTGGAGACCCCTGTTTTAGTGTGTAAACGTTTTTTTCTTATAATTTTTTTCATATGTTTTACTTGAAATTTAGATAGCATTGGTAAAATAATTAAACATGTTTTAAAGTATTTACATTGATAAAATAGGTAGCCTTGAAATGGGACACAATGTATACTGACTACCTGGATACTGCAAAAAAAAGAATTAGATTTTCTATAGTGATTACCTCTTAAATCTTGACGTATAATTTATGTATTTATAGATCCAAACATATTATAAAAAATGTCAAAATTTATCTAACACAAGTATTTACCTAGTATATTGTGTATAAAATATCAGCCAATTTAAAAACTTATATTGTTTATTATAATGTGAAACTAAATAAAATCACAGACCTGTATAAGCTCAGTAGGATATTTTTTCCCATGGTAGTTCATAAAACATTTGGGATAAAGCCCCACATTGCACTTTGAAAGACAAACTTTGCTTTATCAATGAAGTTGGCATGATAATGATATTGGTCTCCGGTAATTGCCAGTCACATCTTAGTGGGATGCGCAGTGCACTTTATCTGGGACGTTACACTTGAAGACATGAAGGATATTGAGCATCATAAGAGAAGCCTTAAACTTATCTATTGCATTGGAAAAAAAACAGATGGAAAAACAACCTAGCCTCAGTTTAGCCTAAGTTGTGAAATAAGTCAAAAAAGAAAAGGCCTTTATTAAGCCTTCGTTAAAAAGGACCGATGACTTGAATATATTTATGGATGTAGGAAATTATTACTATAAGTTTCCGCAGGATGTTGCAAGTACATCACAATGTCCTGATTTAATGGCACTGTCTAAGAAATTAAAATATGTTATTTTGATTGAGTTAACTGTATCCTGGGATACCAACATTCCAGTCCATCATTTTTTTTTTAACTTGGGAGCAGGTTTAAACTGCCTGAAGCACCGCTACCTTAAGGTATATTGTACTTACTTCCCTGATCTAGTCAAAGAGCCCCTTCCCTCTTACCAGGTTCCAGTCCATCATGCATTTAAACTAAACAGAAATTCAGTGCTTTGTTTGATCATCAAACAAA
Source organism: Prosapia bicincta (assembly GCA_036971475.1). Classification (NCBI taxonomy): domain Eukaryota; kingdom Metazoa; phylum Arthropoda; class Insecta; order Hemiptera; family Cercopidae; genus Prosapia; species Prosapia bicincta. The sequence goes on from JBAIZL010000002.1 coordinate 137,317,359, forward strand.
ATGGTTATAAAAGTCTGTATTATGCAGTGGTATCATGGGATTACCTGACAAAACACTTACTAAAGGATTTGGGACTTGTTGGAAGATCATCAAATTTTTACATAGAGTATCAAAAATGGCACTGGAATATTCTTATGATTGTGGCTGAGATGGTCTGAGTTGTGAATTGGGCAAAATAAGTTCAAAAGTTCCAAGAGAGAGACATAACATTTTGGTGGCCTCTGTTGATTAATACCATTGTACGAGGGGGTCCACAAAGTAACCTCCGTTTTGAAATAAAAAATAAACCAGTTGAGATACAAAAATTTTATTATGTACATGTTAAAACTACAGCTTTTTTCTACTTTCCTACATATTCACCATAAAAATTCAAGCACTTATATCATATCTTTTAACAGTTTTTGAAATTTCATCTGTAAAAAAATCTGCCGCCTGAGAATGTAGCCAGCCTGTCACAGTGTTTTGAAGCTCTTCATCATTCGCAAACCTCTGAGATGCAAGCCACCGCTTCATGTACGGGAAAAGATGGAAATCACTGGGAGCCAAGTCCGGGCTGTAGGAGGGGGGGGGGGGTGGTCAAAAACGTCCCATTTACACTTTTCCAAAAGTTCAGTTGTTTTTTGAGCTGTGTGAGGGCGGGCATTGTCATGGACAAACACAACGCCAGATGTCAGAAAACCATGACGCTTGTTTTGAATCGCTCGTCGTAGCCGTTTTAAGGTTTCACAATAAGCTGCAGCTGTAATGGTCGTACCACGCTCCATAAATTCAATGAGCAAGATGCCCTTAGCATTCCAAAAAAACTGTAGCCATCAATTTTCTCGTTGAATAGGATTGGCGAGCTTTCTTTGGCTTGCTTGGCAGAGCGGTATGACCCCATTGCATTGACTGTTGTTTTGTTTCGGCATTCACATAGGCTACCCAAGTCTCATCTCCTGTAACGATTCTGTTCAAAAATGTTTCTCCTTCAACGTCATACCAAGTAAGAAAGTCTATGGCAGAACTCATTCTTTTCATTTTGTGATCATCGGTGAGCACTTTTGGAATTCAACGAGCACAAAACTAGTTTTTCTGTCACTATCTCATGCACAAGACTTCAAGAAATTTCAGGAAAATGATCTGAAAGTTTCGAGATTGTGAAGCGATGGTTCTCATGAATTTTCTCATCCACTTTGTTCATCAAGTCATCACGGACGAGAGATGGCTTACCACTACGTTTGTTCTTCCATTTTTAAAAAAACGAACCCATTGACGGACTACACCTTCGCTCATAATGTTTGGGCCATACAATGCACTCAATTCACGATGAATTTCAGCTGCTGTGTAACTTTTCGACCACAGAAATCTTATTACACCTCGCACTTCACACTTGGCGGGATTTTCTATCGCGGCGCTCATGTTTTTACGTTATAACATAAGAACCCGCGATTGTACGATACTCTCCCTTGTGCAGCTAGAAGCATATTGAACGGCTGCGCACAGTGATGCAAGAATGGCGGCGCTACCCCCACTACTTATCGCGCCACGCCCAAACGGCGGTTACTTTGTGGACCACCCTTGTATGTGCTACCAAATTAAAAAAAAAAACATTGTAATCCCTTTTACTAGATTAAAAAAAAGTTGTAATCTCTTAAGGTGAAAAGTTTCCAATATTATTTATTATAAATAATGCCAAACAACTTCCAAATCTCAAGAGGTTGCGGCTACACATGTGTATATCTGGTTTGTTGATTTGTCGTTTCTCAACATCAGGAGCCATAACGTGTACAGCTTAATAAAAGTTAATGAAGTGAAAGTATCAAATTGTCCGACCGCAGTTTACTTTTATGTAAGTAATTATTGGGATTCATAAATAGTCAGTATATTAATTCAGTACTTTTATTTCATTTAGGTACAAAGAAATAGTATCTAAGGATCAAAGGTACATTCTTTATACCAATGAGATGCAAAGGTTTGTTTTAAAGAGGACTCTAAAGGTTTAAAAAAGATTTCATGTTGAGATTATGCTCACAAACTCTTCCCTTGTAAACCATATTAAATTTATATTATCAAACTAAATTTGTTTTTTTCTTATCTAATAATAATAATATGTCAGATGTATGAAGTTACATAGAATCCAGCATTAAACTATTACCCCATGCCCTTGACTCCCACACTCAGGAGAGTCAGCTAAAACACAGAAGGATTGGTGTCACAACCCTCTATCACCAGTATTTAACCTTCGAGTAGGTGCATAGAGTTTCAAACGGGAGAGGGGGCTCGTGGAGGTTTATTCCGCACAAAAACCTTTTCAAATTTAAACAGTTTTATTTTATATTTGGAAGACTTCACAAATAAATACTATATAAATGCATTATAAACAATTTCAAAAATCATTATTGTACAATTTTTAATTTCTAATTGTCATATTTCCAAAAATATTTTGAATTGTTAAAACGTATAAGCAATATGTACTAGACCCCTGTTTTTATTATGGGGGAGGTGTTTGCGGGCTATTTTTCTGTAATAAAGTAAATCAACGTCTAAACATAAAAAAATATTTTATCGTGATGGTAGGCCCTACATATAAGAATATGAAATTAATTATAATATTCAGTGAAAATAAAGAATGTTTTAATTCAAATATATAACCCTAAAAATTAGTTAATGAAAAAAATATTGTCTTTAAAACACAACAGGTTGGAGTGTAAAATAAAATTAGCAGAATCTTACATTGTTTATTGTAAAAACAACTCATAATTGTTTATTTCTAAGCTTACTAGTTACCACTAGTGTACCATGAACATGAGCCACTCTCATTAGAATTATGTTTCTTCTTGCTGTCTTTCCCTGCTTTCCTAGTTCAGTATACCACATTTTTCAGTTTTTACTAAAAAAACGGTTCGTTTCTATTGTAAAACTACACTGTAACAGCTTCCTGGGGGGATCTTTAGGAGGATTGTCTCTATAACGTCAAAATCTGACAACATTTCAACAAATTGGTCATTTTCATAATTTTCAGATTCACCATCATGTCTTCATTTGCTTCATTTTCAGTTTCATAGACTTCTTTGTCAGGTTAATAATCTCGCTCAGAGACTTCTTTTCATCAGATTCATCAAATATTTATCTAACAATATATCCGGTAGAAAGTACTTCTTGAATTTAATTTTTTTGACACTACTCGTATATAGCATTTTACGAATTCTCTCCACTTCAAATGGAACAACAGTAAAATGTAAAACTTAGATACTAAAAAGACACACTACACTAAAATAATAATAACAACAAAAACAGTAATAATTTAACTCCACAAAGTCTTTTGTAATGTGAATACCCACACAAGGAACTCCGCTCAAATAATTTAACACGAAAGGGTGCTTGTTTGCAATCTGACCGCACGTGACAAAGATTAAATTCACACTAAAGCTACGAGAAAAAAATGAACAAAAATAGGTTGGGCCATTTCCTAGAATGCAGGGTGTGGAGTAATGAGCCGGAAATAAACTTCGGACAACTGGAAAGACTTTTTCTTAACAAATAATGGCAGGTTCCAGTAACATAGAATACTCCCTCCACAGAGAACTGCAGACAAATCCTGGTGCAGTAGTTGTACTGTTAATAAATGACAATATAAACAAATTTGTCATTTATGGTTGCAGATAATGGTTATAGTAGTTATAAATACTATATGAAATTTAACTAAATAAAATATATAATTTTAATGTAAATGTAAATTCATAATTTTATAGGAAGTAATTAAGGATTTAATAATGGTAAATGAAGGGTATAATTTTTTAATGCTTTCTACTGACTGACAACCAATTCCATGTTTTTGAGTAATAATTTATTTATGTTGGCATTAGTTTGAATATTACTAATAGATAGTAATTAAATAGGTAAAAAACAACCCTTTGTTACTAACTTTTAAACAATAGGGGTGATTTAAATAGTAATAGGTTGTACTTTAATAATGAATAAATTTTAAACAATTTAATTCAGTTGTAAAATTAATCTCTATAGATAAAAAAATGATATCATTCACTAATCAAGTACTTAAACAAAAACTTAATTAAATATAACAAAAGGAAATTAAAAGTAAACTGAAGGTTTTAATGTGATAATTTGGATCATAAATTTTATATTAAATGATAAATCTAATAGGTTATTCAATTTGTTGAAAAAATTACGTAAAATTCTATAAATGAATGTATATTTATAAAATAAAGTTGTCTGTAGCAAGAAGTATTATTTGTGAATTAACTTATAAATTTGTTTTTAATTCACCACCACCCCAGCTTCTAAAGAAAACGGTTATTGGTGGCTAGTAATTTAATTAAGTACCATGCAGAGAAAACCTTTAGTGTACACTATAATTTAGTCGTTTATTTCAGAAACCCATAAACTGACATTTTGGTCAAAAATTATATTTACCCATATTCTGAATTGGATTCAGTAAACGCACATTTCTAAACAGAAACCCGTCAATTGGTATGTCTCTATATGGTTCATTTATTATAATGAATATAAATTTACTGCAGAAACCTATCAAGTGTCATCACATAACGTGTTTTTGCAGTAAATTTCATGTTTGTCATATGGCAACTCTGGTTATGACTGCTCCTCCTGCTACGCAACCCGGTATTACAGTTGTGTTTTAACAAAAAGTTGTAGGAAGAGGATAAAATAAAATAGTGAGGTTATAATCAATCGTTTTTTTTTAGTTTTAGTTTGTGCTTTATAGTAATTGGTTTTTTAAGAAATGCATGCATAGTGGAAGTTCTAAAGATGAATCTGAAAAAAAAAGGAAACGATGTATTACTAATGTAGATAAATATAAAAATAGTGTCACAAAAAGTCGTAAGCCATGATGAAGATACAGTTGCTATTTATTTCGACTGTGGAAAATCTCTCATTGCCAAACATACCTGTGCAAGAGGTTTTCTGCATGTGTCAGCTTACACAACATGAAGACAAATAAAGCAAATACATATATTTAGCATAAAGATGAAGCTAGCTGGTCACCAGAGGAAGTTTGCTCCATGTTACTCCACTTTTTACAAACTGAAATCCCATCTGGCATAAAACATATTGTTCTCTTCAGCGACGGGCTGCCAGGCCAAAATAAATAAAAATCATTGTGTTGTGTGGTTTCTGATGAACCTTTGTGATCAAGGAATGTTTGAGACTGTGACTCACTATTTCCCAGTCAGGGGACACTCATTTCTACCCTGTGGTTGCGATTTTTGGTGTATAAAACATCAATGCGAAAAGTTGACAGAGTGTATTCAGCAGATCAATATGCTGAAATGATTCTTAAAGCCAGTAAAGCTGGGCGTTTTACTGTCCACAAAGTAACTAAGGAGGTGATCTACAGTTTTGTTATATGTTGGCCTCAATTTTATAAAAAGAATACGAACTCAGATGAAACATCTGGAAGGGGGTTCCTAAAGGAGAAAGATTTCGTTTCAAAGTCTCAACTTGCAAAGAATTTAGATATGACAAATCTACATATAAAAAGTTGTTAGGCCCTTCATCGATCGTTTTATATTACCAATATTTACCTTGAAGAAGTATAATGTAGTTCCTGAACTCTCAGTATAGCATATTGGACACTTTGTTCATCAGAATTTGTTCTTAGATGCAACAGATGTATGAAAATGTTGTTTCCTATCTGGAAAGGTGCCAATCAATATCAAGAAACTCTATGACCTCAAAAAGCGTAGCAGGTGCACAATAGGGTATGAAGGTCCCTACAATAATATACCCTATTATTAACTTCAGGGGAGGAGTACCTGTAGATTGGGAATATGAAAATAAGTAGGTTCCATAGACCTACATCACATAGAGTATCCCTATATCACATAGACATTGAAAAACTATCCTAACTAATTTTTTAAATATTCACTCACTGTTTTAGTAATAAGTATAAATACATAGTACAGTATTTTGTTTATTGAATTTCCTACTTCTGTTAAATTAATTGATATTTTGCTATACAAAATATAAAACTGTAATCAATTATATTAGTTAATACAATCAGAATGTATGTTTTCAACACAATGGAATTGTGCTTTTTTGATGATTTGTCCTTTCATTGTATTTAAAGTTATTTAAGACAACATTGTATTAACACATTCAGCATGGCTAGTGTACCGGCACGCTCTGGGTTCCCTTGCGAGGCACTGAGAGCGTGCCGGTGCACTCCCCGCTTCGCTTCTGAGAGACGGCAAGCGCACTGGCACGCTCACTCCCAGTCTAATTAAAACTTCTCTAGTCTCGATAAGTGTTTGTATAAAGGTTTGTGTTTTGCTTCAGTGCCTCAGAAGAGTTTGGAGAACATTGTGCCCGAGTGGTTTTTAAATCCAACCATCCCAAGTTAACTTCTTGATGCTTCAACTGAAACAATGCTTCAGGGAGTTTTATGAACAGATTTAATTTGGTTTAACTTTTATATTTTAATGTTTTTATAGTTTTAACCACTTAATGCGCCAAAATATCCGGTAAAAACATCGATCATAAAAATAAACCAAGCTTTCTGAACCAACACAAGAATAAACGATAACTGTCCTATTAGAGTGAATGAACCTACTGGAGGTGGGAACAGACTATTGTAAATAAGAGTCGTTGACAAAATGCTTGGACACTCAAAAATCTAATGTGTCATCATAAGTTTGAAGCAAACAAATGTCAACTAATCTCGGCTATAAATATTCTAGGGTGTGACATATGCATTATGTATGTTTGCGTTTACATTATCGATCTCTATCGCTTTGTGAAACAAAAAACACAAACAGAAACTAACATTCTGAGTTAAACGTTGAGTGGATAATTTTAGTGTGTAGTATATTTTAGTAGTAGGTACTTTAGATTTTAATATAAATTATCTTTTCTTCTTTGTCTTTTTAATGAGTTTTATTATTTGTCATACAGTGTTTTATCATTTGTATTAGTTGATATTTTATGTAAACTCCTTTTTTTTATTGTGACCCGATAAATAAAACAATATTTTAATGTCCAATACACTGTCTTGATGTCCCCAATAAACCTGTATATGGTAGAAATAAAATTACTGAGATGAAAACAACGGGCATGATAGTTAGATGCAACGACAAGCTGTGCAACCCCCATAGGGTTTCAATAATTCCACTGCCAGGGACGGCAAGCGCACAGGCATGCTCCCGATGTTTACAGTTAAATAGAGTATTAAAATTTTTTTAAATATTTTCTAGTTTATAACCAAGGCTTTTAAGTATAGATTTTGACATAAAACAACGCCGTCAAATGTGGAAGTTGATGAAAAAACAGACAGTAGTTTGATGAGATCTCCAATATCACCGCCGTGCTGAATGTGTTGAATTGCAATTTCCAAAAAAAATTTTTCAGATATGTGATTAGCAATTAGATCTTGATGAGATAACAGATTTGTTTTTACAAATCTGTGTGTTCCATACACTTAACTTTAAATATTTGTGTGTTTATATTAATGAGTAACTCAAGTACTTGACCATAGCCTTGGTAAAACATGTCATAAAGTTAACTACTGTTATTTGGTTCTGCTTAAGATAAACATATTCTAGATGTAATTAAGTATGGAAGTATGAAATAAGTTTTTTTTTTTTTTAATTTGATGTGCTAAATATATATTCTTGTTTTCAGGTACAACACATTCGGTTCGTCTTGAAGAACAGCTTGCCTTCTCTGATTGGATAAACAGTAATTTAGGACCTGATGCAGATTTAAAACACTTGCTCCCAATAGATTCTGAAGGAAAATCTTTGTATGACAAAGTTAAAGATGGAATCTTACTTTGGTACGTTAATTTAATTTTCTACTTTGAAGAAAGTAGCAGATGGCTGTTTCTGTGAAAAGCATGGCTATAAAGATAATTGTTAATATAATTTGTTAGGATAGATCTTTAAACCATTACAGTTTAATTTTCATACAGCCACATTCATTTGCAATATTTTGAACTCCATGCACTGTATAAAATCTCCACTCCACTGCAAGCATCTTTTGTCATGATTCAGTCTGAATTTACTATAAGAATTTTCTTCTTTATATAATAATGATTCCTTTTTACACCATGTGACGTGGTGTAGGAGAGACATGGTCGAGCTGCCTTACCTGGGCAATACGGTATTCAGGAAGGTAATGTGGCCAGAATTAAACTTTGGTGCCCATTATTAATTCAAGTTTAATACTTGCAGTTTTTGTGTTTTACGTCTTGAGGATTTTTATAGAAATAACTACTTTTGGTATCACTTGGCTGCTACTTACTGATATTTTTCAGCAGATGCGTTTTGCGCTAGGTCTTGTCCGTGACTCACGGCATTGAACAATGCACTGACTTAGTGCAAAACGTGTCTGCTAAAAAATATCTGTAAGTAGTGGTTTTTTGCCAAGTGATACCAAAAGTAGTAACTCAAGTTTAACCCTATGTACTCATTTTCACAGGGTTATTCTACCTGAGAACGGAAAATGCTCACACAAATTCTTCTGTGCTGCTGAGAATTGAAACCAAAACCTTGATAGTCAATTGCTCTATGCAATTGCTCTATGCACTTAACCACACAGCCACTGACCTTTTTCTGAATTCTATAAATTCAAAGTTTACTGTATTACTTTTAGATATTCTTTCATGGGAAAATGATCTAGTTAGATGGAACCAATTGACCTCTATCAATGTGTTTTTATTAACAATTGGAATGAAATTGAAATAAACTGAAAGGATTTGATTTATATCCTAATTTTTACTATGAAGTCACTGCTTAAATTGAAGAACATTTGCATAAGAAATAGTTAGAAACAGTTACACAAAATTTTAAAAAATGAAATATTATTAAAACTGGTCTTATTAGACCAAAAACTTGTCTCAGATAAAAAACTGGCCTGATTAGACCAAAAACTGGCCTTTAGACCACCCATTAACTTTTCTTGTGCTATTCCCTAAATACTTATTACCCAAGTGCTTAATTACTTTTTGATTCCTATCTAGACATTGTTAATTACATATATTTGATTGTAGCACAACACTACACTATACTAACTCATTGAAGTTATCAAACCATTGGGTTTGGTTCTCTTCAATCTTTCTAATCATTTACTGGTTATCTAATAGTTGAATAAATGCTGCACTTGGATGAAAGTGAAGTCTCTTTTCATGTTTTTTGGCCATCTTTATTTCTTAGGCATCTCTGTTAATACCTTTATTTTTCATATACTAAGGAGCATTAAATATCTCAGTACCTTATTTTGGAACATTGAAGAATTTCTATATTAGATTCTTTTGCACATTCCCATACAACAAACTGATTTCAGGATCTGATTGTAGATTTTTATTTCATTACATAGTTTAGAAGTTTGAATTTTTACCTAGGAGCCAATATTGTTTACAATATTTGATATTTAATTCTTCCGTCTTTTTCTTGGAGTAATGTTTTCATCTTAGTTTAGCATCTAGGTTCATGCCTAGATATTAGAATTATTTTCATAAAGGATGATAATTTCGTTAACATCCAATAGTTGAAATCCTTCAATACCTTCCTTGTCAAGTTAATGTGGACTGACTTCACTTCATTCAGGTTTTTGAACAACTTGGAATATATAGGAAGTAGCGATATCAGTCTATATGACTTAGCATCGTTAGGAAATTTTTATGATTTTGGTAACTTTGCAACTTCTGTTACTTTCTAAATATCTGATACATGTTTGAGTCCATCATACCAACAGATTGCCTGACGGCAAATGTGTTAAATAACTAATTGGTAAATACGAGGGCTGTTTTTTTATCAACTTCCGATGTGGTATAAAAATAAATCTAGTGAGAGTAATTAAATAAATTTATTATCAAGAGTTAGGTACATTATTAGTTACTTTTCACCATAATCGCCTTTTAAATTGAGGCATTTTTCATACCTGTGTACAAGCTTCTTAATACCTCTTTCATAGAAGTTTGCCGCCAGTGATTTGAGATGGGTTTTCACGTCGACTTGCAGCGCGTCGTCAGTTCGGAAGCTCTGCCCTCCTAGCATCATCTTCAGTTCCAGAAAAAGGTGATAGTCGCTTGGCGCTAAATGAGGGCTATACGCCGGATGGTCAAAAATGTCCCATTTAAACCCGTCAAGAAGACGTTTTGTCAAAGCAGCACTGTAAGGACGGGCGTTGTCATGAATGAGCACAACTCCTGATGTGAGCATTCCTCTCCTTTTGTTCTGGATAGCTCTACGCAAAAGTTGTAACGTACCACAGTATCCTTCCGCATTGATTGTGGTCCCTGGCTCTAAAAACGCCACAAGCAAAACACCTTTTTGATCCCAAAACACGGTGGCAATAATCTTTCTGTTGTTGAACGTTTTTTTGAATTTTTTGGGTTTGGAGAGTTTGAATGCATCCATTGTTGGGACTGCTGTTTCGTTTCTGGGGTGTCGTACAGAACCCATGTCTCATCTCCTGTCACGATTTTGTTCAAAAAATCATCTCCATCAGCTTCGTAACGATTCAGAAAAGACCTTGCTGACGCCATTCGCCGAGCTTTGTGGTCATCAGTCAACATCTTCGGCACCCATCGAGCACAAAGTTTTTTGTAGCCTAACTCATCAGTTACGATAGTGTATAGGGCTGACCTTGAAATATCAGGAAACTGATTGGATAGCTCCGTAATCGTAAACCTCCGATTGCTTCTTACACTTTGGTCAACGAGGTCTTCGTTTGCGATTGACTTTCGCCCTTGGCCCGCTTCATCATGAATGTCAACTCGTCCATCTTTAAATTTCCTACACCAATCACGCACTGCACTGTCACTGATGAAGCTTTCACCGTATACTCGTTTCATTCTACGGTAAATTTCTGCTGCGGATAACCCTTCAGCTTGCAAGAAACGAATGACACTTCGCAACTCACACTTGGCGGGAGATTCTATCAAGGTAGCCATGTTTATGTGTCACTGGATAAACTGGTAATGGCGTCGGACGCCCGAAAACGAGTGAGGTTGTAGTGGGAGAGGTGCGCAGTCGATTGCCGCGCATTACTGGCCGATGCCGCTCGCTCTGCCGTCTAGCGGTACAGTCGGAAGTTGAAAAAAAAACAGCCCTCGTATCATATTAAACCTATCCTCAAAAATTCAATCACTTACACACTTCTCAGTTTGAAACACTTTATACTTTATAGTAGTTATATTTTTGGCACCCCTATATATTTTCAAGTGTAAAATTAAAAAGTCTCAAATATTATTATTTATTTTTGCAATAATTTGGTTTGTTTTTATTTTTTAACTGTATATTAGTTATTTAGTATTATTATTATTATTATCATAGCTAGTAATACAGTAATCCCTCCATATCCGCAGTATCAGCAATTGTAGACTATAACCGTTACCAATAAAACAAATAAATAAGCACAAAATAACTTATGGATCAACAAGTTGACTTTTAAATTGACTGTCTATACTTGTAGATGGTTCTGCATGCCTAGGATCGCGTGCTAGAGACAGATCCCCTTATGGAAAGGGTCCTTTGGTTTAAAAGAGAACCTCAGAAACTCCTGCGCCCATATGATAAAGTTCAAGAGGACTGTAACTAAGTTTTTTAAGCCATCCTAAATGTTGCATATTGTACATATTTACTTAGTAAAACTGTACTTAAACCACTTATTCTGTTTCCGATTTGTAAATGTCCCTTCAGAACCTAACCTCCAAATTTTTGTTCAAATAAGGTACTTCGCAACTCGCAGTAACCCTCTGGAAAATAACCCCAGCAGATACGGAAGGATTACTGTACTTATATAGATAGGTAGCATATAAACTACTGTAACTTCATTTCAATGAAAACATAATATTAGTTGAATTAGTTTATAATAATTGTACCTCAGCATTTAGTATTTGTTATAAATAAGAATGCCTTGACAAAATTTCAGGAAATTTAATTTTAAGTCTTGTAATTTATAAAATATAACTTTTGTAAGAAACTAAAAAACATTTGTTAACATGTCTTACATATATGTTAGTCTAAATTTATAAAGCTCTTATAAATTCACAACTAACAAAAACAAGGATTGGTAATACAATAATACACTGATTAACTCTGCTCTGTTTAGTACTGATTCATTATAGTATTTCTGCGATTGAGTCACTATTGTCTCTGGAAACTTCTTTATGTAACTCTTTCATAAACTTATATTGATACCTATGCTCAAGCACAAAAGGATCACTAAACTTGAAATATACTGTATTAATCGCCCAGTGTTGTAGTGCAACTTAGAAATAGATACATTAAAATACGGATGCCTGTCCTCTTTAGTAATATACTTCAATCACGATCTTTCCTACCTAGAACATTGGATATCAACTGTAGTTATCCACCAATCAGTGCAATCAATAATATATTGTAAGGGATTTATTTTTATCTATTATTTGCAGTAAAGTGATCAACCATTCCTGTCCAGACACGATTGACGAACGTGCGGTTAATAAGAAGAACATGACAGTATACAGAAAACTTGAGAATCTCACACTGGCACTGAATTCAAGTCAAAGTATTGGTTGCAATATTGTTAATATAGATGCTCACGATCTTGCAAAGGGTAAACCACATCTTGTCCTTGGATTGTTGTGGCAGATTATTAGGGTAAGAATTTAGCTCTTTACGGAAAATAATACAAAACTATTTTTTAATATATCATTATTAACTGTTTGACTAAAAGATTTGATTAAAGAGACAAATATTTGGTAGCTGTAGTACCATTTAAATGATGTGACCGTACATTGCTTAATTTTTATTAAATTTACGAGGAATGTAGATGTAAAACATTGATGAGAACGTTCATGTTTCATTTAATGACAGTACTGTAGTCTAATAAACACGACAAATTAAAAAAAATATTCAATTTGTCTATATTCAAGCATTCTATCCATAAAGTGTATGTTCTGTTATATACTTTAATTACGATCTTTTAGGTTGTTTTTATGTGTAAAATCTCTATAACAGTTGCAAACAACATTGTTTAAAAGTCTAAAAATGGTTAACATCATACATTTATAACAAATTAGTTATAATGTAAGTGAATCTAGAGGAAAATAGATCTTATTCGCAAAAAATAGACATGAAATATTTTCATTTCAGGTAGTAGCACATGATACCTACGCAGTGTTAACACTAACTCAACTGCGCACAGCAATAGTTAATAGGTTTCTTATTAAGAATAATATCATATTTATGTGTTTATAATGCACATCCGTATTTAACCGATAAGCGGGAGCGGTGCGGTATTTTGTGCCGCAACATTGTGTAATTCATAAAATGCTGACAAAGGACTCCATGAATTCTGCTGAGATGCTGAGTATTCCCTGTTCCTTATCTTATCTACGTGATCCCAGTCATTTTCTGTTTTTCCTTCAGTGGCTCATTTGCTATTGATTTGTAGAGTCGAACCTTACATTTTCTGGCATTCTATTTTGCTGCGAGCCTGGAAATGTAAGTACAATTCTTTGCATTGTGATGCATTCTATATACTGTACACTACTGTTTTTTATGATACATTTCTTATTTAGTTTAATCATCTTTCTGCTGTTATAGAATTATTAATTCTTCATTAATGCTACTTATTGTTCACATTTACTTCAATTCTTTTGAATTATGCTGTTCCATAAATCCAGTAGATATCTCGAGTAAAAATTTTTTTATGGTTACCAAAATAAAAGTTCTTTTAATTTTATTCCTAATTAATATTAATTTTAGTTCTTTTAATAACTAAAATTATTTTTGAAAGGTGTAAAATTGTTATAGTGTATATCGGTCGTATTCTCACAATATCTGATATCAATATTGACCACAAGGTCCATTCTTCATAGTAATTGGGATAACCTTTCCATTGCAGGGCTGAGGAAAATCATAAGTTTCATCGCTCCGAAGACATTGATGTGCTTTTATATGAAGTTTTGAACAGGAATATAGAATAGTGTGTTGACAATTCTGAGGATGAGAATCAAGAAGTTGAAGTGATGAACAAAGATAAACATAACAGTGAATCAGAGCAGTCAGCAGATGATGATTATGAATCTATCTATCCAAATAATGATTTTACGTTTTTTATTTGAAAAGATGAAGACTATTTAGATAAGCACTTCTCTCTGGCCTTCCGTCAAAACAAAGATTGAAAAACATTTCCAGGACCTACAAGAATTGCTAAGGACACTCAAACCCCTATTTCAAAATTTATTTTTGAAGACATGATTGATAAGATTGTACATTACACTAATTTATATAACAACAAAAAAAAGTGATATTCAATATTTAAGAGATCGAGATTGTTTAAATAGTCCAGGAAAGAGATAATGGCTTTGTTAGGGAATCTTTTTCATTCGTCTATAAAAAAGGGGAATTGGGCTAATGTCTTAAAATTTTGGAATAAAGATGGAAGAGGTATAATTATTTTCAAAGTTGTGTTCAGTTATAAGAGGTTTTTATTTCTCCTGCGTTCAATAAGATTTGATGACACAATTAGTAGAAAGGATTGGGAAAAGTATGATAAACTATCAGCAATCCGAGAACTTCACGATATGTTTGTCAACAATTGTAAACAAAAGTATAACTTAGGGGAATTTGTTAATATCAACGAGATGCTTTATCTTTTTTGAGGACGCTGTGCATTTACACAATAGATGCCACAGAAACCAACGAAGTATGGTCTGAAATTGTATGCTTTGTGTGACAGCGAACATTCTACACACACATCTTCAAAATTTATTGTGGAATACAGCTAACTGGTCCATACGAGTTTTCAAATAAACCAATGTATATTGTGAAAAGGCTTGAGGAGCCAATAAAAAATTCACACAGAAATCTCACAACGGATAATTATTACACCAGTTATCCATTAGCAGAAAGGTTCCTGGAAAATGGGATTACCTTCACTGATACTTTGAAGAAAAAAAAAAATCTGTTAGCATTTTTACCTAATAAACACCGGGAGGTTGGGTAATCATTTTACGGGTTTCAGGATGATTTTATGCTAATTTCGTATACGCCAAAAAAGAAAAAGGTTGTTTTGCTGTTGTCAATGATGCACTGCACAGATGAAAACAACGATGATTTATAGGAAAACCTGTAATAGTTGCCGATTATAACAGGATAAGGTCAGTAGTGGGCACAGTTCAACCAGAAGTGCGCATTTTATTTGACAAGTCGTAGAGCTAAGACCGCTGTTTTTCAGGCAGTTGGATATAGCTGGAATAAACTCTCATATTATTTTTCTTGCAAACAATATAACTGAAAAACCACTCAACAGGAGAATATTTCTTAACAAATTGGCAAGCCAGCTTATTTATGGAAGATCATTTGAAGAACGAGCTAAATTCGGATCTCTTCCAAAAGAAATTGCTCTCTTTCTTGAAAAATTCCGATTGAAAATTGACACGCTACTGCCGTTGCAGGATTTTAATAACGTCATTGATATTAACTGTAAAATACCATTGAGTACAATTAACAGACATAAAATCCTCCACGGGCTGTTCAATTAAACGTACAAATTATCAACAAATATAAAAAGAATATGAAACGAGTTGTTTACCTGTTATAAGTTGTTACTAGGACTTATGCGTTAACCTCTTACTGGTTTTCCTCAGGAAGCTAGCATTCGGCCGGATGCAGTCCGTCGTTTGCCAGGAAGATCTCTTTCGACTCGCTAGTCCGGGTCTCTCTCAACGACTGATCTTATTTCCTATTAAAACTATACCGGAAATATCGAACTTTATCCGCTCAGCTGTTTTACTATGGGTCCGCTGTCGCTATCTCGCGTAGACAATTAAAACGGTTTGCTCTCAGAACTAGTAAAATATTAGTTTGGCGGTAAAATATTAAAAAAAAAAATACGAAATTGAAAAGGTGGAACAAAATAATATAAAAACTGGAGCGGGCTCACCTTGTGGAATATACAAAAATAATAATACCACAGTTCTTTGTACTTCTTGCAAAATATTTGTATGTAAATCGCTTAGTGAACGACATATTCGATGTTTTTATTGTACAAAGGAAACCAATAGTGAATACTCTAAAATATATAATAGAATATAAATGGTCATAATTTAGGTTAAACTACATATTTTTCAAGTATCGTGCAAGTTTTGTAACTACATGAGTTTTTCAATTCATAGGCCAGATGAATGTCATATAATATTAGTCTACATTTTTTAAGAGAACTTGTATATTTTACTCATACCTTAGTATTAGAAGATCATGAATCCTTGCTTCAAGCTGAACTTTAAATTCAGTTTCTTTAATGTTGACAATAAACATTAAGAGCTAATTTTATTGTATTACTATAATTATATTGTTGATTTGTAACTCATTCACTGGATTAAAAATAAATTATTTTCCATACATTGTCCTCATTTGATAAAATACTATTTCATTTAAGGTTTCTTAAATAAATATTTAATTATATTGACATCTTGACTGAACAAAACTATTCCTAAAGCTTCTAAGTTATTTTTCATACATTTTGTAATACATTTAATATTTATACACACAACATGATAATTTTTTTTACAAAATTCTATTAAGATTGCAAATTAAGAAATTTCTTTATGATATATTAATGAGTCAGGTTATAGATAAAGCTATATTAAAAGCATATCCCATTTCAAATTTTATTCCTTTTTATGTAATGGGTGTAATGAAGATTAATTTTGTTTATACTGACATTGAATTAATTTAGTTATTAAATTTGGAATAGTAAGACACAAACTCATCATTAAAAGAAAGAAATAAAAACTTTGTAAAAACCTGGTCAAATGCTGAATTTGGGCTAATTCCCAAGAACATATTTTCTTCCGTCTTCTTTTTACTGTAAAGTCGATTAAAATAATTTAGCGGCTGTCACATCTTCTTCATGGTGTTTGGTATTTTTACTACCAGCATCCCGAGCCTACATTTCAACAACTAGTTATGATTTTATTCCATTTTATGCAGTTTTAGTTTCACACTGTTGAAAGCACAACCGTCTCGTTCTTCGTTCCTTGAGAGAGTTTCCGAAGTTACGCTATCCGCTTTGCAAAAACTAGCTTTCTTCTCCAATTATGACCATTCCAGTTGAGGTTCCCATAGTAATGACTGGTTGTTTGGTCTCATTCTCTGGGATATTTACCCAATTTTTATTTGTCTGCTTTTTATATAGTCGATGTTGTCGTTAATTTTTATAATTTTTCAAATGTATTTATTCTAACTTTGTCCTTGACTTCCACTGACGGTTCAGACAGCCATCTTGCCAAATCTTTACAAACATTCATCACGGATGAACACATTTTTTTAATATGATTTTATCGAACCTGCTGTGAGACTATGTATAGTAAAAACGTTGAGACCTCATGAATGAGCTATCTCTTAGGCTATACCTTCTTTAAAACTAGGTTATTTGATACCATTTCAACTTATTAATCCATTTATTTGTTCTAAATATGAATTTCTTTACAGTTTAACATAACTAGATTTTAATCTTGTTTATTATATATTACCTTCCTAAATTAATATTTTTCAAATTTTTTTAACATGGCCTTTCTAGACAATTACCACGTTTTTTCTAATGGTCATTTTGGCTGTTGCAATGAGCACTCTTGTTTTGTAAAAGTAATTTGAAAGAAAAATGTGCGCGTTAAACATGTGCAAATACAGTATTTATAATAATGTTTTTTAGAGTTGAATTTATAGGCTCTATTTGTTATATTTACACACAACATGATTGAAGTTGTCTTTTTAGGGCTCCAATTATTCAGCTCTTCTGAACATACTTATACATTTTTTTTGCTATATTGTTTATTTTACATGTTATATGTAGTACTGTACGTTTTCAACACATACTTTTATATTTATTGATTAATGGTAACGGGTAGCATATTCCTATGTGGTATTTATACAGTGTGTTGTATTTTTTTTCAATTGCAGATAGGTTTGTTTAATCAAATAACTTTAGAAAACTGTCCTGGGTTAACTACTCTCCTCTCCAATGGTGAGCGTATTGAAGACTTAATGAAGTTATCACCAGAAGCTATTCTTTTGCGATGGGTTAATCACCATCTTGAACGAGCAGGGCTTCCCAGGTATACAAAATATTAATAATCGATATTCACACTCTAAAATTTTTAAGTTTCTGAATTATATCTTAATTTGCATATTTTTTTAATACTTTTTCAAATATGCAAAAATTGTATCTAGAAATGATATATCAAGATGTTTCAGTTCAAGTTTTTTGTAACACGATTATATTTTGTTATTTTATTAACAGATGACATATCCATGTACATGAATTTCATCCACGTATTTATTTTTTTATGTAAACTTCAAACAAATAATATGCTCCTATCATTGTAATATATTGATACCATCAGGAGCTTCCAATACTGACTACAGCTACTGTTTAAATTTTTCTGTTATGTTTATTTATTGTATTTATTTTGTTTCATTATGATTTGTTGTATCTTTTCGTGTATTATAAAAAAGATATTATGGAACACAGGAGGATACAGAAATATATATAAAAATTTAAAAAACAACGTAACCTAAAAACTAGCCTAATACAAACGAACCCCAAACCACACCTCTAACAACAAAAAATTCATAAACCTAACTAAAACACAATTCACTGAAAACGAAAAAATAATAATAAATGCTTTCAAATATAACCTACCCAATTTTAACAAAAACCAAATAATGAAAAACCTTATAGTTGACACAGAATCTAACATCCATAAAATTACCCACCAAAACACTGAACACATAAGAAACAACATTATTAATAAAATTAACCTAATAAAAACCCACAAAAACAAAAAAAATATATAAACAAAAAAGAAATTATGAAACTAAAAAAAAAATTAGAAAACGACTACATACTATTAAAATCAGATAAAACAAACACAACAGTAATAATGGAAAATACCAAATACATCAGAAGAAATACACCCTAAACTATAACAATAAATCAAAATACCACACAACACTTTACCCATTCAAACCATGTACACCAATATTAACAGGCATACCTACCCACCACACCATTTAGACCACTAATAAATTTCTAAACAGCACCATCTTACATAACCGCAAAAATACTAGACAAATTAATAAGATCTAAAATACATATCAACAATACATACAATATAAAAAATGGATAAAGATTAATTAATAAAATAGAAAACATAGAAAGAAACAGCAACACAAAAATAATTAGTTATGACATAACCAACATGTACCCTAGTATCCCAATATAAGAAACCATAGAAATAATAAAACACAAACTAATACACAATAACGAAAAAGAAAACACAATAAATAGTATTATTACACTAATCAAACACATATGTAACCAAAATTACTTCCAATTCAACAATAAACAAACAACTGGATTCCCCATGGGATCACCCATATCATCAGTCATGTCAGAAATATATCTACAACACTTTGAACAAATAATAATTAAACCTATACTACACACACATTACATTTTACTTTTTAACATAATCACCTTGATGATTAAAACTTATTTTGTATCTATGGACAAGCTTTCCAATACTTTCTTCATAAAATATTGTTGCCAATGAATTTAAATGAGCTGTGACATTTTCTTGAGCTTCTTGTAAGTTTGGAATCAGCTGTGCTGACAGATTCTTTGGTTTAGGAAAATATAGTAGTATGTCAGGTTGGGACTGTAGGGTGAGTGATCGAAATTATCCCTTTAAAAATTTCTTAAGAAACTGTTGGGTTGCACTGTTGGACAAGTGCTACCATGGATTCAGCTTAGCTCAGACTGGTGTCTTGAATTTCAATAATAACTGAATGGGTTGTGGTGATGTACTGTATGATGAAATGAAAGAATAGGGCAAAATATTTTCCCCATGATAATACTTTCTAATAGCCCTTAAAGGTTGCCTTTTCATGTCAATAATGAAACTACAAGATATTTTTGTTCTATAATTACATCTTGAGGTGGCACAAAAGCCTTGAAAATATACTTATTTACAAAAAAACATTTAAACAGTTTTTAAAATATATTTCTCCTTGTGTTATTTTAATTTTTCACTAAATATTGTTCCAATAACAATTAAAAGATGTTAATTTGGTGTAAGATCACTTTATGCATTTTTGTTTTTACTTACCCAACTAGGGTCTCTTGCTTCCTATATATAGATTTTTAAGTCCTTGACAGTTTTATGTTTTGTCATTAGGGGAGATAAATTCCTGCATTTGTCCAGTTAATTATATCAATATAGTCGTCAACATTAAAGTTAAGCTTTGGTACAACATACTTCCTCACAATATTTTTGAGTCATTGGTCTTGCAAAAATCTTATTCAGTTTTAGGTACTTTTTATCTTTTTCGTACTTGCAGTTTGAAAAATCTTTGCATTTACAAGCCGTATATGTCGTTTTACTTTGATCATTGACGATGCCGGTCCTCACAGTTCTTATGTAACCCAATTGCTCCTTAAGCATTTTCTATCACCCACTATACAGACTTAACCTGGTGCATCCTTAAACTGAAGAAAAGTCTAGAATCGCAGGGCTTTCAAACTAACAAGACACTTCAAGAAAATATCAGAGTTAATCTAAATTCATTGGCGGAGCCATTTTATGAAGAGGATATAGAAAAGTTTGTCTAAATTCAAGATAAATGCTATAAATCA
Organism: Prosapia bicincta; assembly: GCA_036971475.1. Lineage (NCBI taxonomy): Eukaryota > Metazoa > Arthropoda > Insecta > Hemiptera > Cercopidae > Prosapia > Prosapia bicincta. Next base: position 137,338,008 of record JBAIZL010000002.1, read on the forward strand.
TCAAGTTGATTGTTATTATTTGGATAGTAAACAGAAGGTATTGTAATAAAAATTAAGGTAAAAATACTTTTAATAAGCATATTGTGTATTTAAAATACAATGGGATAGATGGCTGTTAATGCAGAATAATTGATTATTTATTATCTAGTATTCTAGTAAGATACATTATAACTCTTTCACTGTCAAACCCGTTTGTATACGTTTTCAAATTCATTCACGCCGTGCTGCTCTCGTAAATACACTCTGTAGCATTACCTTCCTACACCACTTAGTTACAGTAATAGTCCTAACCGTTCATGCAATTACGTGTAGTATATAAACCGTGTATACAATCGATTACAGTTGACTTAGTTGTACTATTTCACTCAGTAAAGCAATTTATATTTTCTGTTTCTTTTTTAAAAAAATACAAGAATCAAGAAAGTAAGTTTAGAAAATTATTTGTTTAAAAAAAACCCCGGCACAGTAAAATAAATGACTTGAATTAATAAACTCGGCAGTTAAAGGGTTAAATGTTTAAACATTATGTTATTAACTTATGTTCTTAATAAGATAGTATATAAATATGTATATTATTTACTTGTTGTGTAGGAGGTGCAATAACTTTCAGAATGATATCACAGACTCAGAGATTTACTCACATCTCATCAGACAAATTGCTCCTCAAGATAGCGGAGTATCAATGGAAGCTCTCATGGTTAGTTATTTGGTCAAACTAGTATATTACTGTTCGACTCTGTATAGAGGAGAAGTAGATTAAAAATATGTAAAGTATTGAAAGTGGGGGAAAATTATAACTTGCATGGACAGAATTGCTAACACGAAGTAGGTACACCTTCTCTGTCTACCCATTATATGAAGTGTTTGATCCACATATTTTTATGTGTAGTAATCTAAAAGTAATTTTTTAAAAAGAACGAAACTTTAAAGTGTAACCCTTGATTAGAAGTTCTGTTTCAGAACATGCATAATTTAATAGATTTTTGAGACCTATTAATTTTTTTAAATTATATAACAATTCAGTATTTAAATTATAACTTCTTAGATATAAGTGGTCTAAAGTGTTAGTTTCTTGTAAAATTATAAACATGTGTTTCAAGAAACTAATAATTAGTTATCACTTATGGAAATTAATTTAATTTAAGACCATTTGTGGTACGACCATTTGTGGTGTTCATTAAGATTATTTAAAGTTGTTTAAACGGATTGTTTCTTAGAAGGCAAATCATGTTATATTTATGTATATAAGATCAAAACTATTCTTTGAGCTTAGCTTGTGAGGTTATGTTAAAACAAATAAAAGACATACACAGTCACAAATTAAAACATTAATTTTACTTTAATTTTGTTACTTTTGTGTTTGTCTTTTATCTGTTTTATATAAGATTGTTTTTAATGAAAAAGGTTTCTGTTTAAGTCTTGCCAGTGCAATACATCCAGCAGTCCACTCTAAAACTGAATAATCCACTTTCCGTTGCTAATAAAAACCCTAATTTGGGGAACATATTTTAATTTTACAGACATTGAAAAAGCTAAAAATACATTTAATATAGAAGAAAAGTTCAATTAAGTTAAATTTCATACATTGTTTAGTGGTCAAAGTCATCTAGCAGGGAGGACTGTTCTGTAGAGAGTATTTAAGTTATTATATTTATTTCTATATTACATAATAAGGATCCTTAAGCACCTCATCAGTCAATAGTACTGTTCAGTTACCCATTGTTATGTTACAATTTGATCTGTGAAGTGGAGCTATTAACTTGTTTGTATAGTAAGAGCAAAGAATGTCTTTGACACGATTTTATATTCTAAAGTATGGCTCAGTAATTAACATGTACTTAAAACCAGCATCATTAATAGTAATATGATGATGTTCGATAAGTATGCTTTAAAAACCACACTTTTCTGGTGTTTTTGGCAAACACATGAATGCAGATCTGCTTCTCAATGCAAGTAGAAACACCAGTGGTGAGGGCATGAGGTTGTATAGAATGTAGCTGTATAGACATTATTTCTTGGAAGATTCCCAACAGTCTATTATAGGTGTGAAGTGATTTGTATCTATCTAAGCTCAGGTAGTTTTGTCATTGACTCTGAGACAATCCAACAAAAATTGGAATCATTTTTTTAATTATTGACTCTGAGACAATCCAACAAAAATTGGAATCACTTCTTTTGTTACTGAATTTGAGACAATCCAACAAAATTGGAATAACTTCTTTTGTCATTGTATCTAAGACAATCCAACAAAAATTGGAATCATTTCTTTTGTCATTGACTCTGAGACAATCCAACAAAAGTTGGAATCACTTCTTTTGTCACTGAATCTGAGACAATCCACAACAAAATTGGAATCACTTCTTTTGTCATTGTATCTAAGACAATCCAACACAAGTTGTAATCACTTCTTTTGCCATTGACTCTGAGACAATCCAACAAAAATTGGAATCGCTTCTTTTGTCACTGAATCTGAGACAATCCAACAAAATTGGAATCACTTCTTTTGTCATTGTATCTAAGATAATCCAACAAAAATTGGAATCACTGCTTTTGTCATTGACTCTGAGACAATCCAACAAAAATTGGAATCATTTTTTTAATTATTGACTCTGAGACAATCCAACAAAAATTGGAATCACTTCTTTTGTTACTGAATTTGAGACAATCCAACAAAATTGGAATAACTTCTTTTGTCATTGTATGTAAGACAATCCAACAAAAATTGGAATCATTTCTTTTGTCATTGACTCTGAGACAATCCAACAAAAGTTGGAATCACTTCTTTTGTCACTGAATCTGAGACAATCCACAACAAAATTGGAATCACTTCTTTTGTCATTGTATCTAAGACAATCCAACACAAATTGTAATCACTTCTTTTGTCATTGAATCTGAGACAATCCAACAAAAAATTGGAATCATTTCTTTTGTTATTGTATCTAAGACAATCCAACAAAAATTGGAATCACTTCTTTTGTCACTGAATCTAAGACAATCCAACACAAATAGTAATCACTTCTTTTGTCATTGAATCTGAGACAATCCAACAAAAAATTGGAATCATTTCTTTTGTTATTGTATCTAAGACAATCCAACAAAAATTGGAATCACTTCTTTTGTCATTGTATCTAAGATAATCCAACAAAAATTTTAATCACGTCTTTTGTCATTGAATCTGAGACAATCCAACATAAAATTGGAATCATTTCTTTTGTTATTGTATCTAAGACAATCCAATGAAAATTGTAATCCCTTCTTTTGTCAATGAATCTTAGACGATCCAACAAAAATTGTATTCACTTCTTTTGTCATTGAATCTGAGACAACTCAACAAAAATTGGAATTACTTCTCACTAAGCAGGCTCAATAAACATTATTACTTATAAAATTATCAAACACTACTTTAGTAATTAGTCTATTCGCTTTGTTAAGGGCATAAAATATAAAAATTCCTAAAATGGTCTTTATCTCTTTGACAAGAGTGTGAGGATTTGCTGAATGACTTTTTTTTCTTTTCAGTTATTTATAAGGTGCGTCATTTAACAATGAAGGTTCATCGTCAACACTCTCAGAGTACTTAAGAAATATCTTACAACTCACTGTGGTTTACAGAAGTCAACAAGAATAGCCCCTAATTTAGCATGAATGATATACTTTGACTATATTTTTGACAATGTCTTAATTAGATAAGTTACTATATAATTTATATAAAAATTATATAAATTATTTTCACAATACCATATTTAGAACCATAAATCTGTTCACAAGTTATACCATTTTCAAGAGTAAAATTTCTTTTTTGTTATTTTTCATTTTTACCTTGAATTTGTGCTGTTTGCAGAACTGAATATTTCTTTATTTAAATAAATAGATACGGACTAGATAAACAAAAAAAATGACCAGTAATGAACTATCAATTTTCAATTCGCTTTTGGTGTATGGAAATCACTTGTGCATCTGTATACAATAACTCTAAAAGCAATATTTATATTGTTTTTAAAATATACAGTACTTGTCAACACATTCGCTAATTTCACAAGGCCTCTTTGCTTTTTCCATGAGCTGTAAAGTACTTTGATGAGACAATCTTGGCACTCAATATTTTTCCATTTTCCTGCTAGTTATCACCACTTATGTTCTTGAACTCTTTGGAATACAGTTAATGGAAAATAATGCCACTTAGGCATTTGAAAAGGCTATACTTTAAATGAATTGCAAACAAATGACTAGTATACAAAATAATGATGTGACGTTGACATTTGATTACGTAAACAGTAATTTGCAGGCTTGGTGTGACCCAAATGGATAATAGAGAATTAAATCATATAGTGGATGTATTTGTTTTGAGTGATTCAAATTGTATTATAATATCAATAAAATATTAGAGCAAATTGTCCATAAATCAAACTTTTTTGCTGAAGAAAATCTATGTGATGAAGTTAGCTTTCACTACAATCTTTCACTTCAAAATTGAATTCAAATAAATAAAGTTTAAAGTTGTTTTTAAAGTTTAAAGTTGACCGGTTTAGGGCGGTCAAATAGTGAAGATCCTAAATTTGTTGTTAGTATCAAAGTATTATAAATAAGTGATTAAGCCAAGTGGTGTTATAAATTCTATTTTGAGAGGTATATATATATATATATATATATATATATATATATATATATATATATATATATATATATTTATTTATTTATAGGTTAGTTTTCGTTGGTAAAGATTATTTAGATTTTTTGGACTAGGAGACTGACAGACTTACCTTGGTTAGAGTCCACTCTGTAGTCTTGAAATAAAAACACATAAAAGCACTTAAACAATGATATATTTCAACCACACAGTGGTCTTTGTCAATCGAAGAGAAAACACAAACAGCTTTTTGTGTTTTCTCTTCGATTGACAAAGACCACTGTATATCATTGTTTAAGTGCTTTTATGTGTTTCTATTTCAAGACTACAGTGTGGACTCTTACCAAGGTAAGTCTGTCAGTCTCCTAGTCCAAAAAATCTATCTATATCTATATATCTATCTATAAGTCACAACTTATATTTATTTTATTTTATTTCATTCTCTCATATTTCTTTTTGTGTTTTCTCTTCGATTGACAAAGACCACTGTGTGGTTGAAATATGTCATTGTTTAAGTGCTTTTATGTGTTTCTATTTCAAGACTACAGTGTGGACTCTTACCAAGGTAAGTCTGTCAGTCTCCTAGTCCAAAAAATCTAAATAATCTTTACCAACCAAAACTAACCTAAATATATATATATATATATATATATATATATATATATATATACAAATTCTAGTTCATTCTAAGAATTTGTTGTAGACTCATTCCTGCCTCTTACTCTACATACATCTTGTAATAACTAATTTTTAAATAAATGTAGTAATTTCTACTAATTATTAGTAGCTTTATTGTAGCAAGTTTTTTAGTGATTGATTTTCATTTAAATTAAGTTTTGTAGAAAGAGAATTGCAATTGCTTCCATTTAGTGTTTTGTCGTTTTAAGAAGTCAGTTCGAATAATAACACCAATATTCCACTTAGTTACAGGTTCTTAACGAGTACAAAATTACTCGTTCAACATTGTTAAGTTTTGTAACTCTTGACATTTTTAATGATAAATCAGTTACTAAAAAACTAACATCCACTTTAAATTCAAAATAACACATTATTTAGATAATGTAGTTTTGAGGTGCTTTATTTGTATGATCAATATACTTTATGTAATATAAACATTAATACTCGATTCTTCTAACAAAAATATTTAATGTCATTAAATACGATCTGGAACCAAATTGTTCATGATTAGTAACTGATGATAGCACCATGATTACTAAATTATTTTTGATGATATTAGACACATTTTTTTGTGAATATAGTATTAGTGCACACACACACACACACACACACACACACACACACACACACACACACACACACACATCACACCACACAATTAATTTTTCTTGTAATATATTTTAAGTGGAGTATTTGAATTACAGGAACCAGATATGTTGAAGAGAGCTGAACTCATGTTGCAACAAGCTGCTAAGTTAGGTTGCAGAAGCTTTGTTACCCCAAGTGATGTTGTCAATGGAATTTATAAATTAAATTTAGCATTTGTGGCAAACTTGTTTAACAACCATCCAGGTTTGGATCAGCCTGAAGGACAAATTGAAGGTTTGGAGAACTTGGAAGAAACAAGAGAAGAAAAAAGTAAGCATTCTATAATTTTTGTAGGTATAAAACTAGGCGCAACTTGTTTGGTTCTTTGGACCCTCCCTTAGATGTTTCATTAAATTTGCTTATTTACTTTTTTTTTAAATTCCCATATATTATTATAAAAAAAATAATCTTACTTGTAACATTTTACGTGTTGACTTTCAACCAAACAAGTATACCCTAATTTTGGCTTAGGGAAAAATATAATAAAATCATAATAATTTATCTTGAGTAAAAACTACTGGGTAAAGTTATTATGAAATTAACTGATGGAGTATACTATTTGAGAAAAAATTCATTTATATTAAACATTTAAAAATTTAATTAAAAATTAAAATTTTCTATAAAATATAAATTCATTAAAACCTTATTGGTTTCAATTCTATTTACAAAATCATAATAAATAAATATTATCTTGACATTATAAATAGGTTGTTGTAGGGTTATTATATATAAACATGAAACTGAATATTTAAAAACAGTTTTTGAAGATTTTAAAACTTAACACGTCACAGCACATAGGGTGGTCACCAAATGCTAATATCAGAATTTATATGGGAATTATTAGTGTCAGGAAAAAACCGGGCAGTTTTATGGTTCTTTTATGGTTTTGGGAGTTTTATTGCAAATATTAAAAATAAGTTTTTTCATTCATATCATAAAAATGAAATTTTATATATATTGGCATTATTGTAATTTTCATTCCTGATGATATTGGTACTGTTTACCAACGAAAAACTTTGAATATAAATTAATAAACATTCTTGTATTTGAATATATGTTGTTTTAATATATATATATATATATATATATATATATATATATATATATATGTAAAATATTTGTAGCTTTGCAACACTGTTTTCTTGTATTCACTTATCTCTTTCAATATATGTACTTAAACAAGAATCTTACTTGGTATTTATGCGAGTTAACTTTCAAAGACTGGCCTTGTCTCCATCATCGGGCATACTGAGCGCGGATTGTAGTAGACTGCAGCTGTGTGGAATTCCCGTTGTCACTGGTGTACCGTTTTGTTCTATTTTCGGATTCACTGCACTGTGCATAGTGAATATTAAGGTAACAGCAAACTATTAATACAATACCAAACAACTCTAACCACCCCCCACAACATAAAATGGCTGATTACAACTCACTACTATACAGAATGCTAAAACTGCCTCTAAATAATGAAGAAAAACCAAAGGAAAACAAACAATATATCAAATAGCCCAAAAAAATGGTTACAATAAAAAAACTATAGACAAATTAGAATTTAAAATATTAAATAAATTAAAACAACCTAAAATCGAACCACAAACAACAACAAAATGGGCCACATTCACATATACAGGGTACAACATAAAAGGAATAACTAAAACACTAAAAAATAATAATATTAACATAGCTTACAAAAACACAGGAAACATAATCAATAAAATCAACCAACCAGAAAAAATATGTCCCACACTTAATAACGGAATATACAAAATTGAATGCCCAGACTGTAATAAAATATACATAGGCCAAACAAAAAAGAAATTAAAAGACAGATATCAAGAACACCTTAATGTATACATCAAACCTGAAACTTATAACTCAAACTTAGCTACACACGCCATCAAAAACAAACACACATTCCCCACATTAAAAAACTTACACCTAATAAAAAAAAGTACAAAAAGGCCTCAAAATGATTATCTGGGAACAACTACAAATTTATAAACATAAAAATATTATCATTAACGAACAAATACAAATAAAATCAAAAACCGATAAATTATTCAACCTAATAGACAATATTAACCTTAAAACAAACTTAAAAGACTCGTACAGTGCAGTGAATCCAAAAATAGAACATAACGGTACACCACCTGACAACGGGAATTCCACACAGCCGCAGTCTACTACAACCCCCGCTCAGTATGCCCGATGGTGAAGACAAGACCAGTCTTTGAAAGTTAACTCGCATAAATACCAAGTAAGATTCTTGTTTAAGTACATATAGTGAAAGTGATATATAATAATAATAATATTAATAATAATAATAATTATTATTATTATTTTGATACAAAACCCAAAATCTACCTCAATAATCATCCACTGTTGTTATGATGAAAATGGGTTTGCTCTGACGATGATTCCTAGCAACCAACATAGCGATAAGTACACTAAGTCATCTGACTGTCGTCAGCACTATATACTGTACATAATTGACCATATAAATTTGTGTAGAATATAAATAACTAAATTTATTTGAGTAATTTGACTTTACTCACACTATTGCCAGTACGTTTAGTTATTTACATTAGTTCCAGTCTCATACATAACACATTTTAGATCTTTTCTACAATATGATGTATTAAAACATTTGTGGCCATAGACAGAAATGTAACTGACGCCAAAACTTACAAAAGTAATAATTAATAATTTTGCTAACTTGTTCCAAGTATATACAGTAAACTCCCGATTATTCACGGGCGGATTAACCGATTTGCGAATTATCCGGGGTCTGCCATTGTTTTACAAATATCCAATTTTTATTCCAATCAGATTAATGTGTTTAAATTTCGAAACGGTGAATTACGACGTATATACATATAAGGCTTAATAGAAGTTAAGATGAATTGAATAGATATATAAATATGTATGTACTAATTTTTACATTGAAAGGGAAGCATCCCGACGCGGGCCAGCGAAATGAAAGGGGTGAGCAGACTACTGTATATAAGAGACAATGACAAAATGCTTGGACACCCGAAAACCTAATGTGTATCATAAGATTGTAAACAAATGTCAGCTAATCTCGGCTATAAATAGTCCAGGACGTGACATATGCATTATCCTTGTCAGTCATATACATTATCGATCTTTATGGCTTTGTGACACAAGTAGACACTATGCGACAAAATGGTTCTCAAGAAACTTAGATCGCACATTAAAGCTGAATCAATGCTCACAAAAAGAAACAGACGAAAGTGACAGATTTTTTGTTAAAAAGTGAAAGTATTATGTGTAAAGGAAATTATATATATATACATACATACTTACTTTTGACATATACTTATGTACGTATTGTAAATAGTTAGACATATAAATGTACATGTTATAATCTGTCAAATACATCGACATTTTAAATTATTTTTTGTATTTATTTTGTCCTCTGAAGATTATTTGTGAATTGCATTAACCGGGGGTCATTATTTGTGTAACTTACGGTATAATAATCGATTATCGATCGTTTTATGTATTCTTTGTTCATAGCGGATTATCCTGGGAATTCGGTTATCCGGCGTTTGCCGGGCCACCCTATTCCACGGATAAACGGGAGTTTACTGTATTATAACACACAAATTTTGAATTGGAAAATGATGCCTGTGTTGATGCGAGAGGTGAAATTACAATGTGTGGTATGAACACTGCCCCCCCAAATTTCAGATAATAATAATTTTTTTTTGTGATTATAAAATAATTCGCACTGATCTGATCTGTTAGAGATATGGTGGCTGGCAGAGGTGATAATGTTTAGGGATGACCTAGTCCACACACAGTCCATTCTCAGTAGTGAGCCTCCAGCGCAACTAGCATCTTTGCTATGCGTACCTATTCGTTGATGAAGATTTCCTTGTGAAGCAATACATCTCATTCTCTCGTGTATGCATTTAACATAGAAGCCATTTTAAATTATATTCTACTTAGTTAATATTGGATATAGATGATGCATTATGATTATTATACCTAATTTGAAAATGGTACGGAAGTTTTATTATTTTGGGCTACAAAAATCATGAAATATGGGAATTAAAAATATTATAACTCGGTGGTAACCCTGTCACAGCTTTACAGTAAGGTTTACAGCAAGGAAAAATGGATAATAATAACACCAAAAGCAATAATAGATTTTTGAATTTTTCAAATCACTTCAATATATAAGTACGTCACAGCTTTTGCAGTAGAGTTTGAAAAATTCAACACTAGTAGTAAAAATTTGAAATGTCTACATTTTGTAGTCCATAAATAAATATTGTAATATTGGTTAAAAGATTGGTAAATTATATGTAATATTGTAACTCACCCTAATTACAGTTTGATAGTAGTGCTTAAAGAATTTGGTTGCAAAAATATGAGTTTTTTGCTTCATTTTATGTTTTCAATTTTAAAAATAGTTACAAATGTTAGCAATCTATTTAGCATTCAATAAGGGTAAATAGATATATTAGAAGCTATATAAACTTTTAGAGGCTAGCTGATAGTAAGTCTACTTTAGGATATCAATCTCGGTTATTTGAACCATGATTTGTAGTGGATAGTCACTTCTCTATCACTCCAGTAATGATCAGTCTACTTGAAGTACTTGATCCTGTTCATGTAATGCTATAATTTCCCTCTACTTCCAATATGAGGAAATCTATATATTCTAATCATAATTCCATTCGCTTTTCCTTCATCCAGCAAAGAGTAACTACCCCTTATGAAGTGGATTGAGAGTATGTGATATGTAGGTATGTACAACGATCCTGCGGACGTGATTCCATTGGTACTATTGTATCTCTCATACCATTGCATTTCCCATACCAAAGGGTTAATGGCCATACCCTAATCTTGTATTATTTATAATCCTTTCCTATCCTTTATAGGAGATAAATCATACTAACTGATTGTGTTATAACCATAAAGAAAAAAAAATACAAGCCATAATTATTACCCATTCCATACCAAGGATGCTGGATGTCCTTTCTTTAATCGTGTTTATATTCTACTTGCACAAAAGTGTAGTTGGTAGACAGCTTTTCATAATAACCCTGACAGAGCATGGGTCTGCTTGAAAGATATGACTCACCATGAAAATATGTTAATATTTCATCTTTTCCCAGACTACAAAGTTTTAATTCTACCAGTGGTTGTGCTTTTAAGAGCCATTACAGGTAATAATCTTATCAAGTCTCTATTATTATTAAAAACAAATTTTATCAACTAATATTAAAATAGATTTAAAGTAAAATAATTTAATTGTCGTAATTTTTTTACAGCTTACAGAAATTGGATGAATTCCATGGGAGTAATGCCTTATGTCAATTGGTTGTATTCAGACTTGGCAGATGGCCTTATTATATTCCAGCTGTATGACATTATCAAACCTGGTATTGTTGACTGGAATAGAGTTCATAGGTGAAGTATTTTCTATTATAGAAACCAAGTGTTATGCAAATTTCAAGAACCATAATTTTGAAGATAATTTAGTAAAGAGAATAATACCTATAGAGGAAATTTGTATGTATATTTAATTTTCATTTTTTGTCTTAGTCCTTATTACATTTACCAAAATTATTAATACATATCTATAACACAAATTAAATATAACAAATAAATAAAATCATAGTGGCTAAAGCACTCTTAGTTTACAGTTATTAGTAGTTAAGAAACGGTGCTGCCTTCATAATTTCAATTTCCCCCTATTTTAATTACTTAAACCAACTTCAGGTATATAGGTCTCTTCAGGTCCCTTTTATATCCAGTAACAGAGTTTTTTTTGTCCCAGTTCCATTTTCAATATTTGTGTGCAGCAGCATTATTAGCTGATAACATTCCTCCAGTTACAGAAAATTGCCTTATGCCATGCCTTTTTTTACTAATTCAACATAAGGCAATAAAAGATGAACAATCGATCATTTAACTCTCTAGCTTTTTATTGTATCCTTTGACTATTTATAGGAAGTCCTTTCTGCATCTCTTATGTAAACCACAAATAATTTTTTAATTCACAGAAACTGTTGCATGGTGGCATTGCTTTAATTCTTTCTCACTTGTAAAATTGTTCGACCTTCAATCTGTTGTTTTTCAGATCACTGAATGTTACCTTTCCAATGCCTAGTTCAGTAGACAATTTCATCAGTTACTTTGTCAAGTTGCTTAACCCATTAGTGCATAGCGTCTTAATTCCTATCATAGGGAATTTTGGTTTTTTGAATGTTATGATGGCTATTAGAAGTATCAGACAGTCTATTGAACTGACTGGACACATGATTTGCCTTTGTTAATATCACCTCACATCATCAGATGCAGTTATGTCAAGCCGTTTATTTTCTGTCATGAATGAAAGGTCAGTTTCATTCCCTACTACTATATACATGTATAATAGTTAATGTATATGGTATAATTTTACTCTTAACAATACAAGTAACAAATTTGATCATGTTTCTGACAAAGGGAATCTTGTGTTAATAATCATATAAGCAATTACAAATTGGACGCTCGCACAACATACTATGTCTGAAATAATTATTTATTTCATTCATTTTTTTCATACGCGGGTATTGATAGTTATACACAACTATTTAAGTTGAACAGTTAGAAAAAGAAGAACGAGTATCATTGCCCATTGGGCAGCTGATTTGGTTGCTAACATTACGTTGGAATGATAATAGTGTCAGCGTTTTAGCATCAAACTGTGAGAGTTTTTATGTTGGAATATCAAGCCGATGGTCAAGAAAATTTCAGGTACCCCAACCAACTGTATTTTCTAAATATAAAAAAGAAAGGGGGGTGTCGATCTATTAAATCAAGGCATTGCTTCCTATTGAACTAGAATAAAAAAAAACAAAAATGGTGGTATCCCACTTTTATTTGTTTACATGGTTATTACTAGTAAATGTCATGGTTACTTACTAGTAAATTACTGCCTGCAGCTCCGCTACTCAACAGCTTTTGCACTTCAGAATCTTTTGCCATTACTTTATTGAAAAGACATGAAAAACTACCAACCCGAGACAAATAACAAAACCTCTAGAAGGTATTCATTGTGACATCAGTCAATAGCCAGCACCCAATGCCACAGTTTGACGTTGAGCAAACTATACAGGAAACAAAAATTATACAAATTCATACAGGGTCTCATGTAGACTTCATCCTAAGTGCTTCCAGTAGTACTACAGACAGTAGAAAGGACTTTTGGGAAGTAACACGTTTCATGTCATAACATCTGTGCAACTTCTCAAATTTGTATCATACACTATATTTCCTGGAATAAAGTTTGAATTCCAGTTTTTAAGTATTTATAAACATTTTGTGGATGAATGTATGAGCAAAGTACACGTTTTTAACAAAACAGATTCCTTTTATGTTCACTTATATAAATCTGTAACCATTAATTATTATTTAAAACACACAGGCAGGTTATTGTGCATGTAAGTGGAATAATCTTGTAATATACATTTGAATCCCCATGCATGAATGCATAGCATCCAATATATCGGACGTACCGTATTTAACAAAATACAAAGATAATTTGTTTTTACATTTTCCTGTGTATTATATTGAAATGATCAATATCCATGAAAAAAACGTTTGAAATCAAATATTTTTTGTATGCACTATTGGGTTAAGCATTTTATTTTTGTTTTTCTGAAGTACAAGAACTATGTTTTTGTTTTCTTGTCATAATTAAATTATAAAAAGGCATTTCAATCTAAGTGCCTGAATATGTTATCAAATACTAATTTGAACAAAAATGTTCATGATAAATTCTGTATTCAAGAGTAAGTCTGTTGTAACTTGATAGTAAACTTGTACGCTTCTGGATGAAGTGGTAATAGCAAAGAAAAGCACAAGATAACTATCACTAGACAACTAAATGTAAATATAGTACTAGTGCTACTATTTATCCTCTAAGCATATCAGGGTTTTACCCCAACTAGTTTGTATTTAAGGGGTTCTCGTGTATAAAGACTCTGTAAAAGTAATTTTATCGTTAATTTCCTGGAAGATCACAAGAGGTAAATATTGCAACCTGTTTTCTGGTTGATAACTAAAAACTTAACAAAGGGTACGTTGAACCAATTTTAACTAAACATTTTCCCAATTGTTGTCCAAAATAGTTTATAAAAAGATAAGTTGACATAAAGATGAGATGCAGAGAAAAACTGGAAGATGGTGTCAATGGGTCTTTAGGATGACACCTTGTGACTTGAATGTTAAATTGACTTCTACATGGGAAATGAAAAGTCTTTATATAATTGTAGTGTATTAAATCACTGCAATGTTGTAACTCATAAAAGGTTACATGGTTTAAATACATCATACTTGTATTAAAGTTGATATACACCATACAAAATTATATAAACGACAATGATTATAAGGGGGACAACAAGATTGCCAAAAGCATTTTATGATTAAAAGCTTTTTTTTATGAACTGTGTACTAGTGTATATTTCTTGTATATCAAAATTAGTTATATAAATCAATATACAATATGAAGAGCACAGCGGTACAATATATTACAATGAAAATATTGGAAAGAACCCCAATACCACAAAAATAATCAAAAATAACAAATAAAACAAGTTACTTAAGATTAAACCCTTATGTACATTTCGATGACCATGTCATCATCATCAGAGGGTCTCATTAGAAAATTACAATCGAGCAAACAAGAAGTTACAAACTAGAGTGATACCAAAACCTACATCATGCCTATATTTAACAAATGTAGAGGATGCTTGTTATCACTCTACTTTGTAACTTCTTGTTTGCTAGATTGTAATTTTGTAATAAGACCCTCTGATAATGGACATGGTCATCGAAATGTACATAAGGGTTTAATCTTAAGTAACTTGTTTTATTTGTTATTTTTGATTATTTTTGTGGTATTGGGGTTCTTTCCAATATTTTCATTATAATATAAATCAAAACTAATTCTTTAAAGTTTAGAATGTATAGAAAATATTTCTTGCTAAAATTTAGGCAAAAATTTTGCCGTTTATCAAAGTGAAAGTAGATCAAGTTAACCAGCTGCATTAATTTTTTTAATCATTTAAAAAAAAAATTATAATGTTACCTACTAGGCCTCGCGATACAAACTAAATCACTGATAATTGCATGGAAATTTCAGTAAAATTGTAGTTATATTTAATCTGTACGTAAATATTTGTTACAGAAAGTTTTCAAAACTTCGCAAGTTTATGGAAAAACTTGAAAACTGCAATTATGCTGTTGAACTAGGGAAACAACTGAAATTCTCTCTGGTTGGTATAGCTGGACAAGATCTTAGTGATGGCAATGCAACCCTTACTCTAGGTAAAGAACATTATTGCCTCTGTTGAAAAACACTACTTTTAAGTAAAAGTGTGTTTAAAAGTGTGATACATTTGAAGCGTGATGGATAAGTTCCTAGGACTTGTCATGATTATTTTTACAGAACTATAAAAAGCATTAATAAATCATTGACAAGAGATTTATTATTGTTTTATGAAATGGCTATAAAACCAATCATCAACTCTTCATATCAAATTGCTCTGTAACTAAACATCAACTTGTTTGATAGTTGAGTAATTTTCCAGCAATAACATTTAGTTTTATAACTTTTAGTTGTAAAAATTTTTGAAATTTTGTAGATCTATTTAGTAGGGAAAAACCCCTGATCTTTTTTTCTGAGCTAGCCTGGAGCAACCATTTACATATGCACATAAATTAATATTAGATGAAAGGATATAATACACCTAAATAGAGGATAGTATTAAAAAAATATAAACATGCATAGTGCAGACCCCTTGGACAGGGTATATAGTAGGTAGTATAAATACTTTCCTACAAACATGACAAGGGCTGTTAAAACACTTGACTTGCTTGAGTCAGTGGATATTAGATAAATTAGCTTCTGTATAATATAACAAACATTCTTGAAATATCCCATGCAGAAGCTGTTGATGTATTGAACAATCTTAATGTGTAACAGGTTTTCAGAAATGGTAGTCCACACAAGGGCAAGTGCACAGTTATGTGGTCAGCACTATACTTTTGTTAATTTTGTTTAATTCTTACTTTTGTTTTGCACCAAACTGTGAAACCTGTTTTATATATTACACTCATGCATTTGTTTTTACTATTTTAGTAATTAGTAACTTGAAACAACAGTGATAAGTTAACAAAAATAAAATATATTTGAATCCTTTTTTCCAAACCTTTGAACTTTATAAAAGTAATTAATTATTAATAGAAAATGATATATCAGAAATTTTGTTCAAGATGTATTTTATTTGATTTGAATCTTACACTGAAATTGAAACCTTTCCTAAATGTAGCATTTATAGATATAATTTATGGCTCAGCTGTTTGAAAGATGTGTCATATTTTCAACTTAGTATCTTGGAATTATATTATTTATTTAATTCATAAGCTTATATAGCAAATAATTTTTTCATTCATAATTGTTGTGGGTCTTTAAAGCATTGATCTGGCAGTTAATGAGAGCTTACACTTTATCTATTCTGACTCAATTGGCTAATACTGGAAGCCCAATGGTGGAAAAGGAAGTTGTGAAATGGGTAAACAACAAGCTCGCCTCTGCAAACAAACAGAGCTCTGTGAAAGGATTCCAGGTACATCAACATTTTTATTAGAATAATAAATATTTGGAGTGCACCAGATATTTACATTTTCAAATGTTACTTTTTTATCTAATCTTGAAAATTTAAGAGTAAGGTATTTTTAAAAGCTACTGCATTCTCTCTATACTGATAGTTTTTTAAAAGTTACATATTTGGTTGTGCATGATCAAAAAACTTATATACAGTAAAATTTGTATTAACAATCACTCTTTCAACCTGTCATTATTTTGAAAGCAAAATAAAAATTTATGTTAGCCACTCATAGGCTAAACCAAAGCTGTCTAAGTGAATTGCATTCTTTAAAATGTAAGGAAAATTTATTCATTCAAAAGAGTTGATGTAGGTGCTACTATGATGAGTATATACAATATTGACATATCTAAAATGTACATGATAAAAAAAAATCAATTATTTTCACTTTAATACACTCTATATAATAAAGTGTTTCTTTACTTACATGCATACTGCATTTTTATCTATTGTAAATATTTCAAAATTATTTAATACAAGTTGTTACACAAGTACAATTTATATTGCAAATATATTTAACTTATAGTTGTACCAAAATTAAAGTCAACTAATTATCATTTACAAAGTATTTTTCATAAGATATTTCTGTCTATTGATATAACTATCAATCACATCCTTGTTCCTGGCGATGAAAGTTAATTAAAGTTTCTTTCTGTGTGTGTGTGTGTGCTAGTGTGTGTGTATGCATTTTCATAGCGGCAACTGCTGACGCTACATCCATTGTGTAATTTTCCTAGCAGCATGATCTGTTAAGACAGACAGCAACAAATTTCAATTGTCAGTCGACTGCCAGAGCCGCAAGAGTGAAGTAATGTTTATCGTGTATCTCATGCATAATGAATTTCAAACAAACTCATTAGCATTAAGTTTTGTTTCAAGTTGCAAAAGAATGCCAAAGAAGCTCACGAAATGTTAAATCTGTTGAGGGATAATGGGTAACTCTGACGACTGTGCACAAGTGGTATGACCTATTTAAAAGCGGAAATTAGGCATTTTAACCAATAATTTTCAAACGAGAAGAGTGAGTTCAAAATTTGTTCCTAGACTTTTGAGAGCAATGAACAGGAAGAAAATTGTCAGTTGGTCTGCACAGAGTTGAAGGATTATCTTCAAGCAGATCCGGACTTCATGGCCAAAATTGTAACTGGAGTTGAAAGTTGGGTCTATGGATATCACACTGAGATCAAAATGTAGAGTTTGCAATAGAAAACCAGTGCTTCTCCTCCCCCTAAAAAGGGCATGTCAGTAAAATCGAACATCAAGGTTATGCTCATTGTTTTCTTTTTTTTTCTTAAAGTGGGCATAGTGCATTTTGAGTTCATTCCAAGGGGAACAACTGTGAACTCTGAATTCTATAAGGGCATACTGCAAAGTTTTCGAAACGATATACAAAGAAAGAGACCAGGAAAATGGGCTAATGGGTTTGTTCTTTATCACAACAATGCGCCATGGTCACACCTCGCTTCTCATTCGTGAGTTTTAGGCCATAAAAAAGTTCCTGTCTGTCCAGATCTGCTATACACACCCGGTTCAGCACCATGTAACTTCTGGCTCTTCCTAAAAATTAAAACTGTCCTTAACACATTCAACACGGCGGCGATATTGGTGATCTCATTAAACTACTGTATGTTTTTTTGTTAACTTCCACCTTTGACGGCAGTGGAGTGCTATGCAGGTTGCATAGTTTGTCGTAGCATCTAATTATCGTGCCCGTTGTTTTCATCTCAATAATTTTATTTCGAAAAAAAGATAATTTACATAAAAATCCAAAGTACCTACTACTAAAATATACTACATACTAAAAGTAACATTCAATTTTTAACTCTGAATGTTTGTTTCTGCTTATGTCATGTGTTTCACAAAGCATCAGAGATCGATAATGTAAACTCAGACACGCAGACATAGATAATGCATGTCACGTCCAAAACTATTTATAGCCGAGATTAGCTGACATTTGTTTACTACAATCTTATGATGCCACATTAGGTTTCTGGGTTTCCAAGCATTTTGTCAATGTCTTATATTTACAAAGTCTGTTCCCATCTCGAGTTGGTTCATTCACTCTAATATTACAGTTATCGTTTATTCTTGTGTTAGTTCAGAAAGCTTAGTTTATTTTTATGGTCGTTGTTTTTCCCGGTTATTTTGCAGCATAAAGTGGTTCAAACTACAAAAAAACATTAAAATATAAAAGTTAAACCAAATAAATCTGTTCGTAAAACTCCCTGAAGCATTGTTTCAGTTGAAGCATCAAAAGTTAACTTGGGATGGTGGGATTTAAAATGGCACAATGTCTCCAAACTCTTCTGAAGCACTAACGTTAAAGTCAAACCTTTATACTAACACATATTGACACTAGAGAAGTTTTAATTAGACTGGAAGTGAGCGTGCCGGTGCGCTCCCTTCTCCTAGAAGGCAAGCTGGGAGCACACAGGCACACTCTCAATGCCTCGTAGGGGAACCCTGAGCGTGCCGGTACGCTAGCCGTGCTGAACGTGTTAAAGGAAAACGTTTTGACACCATTCCTGACATTGAGAGGGTCACGACCGAGCAGATAAACACCTTTCTGAAAGAAGCCTTCTAGAAATTTTTTCAGTCATAAATTCTACGTTGAGATAAGTGCATTGCCAACCAAGGACAGTATTTTAAAGGAGATTCAATGGAATATGATGTAAGTTTATATAATTTAAAAAAATATGGATGAATTTCATACTCATACCTCAAATGAATTGGCTCAAAAGACGTCTATACCCAGTTCTATTCATTTTGTAATAAAATCTTGGAATCAAGAATATGAAAAAAACTGTGAAATATTTCTTTAGCAAAGGTGGGTTTTTTATTAAAGGAAATCAAGAGCAAACTACATCTGAGGAATAGTCAGAAGAGAACATGAAGCCTTTTGCTTTGTTTCTAAAAGAATACACTAAGTGGATGGAGGTTGATGATAGCATTGAAACAGCAGTAGCAATGACTGAAGAGGGCATTTGTAAGGTAGTTGTTTCAACATTAAAGGTTGCTGAAGAAGATACTGATGGCAATGAAAATGACAGATGTGTACTGTAAAAAATCTAAGCTGGAAGTTCACTAAACTCCTAAAATCCTACAACAGTTTGTTTAACAAAAAGCAGAAAATTTCAACAAATATTATGAATATGGACAATTTATCAGGAATATTTTACTGGAAGATTACAGACAATCTCATTGAGAAATTTTTTATGAAAAAGTAAATAATTTTGAAAGTGTAATAACTAGGTCTACTTGTTATATTTTGCAGGCATACTTCATGTTAGATTATTTTATTCCATAGTAGATTTTTTTAAACACGGATTGATTTTTTTAAAAATTATTGAACTATGTAAAAAAACTTTATAAAGCACTTGAACAAATAAAACTTTATCATAAAACACTTTGACCTTATTTCAAAATTTAACTACAGTACATAAAACTGTCTGGAGTTAAAAATTTGGTAAGTAATCACTCATGATTTCCATGTACCTGAATTACATTTTAGTTGTAGTGTTATAGAATTAAAATGACACTGTACTCGTAATGCTAGATATTCATATCATTCAATAAATTGTGACCGTAATACAGTGAGTTTATTACAGTATTTCTGTACATCGGGATTATGTGGTCGATTATTGTTATTGTTTAATTATCGTTATCAAATATACTTCTGACAGATATGAATACAATAAGTGGCGGTTACTTTATATAAAGATGGAAATAATCCTGAAACTTCGCAGAGAAGATATGAAATTATTAGGAATATAATGTAGCATAGTTAAATAATATACTTACTATATAAGAGCATGACTAAATAAAATCATATATTCAGTTAATAAACAATTTTAACAAAATATTTTTTTGGAAACGTCCTTTGAACAAAGCAAGGATATAACTAATAAGGCTTGAGTTCGATTGATCAATAATTATTGTCTTGAAGCAGAGGAAAATGTGTGTATCCCGTATATTTAAATGTTTCATTAGATCTATTTTCCTACATAAAATGGTATAAAATATGCTTTACCACTTGTTTTTTTAAAATTGTTTAACGATTTATTTGTTTGTGCCTTTCAAGGTTATTGATTTAATTATTGGTTAAATTGTCTATTTCCTGATATTCTTTTATTGTTTTGTAGTAATTCTACATCTGTTTTATACAATAGTTGTTAAAATGCATGGTAGAAATATGTTATTGAATAACAAATACATAGAGTTAAATGTTTACAGGATCCAGCGATAGCAGATGGAAAAGTTGTTATTGATCTGATAGATGCAATAAAGCCAGGTACAATCAATTATGATCTTGTAAAAGAGGGAGGAACAGAAGAAGTAAGTGTGTACATATATAATTTTTTGAATTGTAAGTTTTTGAAAATGATTTAAATCATATTACAATTCTGTGCCCAATATAATTCTGGAAATGAACATTTTTAACTAATATTCCAGTTTGACAAGCTGTATTTCACTTGTAAGAGGATATTTCTGAGTCCTTTAGCACCCAATAACATTTTTGCTTATTGAACTTTCTTGACATTTACTGATTTATATCTGGGTATGTTCACAAATATTCATTGTTTTAAAAAATTTAAAAATGCTCTGTATTCAATAGATGATGGCGTTTGCTTCATTTTTATTGCTCATGTTCCAAAAATAATGTACACTGTACATAATTAGTATAAAATATTGTACCTATGTATTATATTACACAAACAGGTGCATGCACCCAAACACACACACACACACTGTGACAGGCCGCTCAAACCCGACTGTCACCCACAAGCAAGCTACAGTCTGCCGAGCCACCTCCACGAGGTAAAGATTTTGATACGAGCTCATCCTGCCTGAAGCTGAACCCTGTGCTACCGCTTGCCAAAATGTACCAGAGAACCAGTCACTGAACTTTATTTAAAATAACTAAACTAACTCACAGAGATTTAACCCTTTAGGTTTTCGTTCGGCAACCTCAGCTTAGGCCAGATTTTTAGGATTGTTTAAGAAATTTGTTTAGATAAAATAAAATTGTTACTCAAGTTGCAAGTTTGTAAAAGTTATGTTTATTCTTCTAATAATCAAATTTCCACAACAGCACAGTTTGTAACATATAAAATTTGAGACTTTTAAGTTTTTTTATAATTTTCTTGCCCTTTTTTATATTTCTATTTAACCCGTCTTTTCAGAAACTTTATTTAATATTTTTCTAAATTGGCTAGCTTAATTTTTATAACTTTTAACCCCACTTTAAGAACAAAAAAAATTCTTATAACCTCATCTTAACTGTAGAATTCTGTAACTAATTTATTTATAATATTTAATTGTCCTCTTGAAAACACTAAATTTCCCCTTAAACAACAGACATATCTAAAATTCCAAATTTGACTTAACATTTACTCTGATTTGACACAAAAATATTTTAAAGAAAATATAAACAATTAAATTCAAAATCAACTTAATCTCAACCTATGCAAATTTACCATTTAGTCATGAAATCACTAAGATTTAAAATTTAGCATTTGAAACCAAAATTAACATATTTGTAAGAACAAGGTTATTACCAAACAAGCATATTTAAAATTTATATTTTATCCTACAATCCTACTCAAAACAAATTGAAAAACAAAGATAAATTTAATCAATTTAACTCATAAAAAACAAAAACATTTCAAAACAATTAAATAACTAAAATCCTTATATTAAATCTTAAATAAGTTAGAAACCCTACAAAAACATATGAGAACTAAAATAAAATCTAACTTATAGACCTTTTGTAAAACCAACATAAATTTATAAAATCAATTACATAAAAAGAAAAAATCAAATATCACAAAACAAATTATTACACATCTAAATCACTTTTTTAAATCTCCCATATTTTGTAAACAAAATGAAATCATTGTATTAAACATCTTTATGAAATAGACCTATTTTCCAATCAATTACGATTGAAAACAGACATTTCTGGTGCCTACATAATTTTTAGCAAAGCATAAACCCTAGCAAAGTTTTCAT
Source organism: Prosapia bicincta (assembly GCA_036971475.1). Lineage (NCBI taxonomy): Eukaryota > Metazoa > Arthropoda > Insecta > Hemiptera > Cercopidae > Prosapia > Prosapia bicincta. Next base: position 137,360,661 of record JBAIZL010000002.1, read on the forward strand.
TAACTGCAATTTAAAACTGAAATTTACTAACTTTTGCATCATATTTTTCGTTGTTTTCTATTAGTTTGTTTTAAGAAAAAAACAATAAATAGTATTATTACACTAATTAAACACGTCTGCTCCAACCAAAACTACTTGCAATTGCATAATAAATACTATAAACAAACAACAGGCCTTCCCCTGGGATCTCCCATATCATTAATCATGCCGAAAATATATATATACATTTCAAAGAAATAATAATTAAGCCAATCCTACACCCACACATAAGATTTCACTATGAACAAGATACTTAGATGATATAATTGTAATACATCAACCTACCATTCACAACAAACATATCATAATACTAAATAAACTAAATACATACAATGAAAACCTACAATTCACATACAAAATAGAAACTAACAAAACAATTAACTTTCTTGACGTCACATTAAATATGAATAATAATAAAATAGAAACCACGGTACATAGAAAACCAACTTCCAACAATACCACAAAACATAAAAAATGTAACCATCTCTGGACACACAAAATTAACACTTACTAACTATATTTAAAAAGTACTTAACTAAGTGAATACGTAATTGCTTACTTGCTGACGCATTTCAAAACATTTGTTCCTTTTACAAAGCTAACCTTCTACTGGCAGCATCGGTTAGGTATAAAGGCTCTAACGGGATGGATTTATGATTGTGGAATGGGGTGGGTTATTTTGGTTGTGCATGTAATGGGAAAGGCTGTTGGCTTCAAAATGTGTGTGATCATTTAATATGTTTTCTTTATCTGTTGCTTAGTGTTTGTATATCTCGTATTTTTCTAAGGTTGTTAGTTTTTTTACTTTGTTTTAATTGAAACGCGTCAGCAAGTAAGCAATTACGTATTCACTTAGTTAAGTACTTTTTAAATATAGTTAAATAAGTGAATTCAAGATTATTACATCAAATAACTTCACTTACAGTAACATGATAAATAAAGCAATAAAATACACACAGGACAACAGACAAAAAATAAATGAAGAATTAGCCCACATTAAAACAATAGCAATAGAAAATGGATACAACATCTTATAAAAACATATACAATAAAATTACAAAAAAACCTATCCTTAATACAACACTACAACCAGAACACAAAAACAAAAATCAAAACAACTAACCTAAAATAGTATTACACCAACAACAAAATAGAAAAAAATAACATAGCTACACACCAACATACAAACCAAACAACAAAATAATAAAATACCACAACAACACACACCACAAAAGGATTACAGAAAAACATAACCTATCTGGAATCTACAAAATTACCCGTAACGGCTGCAACACATTTTATATAGAAAAACAACTATATCATTTAAAATTAGATTTTCAGAGCATTTACAACTAATAATGAAAATGCATCAAATATAGCAAAACACCTAATATAACACAAACATTCAATAACAAACTACGAAAATAACCTAACCATACTTGAAATAAATAATAATTCACAATAACTAATCTCACTAGAAAAATACCGCATTTATAAAAAAAACACAATAACCTAATTAACCAACAGACAATATATACAGACAACACTTTTTTCAAAAACATCATACACAGAACACACAACAAACCCGCATATGACTCAACAAGTACCAACATCATGGACCGTTCAAAACAACATCTGAAAAATAGAGAAAAAGGATTCAGTGATTCGACAATGGTCAAGTGACCGAAAAGTGCCTTATCACATAAGGCAAAATTATTGCACTTGGTGGTGGAAAAAATTATTTACAAGTAATAATAAAAATTCATACATATATATTTGGGATATGTATTCCTTCACAGATCCAAAAAAATGATGAATAGCAAATATCTGGAGTACATTCATTGATTTGCACTTCAGCTACTGTTGGGTTCACCTTGTCAATGCTAGATGAGATTTTGGCGAAGCGTCGGAACTGCATTTGAATGCAGTTAAAACCACTAAAGTTATGAATCAGGAGTGTGTGTAAACTCTAGTTCCTAATGGAAGCTTGATCACAAATAGAAGTACACACTCTATACCCCGTTTGGCGCAGTAGTGTTATGAAGTATTAAATTTAAAAAGCACTTTGAAGTGTGTGAAAAATAGGTGTATAATGATGTTCTGGAGATGTCTTCAAAAATTAAATTAAGCATGTTTTCTGCTGATAAGTCTCATAGATCAGCTGGTTTCAGTTAATAAAACCATGGATGGAGTTGTAGGGATTCCTCACAAAAATAGGTTACCTCACAATGCGCTCGCTTTGCAGACAAAACTCGTGTCCTTACACAAACAAACACACATGCACACTAGTAAAATAACTAGTAATATCATTAGTAAAATAACTATATATTCTGGGTATAGAGTATATGAGTAATGTTAGTATTAAAAAAAACGTATATTTTTTTTACAGGATAATTTGGCAAATGCAAAGTATGCAATCTCAATGGCTCGTAAAACTGGTGCTCGTGTTTATGCTTTACCAGAGGATATAACAGAAGTGAAACCCAAAATGGTGATGACAATGTTTGCCTGCTTAATGGCCATGGACTACGTTCCAAACATGGATGCCAAACGTTCTTAACCTAATTACATTCCTGTTGGCCATTTCTTGGTATTTGTATTTGAAATAGTGGCGATTAAGGTTATAAAAGTAATCATTGTAAATAATTATCCATTGCCCAGCTGTTAACAACCATAAGGATTGCAAAACATCCTTCTTGTATGCTGTGTATATAAATCTTGACAAACTGTGTCTGTACTTTCAGTTTTGTAAAACTTGTTCATTCCATTTTTGTATTCATGTGATTAGTTACACAGCTGTAGTGTGTCAGCAACTGTTGCTCAAAGCTCATTCCATATTTACCTAAAGCTTAGTGTTTTTTTACAAATTTTCTATTTATAATTATATATACAATTTTTGTACTGCATGCTTCAAGCATAAACTATTATTACAATTATATATTCCAACTTTTAACTTCTTAAGAAATTTTACAGTTTAATTTTTAATTTACTGTAGTTAAGGCAGACAAGGAATGGAACTGTTTCATTGCATCTGACAACTTTCTAGACACATTGGGTTTCAGCCACTTGAATGGTGAGGACAATATTGCAGCTATTTCATCATTATCGCTCATTAATAATATCTGTTAAAAATGTTTTGGTTGTAAAAATTGTATTTAATAAATTTTTGTTGTATATTTGCTTATTATTATAAATTTTAAAACATTAATAATTTTTGGAAAGCATAATTTTCCAAATAAATCGTAAAGGTCATTGTCCTTAGAAAGTTTACACTCGTATAATCACTCCTACTCATTGTGAGGAAAGATACGTCAGCTGCATGAGGTATTACAGTTTTAGATCAGTGAATTGTTACTCACATTTGCTACCACTTCAGTTTATTTATCATGTTTTAAACTCATTTGAAGGAGGCTAATGAAAACTTATCTTCTTGGTCACTGCTTTTTTACACTGCTTCTTCATTTATACAAAATAAATAAAAGGAAAAACAGGCTAAAATTGTATAAAACAAAATCTAATGTAAAATTTAATTTGGTTTTTCTTTGTCCTTGTTTATATATGGTTCAAGGAAAGGTGTGTGCTAAGTTATTTCAATCAATACAAGAATTACCCACCTCTACACACTATTGTAGTAGCTAAGCTGTTAACTTTACAGTAGTAGTTAAAGGGATTTAGCTTGTAGGGTTTTAGTATGTAAGCATTTTTGTAAAAATTGTAACATGGTCCAAAATGTACATTAGGGAAAAGTAATAAATAAATTGTTTACATATTTGAGCTCCGAGTTTAGTTTAATTTATGTAGAAATCGTTTCATGATTATCTTTAGATAGTTGCTACTTTTTAACACAAAACAAACCAACAACAAATAATTGTATACATTATAAAATATTGGTAATTACAAATATAGATTCCGATTAAACATTCCAATTTTCTATACCCCTTCGTGTAATCTAGATGCTAGACCAGTTACATCATTAGTATATGATAAGTCAACATTTATCAGATGTATTTTATGAAGCACATGTCACATATGGTTTCTTCTGGTTACAAAAAGGTGATTTATTTTTATATTGGTTCTACAGAGGTTATCCTAAAGTATTTGCACATGTTTTTAAATTAATTTTTTTTTAATAATTGAAAATATTTTTAAATTTCTGTTTTGTAATCACACCATGATCGCAGCTAATGACTAATTTCTTTAGTTTTTACTTATAATACTTTGATGACAATATATTTTGAGCACTTAATACTGTATGGCTTTTCTTTTTGTATAAATGTGAGTTTCCATCGTAACTGACTGTCATGTTTAAATATATAATCATGTAAGAAAAAAAATTATAATGATAAGTTGGATAATAGTTTTATTAAAACTTTTCAAAATAATAAAACATATGAATAAACGTTTTTTTTTAAATAAATAAGTTCTAAATAAAATGTCAATGAAATCTATTACAAGAAACTGATATTTTCATAATCCTTACTGCTAATTCAAAACCAGTTTTATATTAAACAAGAGTAATATTAATATTTTGCAGTAAAACATAATGTAAAAAACATTAGGAATAATTCACCTCAAAACTGTATTATTGTCTCTAAATTACATGATGTTATTTTAGTTTAAAGATGGGAGTCTATTTTTTTCTCACTGAGGTGGATGCATATGTAAGATCGTTTTGAAACTAAAAGAGGAAACTTTATATTTAAAGCCTTTAAAATTTTATATGTATTGCATTAGATGTACGTGGTAGCAAATGTTTTATCAAGATTTATCGTAATTCTGATTTTTTTTATGTTTGGAATTATCTACATTCCGATAGTATTATATGTTATTTGTAACTTAGATATAAAAAAATGTGGGCGATGGGTGGTTTTTTCTTGCACTCTTCCATGCTTCATGCTTATTTAAGAGAATTTCTGTTGTCATAGTAAATTAGTGGTTTGGGTAAATGATAGTTTATTTATCATTTAAAGTATGATAATTTAAAATGAAATTGGCAGTATTTGTTATTAGAATTTTGAATATTTGAGAAAGAGTAATAGAGGTGTAATAGTTGCAGGTAAATAAACAAATAGCATTTTTGTTTAATCTGTACCCTTAAAGTGCCAAACATTTTTACAAAAATCATTAGAGGTGTTATGGAAAAGTCAGCATATTTCATCTTAATTTTCATGGTTAAAAAAATATATTTTTTGTTTTTAGTTAAAAAAAAACCTGTCAGTACAATTTTTCAAGACTAATTCTAAATATGAATATATATTACAAAATAATCCTAAGCTAGGTTGTAATAGTCATGATCTAAGTAAAAAATACTATCCTTCATATCCAAGAAAACATCTGCTATTGCTGTGCTCTTTGTCACAACTGCCTGTTTTGTTTCCACCACATAATCTCCAACAAGTGAACTTGGAGCTTGGTAGTTATTTCCTACCTTGAAATCAACAGGACACCAACCAAAAAATCTTGGCGTTTACCCCTTTTTATATAAAATTCATAGCATTTTTGTATGTTTTGCTGCAACAACATCTTTTTTGTACAAAAGGCAGCATACTGTGCATCTTTATGAGTGTCACATATTAACCCATTAAGGATTATATTTGTTATTCAAACGATATAACAGCACAAGTTAATTCATCACGACAACTAATTGTCAATTGACAACTAATTCATCACGCTAAATTGTGTTGTGTAAAAAAAAACAATTGCTTAGACATGAGAAATGTGTTGCTCATGCTTATCAAGCAGACTAAACATTCAACATACAAAATGATGTAGTTTCTTGAAGCAGCCACAAAAATCAGTGTACACACCCTAAACACATTTGTCGATGAGAAGCAGTGGGTTAACAGTGGTTTGGTAAATAAATCGGTCACCTGTTAAATTTGACAATTAATAATGGTTTGCCTGTCTAGAGGATGTTATTGCTATATAGATGACCAAATGAAAGTAAATTTTTCTATATGAAACAAAATGTATTGAAATAGGCTGAATCTAAATTTATTTGGCATGAAAAAACTAAGTGATGCAGTGACTGAAGATATTTCTTGTATTGTTAATCTATTTTAATTTTTATGAGTTGGACTTTACATACCTAACTTTATTATTAACTGTTTCAAAACCGTTTTAAAAAAGATTCTTGATGTAATCATCTTGAATTCACTGATTAAACTAATTTTAAAGTACTTAACCAAGTGAATACGTAATTGCTTCCTTGCTGACGCGTTTCAAAACGATCGTTCCTTTTACGAAGCTAACCTTCTACGCGTCAGCAAGAAAGCAGTTACATATCCACTTAGTTGAGTAGTGTAAAACTAACTTTTAAACAAATTTATATGAACATTGCTTTATTACAGATAAACATTAATACAGTGATAAATCCTTTGGTTATTAAAGTGAATCTTAATATTGTGAATTTTGTTGTCAGGGATGCTTGGCAAATCTTAATTTATTAAAATATTATGAAATTATGACGTAATTATAAAAAAATGTGTGACTAATAGTCTAATCATCGATAATTGGCTAGTGGAGTCAAAAACATTTTCTAAATTTTAAAAAATTATATTAAATATAAGTTTGTGCAAGTTTTGATATTACAAGGTTTTAACTTCAATGAAGTGTTGCTACTTTACAATGGCAGACCTAGAATATGAAGCTCGTTAAGAATTCATGGTTAAAAAGCTGTTCAAAGAATTGAAAATGATGAAAGTAGTGCTCTTGCAATTTGAAATAAACATAATTAATCTGTTTAATATTAATTAATTAATCTGTTTAAATAAAACATTAATCTGTTAGAAACTCTATTATATGAGTTATTTTAAAAAGTATCACATGTACGTCAAATAGAATATTAAAAAATGGGTAATAAATATTTTAAAGCACAAAGAATGGACTAAAATGTATACCTTTTTAGATGATGTTGAAAAATATTCATTAAAAAAAAAACTTGCAACTTGGAAGGTAGGTCAAACAGCAAACCTAAGTTGGACCACAATAAAGCTTTGGATTCACAATATTGTTTTATTGGCTTGCTTGTCTTTTTATTCACATTAAGTTTCAAAATTTAAATGTTTCACTTCATTCAAACTAGTTTCTAGAAGCTGTTTTAAGTATGGTAGCAGAAATGTTGCAATTTTTTTAAAATTTTGGTTTTGGTTTGCTGCAATTCTTTTCCTGTTTGGTGGCAGTTCTTGAACACTCTGCCCAATGTTATTGCTTTATGTCCTTGGTATATTCTATATAAAAATATTTTGATGAGTTTAACATTGCAGTCCGTAACTACATCTGCTCTTTAGTTTTCAGACTATTCTTGCCCATAAAATTGTAAGTATCTTTCAGTTTAGCTTAATTGTTTAATGATAGTCAAAACACAAGTTTTTGGTGTTTTAAAAAAAATGTTACAAAATTAAGTTATCTTTACTTGATGCTAGGCCACAGATGGTTTAAACTCTGCACTGGTTAAACCTAAGTAAAGCATGTAAAGGGGGCAAGGAATTACCTGTTATAACAAGTTATTAAAATTTGTGCCATGTGGCTTTTACAGTAAAAAAATATTAGATAATGGATTATATATTTTGCTTGATTTTTTTTATTTGTTATGTTTAAAAAAATTAATGCTTTATTTATGTTTTAAATATTTGTGTAAATTTTATATAACTAATTAGGTTAGCCTTAACAATTATTTTAAGAAAGAATTTATTTCATTGTGATAACTTAAATTCATAGGTACATTGAAACCGCTCTATCACATGATACTACACACATTAGATTAATGGTTGAAATCAGAATAAAATAAGAATTAACACATTTTTAATTGTTAAAAGCCTGCTAGCATAAAATACTGTAATAATGTGTTATTCAAGATTAAACAAAATCAATACATACAAATTACTTTTTAAATTTAAAGATGATTTGACAATCATCATTATCTTTGTACATGAAAATAATGTTTAAATTTAACAATTAGTTCCTGAATCTTTTCAAGTAATGGGTAATTGTTTGTTCAACTAATGGTTATTTCCTTTATTTAATTTAAATGTGCATATCTAGTAGGTTAGATAAACTTGTAACATTTCATTCCAGCTGTTGTTTTTTATTTTAATAATGTAAGATAATATCTCCTGATGTTATATTTACTAATATAATAATTTCATAATTAGTTGTAGAGGTTGAATTCAAGAAAATTAAAAATAATCAATCCAATATTGAGGCACAATATTTTTAAAAATTTATTTAGGATGAGAATTAATGAGAGATTTAGTTCTTCAATTAATTAATATTGTTTCTCAGTGAAGCCATAAATGTATTAATCACTAACCATTATAAGTATTGGAAAGAATACATTTTAACATTAGTTTTATGATTTTGTATTGCAAACGTAACTAAAATATTTGTTATAAACATGTGAAACAAATTAACCTTTATAATTGTGTTAAATGTATTTAACAATTCCATTCAGTACAGGATTTGAAATGACTTCTGGTTACATTTTGTGTATTTATTTTCAACGAATATCCTGATACTTTTAACTGATATTTGTTAAGTATGTTGTAAGACGTACTTTTAAAATTTAATTTTACAATGCCTAAAGCTGAGCTAATTTGCCAAAATATTGGTTTTTTATTCATTTATTAAAAGTTTCAATTTAGACCGTTAGCTACATCACTTGTCAGCATTGTAAGCAATTTTATTATAGGCACAATGAACATACCATAAACCTTTGTTTGAAATATCTGATTTTATCATTTAAAACATAACACACCAGAATCTTAGGTAATTATTGTAAAATAAGTACTTTTTACTTTTTCTGTGAATCAAGGCAGTGTTACAAATTGTTTCTTTAAAGAGTTTGAATGATTTGTTCATGAAATATTAAATTTAAAAAATATTCTTTGTAATATTGAATAAGAGAAACTAAATTTGAAAAAATGGTCATTAAAAATTTAGCTCATTAGAGGGCTTTAATGGAATAAAAACTACTTGTTTTAGTTATTATTTAATGCTATTGCATATTAAAGTTCACCAAGACAATTTATTTTATACATAAACTCAGAAAACATATTTTTATTGATTTTATTTCATTTATCAAATGAATTCTTCCTGTATCAGAATCATAAGTATTAGAGGCATGTTCTTTTTCTTTATATTGTGTCCTATATCAGTACTCTACATCGTAATAAATTTATATTATGTTATCTCTAGTAATATGTGCGTAGTTTTAGTCACAGCTTTAGATAATTCCAATATGAATTATTTCTGTACTTTTTCAACCCATTCAGACATGTAGGATTGGCTCAGCTTTTATCTTAGTCTAATTTTAGTGAGTTATTGTTTTGTGATTCCAAGTGATGTAGTGCATCATAATTAATTAACAGTCTGTGATTTCATGTTAATTCAGTACTTTCTATAATTTTGTTTCAAAAATTTCTCTCTATTAATAAAAAAGAATGTTATTTGAATATCATAAATATTTGGTTCTTTATTTTATCCTTTAAAAAAAAATTATAGTAAAATTAATTTGTAGGACACACTAAACACAAATGAGATATTAGTTATGGATATTTATTAAAATGTTTTTACTGGTGGACAAGGTTTGTAATTTAGTTTTAGAAGTGACACACTTTCTCAACTAGTAAAGTGAATTTCAAAACTAATTATCAACTGAATTGTACAACTAATAACTAGGAATGGGCTGATTCCAATTTTCGATTTCAGGTATCGAGGAATCATTGATACTCAATTCTCTATTGATTAAATGGCCGATTCCGATTCTTGTGTTTTTAACTGTTAAAATTTGTATGTCGTGTAATTTATAGGGAATTTATTAAATATGTTTTATTTAAGTATTAGTTGCTTTGAATAAAAATGCTTGAATCAAATGTCTATTTGAGATCACGAAAATATTATTATTATACATGGCACAGCAACAGAAATGATTGGAAGCATTTCTAGTGTGTTTGTCACCGCTTTTCTAGCTCTGCTGCATCACTCTCTCTCTCCATCTCTGGTTGCCTCTGCTCCCCCACCGCTCCATATTATGTCAGAACAAAACACAAAGAAAAGGTAGTTACATTTCTCCAATTTTACCAACTGAAATGGCTATTACTGAAGTTATATTGTAATGATGAATTGAGGTTCATATTTGTAATTTTAAATATATGGTTACTTCTATCCAATATATTTGTCACCCTTTCAGGAATTCCTATTCATAATCAAGGTCGAATGTTATGTATGGCCTATTACTTTAAAACATAACTTTTAAAATGCCACCATGTAACCAAGATTTTGACTAAATTCATTATTAGTGAATATCATATAGGTCTATAATTTATGCAAAACTAATAACAGCTAATTGGAAACTAACACTTTTTTTATTTACCTTGACAGGATTTTCTGAAATAGCCACATTCTTTCAATTTTGTGACTGACATTTATTTACTAATTAAAACAAAAACTTTACTTTATTTTCTTATTATCTAATTAATATTTATGTTACTAATAACAATTTCAAAATTATTTCAAGTTATTATTTTAAAGCAAGCTGTAAAAACAAACATAGTATTTATCTAAACACATTCTCAATAATTGAATTCTGCATCTAAAATTAAATTAAATGTATACCCTAATATCTTAGTTCTGTAGGATTTTTACAATTAAAATTTTTAATTTCATTTTATCAAAATTTATTTGTTTTTTACCCAATGATATATATATATATATATATATATATATATATATATATTACGTTATCCATTGTTTTTCCATTGCACTGACTTTATGAAGTTCATGAACTTATGAAGAATCACTCACTCTACCAGTGATTTGACAATGGTCAAGTGAACGAAAGGTGCCTTATCACATTAGGTAAAATATTGTAATTAGTGGTGGAAAAAATTATTTACAAGTAATAATAACTTTATAAAGTCAGTGCAACGGAAAAATAATGGACAACATGAAGTATCACGATATATATATATATATATATATATATATATATATATATATATATATATATATATATATATATGTGTGTGTGTGTGTGCGTGCGTGTGTGTGTGTGTGTAAATAAATAATGTGGATGTGCAGCTCCTAAGACAGTATATCTTTAGTGTGGAGTGCACTTTAACAGAGAACAGTTGTCTCCACTCCAACTGAATGTATATCAGTTTTATATGTTAAGCTAATTGTTTTAATAATTTCAACATTAAATTATTCTAAATTAATAAAGGTTTATAAAAATAAAATTATTGTTAAAAACCCTTCAGTCTCAATAAAACACATAACGTTATATATATATATATATATATATATATATATATATATATATATAGAGTTTTTGGACTAGGAGACTGACAGACTTACCTTGGTAAGAGTCCACTCTGTAGTCTTGAAATAGAAACACATAAAAGCACTTAAACAATGATATATTTCAACCACACAGTGGTCTTTGTCAATCGAAGAGAAAACACAAAAAGAAATATGAGAGAATGAAATAAAATAATTGTAATCACAGATTGTGTAGAGTGGAAATCAGATGTCACAGATGCACAGATTAAAGATATATATATTGTTTCGATGAACATATGAGTGATTATAGTTTATATAAGTCTGTCAGGAGAAAAGAGATAAGTTTAAGTGCTTTTATGTGTTTCTATTTCAAGACTACAGAGTGGACTCTTACCAAGGTAAGTTTGTCAGTCTCCTAGTCCAAAAAATCTAAATAATCTTTACCAACCAAAACTAACCTAAAAATATATATATATTCTTGATATTTAACGTTATCCATTGTTTTTCCGTTGCACTGACTTTATGAAGTTAATATATTACTATTGTAAGTAATTTTATCCACCATTAAGTGCAAGGTAAAATTATTGCACTTAATGGTGGATAAAATTACTTACAATAGTAATATATTAACTTCATATATATATATATATATATATATATATATATATCACAAATAATTATTTACAATTCATAATAATAACTTAATAAAGTCAGTGTAACGGAAAAATAATGGACACTGTAATATATATATATATATATTAGTTCTAGTAGAAACCCTATTTAGGAATTTTGGACTAGATAAGAGACTGACAGACTTACCTACTGGCAATAGTCCAAAACATCAATCTCTTGAAAATATACACACATAAAACACATTGAATTATTGAAATACTTCGATCACACAATAATCTTTACCAATCAAAAAAGAAAAAAACTGAAGTGAACCACGGATGTGTATAATTATCCAAATGTCACAAGTGCACAGATTTATAGTTTATGATATAGTACTACATGTTAATTGTATAAATATTGATATTTTAAAATGGTAAAGTTAGGAGGAAGGTAAAAGGAGTTTTATCTGATGTTGAGGTTAGGAGGCTCTCTAGATTTGGTGTACTACTGGTATGACAACTCCCATCTCAATTCTGAAGGGTTGCAATCAGGAGGGAGGGACTTAATTATTTGGGTGGTATAACAATTATTGAAAAATATGTTGTGATTAGCAGCATGTTGAGCGCTTGGCCTATTTATGTTCATTGTTACGTCATCTCTGTGGCCATTCATTCTGATGCTCAGACCATCCGTGGTACGGGACAGTACATAGGCGTTACCACAGATGGTCTGAGTGTCAGAATATATATATATATATATATATATATATATATATATATATATATATATATATATATATATATATATATATCAAACCTTACTTTATTCTTTTTTCATACAAATTTGAATATTCTCTTAAATTCAATGTTAAAACTCATATTCTCTTAAAAGAAGGTTATTTTTTTTCAAACCTATCATTTTATAACAAATTTTGAAATTTGTCTAATTAATTTAGATTTTGAAGTTACTTGTGTTCTTGTAAAATTAATCTGCCTAGATCTATTTAATTAAAATTCATTTTCACGTTATTTGGAATCTAGAAAAATAAATTTAAAACATCAATTTTCTTTAACCATAAATAATAATGATAACCGCTTCTTTTGGCAGATTTTTTTAACTTTAAATGCATGTCTTATTGCCACACTATATATTTTAGGATTAAAAATTGTTACTTATTCTCAAATTTGTTTAGACAACTTACAATTTAATACATTTTTTAAAAAAACTAAGGGTAAATAAAGCCAATTAATGATGTTAAAATGGTATTTTTAAATTAAGTTTTTCATACAAATCTATTAAAACCTTTATTAATTGTAAAATAATAGGTCAAGACTTACTGTTATTTCACTTGCCTTTTTTGTAATCAGTTCCTTTATAGATTTTTGATCCAGAATCTCACCTCGGATTTCCTTTGGACCACTGCTGTCCTAGCTGGAAGAAGTCTCCCCTTCAAAAATAATCCTAGGACCATGGAACTTCTCTTTGGCAGTGTCTGGTGAACTCTTCATAATTCCGATATGAACTTTGAATTTACTCTATTTAGTGATCGTTATATGTTTTATTAATGTAGAAAATAAAAGCTGTTCTGATGATTCCGGCAGAAAAAAATCAATTGAGAATCTAACTGAAAATGCCTTTCAGTTGTAGCAAGTGCTATATCATTGAACCTAGGCTTACATTTTAAACTTTTTGTACAGATTTGAGTCTTTTGGTGTAACACTCAGAAAAATTTATTAAGAGAAGCCTCGATTTGTTCCTAACACAGAGTTTTATAGATTCCTAAAGTGGGCTGCATCATTTTTTTTGACAACCAATGACAGTGTCATAAAATTTGTCCCTTCACTTTATTGGTCGGTTGTGGAAACTATTCTTAACCGTACTTTGCACGCCACTAAGTCATATAATTTTGTCTTAGGCTGGAAACTCATAGAAAATATTGTTTTCTTTATAATATTTTTTAATAGTTTTAATTAAAATTATATCTGTTGTTTTATAATCTTCAGTTCATTCTCTTCAAAAATGAAATGTTAAACTTTTTACGATTTCAGTTTTGTCTTTTTATCCAATCTCTCCTTACCGATGATTAACATTAAATGCACTTTGGTAACCCTATTTATTATTTTGCTTTACCTCAGTATTCATTGGCATTTATATTTTAGACTAATTCTTTAATAAGATATTCTTTTAATTACTGTTTAGAATATTATATATTTTTTGTTCTAACTTCTTTTTTTAAAGTTGCTTGTTGTAATCATATTGAATTCACTAATTAAACTATAATTAAATAATACTCTACTAAATGAAAACATAGGGCTTACTTGCTGACCCCTTTTGAAACAATCGCTCCTTTTATGAAGTACAATAAACTCCCGATTATCCGTGGAATAGGGTGGCCCGGCCACCGGATAACGAATTCCCCGGATAATCCGCTATGAACAAAGAATACGCAAAACAATTGATAATCGATTATTATACCATAAGTTACACAAATAATGACCCTGGTTAATGCAATTCACAAATAATCTTCAGAGGACAAAATAAATACAGAAAATTTAAAATGTCGATGTATTATAACATGTACATTTATATGTCTAACTATTTACAATACGTACATAAGTATATGTCAAAAGTAAGTATGTATGTACATATTTAATTTCCTTTACAAATAATACAAAAAAAATCTGTCACTTTCGTTTGTTTTTTTTGTGAGCATTGATTTAGTTTTAATGTGAGATCTAAGTTTCTTGAGAACCATTTTGTCGCACAGTGTCTACTTGTGTCACAAAGCCATAAAGATCGATAATGTATATGACAGATATAGATAATGCATATGTCACGTCCTAGACTATTTATAGCCGAGATTAGCTGATTTTTGTTTACAATCTTATGATACCCATTAGGTTTTCGGGCGTCCAAGCATTTTGTCATTGTCTCTTATATACAGTAGTCTGCTCGCCCCTTTATTTCACTGGCCCGCGTCGGGATGCTTCCCTTTCAATGTAAAAATTAGTACGTACATATCTATTCCCTTCATCTTAACTTCTATTAAGCCTAACATGTATTTACGTCGCAATTCACCGTTTGGAAATTTAAACACATGAATGTGATTTGAATAAAAACTGGATATATGTAAAACAATAGCAGACCCCGGATAATCCGCAAACCGGTTAAACCGCCCACGGATAATCGGGAGTTTACTGTACTATGTTTTCACTTAACTAAAGTATTATCTAATTATAGTTTTTTTTTCTATTGACAGCAGTTTTAATAATAATAATACCCTTTATATTAACATATTCTTTAAAATCCTTATATTTTTGCCATAATTGATTTATTTTTAATTAATTAATTTTAATATTGCGATTATTTTTTATTTTAGGATACTAGCAACAGTTTTTAGGCCTAAAGAGCTGGGTTTGGATGTGTACATTCTAATCAAATTTGCTTGCTTGTACAGATTCAAGTCTACTTGCAAGTCACTGCTTTTACATAAAATATTAAACTTATTTGGGGCTAATTTGCTTCAAACCATTACCAAAAATGCATCCTAAACACTGAAATATTAACTTGTATATATACAGTGGAGTCTCGATAATTCGAGGTGGATGGAACCGAAACCCCCTTAGATTAACGAACACAGATTACACGGAAATATGTTCCTGTCCATTATAAGTAAAACAGGAGTTCTAATAACCAAATACTACAGTTAGAAATAGACAATATACATTTATAGAATTGTATTGATTACAGTACTTATATAAATTAATGTTGCTTTAGAATACATTGTTCATTATGGTTGCTACATTTTTTTGGGAAAAGTTATGTGTTTTCTTCCTTCGCTTATCAGATCATTTATGTTGTGTGGTCTCTCACAGATGTCTTAACAGAAGCATATCTGTTGGTGTGGTGTCTTATTGTTGTTCAATATAGTGTAGTGCAGTTTCCAACGCTGCCGTTCATTCATTGTGACTTATTTTCCCTTCTTGAACTATCTCAGCCGAACCTTTATTTTCAGCATTTATACCTTTAGTAGTTTTTGTGCCAATTTAATAGTAGTGGCATTTGTATTGTTACTTTCTTACATATGTCTTTACTCGTCCATTGCCGTACCTCCGAATCATCAACATTTTCACAATCTGGAAGTTTCTTGATTAAAATGTCAAATCTGTTTCTTGTTGTGGATCAACGATACATCCAGCAGTTTTATTATGACTCTCTTAATATTTCTAAAACTTAATATTTTGTTCCATGTTTCGGCTACTCAGTACAATATATATATATATATATATATATATATATATATATATATATATATATATATATATATATATATATATATATATATATTAAAAATGAATCTTCTGAGCCAAGCCTTAAAACGAGTAAACGTCTCACAGTTTAAGCTTACAGTAATGCCGCGGGAACAAATAAGCTACCATTAATGGTGATTGGAAAAAAAATATGAAGTTGAATCCTCTACCTGTTCACTACAGAAATCAGTGTAAGGCGTGGATGACTGTTAATATTTTCATTAGTGGTTCAAAAATGAATTTGTTCCTTCAGTAACAGAATTTAATGAAAAAAATGGACTTTCACCAAAAGTTCTACTTTTGATAGACAATGCTCCTTCTCATCCTTCTGACATGCAGTTGGTATGTAAAGACATAAAATCAATTTTTCTCTCACCTAACGTGACAGCCTATGGATCAAGGTGTGCTGCAGAAAATGAAACTGAGCTACAGAAAAAGGTTTCTGCAATCATTAATTGAAGAAGATTGTTCTCTTTCTACTCCAGAAAAACTTAAGACGGTTAGAATAAAGGATGTAACTTACTGGGTAGCTGAATCCTGGAATAATATTAATAACACTTTACTACAGAGATCTTGGAAGAAGCTCTGACCTAGCCTCGAGTTTGTGGAAACACCACATAGAACACATTATGATGAAACTGAGGTAATTCAGCTTATTCAAATAGTACCAGGATGTGAAGATGCTGAAGAAAGTTGCCTGGAAGAGTGGACAGCAGTAGATAACAATGAAGAATATACCGAGCATGGTATGGTGTGTATGACCCAGGATCAACATGATGACAGTGTAGCAGATAGTGATAGCGAGGAAAAAGATGCCTCTACAAATGCTGTTACTCATGCCGATGCTCTTGACATTGCGTTTTGTTACGTAAAACAACATGCACCCGCAACACCCAATGATGTTATGCTAATGCGACGATGGTGCATCCTTGGGAAGGTTTACGTCTCTTCGCCAGATGAAAATTACTGATTTTAAGTGAATATATAAGTAATCGTTTGTGTCTTTTCTTTATAAGTGAAACATATAATTTAGTGTTTGCCTTTTTTATTTTACTGCCAATGAATTCTACGTTAATGAAGGGATTCAGTAGTATAGTATAGGCCTTTGTATTATATCATGTTTTTACAGTGTTAATTCTAATATATTACACATCTCAGTCCTGGTTTACGTTAAGTAGCAAACTTTCGGTAGGTGCTTCATTAAATTTTAGATACTTGAAAAAAAATTTGTTTTTATCAAATTATGTTCCGATTTGAGGGGTTCTACTGTATATATATATATATATATATATATATATATATATATATATATATATATATATATATATAGGAATTTTTTGGACTTGATAGGAGACTGACAGACTTACCTAAAGGCAATAGTCCAAAACTGCAATCTCTTGGAAATAAGCACATATAAAACACTTAATACACTTTTATTTGAAATATTTCGATCAACATGATCTTCTTCAGTCAAGAAAGAGAAAACAAAACAAAAGATTGAAGTGAACCACAGATGTGTATAAACATCCAAATGTCACAGATTCACAGATTTATAGTTTATGATATAGAGCTATATGTGATATGTGTAGAAATTGTTAAATGTGAATCGTGTAAAGATTGGTTACTTGAAACTAGATATTAAAAGTCTGTCAGAAGGAAGGTAATGGAGCTGTTGAAAATGGTAGAAGTTAGGGGGAAGTTAAAAGGAGTTTTATCTGATGTTGAGGTTAGGAGGCTCTCTAGATTTGGTATACCATATATATATATATATGGTATATATATATGGTATATATATATATGGTATATATATATGGTATATATATATATGGTATATATATATATATGTTACTATTGTAAGTACAGTACAGTCTCGCTAATCCGGTCTCCGATGATCCGGACGTCCGGGTAATCCGGACGGCCCAAAATTTTTGTTTAGTTATAGTATTTTACAGTGCACAATCAGTCTGCCGTCCACAAAAATATTTATTTTTATACTACTATATCTGTTATTTTTCAAAGGGGTTTTCCTACTCTAATAGACAAATAATATGTTTATTCATTAAAATATGAATTTACCCCTATTATTTGTTTCTTTTGCCTGTTAAAGTAGGAAAAACTTCTTTGAAAAAATATATTCACATTAGATCTCCCTACACTACAACGCACGTGATATCAAGAGATATCTTGCGATAAACGAAAGATAAAGGACCGCTGACTAAACGGATAGACAGTCTATCCGTCTGGCGTCAGGTCAGTTAGGTTGTCGGACGGATGCCACCGTTACTGCTTCTCGCAAGATATCTGTTTATTTGTCATTTAATTCTAGTGCAATATTGATCTGTGTTTTTTATTTACGTCTCGTTCAGTGTTCAGTGAAAATGGCGACTAAACGTAAGTCAGTGACAGTGACATTGGAACAAAAACTCCAATCTTTGTTTCGTATTGATGGAGGTGAATTGCATACTAAAATTGCAAAAGAGTTAGGCGTGGGAAAACAAACTGTTTCCGATCAGAAAAAAGTAACAGGAAATTGAAGATTTTTGTGCAAAAATTGTTAGTAAAGACATTTTAGGCGGCAGAAGCAAAAAACCAAAAAATTAAACCCTAGATGATGCTTTGTATATATGGTTTTGCCAACAACGGGACAGGGTGTTCCATTATCGGGTGTAAATTTGCAAAGATCGCACTGAAACTGAATGAAAAGTTAAAAGGAGACCCTAATTTTAATGCCAATGTGGATTGGCTATCACGGTGGAAGGAACGACACGGCATCCGTCAACTCGGAATAAGTGGTGAAATTTTGTCAGGTGACAGTGATGCCAGTGAAAATTTCAAAGACAAATTTGGCAAGTTTCTCAGAGATGAAAACTTACAACCTTGTCAGGTGTTCAACGCTGACGAAACCGGATTAAATTATAAAATGTTACCAAGAAAAACTTTAGCTTCCAAATTAGATTCAGTAGCAAAAGGCCATTAAGTTAAGAAAGAACGTATGGCTTTGTTGCCCTGCAGTAATGCTCCTGGCGATCTAAAATTTCCACTTTTTATGATAGGGAAATCCGCAAAGCCGAGGGTTTTTAAAAATGTAAATTTAAGTGTTCTACCGGCCCAATACAAGTTCCAAAAATCAGCGTGGATGAACAGTCAAATTTTTAAGGACTGGTTTTTTGAAAACTTTGTTCCAACAACAGACAAGTTTTTAAAAGAGAAAAAACTCACTTGAAAAGCGGTTTTACTAATTGATAATTCCCAAATGAAGAACAATTGCGTCATGGTGACATTTTTGTTAAATTTCTTTCTCCTAACGTCACGGCTCTCATTCAGCCGACAGACCAGGGCGTGATAGAGGCGATAAAACTGCGATATAGAAAAAAGCTAATTTTATTGCTTTTGGAACAACAAGAAGCAGATCCAGCTACACAATTTATTGAAATTCTTTAAAAAGTTACTATAAATGATGTCATTTATATGGCTGCAGACCTACTAATGACGGCGCCGAATTTGTTCAGATTTTTTAACAATTGGAGGGTTGTGCCGAGTTGAAAGACACTGATATTCGTGAGCGGATTATCAGTGATAATGACATTGGTCATCAAGTGCTCAACGAGGACGAAATCGTCGCTGTGTGCATTGCAAACACAGAAAATGACAGCTCGGAAGAGGAAGACTACACAGACGAACCGGTCAGCCCAACTCATGATGGGGCGGCTGCAATGCTGGAGGGGTTGATAGCCTACTTTGAGAAACAAAGTGATACGTCAACTGCGGAGCTACTGACCTTGAAACGCCTACGAGATCTTACTGTGAAACGACGCCATTTATCGTTAAAACAAAAGAAATTACAGACTTTTTTCACTAAGTTTTTTAAAGTTTATTTTTGTTTCAGTTTCATTTTTGTTTGAGTTTTTTTGTGCGTTTATACAGTATAGTGTAAATAAGTTTATGTTAATACATTTATTCAACGAGAAAGATGCTTTGATATTTATTCATGTCATACCTTTTCTGTTACAATTACAGTATTTTTTGCTAAATAAGCTATGAAATACTGTACTGTATAGCTATAATTAGGCCTCAATTTCACTAAAACTACAATTTCAATGTTTCCCCGACTAAAACACATATTGTATGCATTTGTCAGACTTTTTCCGTCTAATCCGGACTTTCGTTGATCCGGACAGGGCCCGGTCCCATCAAGTCCGGATTAGTGAGACTGTACTGTAATTTTATCCACCATTAAGTGCAATGATTTTACCTTGTGTGATGAGGCACCTTTCGGTCACTTGACCATTGCCGAATCACTGATATTTTTTTACTTACTGATAAAATTACTTACAATAGTAAGTAATTCTTCATAAAGTCAGTGCAACGGAACAACAATGGATAACGTAATATATATATAATGTTTTCCACCACTAAGTCCAATAATTTTACCTTATGTGATGAGGCACCTTTCGCTCACTTGACCATTGTCGAATCACTGAATTAATTTTCTCTATTTTTCTGGCGTGGTTGTTCGGTCCGTGATGTTGGTATTTGTTGACGTCATACGTGTTTCTTCTTGAACCGCGTGTATCATGTTTTTGAAAATTACGTCTTCTGCATATGTTGTCTGTCGGTTCATTAAATTGTTGTGTATGTTTTTATAGATGTGGTATTTTTCTAGTGAGGTTAGTCCTATTCGGTTATAATTTATTTCAAGTATGGTTAGGTTATTTTCATAACTTATTTCATGTTTATGTGATATTAGGTGTGCTGCTACATTTGATGTTTTTGTTTTAGTTTTGAATGCTATGTAATGTTCTGCAAATCTTTGTTTGAATGATCTGGTTGTTTTTCCTATGTAAAATGTGTTGCAGTCGTTATATGTAATTTTGTAAATTCCTGATAGGTTATGTTTTTCTGTATTTGTTTTGTGCTTTGTGTTATTAAGATATTTTATTATTTTGTTGTTTGGTTTCTATGTTGGATTATAGTGTTCATTGTTGTATATATTTGTTATTTTTTCTATTTTGTTACTGGTGTATTTATATTTTAGGTAGATTTTTTTATTATTTTTGTGTTCAGGTTGTAATGTTGTGTTGAGGTTAGATTTTTTTGTAAATTTATTGTATGTTTTTTTATAAGGTGTTTGTTGTATCCAATCTCTACAGCTATTTTTGTAATGTTATCTAATTCTTCATTTAATTTTTGTTTATCTTGTGTGTATTTTATTGCTTAATTTATCATGTTACTGTAAGTGTTAATTTTGTGTGTTCAGGGGTGGTTATATTTGTAGTGTATTGTGGTGCTGTTGGAAGTGGGTTTTCTGTGCACTGTAGTTTCTATTTTATTATTGTTTATATTTAATGTAATGTCAAGATAGTTAATTGTTCTGTTTGTTTCTGTTTCGAAGGAGAATTGTATGTTTTCATTGTATGTATTAAATTTGTTTAGTATTATGATGTGTATGTTGTGAATGGTATGGTATATTACAAGTATATCATCTACATATCTTGTCCATAGTAAAATGTTTTGTGTGTGTAGTATAGGTTTAATTATTATTTGTTCAAAGTGTTGTAGATATATTTCTAACATGACTGATGATATGGGTGATCCCATGGGGAGTCCAGTTGATTGTTTATAGTATTTATTATTAAATTGGAAGTAGTTTTGGTTACATATGTGTTTGATTAGTATAATAATACTATTTATTGTGTTTTCTTTCTCGTTATTGTGTATTAGTTTGTTTTTTTATTATTTCTATGGTTTCTTCTATTGCGATACTAGGGTACATGTTGGTTATGTCATAACTAATTATTTTTGTGTTGCTGTTTGTTTCTATGTTTTTTATTTTATTAATTAATTCATATCCGTGTCTTATATTGTATGTGTTGTTGATTTGTATTTTAAATCTTATTTTTTTTGTCTAGTATTTTTACAATTATGTAAGATGGTGCTGTTTTGAAATTTATTAGTGGTCTAAATGGTGTGTTGGGTTTGTGGATTTTAGGTATGCCTGATAATACTGGTGCACAAGGTTTGAATGGGTAAAGTCTTATGTGGTATTTTAATTTATTGTTATAGTTTAGGGTATTTGTGTGTTACTATTAGTTTGTTATTGTATTAAGCTATTTGTTAGTTTGGTCTGGGATTTGTTCGTATTTATTATCTATTATGTGGCTTGTCATTGAATTGATGTTCATGATTGAAATATCATGATATTAACACCAACCAAGGTAAACATGATAGTTATGTAAAATATATACCTCTCCTGAATAAGAAGTGTTGTTCTATGTAATAGATTAATTTTATTGCTTGACTTTGTATTTTTATCTTGTTGTATTATTTGACTTGTACGATAGCTTGACAATTTGTTAGTGGTAGCCAAGCACTGAGAAAGCCGACATAGTTACCGAAACTAGTTTGTTGTGTGTGTGTGTTTATTAAAAACTATTTTCTGTGGGATTTTGAGTTCACTATTTTGACTTTTTACCTTTGTGAATAGTTCTCACTAGCTAAGCTCTAATTAAATACATATTTTGGCATCTGAGTCTAAAGAGATAAATCGGCTACATAAGTTGAAATGTAAAGTCCTGCTTTTATCAGATGACATCTGGTTTCTGAGAAGATGCAAAAGAAATGGTGTTTACCCTAAGTTTATGAAGATAAGATTGCAAGGAATTACAAATAAGCAAATAACAGATAAGATAAAGAGTCACTGGCTCAAGTTGGAAATCAGACGTCTGTATTCTAAACAGGCGGATTTGGAAGTACATGCATTTGAACTCTACTTGAAAATTACTAAAAATTTGGATTCTCACTCTTTTAATGATTTTAACCTAAAGTTTTCTAAAATGCTAGAAGTAATAAATTACAAACATGTACAAAAAATTTTGAAATTAAAAAAGAAATTGTATATTCTGTGTAATGAAAAATTTAATAGTAGTTCTAAAAACTATAAAGAGTTTTTGGAGAATAATAAACAGATAAATGATGCTTTTAACGATAATTTAATACATAATTGGAGTGATTATGCCTTAAGCAAAAATGAAGTTGAATTATTAAATAAGGTCTTAAGTATAATTTTGAAAATAAATTTAAAGATAGGGAAAATTTAATAACTGATATCGAAACTGGAATAAAAGTTTTAAAAGGTGACGTAAAAACTTGGATTAGATTGGAAATTGCACAGAAGTTGGAAAAAAGCAAAGCTTTACCCTACAAGAAACCTTTCTGTTTGAACAATAAATATTTTGATACGGTGAAGGGTTTGAGAGGTAGACATCTGTTCTTGTTAAAAGCGGACAAAAGTAGTTCGATTGTCATTTTGAATAAGAATGATTATTTTAATAAAGTTGAAAACTTAATAAAAGCGGGTCCGTATATTGCAGTGAAGAAAAACCAGATTAAGAAATTTGTGACCGAGGCAAATGATACATTAAAAAGCTGTAAAAATTTGATCGATGGAAGTCTCAAAAAAAAGCTAACTGTTAGCAATGCATTTTTGCCAAAGCTATATTGTTTACCCAAAGTTCATAAGATTGACAAAAGTATGAGGCCCATTGTTTCTGGTATGAGCTCGCCTATTTATCAGATTGCTGATGGTTGGTAGCAAGTTTGAATAAATTTAAACCGATTTCAACTTTTTCAATAAATAACAGCATTGATTTCATTAAAATTCTGGAAAATGTTAACTTGGTTGAGTCTGAGTATATGGTATGCATTGATGTTGTCTCTTTATACCCCAGTGTTCCAATTAGGGAAACTATGTGTTTGATAGAGGAGTGGCTCAAAGATAATAACCTTGAGGAATCTACTATTAAAGAATATCTCCTCCTTTTGAACCTTTGCATGAGTCCGAATAGCTTCCAGTTTAACAAGTTTTACAAGCAGGAAAACAGTACCACAATGGGAAACCCTCTGTCTGGTTTCTTAGCAAATTTCTTATGAGCTGGTTTGAGACTAAAGCTAAGGAGACGATGAAATTTTTTCCACGTGTCTGGATCCGGTATGTGGATGTGTTTATTATTTTTGATGGAAAGAAAAACCTTGATGAATTTTGTCGGGAACTTGATGGATTTTTTCCTTTGATAGAGTTCACTACTGAGGTAGAAGCGAAAAATAGCACTTTTCATGATGTAATGGTGACAAGAGCAAACGGTAGGCTTTCTTTTGATGTTTATAAGAAGCCTACGCAAAGTTTCAGGTGCATCCCATACGATTCACACAACCCTAAAGAGCAAAAATTAGCGGCATTTCGTAGTATGGCACACTGTTTAGTTCATTTCCCATTATCAAGAGAAAACTATTTGAAAGAACTAAACATGATATATAGAATAGCTGAATTTAACGGATTCGGGTTTGATCTGGTACAAAGTATCATAAAGAAAGCCGAATTTAAGTAAAACAGAGTTTCTAGAACAACCTTACCCATGGACAAACCAGAAAACAACTGGGTTAGGTTAGCTTACAACCCTCTGCTATATAGCGTTGTCAAGAAGTGCCTCGTGAAGTATGGAAGACTTCGATTCTCGGCCGCTTCAGGATTGAGATTGGGTAAAATGCTTGGATCTCCGAAGGACTTCACAGATAACTGTGAGAAAGCGGGGGATTTACAGCATTGAATGTTAAATGTGAGATGCATTGTATATTGCCCAAACCCGTAGGAGTATTAAGACAAGAAGCAGGGCGCACTTTGCTCATTTTAAAAACAAGCCAGAATACTCAGCGATGGCTAAGCATTGCCTGGAGAACCAGCATTACTTTGTCTGACCATCCTAAGTTGTTGAAGCAAGTCATGAGGTACAATACTATGGATGCTTAAGAGACATGGTTTATCAACAAATTTCAAGATATCTCAGTAAACAATGAGTCGGGGCCAGTCCAGGTTTCATCCCTTCTAAATCCAAATTCTGTGTTGTTCCACTAAGCATGTGATTCATAACTGTTTTTTTCCAGATAATAAGTGTTCGATTAATTGCTACTGCTACCTTGTAAAAATGTGTAAGTGTTGATGTTTGTTTATTTATCAACTTTGTTTTTAGTTTTAATTTTGTATAAACTGATTGTTTTTAGTGAATTGTTTATAACGTGTATTTTTATATAATATATGATTGTTATTTTTTAACTGTGTAAGCTTTGTTTATTCATGGTAGTGTGAAATAAGGAGGGGGGGGAGTAAAAGAACAAAATATTAATAATAATAGCAGTTGTGTAAAATATATACCTCTCCTGAGTAAGAAGTGTTGTGCTATGTAATAGATTAATTTTATTGCTTGACTTTGTATTTTTATCTTGTTGTTTTGTTTGACTTGTACGATAGCTTTGTTAGTGGTAGCCAAGCACTGAGGAAGGCAACATCGTCACTGAAACTAGTTTGTTGTGTGTTTATTAAAAACTAATTTTTTGTGAGATTTTGAGTTCACTATTTTGACTTTTACCTTTGTGAATAGTTCTCACTAGCTAAGCTCTAATTAACTAAAGTATGGTAACTATTACTCAACGAGTTATGGCATCTCATTATGTGTGTTTTGGGAAACATTTATTGCTCGCTGTTGGCATACCGTGATTCAGAATAAGCTGAAGGAAATTAAAGATATTGTCCGTCCATGCAGGTCTTCTATTCGTTCAAATTGTACGGGGGAAGTGGTAACAGCCTTTGTGTTGGCGACTCTTTTGCAACTCATGGATATTTGATGCATCGTGAAGATCCACCAATATGTCAGTATTGCGGAGATATCTTTACAATAAAACATATTTTTGTTGATTGTATTGGAGTAACTAATATTCGTACCCTTTTTAATTTAGAAGCTAGTTTAAAGGTGGGTGCTAAGGGACAATGCCTCGACCATTGACCGAGTGATCGCTTTCTTGCACCACTTGAAAATACAGTAAACTCCTGATTATCCGTGGGCGGATTAATCGGTTTGCGGATTATCCGGGGTCTGCCATTGTTTTACAAATATCCAATTTTTATTCCAGTCAGATTCATGTGTTTAAATTTCCAAACGGCAAATTACGACGTAAATACATATAAGGCTTAATAGAAGTTAAGATGAAGGAAATAGTTATGTAAATATCTACGTACTAATTTTTACATTGAAAGGGAAGCATCCCGACGTGGGCCAGCAAAATAAAAGGGGCGAGCAGACTACTGTATATAAGAGACAATGACAAAAAGTTTCTACGCCCGAAAACCTAATGTGTATCATAAAATGTAAACAAATGTCAGCTAATCTCGGCTATAAATAGTCTAGGACGTGACATATGCATTATCCATGTCTCTGTCATATACATTATCGATCTTTATGGCTTTGTGACACAAGTAGACACTGTGCGACAAAATGGTTCTCAAGAAACTTAGATCGCACATTAAAGCTAAATCAATGCTCACAAAAAAACAGACGAAAGTGACAGATTTTTTTGTTAAAAAGTGAAAGTATTATGTGTAAAGGAAATTACATATGTACATACATACTTACTTTTGACATATACTTATGTTCGTATTGTAAATAGTTAGACATATAGAAATGTACATGTTATAATCCGTCAAATACATTGACATTTTAATTAATTTCTGTATTTATTTTGTCCTCTGAAGATTATTTGTGAATTGCATTAACCGGGGTCATTATTTGTGTGACTTATGGTATAATAATCGATTATTTATCGATCGTTTTACGTATTCTTTGTTCATAGCGGATTATCTGGGGCAGTGGTTCCCAACAGGTGGTCCGCGGACCCCTGGGGGTCCGCGTAGCCATCGTAGGGGGTCCGCAGAATGACCACAAACTTTTCTTGCCGCGTAATGCAAACACAGGCACGCATAACGCAAAATGGTGTGACAGCGCCTGTGATTGCTATGTATGGAAACTCACAGCGCGTTGACGACGTCTATTGACCTTGAGTTTGACAAACGTAGTTACACTGACTGCCGCTTGCAGCGAGCTTGCGCTAGGGTCTACTCTGTCTAGTCTAGTCGTCTGTCTACTAGCCACCAGTGCGCTGACATTGTCATTAGAAGTGTTTGTTTTGTTACAAACTGTACATAACAAGTTTATTTGTCGTAATACTACGAGTGTTGTTTGGGATAGTAATCATGGATAAGTGGTTAAAGTGTGGCACTTTAAAAAGGGACAGATCGGAAGTTAAAGAAGATGGCAATGACATTATTCCAGTGAAAGTGCAGTCATTGTCAGACGAACATAACCTCTCGAAAAACAGTGTCTCGGTTAAAGTAAGAAAATACAATAGTGATTATTTATCGTTGGGATTCACGTATTCTAGGACTGAAAATGAACCTAAACTACAGTGTGATATTTGTTTTGAAATACTTTCTAATGAAGCCATGAAACCTGCTAAACTACGTCGCCATTTAGAAACAAAGCATCCGGACTGTAAAAGTAAGTCTGCAGAGTTTTTTAAAATTAAGTTGGGTGAACTTAAAAACAGCAAAAAATTAATGTCAGTAAGTGCTGGAATAAGTTCAAGTGAAAATGCAACCATAGCATCATACGAAGTTTCCCAACTTGTGGAAAAGTCTGGGAAAGCTCACACAATTGCCGAAGAGCTGATTTTGCCGGCAGCTGTAATATTATGTAAAAGAATGTTAGGTGATTCTGCTGCAAAAATTATGAGTACTGTTCCCCTATCAAATAATACAGTACAACGGAGAATTTCCGATATGGCAAGTAATATTGAGGATAATTTATTTTCAAAACTATCTAAGTGTAATATGTGTGCCCTGCAATTGGATGAAAGTACAGACATATCAAAAAAAGCTATAATGTTGGTATTTGTACGCTTTATATTTGAAAAACAATTACATGAAGACTTCCTCATGTCATGTGAATTACTTCACACAACTGCGGAAGCCATTTTTAACGAACTCGACGATTTTTTTAAGAAACACAACATTGCCTGGAGTAAATGTGTTGGCTTGTCTACAGACGGGGCAAAAGCAATGTCTGGTCAGAAAACAGGGCTACATGCTCGTATCAAAGTTGTTGCGCCAAACGTAAAATGGACACATTGCTTTATTCATCGTGAAGCTCTAGTAGTAAAGAGGTTACCAGAAACAATGCAAAAAACATTCAATGAGGTTGTAAAAGTGGTTAACTACATCAAAACTCGCCCCCTTCAATCTAGATTATTTTCATTGCTATGCAAGGAAATGGGAAGTGAGCATGACCAACTCCTTGTTCACACTGAAGTCCGCTGGCTTTCACGTGGAAGAGTTTTGAACAGGTTTTTTGAACTTAGAGATGAGGTTCTTGTCTTTCTTAGTGGAAGCCAATATGAGGGTTTCCTCGCTGACTTTTTGCAGCTTTGCACAGTAGCCTACCTAGCTGATATTTTCGATCATATGAATATCTTAAATCAAAGTCTACAAGGAAACAATGTTGATATGTTTCAAGTCCACGATAAAGTTAGTGCTATGATATTTTTATCAGATATGGCGTCAGATATGGGCAACACGTATTGAGAAAGGTTCCACCACAAACTTTCCCACTCTGCAACAATTCATTGAATCAGCTGATGTCAGTTTACCTCAACAATTCATAGGTGAAATAGCTGAACATCTTCGAGGTCTGTCAGCTACATTTGGAGAATATTTTCCAGAATTAGATTCCAATTATGATTGGGTCAGAAATCCATTTACTTGCCGGGATATTGAGAGCATTTCTACTCTCACAGATAAGGAACAAGATGAACTTGTCGATTTAACAAGTAATGGGACAATGAAAAATGTCTTTGATGATACAAAACTCATTGAATTTTGGCTAATGGCCCATGAATGTCATCACGACCTTAGCAGCAAAGCCCTCAAGACACTCCTTCCATTTGTAACAACATATCGTTGTGAACAAGCATTTTCTACCATGTGCTTCATGAAAAACAAATACAGAAACCGGCTCGATATGCAGTACGATTTTCGGGTCAAAGTATCAAGCATTCAACCCAACATCTCAGAACTTATTAAGTCAAAAAAGAGATTTAACTTGTCACATTAGTAGTCAATATTAGGAACTGGAGATACAAATCGAAGATAGACATTCTTGCCCTTCTCCAAATGTTAAATGGGACGATGGTATTGTTATTGTATGTAAGATTTTTACTTGGTTCTTTATATGTACAATAAGATTAATAAATATTTTAAAGCTAATTTGTCACTCCTTTGCCGTTTTACTTGTATTTACATTGATTTTTAATACTAATTCAAATACTTCTTGCAAATATTACCTGTTTTGACCTTTTATTGCAAGAAAATTAACATAGAAAACCCCCTACTTTTAGGTACCAGAATAGTACAAAATGTCATTTTCAGGTGTTTGATTTTAAAAAATTTTCTGGGGTCCCCTCCTCACACCCCCCCTAGGGGGTCCCCAGCATTCCCATGTAAATGTAGGGGGTCCCCCACACTATTTTGTTGGGAACCACTGATCTGGGGAATTCGTTATCTGGCGTTGCCGGGCCACCCTATTCCACGGATAATCGGGAGTTTAGTTTATTATTTAAAATAAGTGCTTTTTTATTTATACATATATTTCTCTGTGTGTTTTGCATATAGTATTTTTTCTATTTATTTAAATTTAATATGTTTCATGTTCTTGTGATTTATTTATTGGTAAATTGTTACCTATTGTTTTGTTTTTAATATTGTTATTTTGTATCTACTGTTATACTGTTCGTTGTTATTATTTTGCTATTTATTGTTTTATATTTGTTATTGTTATTTCTCCTTTGTGTTACATATAAAAATTTTATGTTATTTTGTGTTATGTTTGTTTTGTATATTTTGTTGTATTAAAATTTTGTGGTTTTTGTCTTAGTTGTTGATTGGCGATAATCACCACAATTGGTTTTTGCCAGGAAAAAAATATTCATTGTTTAGGAATGTGATAGCTTCACTCATGAACAGCCTGTGTAAACTGTAACTTGCATACATTTAAATTTGTACTCACTTAATGTTTCATTAAAATGTTTACTTTTTTTATATTGATTTATTTAATTAATAACTATGTTATTGATATTGTTCGTAATTTTATGAAAGTGTATAGTGGTTTTATATTTTTATACAATTTTGTTGAGCTCTAGAAATTAAAATTTTTTTTTTAAATCATACATTTTTAGAAAAATGATAAAATCACTACAATGATATTTAAATAAAAACTTGCACTAAAACGTATAAAATAATACAGATATTAAAAGTATAATACAAATTTTTATATAGAAAGTTACATTTTAAATTTAACGTATGTGTTTGAAATTGTCTATTACTGCTAGAGAAAGAGTAAAACAAGGGACATGTTTTTTA
The DNA here is from genome assembly GCA_036971475.1 of Prosapia bicincta. Lineage (NCBI taxonomy): Eukaryota > Metazoa > Arthropoda > Insecta > Hemiptera > Cercopidae > Prosapia > Prosapia bicincta. Next base: position 137,391,198 of record JBAIZL010000002.1, read on the forward strand.
TACACACTACGCTGAGTGACTATTAAGGAGTATCTGTTTTATTGTAATCTTTTTGTTTAGTTACAGTATGTCACAATAATATATGAAATCGATAAATTTTGTGAATGCAACTACTTTTCTCTAGTATTATAATCATGACGAGAAAATAAATATCACAGCACACTCTATTATAAGAAAAGCATGAGACAATTATTTGTGTGTCAAGGGGCTGTCTATAATTGGTTGTTATAAGATCTACTTATTTTTTAACTACAGACATAAAATTATTTGAATTTTATAGTCCATTACATTCAGTGAATCTTATTAATCACTTAAACAATAGTTGATGACTATCCAAACTTTGAATTTAGTAAATTTATTAAAACTTACTGAGACAGAACGTTTTTGATCGCTATGTGCCGATCTTCATCAGTGTCTTCTGCTTGGAGATGTTGGGTCAAGCGGTGACGGTTTTAAAGGTAGGTTATCGATAGTATCGAAGAGTATGTGTGATTTGTATTATGTTTGTTCATTTAATATGTTTGTACTTTATATGTCAGTAAATTTCATTTTGTTCTAGTGTGTTGAGATGTGGTCCTTTTTTGTTGATGTGTAGGATTTCTAGGTTATGGTAAATGTCTGTGTATTTGTGTCTTGTATCATTTATGTTGTTGTAAAATGTTGAGTTGGTGTTCTGTTTGTGTTCTTCGACTCTTTGTTTAAAGCTGCGACCTGTTTGTCCAATGTAGAATTTGTTATATTCGTCGCAGTTTAGTTTGTATACGCCTGGTGCTTGTAGTTTATCCTTGTTGTTGGTGTTGTATTTTGTATTGTAACTACTGATAAGATTTCCCATGGGTAGGCCATCTGGTTGTGAATAGAAGTTTGAGTTGTGGGTGAAATAGTTTTGTTTGGTGATGATTTGGAGGATGTTTATGATTTCGGTAACATGGGTTTTAGGTATGTTGTTCTGTATTAATTGGGTTTCTAGGATGTTGAGCGTTTCGGGTATGGGTATGTTGGTGTACATATTTGTTTATGTACATCTAGATGTACAAAATACATTATCAACAAAAAAACAAAAAATCCCACCTAAAACAAAACCACCCTAAAGCACCTACCCTTAGCGCTCTTCAGAAAATTCACAATCCCAATGTCCCCATCCGAGCCATCATCAACTACCAGAATGGCCCTGCACATAAATTAGCAAAACACATGGACAAAATAATCATATAATCCATAAACACAGAAACACACATAAAAAACAGAACAAATCTCATAAATAAAATAAAAGACATAAACATACCACACAATTCAACACTACTATCACTCTACATAACAAATATGTACACCAACATACGCATACCCGAAACGCTCAACATCCTAGAAACCCAATTAATACAGAACAACATACCTAAACCCCACGTTACCGAAATCATAAACATCCTCCAAATCATCACCAAGCAAAACTATTTCACCCACAACTCAAACTTCTATTCACAATCAGATGACCTACCCATGGGAAGTCCTATCAGTAGTGTCTTAAGCAAAATTTTTCTACAACACATAGAAAACACCAAAATACTCACAAACAATACAGACGCACACAAAATTATTTACTGACATAGATACATCGATGATGTCATAACACTATACAGAGGACTCCCGTCAATGCAAAAAACTCATCACCTACACAAATAAAATACACCCAAAACTTCACTTCAAAAATTGAAACCAACCGATCCCTAAACTTCCTCGACCTAACCATAACAAAAAGCCACACACAAAAACAGTTTTAACATGTACAGGAAACCCATAACAACAGACACACTTATCCACAACACCTCAAACCTCCCTATCCAACACAAACACGCTGCCTTTATATCCATGCTGCATAGGCTTGAAGAAGTCCCAATGACCACAGAAAACATAAACAAAGAACTAGACACAATTAAATATTTAGCACACACAAATGGATACAAACACCACAATAATAGACAAACTATGGTACAAAATACAAAAAAACACTAAAATTAACACTACAGACAGGGAAAACAAATACATCACATTACCATTCATAAACAAAGCAACAAACAAAATAGCCCTATTTCAAAAAATAGGATACAAAATAGCATACAAAACTAATAACAAGTTACAATACAAAATATAACACAACACCAACAACAAGGATAAACTACAATCACCAGGCATATACAAACTGAATTGCGACGAATGTAACATATTCTATATTGGACAAACAGGTCGCACCTTTAAACAAAGAGTCGAAGAACACAAACAGAACACCAACTCAACATTTTACAACTACATAAAAGATACAGGACACAAATACACAGACATTTACCATAACCTAGATATCTTACACATCAACAAAAAAGGACCACATCTCAACACACTAGAACAATATGAAATTTACAGACACACAAAGTACAAACATATTAAACAAACCAACACAAAACAAATCACACATACTCTTCGATAGTATCGAAAACCTGCCTTTAAAACCGTCACCGCTTGACCCAACATCTCCAAGCAGAATACACTGATGAAGATTGGCACATAGCGATCGAAAACGTTCTGTCTCAGTAAGTTTTAACAAATTTACTAAATTCAAAGTTCGGATAGTCATAAACTATTATTTAAGTGATTAATAAAATTACTATTATAAAAGTAATTAATTTTTATCAACTTTAGTTATTTCTGTATTACCAATGATAATAAATGGTGGTCCAAAGTACAAGAATATTATACTTATATATTATACATAAATTGCAAGCTCCCTAAACAACTAAATATTCAACTCATGTGCTTGTTTTAAAAGCCTTTTTGACTTGGATTCAAAAATGCTTTTTGTCCTAAGCTGTACTGACTGCATTGCAGTGTTTAAAACTATCATTATTGGTATAAATGTTTAGATATTAAGTTTTTGATTAGTGTATTTTGTGTCTAGGTGATGGTAATCATATTTAGTTTTTCACCAGGAAGAAGAAAAAAACTATCATTCTTTATAAGTGCTTATTCTGTCAGTGGTATGTATTTCCATGCCTAAAACAGGGACTTTCCCTAAAAAACAAGTTATTTTTTCTTTGGTTGTCTGAGTGAAACAAAATTTCTCTTCTCTCAAATCCCAGGCGAAGTTTTAAAACAAATAATCACCGTTTAGGTTTGGGCCCAGAATTGTAGCACATGGCGAAAAAGGTTCCGGAAGAAGTTGAACTGGAAATGTTATTGCACAATGTTTGGTGATGCAACATAACTGAATGGTGACAGGAAGGGGCCTGTGTAAATAGTTCTCGAGGTAGTAAAATTCTTTCAATACCTTACAGGTAATATTTTGACCCAAGTAATTTATTTTGCTGTAATCAGCTGATATAGTAATGTAGCTTATGATTATATATCAAGCTTATGCTTAACTGGTTTAGTTTAGCTGTTCTCTGGATCTGAAAGAGTAAAAACTTACTTAATGACTTGATAGTTTTAAATTAAGGACGGCGTAAAATCAACGATATTTAATAGCGCATATCTTTGATACATTGAACTGTCTGTGACTGCAAAAGTCAGTCCCTTGGGGATAGAGAATTTTTAACTGCATTAAAGTAATTTTACCCTCTATGCTAGTGTTTCTAGTCCTGAGCTAATCATGATCTAACACAATTGCTATCAGAGTCCTCAGTTTTATAGGTGATCCCATTTACGCTTATTAAGTATTTTTCATTATGTGTATGGATAAATTAAGCTTTGTCTATATTATGTAAAGATTTTTCACTTTTTTTAATTCCAGATTACATGCATTTTCAGATTAGCTTAGTATTTTTAATTGTCAGAACTCTACTGTGAAATGTTTAATTCTTTTATAAATAAATATTTTAATCTTTCTGAGGAAAACAGCTATCTATACAATGTAATGAAATTAGCTATAAGGTGAAATGAAAAACAATATACTTGAAACTGTAACTATACACTCTGTTTACAATATCTAAAAACTAAAAACATTTTTGAAATTAAAAAAAAAAAAAAAATGAATAAAACATCTGTAAAATAATTGTAGATGCAAAACTCAAATGTTTTGCACTTTAAAACCAAAACATATTCATAATTGTAATGATGATTATAACAGTGACTTATATACTATTACATTACAGAAATAATATTTTTTCTCATTAAAAATCATAACCCCAATCTTCCAGTAAACATTCTACATTGTTAAGACCATATATCAAAGCTGAAAGATCATCATGATGATCCTCTGTTTTGTACAATAATTCAGTATGTGTAATCAACTGTTCAAAATTCTTCAATTTTTCTGACACTTCTTCTATTGCTAATTCCAAAAGTAATAATGCATCATCATGTTCCAGTACTAACTTATCCATTCCTGGTTCAGTCACTATCTTCTCCTTACCTATAGTCATATAATCTGAAACCAAACCAAATGGCCTTTCAATAAACCTGACTGAATTTTTTAAGTCACCAGTACTTCCCTTTAAACAATTAATAATTTAATGAATTAAACATAAAAAATTATAGTCAAGTAAATCAAACTCCAGAAATTTTAATACTAAAGCAAAAATTTATTACAAGGAATTCTGCTGGTAGCTTGCTGAAACATCTACGACTCTGAATCTGCTATCTTGGTGTGTTTTAAAATTATTCTTTTGAACAATTTTTAAAAAGTGTGTTATACAATTGTCATAATTAATATTTTGCTATGGTTGATTATGTTTTCTTCCTAAACAAACCCTTCACACAATGTATATGTAAATGATTTACACATTGTGAGCACATGTATCAGATTTGATGCATCAGCGTTGTAGCACTAGGAGCTAGTGTATCAGTCCCGATCCATAGTGCATTGACAAACAAACCCTTCACACAATGTATATGTAAATTATTTACACATTGTGAGCACATGTATCAGATTTTATGCATCAGCGTTGTAGCACTAGGAGCTAGTGTATTGGTCCTGATCCATAGTGCATTGACAAACATAACCTTCAGAATGAGTCCAGCTTCTAATGCAAGGGGTTTGAGTTTATTGTCAGTTTGTAGTGCTAGATTTCCGCTAAACGGGAGGATTTGTCATTTTGATTTATGCCAATTCTGTGAGCATGTATATATTTATTTATTGTTTGTCTTGTGTTCTTTTTTATTTCCTTTCTGCGTGAAAGGTAAAACAACACAAACCACATCACATTTTAAATTTGCCCAGATAAAAAAGTTGACTATTGTGAATGCAATAAGTGTGTTGACACTTATAATAAAGACTTGTGAACATGTCATAAGTAAGAAGTAATTAAATTTTCTATATAGAAATAAATTGTAAACATAAGGGTTGGATTTTATGCAAACAGTGGAATGGTAGATACTACTTAATAAAATATATAATCTTGTTTCCCTCTTATTCTGTTTTGTTACTTTCTAACTATTTATTTTTTCAATTATTACCCTTTTGTTTTTTCTACTTTTTTGTATTTTAGTCTTGACCCTTTAGAGTCTTAAATTTCATAAATATTTTTCTTTAAAATATGCATGCAAAATTTTTTTTTTTTAATAATAATTTCTCTTAGGTGATCATAACTCTTTGACATTCTTTGCCAAAAATATTATAAAATTCTTTTGTTTTTTGTTATTAAACATTTTAATATATTAAATTATATGATTGTATTATTTCTTTTTAAATATTCAATGCTTATTAATATATTCATTCTTTTATGTACTCTTGATTGTTTGTCATTCTTACTAACTAACTACTCAAAAACCCTTTACTATTTACATGCACAACTATAGAAAGAAATTGGTAATAATAACTATATTGAATATATATACTACATAACTAGATTTTGAATATCTCATTAAAAAAAAAAAAAAAACATATATTAGGATTTGTATTAATAAAGAAATATTTCTCTTTGTTTCTCTTACAAATGAAGCATAAGGGTATTTACTAAACAGACAATAACCTTTTTCCATTAGTTCTGATTAAATAAAAGACTGGAATACCAAAGTTGATTGGGATCATTATCAGAAATAATAACCAGAAAGTGTGGTTATTACCAGGTAACATCAATTTCTTATTGATATTTTGTAGATTGCTCTTTAGCTATAAATAAGTAATATCCTTTAAGAATAAATATTTCTATGAGTAAAATGGTATATAATTACCTGAATAATAAATAGATTCTTCTGGGGTATAACTGGTACCCTTTAAAGACGGTTCTGTTGAAGACATATCTGTTTCATCATCTGCACCAGTGGTAACAAGTGCACCAGCTGAATCAACAGCATCAAGTGAACCAGCTAAACCATCTGCATCAGCAGTACCGGTTACACCATCTGCATCAGTCATGCCAGCAACACCGGCTGCGTCAACTGTACCATCTGTATTAACAGCACCAGCCACATCGACTGTGTAAGATGCACCATCTGCATCAGCTGTGACAGCTGCACTAGTTGCAATGGCAGTATCAATGGCCGCACGAACTGTGTAAGATGCGCCATCTATATCAGCTGCACTAGTTGCAATGGCCGCACGAACTGTGTAAGATGCGCCATCTATATCAGCTGCACTAGTTGCAATGGCAGTATCATTGGCCGCACGAACTGTGTAAGATGCGCCATCTATATCAGCTGCACTAGTTGCAATGGCAGTATCAATGGCCGCACGAACTGTGTAAGATGCGCCATCTATATCAGCTGCACTAGTTGCAATGGCAGTATCAATGGCCGCACGAACTGTGTAAGATGCGCCATCTATATCAGCTGCACTAGTTGCAATGGCAGTATCATTGGTCGCACGAACTGTGTAAGATGCGCCATCTATATCAGCTGCACTAGTTGCAATGGCAGTATCAATGGCCGCACGAACTGTGTAAGATGCGCCATCTATATCAGCTGCACTAGTTGCAATGGCAGTATCAATGGCCGCACGAACTGTGTAAGATGCGCCATCTATATCAGCTGCACTAGTTGCAATGGCAGTATCAATGGCCGCACGAACTGTGTAAGATGCGCCATCTATATCAGCTGCACCAGCTCCATCAGCTGTGACAGCTGCACTAGTTGCAATGGCAGTATCAATGGCCGCACGAACTGTGTAAGATGCGCCATCTATATCAGCTGCACTAGTTGCAATGGCAGTATCAATGGCCGCACGAACTGTGTAAGTAGCGCCATCTATATCAGCTGCACCACCTCCATCAACTGTGACAGCTGCACCATTTGAACCAGCAGCACCAACCGTATCAACTGTACCAAATGCACCATCAGCGTCAGTTGCACCACCTGCTTTACCATCAACCGCACTAGCTGTACTATCTGCTTCAATTTCATCATCTTTTTGAAGGATACTGGCCTAAAATATGACAGAACAATTATAAAATAGGTATCACATTCAATAAACATATTTTATTATTGAATAAAAAGATGTGTATTTTCTATACATAATAGCAAAAAATTATCTTAGATCTCAAATTATTTTCATTAAGTTGAAGAGATATTTTTAAAATATTTTGTTGTAGGAGCAGGTTATGTCTTTCCTAAAAGTTATAAAATTGGTTCTTAAATGGTTTGATTCAAGAAAAAATATTTATTCTTTGGATAATTTAAATATGTTCTAAAATTCGTTCTTTTAGAAATGAAAAGATGTTTGCTACAATTAGACATGTGACATTGAAAAATGTATATTTTCAGTGGTATATTTCCTTTACCCTAAAAATCTTGGCAAACTTTTCCGCTATATAGGTTTTAAATCTTCATGTAGGATAATATGTTTCAAAAGTTGCAGTTTTTATTTTACACTTATGTTTTACATAATTATAATTACAAATTATTCATTTTGAATAGCTTTCCCTACAGATTTACTGTGAAGTAGCATTTTATAATATCGTGCCTCTCCTGTGTGTAGACTGTAATTGGCAACACAAAAAAAAGAACAATTCAAACAAGTATGAGATGAGTAGCTTAATGGTGATTCAAAGTTTTAATGGTGATTCAAAGTTTTGAACTAAACATGAATACATGGAAGGAACATGGCTTTATAGAAAAGCTTATTTTGTATTGAAAACTACTCACTTTCCTTCTCTTATGAAGATATAATAATAATAATAATAATAAAAAAATTTAAAATTATTTTTCCTAGAATAAATATAAAAATGTGAAAGCTGTTGATTCATACATTATAAAATTTATGTTGTTACAATTTGACAAGTGTTAATAAATCAAGTGTTATATTTATTTATGTCAATAGCAAAAAACTCCATATTAATAAAAAAGGATCTTGTAGATCTCTAAAAATACAATATAAAAACTTGCATTGTTTGTGTGTACATTTTGAAGGTTTTCTTATAAATTACACTTTTGGAACCACTTAGCAAAAAAAAAAAAAACACTATTTACTCATATTTTTAACAGACGAGTTTCACACTAGGCCAGTGCATTTTTCAATGCTGTGAGTCACGGACAAGATAGTGAGTCTTGTCTATTACTAACAGCATTAAACACTTTTGCTGAAAAATATCAGTAATTAGTGGTTTTTCTTTGCCAAGTGATACAAAAAGTGTAATATACAATATAAATCTAACAATTATTTTTATAAAATTTAAAATGTTGTGATAATGTACTTGCACTTCCAACCTTATTTAACACTTCATTTTTGTATGTCAGACTAGGATAAAGAGGTTAGGTGTAAAACACTTTTGCCATCAATCTTCTACACTAAATTTAAGATTCAGAATTCACTATCAGTGAATTCAAGATGATTACATCAAGAAACTTCAATCTTCTACAGTTATAATCTTATGTATTTTTAAAATTAATGCAAACTTGTTAGTGAAGCTAAATAATATTCTTATTCTCTTATTACTCTTATTAATGCTATTATACAAAAAGATACTTACACTTATCTTTTCAGTCTTAGTTTCATCTGAAATTGAAACAAATAAAAATTGGTAATATTATTCAGCAACTAACTACAATATTTTATAAACAATTAACTACAAAACATATACACACACATTTGTGAACAAATTTTTCATTGCTCTCAAAATTTCTGATTAAAGATTGAAAAATATTCATGTCCTAAGCCGTCAACAAAACCTAGTTTTATGATTTCATTTAACTAGTATGTGGTAATGAAAAATTTTACTAAATAAAATAATGTACAGTAATACCCCCAACTTACATAATAGATGGGACCGAGCGATGGCCTTGTAAGTTGAATTTGCCAAGGTAAGTCTGTCAGTCTCCTAGTCCATAAAATCTAAATAATCTTTACCAACCAAAACTAACCTAATATAAAAGTAATCAGTGATTCGACAATGGTCAAGTGACCGAAAGGCGCCTCATCACATAAGGTAAAATCATTGCACTTAATGGTGGATAAAATTACTTACAATAGTAATATATTAACTTCATAAAGTCAGTGCAACGGAAAAACAATGGATAACATAAAATATCAAGAATATATATATATATATATATATATATATATATATATATTGCAAAGAAGTTAGTAAAAAGAAATTATTTTGACACAGAAGGTTCATAAAATCTAATTAATTCGTTTGATAAATTAAAGAGGTTTTCTTCTCAGGGAAAATTTTCTCATAACTTGCTATTTTTTTGTTGTTGTTGTATGGCAGAAATAGGCTTATCGTTGGAGTCTATGTTTTCCAAAATTTGCAAGCCTAACACAGGCATTTTGTCAAGTTTCTAACCGTCATTTCGTCTTCTATGTCGTCTGTGTCTCAAGAATCTGCGTTTTTAAGGTCTTGCTTTTGCACACACATTTATATGAACTGATCAATTAGTTGTCAGCTCCTGGTTGTGTAAATCCAGCAGTTCTTGAACATCATCACTATCCATTTAAATTTAGTTGTCTGGCAAAACCTACAACTTCTGCAATCACATCAGCAGTTTCATCATACTATGGCACTGATTCCGCTTGAGTTTCAGTGGCGAAAATAATAGACACACCTTTTTCCAAACGACAGTCAAAGTTTTTTGTGAAAATTCATTCCAAGATTGTCCAATGATTTTCAAAGCATCTAACACATTGAATTGTTTCCAATCTTCATAGAGAGCTCGTTGTTCTGTCTCATAGCTTCATACAAATGTGCAAATGATCTACTTGAGTATTAAACTCTTGATATTTTCATAACTCACTGATCCATCGGTTGAAGCAAACTAGTTGTGTTTCGTGGCAAAAATAACACTTTCAAAATTAGTGTCGAAATTAGTAAAAGTAGTAGGAAGGTACCCAGGTGCATTGTCAATTAATAGGAATTACTTTAAAAGGAATTTGTTTAGGGCGCTAATAACATTCGACTTGAGGTATGAAATGATCACCAAAACAGTCCTCAAAATGAGAAGTTGTCACCCAAGCCTTTTGATTTGAATTTTAAAATCAAGGACAAGATAGCTTTACAGATATTTTTTAATGACTTTAGATATTCTGAGCGATAAACTATAAGAAATTGCAGCTTACAGTCACCAGCTGTATTTGCGCCAACCATTACTGTCAATCAGTCTTTGGCGGCCTTAAAACCTGGAAATATTTTCTCTTTAAAGGCTATAAAAGTTCTCTTAGGCATTTTCTTCCAGAACAAGCCACTTTCTGCGTAACTCAGACAGCATGATTTAAAACCACGTAACTTGGGAATAGCGTAAGTCGAGGTATTATTGTATTAATTTCCTAAGAAAAGTGATTTCAATCATTATTTCAAAAACTGTCATTGAAAAAAAGCAACAAAATGAGGTACTTTGTAGTGATTCAATAGCTATTCACAGGGCTATTCTTAATCAGGAAATCTTTGTTCCTAGATTTATGACTCATCACATGATTTTAATCTCCAAAAATAAATAAAAAAATGTTTTGTTAATTTTTCCAACCTTCTACAAATACCCACCCAAAATATATTGAGTGGCTCAGATATATATAAAAGTATATATAATTAAAAATAATCACAAAATATAATCAAAAATTTAACACTGCCTGGGAATATCAAATATGAATAGTCTCAATGTACATTTTTGTAATCTTTTCTTTGGTTGATATATTAGGCCTAAGACTTGAAGGAATAAAACAGTGTAGCTTTTAATACGAAAATTACAAATAAATAATAACTTTTAATCATAGTTATGTGCAGAATAGAATACAATATAAAATAACAAAATTGATATGCAGCTACATGACAGAAGCTCTAGACATTAGTTAAAATTAGACAAAGTGGCATACAAGTATCACCACCATTACTGGTTGGACCTGAACACTGCTGATCCATATATATATATATATATATACCTACACAAGCAAGTAAACGACATTTTATATACTAAACATAATTTTAAACATTTGTTGATTCCATCTTCGCGTGAGCTACTAGTAATCACTTAAAACTTTTTTAAAAAATGTTTTAACTTGCCTATAGTAGCACTTACTTTTTTTGTTGAGGACGGCCGTTTCGGGAGATGTGTCCCTTTGTCAACTCAGACCGTAACTAACAATAACTACCAATCAAACTTCGCCGATCATCTCAACTCCACAAAACACGACTACTTTTAGTAGTGTGACAAAGGGACACATCTCCCGAAACGGCCATCCTCAACAAAAAAAGTAAGTGCTACTATAGGCAAGTTAAAACATTTTTTAAAAAAGTTGTAAATAATTTTAAAGGCTATGATTTTATAGACATACTCATATTTTAATTTAACCATAGTGTATCTTATAACACTTTAACAAGTTTGACAATGAACCACTTGAATTCAAAGCATGTCCTCTGGACAGATTTATCTTGGTTTAGGTCAAGCTCTAACATGGTTTGTATGTTGAGTGATCTAAAATAATCAAGGAGCTGTTGGGTTGCACACCCCTGTCCGGATGGGTACTTTGATGGATCAGAACAATTTCAGAATTCAGTGTTCCTCTTTTCCCACACAAGCAGCAAGTGGTCGGTCTGTGCTAACCTGCTAAGTTCAGCGTGTCTGTCACTGCTAAGTTCAAGATGTCAGTCTGCTCTAAGCCAACCCATGAAAACACCAATCTTTACAATCCTTATGCTACCCAACATGCCGTTATTGATTTAATGGGACTTTTTGAGTTCCTGTCTTACAGTTCCAATGTAGTGTCATAAAGGTCCACCTTCTATGTGACCTAAAGAGGTGGTAAGAAGGGCAGAAGTTCTAAAATTTCTAAACATTCAATAAAATGTCATCATGCATTTAAATTCATTGTTGGTCACAATTTATGAAAATAGTACTGTTTACAGGTACAAAATGTTTTATTGTAACGGTAATTGTGTCAAAAAGTAAACATAGATGTACTTAACTTTTAGCAATAAAATAGTTTTTATATTCACTTGTTTAGCTATCACTTTTCCAAGGCCAAAATATATAAATTAATTTACTCAGCAGAAATAGTTTCAGAACTATTAGCCGTCTTAAGTAACAGCAAAGTTTTATATTAATTCATTTTTTTAATCGTTATATGATATTGTTATCTGTAGTAATTAAAACATTGAATTTAACTCATACAACTTATTTTCAATAAATGGTATGGTTAAATTATGAGTATAATTAAAGAGTAGAAACAATTTTAATTAATCCCTGAAACTTCAGTACTAAAATAGATGTTTGTTCTGTTTCTACTCTTCATTCCACGAACCAAATTGCACTTCACGCCTCGTTCCATTGAAAATTGACTGTAGGTAACACATAAAACCAACTTTATGGCAATAAAAATTAATAGTAACTATACAAATGTGTATATTGTTTTCAAAATTAAGTTCTATTTAAGCAATCTAACTTGACAAAATAGTTCATCTTATGTTCAATGTATTGCTAAAGCAAAACCAAAAGGATTAGCAAAAGTTGTAGCAAATAATTTACCTTCATTACTCAACTCATCATTTTGTTTATAGCAAAGTTACTAGTTAAAGACACATCGATATTTTAATAACCAATTAACACACATCATCCTATAAGACACTTACATTTTATTTTTTATAATTTGTCTCATAACATATTACTATTTTTAGGTTATTATTTATGGAAAAAATACTACATTTAATAGTGTAATACAGTAAACTCCAGATTATCTGTGAAATACGGTGGCCCGGCATCACCGGATAATCGAATTCCCTGGATAATCCACTATGAACAAAGAGTATAAAGCCACAAGAGTCACAAAGCCATAAAGATCGATAATGTATATGACAGATATGGATAATGCATATGTCACGTCCTAAACTATTTATAGCCGAGATTAGCTGACATTTGTTTACAATCTTATGATGCACATTAGGTTTTCGGGCGTCCAAGCATTTTGTCATTGTCTCTTATATACAGTAGTCTGTTCCCACCTTGAGTGGGTTCATTCACTCTAACAGGACAGATATCGTTTGTCCTTGCATTATTTGAGAAAGCTTAGTTTATTTTTATGATAGTTGTTTTTACTGGATATTGGGCTGCGTTGAGTGGTTTAAAAAAAACAATAATGAATCTGATTGAAATAAAAATTGGATATTTGTAAAACATTGGCAGACCCCGGTTAATCCGCCCACGGATAATCGGGAGTTTACTGTATTTACTTTTCCATTGAATCTCCCTTTTCAAGCATCTTAGAGCAGTTTGATTTGGAAGTATTATTTCAAGCCAGACTCTCATCGTCATTATCATAATTATTATACTGAACATTGTATTTCAAATGTAAAATGTTTGCCAGAACATATTTATTATGCTTCACAAAATGTATATTTGAAGGAGAGAGGGTGTGATTCTGTTTTATATTTGTACATGCTCTCCTATTTATAGCATGCTGGAACATTGAGTCATCAGTTTATCAGGTCAGACGCTGAGTTTGTATAGCATCATCTGCTTCTTGCGATTTGTTTGATAACTCATTGTTTTTAGCATTTGTGCTGTGTGTTTGAAGATGCATTGGGTCAGGTCTTTTTGTGTGTGATTTGTGGGAAACGAAGGTAATTTCCATTTCAAATAAACAGGCCATATAGTTTCTTGAGGAATAAGTCCTAATTCTGTCAAGTAAATACTGTTTCAACTTCAATTTGTACTGTGTAAGAAAGTAGTTGACAACAAAAGAAAATATTTGGCTTTAGGGCCATGTATTGTTCTAAATATCTTGGGCCAGTTCAACATCCAAAAGCTACAGGGTATATTTCAATAATCTTTTGACTAGCAATGATTTGCTTGTTCATTTTAGAGATGTTGGTTTTAAAGCCATTAATACTCTAAGGCAGGACCATCTTCGCAAATGGCCTTTGAAAGATTCCAAGTATTTGTCAAAGAACCAAGGAGCACTTTTGATTCAGCGATTGATTTAGAAGTTAAAGTTCTGTTTGTGAAGCGGAATGGCAACAAGTGTGTCACAGTTGTGACAAATTTTGACAATTTTTATCCTTTGCATCATGCAACATTGAGGGAGCAGGAGGTCAAGGCAGAAGGTGTCTGTTCCACAACCAAATGTTATAAAATCCTACACAAATACTTGGGTGGAGTTGACCACCATGTTTGGTTAGTTAGGAGGTAAAACATTTCTATTCGTGGTAAATAGCGGTGTTGGTGTTTATTTATATGAATTCTTGACATGGTATTTGCCAATCCATGGATTGTATACTAGAATGTATCTCACTCTACCATGAATCTCAGTGAATTCAGAAGAAACGTTGCCATTGCATATCCGAAAACAAATCCTTTGAAGCAAGGGAGAGCAACCAACCCATCCTCTTGAACATCCATCACAAACTTCAGATACGATGGAACAGGTAATTTTATATCGAAAAGAAACAAAGAGGATGCTAAGGAGAGAATAGCAATATGAGGCCTCTCACCTTTTGTTTTAAAAAGTTTGGTGTGCATTTGTGCAAAGACTGTTTCATCCCTTATTATATCTAGGAATGACATTTAGTCATCAAGTTTATCATTTCATTTTGACAAAATAATTTTTAGTACTTTTAAAACAAGCGTAATGAAGAATTATTGTTATAAAATATAATTTGTTAATATATTTTCGTATTTAGTGTAATGTTACTTCATTGTCCTATTTTTAGGACACCTTAGAATTTGTAACAGGTAAGATATTTTTTGTAAAATTATATACATGGCTTCTGTACATGGATACAATCAATTAATGACAAATTTTCAAAACAAAGCTATTTTTAAAAATCACGGGCTTTAATGGGTTAAACCAAAAATAACAATATAAAAGTAGACAGTTTATAAAAATACATCAAAATAAAAATTACTTTTCCTTACCTTTTTTGAAATGTTCAGATTCAGCAACCAAGTCAAATTTTTTGAATAATTCGACTAATCTACATAAAAACAAAAAATACATGTAATTCAGGTTTACTCAAGCACTCCTATAAAATATGATAAGAAAGAGAAAACAGTTGATATCCAAGTTGAAAATGTTTTTTTTTTTTAATTATCAACTCTACAGCAACTAGTTTGAAACATGATATAGAAAAAAGTCCTTATACTCCACAGCAAATGTATAATCTAAGGAGGTAAAACATCAAACCTTCTACACTTCACCAAAAAAGTCCTTAGTAAAAAAAGACCTTTTCTAGTGAAGTACAGAATGATTTATATTTTATTCACATTACACATTTGACTATGAAATATAAGGATTTCATTCTTTATAGCACAGCAGGTTGATAAGGGCAACAAACTAGTTGCAAAATCATGACTGATTTAAAGTAATTACTTTTGACTCTCTTATCAACCTCATTTTCATTCATACCAAAAACTAGATGTCTTATATATTATCAGTGTGAAATAAGATTAGTTCTAAATAGCTCAAATTTAATAAATTTGAAATTTATTAGATTAGATCAGAAATCGACAGACCTGGTTATAATTTGATCTGTTTTCATAAAGCAGGAATGCTGTTTATTACACTTTTGCTATTACTTGTGACCAGACTTTTTGTTAACTAAAGGTTGTTAAATTGTTAACTTACATTTGGAGGAAACGTTTTCGTCTTACGACTTCTTCAGCCTCGTATTTTTTCTGCTAGGATTGCAAACAACCTTCAGTTAACAAAAAGTCTGGTCGCAAGTAATAGCAAAAGTGTAATAAGTAATTAACAACCAGATCGTCATGAACAGAAACAGGATTTCGATATCAAATGATTGTGTTGGGCCACAACTACTGATAACTAGCTCCTAGAATAATACCATGTTTAATGATGAGGCCATTTTTCTGTCAAACAAAAAGTCCTCATATTTAGTTCTGTAAGTAATGTGAAGTTTGTTGTTTAATATAACGACTCCAGGTGTCGTAGAATGCTTCGTTTTCTACTAGTCATTTTCCCTCCATCAATAATTTACTTATGAATGAACACATACGTAAATTTTGCTAATTATATGTTTCACGTTTACGAGCCTTTACAATGCATAAAATAACTAATTACTGTAGTTAGCCAAAGAAAGCAAAACTAGACGAAGAAACTGAAATTTGCACTATAATTCCAATGGCATTAGATCAACTGGAGTCATCACATTCTACATCATCCAGTGTTACTTCGTCTTCTTTTAAAAACGACATCAATGGAGCAATAAACAGTACCCAGAGTGTTCGAATTTAGAACAAAAGAACGAGTTTTGTAAAAAATATAGTTGGCTTATTGTATACAACAAAAAGCTGGGGTGTGAGGTTTGCTGGAATGTTGGGCATCTAGGTATAGAAGAAAAATCTAGTATGAAAATGTCTAAACAAATCACTGGATGCGAAATTACTAGTTTTGGGGAAACTCGAGCTCAGCAGTAAATAGCTTTAAGGAAAAAAAATATATGATCACCAAGACAGTGCTGCACATTTAGCAGCTTTAAAGTTATTGCAACAGGGTGTCTAGTAAAATAGCTTGAAAAAATTCCCTGAGTTTTCCCTGACTTTTCCTCTTTTAGATGTCTATAGAAAGCTCAGTTTACATTGGGTCCATCCATTGATATCTGAAGGATCTTGGATAAAGCCAGACTTTGGACACCTTTTAAGAACTAATTGAGTAACTCTTTTGCTTTTGTGTCTGTAGGAAAACACAGAACCAAAATATCGAGCTTTCACTTCATCCGTCTCTGCATCCCAATACCTAACACTCAAATCCATTTGGGCTCTTTGTGATATTTTGTTTAAACTTTCATCAAAGCCAATTACATAGTTAGAATTTGAATTTAATGATGTCAGTAACAGGTCTTTAAAATAATTTGATAAACCGAATACAACACTATAGGAAATTTTATCTATCCCCAATCTCATGTTCTGTGCACCGGTGCTATCAGGGAACATCCTTGGAAAGAGGCACACACTACCTTCTGCATTGCGTAATGAAGTGTTGTATTACTAAATTCACGCACCATATAATCTCTGCTTCGGTCACTTCATCTTTTAGTTTATATTTATCCTAAGGAAGGAGGGGAGGTAATGACGACATCTGCATGACGCGATCGCCCGCTGCGGCAATGAAAACTGGAACCTTCCATGTTGAAATAAACAGTGTAAAAATAATCACCGTCAAATAAAACACATACTATCACGAGTCTAGACAAATAGCTGGCTACGAATGTTTACACAGCGTTCTGTGTGGTCAGAAACAGACCGAGTTATCTGTTATCCCCACCCGTCCATATGATAACAGAACCACTGCGCACCCCAAGGCCACGGTCCAGGCTAAAACTTCCCAGCTGTACCGATTCACCACATTTATTATTTATTGACATAAGTCCTGAAGTCATAGCAACGGGCTTATCAAATAAATAATGGGCATCTAAATAAAGAAGTGTTATTTCCTGACTGCCCTGCCCCGAAACCAGCCGCTGGCTTACAATACCAAATATTCAAGAGCAATGGCCACTAGTTTTGTTTCTAATCAAAATAAATATTTTCCCGATTTTTTTAAAATTTTCCCTGACTTTTCCCTGAATTTTCCAGAATCTTAAAATTCCCTGACTTTTCCAGGTTTTCCCTGTTTCCCTGTCGCTAGACACCCTGTGCAAAATCCAAAAAAGAAACTATAGAAAACGTGTGTTTGAAAGAAGTATCAAAAGAGAAAGATATTACAGCAAACATTTACTGAAGCGCCTATGAAGTTGCAAAACAGAATCAGTCTTCTAACAGCTTTGAGTCAGAAATCGATTTACAAGAGCTGAAAAATTCACATTCATTAAAATAATGTCTGTGTGAATATCATAAACCACATAAGTGCAGAAATAAGAAAGGACAATGTCCAGGAAATAATTAAATCAACCAATAAGTTTGTGATCATCATCGACGAATCAACATTTTTGAGCAAAATGTCAACTCTGATTTTGTACATTAGATTTTGCTTAACAGATTTCTGTATGGAAACCCCTGTGAAATTATTTTTGAACCTGTTTGAACTTAACAGTGTGACATGTCATGGAATTTTTCAAACTATAATTAAATACCTTAAGGTTACAAATTAGAGGATAATGTATATATGTGAGTAGTTTTCTGCTTTTCCTAATGTTAAAATATTCTCCTCTGTTGACACGTTTTAGAGTGACTCTGTTTTCAAAGCTTAATTTGTACTGTTTACCCAAACTTTGAGTCCATCTTTATATACTATTAGCCATGCCCCTTGTGATCATCATCGACGAATCAACATTTTTGAACAAAATGTCAACTCTGATTTTGTACATTAGATTTTGCTTAACAGATTTCTGTATGGAAACCCCTGTGAAATTATTTTTGAACCTGTTTGAGCTTAAAAGTGTGACATCTCATGGAATTTTTCAAGCTATAATTAAATACCTTAAGGTTACAAATTAGAGGATAATGTATATATTTGAGTACAGTTTTCTGCTTTTCCTAATGTTAAAATATTCTCCTCTGTTGACACGTTTTAGAGTGACTCTGTTTTCAAAACTTAAATTGTACTGTTTGCCCTAACTTTGAGTCCATCTTTATATACTATTAGCCATGCCCCCACTAATTCCAGACCAAGCTTCCTATTAATGCACACCTACTTGTGCTTCTTGCTTCCATACTTAATAATTTTAAACTTTAAAATATAACGTTCGATTGTGTATTTATTTGTTTGTTTATTACATTTTTTTTTTTCATAGACGATGATGTTTTGCAAAATAGATTAAATGTTGTGGCATTTGATGGAACGTTAGTGATGCTTGCCAGGAAGTCTGAGGTGTGTGCCTTGTTAAAAGACAAGTTCCCCTCAATCATTATTTGCCATTGCTTTAATCACAGGCTTGAACTTTGTGTGAGTGGTGTTGTGAAAAAAATTGCCAGTAACAACCGCTTTAAAATGTTCATTGATAAACTGTACGTTCTATACCACGCCTCATCAAAGAACAGCCGGGAGCTGCATTTGGTTGCAAATGAGGTTGGAGTTCAACTGTTGAAAATTAGAAGGGTGTTGGACACTCATTGGGTAGCCTCCAGCTTCTGAACAGTTTCATCAATTTGGGAAAACTAAGAAATTCTAGCAAAACATTTTATGTTGGCTAAAGAGGACCAAACCCATTATAGTTCAGGCACATGCAAGTATGAAGGTCTGCTTAAATAACTTATATACACTGCTTTTGTTCTAGATTTAGCTCTAATGTGTGATGCACTTCAAGAACTATCAGAAGTTAGTGAAGAACTGAGATGTAGATTTGTTGCAAGCTAACAAGAGTTTATAAATTCTGGTAAATGCATTTATTTCTCAAAAAGATAGCCGGGAAACATTTTACAAGCAAGTTTTGACGCCTGTCAACAATAAAAGTTATCTGGGAATTGAAGTTATTGAAAAAAATAATGAACAGCCCATCGATCCTGTTGCTATCAGAAGCAATTAAAAGGAGAATTTTGAGTGGTGAAGACACAGCTCCTTTGGCTAATTCAGCCAGAATAGTTGACCCAAACACTCTGCCCAAAGACATTCAAGATATCATTTTTATTTACCGAAAAAGATATTGAATCAAGAGCAGTTCGTTTTCAATCGAACAAACGAAACACTTAAAACATTTCGTGAATATGTTTTTGACAATTGTGAACACTTAGGGGGAAGCTGTAAAAATAAAATGAATTATCCCAAGAGTTTGCTTCTGTTGACAACTGCAATCAAGACAGTTCCAGTGGATTCAAACGAATGTGAGAGAGGCTTTTCTCAAACGAACCACATCATAACTGATTCCAGAGGGTCTTGGTTAACACAAACTGTCTCCTTCCTACATTTCTTGAAGCTGAATGGGCCACCACACATTCATTTTGACCCTTCAAGTAAAAGTATCGATTTTAGAACTCTTTATTTCAATATTCCATAAAGCCCGATATTCAATCAAGCACTGATATTGATCATTAAATTTTAGTTATAACTTGATAAAAGGGTGACAATACAGGAAAATATTCTCCTAGGTCAATACATTTACTGTAAACTACAATTCCAACTTACACCACAAATTTCATCTAAAGAAATTATATGGACACTGCATATTCTGAAATAATCTGGTAAAGTTGCATATACAGTGGTCTAAAGAAATTATATGGGCACTGCATATTCTGAAATAATCTGGTTAAGTTGCATATACAGTGGTGTAAAGAAATTATATGGGGACTACATATTCTGAAATAGTCTGCTAAATGTGCATATACAGCTGTCACAAATTAAATATTATATGGATAATTTTGAATATAATTATTTTTGCATTTTTTCTAGTGTTTATTTGCATGTTAATAAGCATACTTATGTTATTCTTCAATTCATCCTTTTAAGTAATTATCTATTCTCTCCCCGTGAAAGTGGGAAATTAGAGAAATTTATACTGTATTTTATAAATAACAAATTGATAAATACATTTTACATAGAATACATGTAAAATACTATTAGAACATAAGAATATAAAAATATTTCTGTAATTTAAAGAACTTTTAATAATGAAGAACTCAACAAATGACTCTATATAAATGATGTGGTTAGAAGTCCAGACCAATTTTTTTTTTTTTAATCATCATAAGACAAAATCATTTTCAGAATCATTAAAATCCCCAATGTTGTTCTATTTATTTTATTTTCGTATTTCACTCTCTTAGAAAACATTATTTATAAAATTCAATAAATAGAAAAGCTTTATCAAATGATTAAGATTTTAACAAATTTCAATTTCACCTTTTTGAAGGTCTTCTGTTTGAAATACGCTTTCAACACTCAACTATAACATAATCCATTCTTTACTACTAGTTTTATTAAAGTTTTTGTAACTACTTACGTATTTTGAGGTCCTAGATAAATTACTTCAATGGCGCTCCTTAGATTTTCTCTGTAGTACTTATAAAGGTGAGTCAAGGCCACACTGTTTGCTGCTCGAACTCGTGGACTGCGATCATTTAGCAATTTGACTAGATGAGGAAAAACTTGTTCCATATTGAATACTTCTGGTCCAACTCTATAACATTAGCATTATTGTAATAAAATTTGAATTTCTTAGCTTATTAAAACTGGGAATAGAGTCTTGTACAAACATCTGTTTGATGATAAATTAGACGGTATTCACTTTAACACTACCACTTAATATAATTATATATTATAATTTGTTACCTTTAGTTAGTTTAATTTAAATAGGTTTGGATTTAATTGTTTAGTTTTAATACTTGTGTTTTTGGATAGGTGTTTAGGATAAACTGGCTTAAGTATTTAGTACTATGTTTGTAGATAAGATATGTAGCAGACTACTAGATTAATAATAGTATTTTTAATTTTAGCTTGCAAAATTTTGGCAAGGAGATGATAACCTCATTGGTTTTTTGCAAAAGAAAGACACACATGCTAATAGATGAATCACATACACTATTCACACTCCTAATTTCTAATACCTTCACCAATGTGGTACATATCATGCTTTGTAATTACAAAACAATGATACAGTACTTGACTATTTACAATATTACTTACAAA
The DNA here is from genome assembly GCA_036971475.1 of Prosapia bicincta. Lineage (NCBI taxonomy): Eukaryota > Metazoa > Arthropoda > Insecta > Hemiptera > Cercopidae > Prosapia > Prosapia bicincta. The sequence continues at coordinate 137,413,123 of JBAIZL010000002.1, forward strand.
AACACTTACTAAATCACATCTATGTTTCTATCATAAATCTTATGTTTATTTACTATTACTTTTGTTTTATATGAAATTGAACAAGGTATCATTAAGTCATGACTCTTGAGGTTGGGCTGTCATTTATTCTTAATATTATTCATGACGAGACTTGATTCTTTTGACTTGCTGAATACAATTAAAATTAATATATAATACATTTATGGAATCATTAAACTTTTGAGGGCAGTAAGCGATCTCCATCATTGTCCAATTTGGTTGATAAGAAGATGTCCAATGTTGAGCTAGAAAAATATTTTAAGTACAAGTGATCTATATTGTGGTCAAAGATTAGTATTTTATTTCGTGTTGTGTTATGATAGTAAGACCCGTCTATCACTATCATAGCATTGAACAATGCACTGATCAAGTGTGAAATGTGCCTTCTGCAAAATATCAGTAAGTAGTGGTATTTTTCCAGTTTAAATTAATAACAGAGTGATAAAAACTGAGTATCTAAAAAAATTAATTTCCTTTCATTTTCAGTTGTTTCAAAAAAAACTGCAGTTGTATAAACTACAACCTTTGATATATTATATCCTCTTTTTGAAGTTAACACCCTAAGTAACTACTTCTTTTGTCTCTTAATTACCATTGTAAAACTTTTAGTAAGACCCTTACTTTAACAAGAGAACAAAAATCCTGGGAAAACTTTTCATTAACCATAATACCCAAATAAAGCTTTTCTGGATCTATGTTCATGTCATGACCATGTTCATTTAATTTAACCCTTAGCGCTCGGATTTTGTTAACCTGCTTTGCTTCCCCACTTGTAATTAAATTGAGTCAAATTCCTCACCTGCAAGTTGCATTATTGTTTATGAAAAACTTTGTTTTCTCTTACATGATTTTAATAAACTAAACTATTTTTATTCACTAATACTGTACATGATTTTATTATCTTATTTGTAGTTTTGCAGAGTATGATATCTTTGAAAACAATCTTCCGGATGAAGTCCTGGTTTTCTGCTGTATGTTTTGCAGTGAAAAACTGTTTCCCTTCTACCTCCTTTTATCTTCCTGTTACTGCAAACTACACAATCCTCAGAACTACTTTTATCATTGGAAAAGATTAAATGTAATTTCCCATTCAGTCTTTCTTCTTTGTCAGTAGTAGATGGTCGACCCTTCTTACTATACGGGTTATTCCTGATATCACCGAGTTCCCTCAACAAGTTTTGGCGAAACTATTTTTGTTTAACAGGATTTTCTCTAATTTCCTTTTTTTTGTTATAATAGATAATAAAACTGTTTACTACAGCTACATCTAAGAGCCAGAAATACATTTTCCTCCACCATTTATTTGTTTGTCTCGTAAAACTGTACGGTTTATTATATTGAACAGCTAAATCTACACCACCCATAAACTGGTTATATTTACAAATACCTGTTGGTTTAATTATTTTGTTTATGAAACTTAACTACATTCTAATAAATCAGGATCAAGTAAAAGATCAGGAATTTCAGAATCACTAATTGCACGTGAAGCCACGGCAAACTACGAGTAAACAAATAACCGGCAAAACTGTAACCTACTTGCAGCTTACAACGTAGCGGCAAACTAGATTTTGTGATGATTCACATATTCCTAGACATTTTTAACTTGAATCACATTATTGTCAATAGATTGTAGCACCAAATGGTAAAAGATTGAATGTCGTGGGCATCGCCGCAGACGATTTATAGGCATTTGAAAATTGTTTCAGGTGACCCCCCCACAGATGAGTAAACTGCAACTAGTTAGTTGTAGAAATCATATTAGCTTCCCCAGTGTTTAAGTGGACAACGCTGCTTCAATCTTCAGCAATGGTTATTCTCTCAGGGTCACAGATCTCGATGGTATTCTGAATTTGAGTTCTGTCCTCTTGCGCCTTCTTGCTCTATCTGCTCTGGCTCATATTTTTCCATAATGTCATTTCTTGCATTTCATAATTATAAATCTTAGTGATAATTTCTGATTTTATTGTTAACTTTTAATTTAAAAATGCTAAATCTTTATTACTTGGTCAGTTTTATCACGCACATCAATCTTGAGATATAATTTTATGCTTAAGAAATTCATCGAGCCGTTAATCACTTGGTTGAAAACAAAAATTTGCAAATGGCTATGGTCCAATGTCTCTAGGTTAAAGAAAAATTTCCAACTTCTTCATGGCTATATATTAGAAATTCTACTTAGAGGTCCCACTTTACAAAAATCCCTCTCTCCAGTTTTTTACATTTGTTTTCCAAATTGGATATTGTCTATTTGATTAATCTTGTATTTCCTAAAATGTCTATAGCTTTTAATCCTCTGGGAGTTCCATATCAGAGTAATTTTATAGAAATCATTTAGGCTTTTCTGAATTTATATAAGTGTCATTTGTCTTTCTATGATCATTTTGAGATTTTACACTTTATTTACCTCCCCACACTGTTCCTTAAACTTCTAAAATATTTATTTCCTTTCTAAACTTTATTTTATGTGTTCCATATCACATTCGTCTTACTTAATAATATTATTGGTTTGGTCTGTACACAGAAATTTATTACAAATATATTTTATATAATCTCTTAGTACTGTATATGCTTTAGGAAGAGCAAACAATTGAAGAATATCAAATCCTTCTTTAATTTATTTTATGAAAGAGGAACTTATTACAAACATTTTAACATATAATACATCACAAAAATAAGCTTACAATTAATTTTCTTAAGCGCACAGTCCAGTATTTGGAAGATGAAGACTCTAAGGGTTTTATTGCAGTTCAAGAGATGAAACCTTATCATTCTGACTCTGACATAAGAAAACTTGAATGTATGGGGTATATTAAAAAAACAATGGGAACAATACTGAACAAATTAAAACAAGAGTAGTGCTCCTATTGAAACTATGGATTTTATACAGTCAGTTTTCAAAAGTCTTACACATAAAGATTTATTTACCAAATGTCTGCATGGGAAAACCCAAAATCCAAATGGGAAAATGTCAATACTGTAATTTGATCATGTTTGTGGGGATAAAACCTTATATTTTGCAGTTTATGATCCACTGTTACCTTTCAACATTGGAAATTTAACAAGTGTATGGCCTTCAGTAAGCTAGGCATGAACATTGGTAAAACACATTCTTCCGTATAAAAAAATTACGAAAATTTGCAAAACAGAAAAAAAGACAGGTGAAGACCAAACATGGAAAGGACCCTGATGACCCAAGCTATGGAGTTGGCAGGTTTATAATAAAGGTTCACTAAATACAAATTTTACTTTCATTTTTCAGTTACCTGCAGTTTAACCACTATATCCAGAAAACTGTGTTTGTACAATTTGGTACAGTTTTCTCAACTACTGCATATAATTAAATAACTTTTTAACACTTATTTCGAATGTATAAGTCACACATTAACAGAGGGAAACTAAAAAATGGCCATGGGTTTTAAAATATATATATATATATATATATATATATATATATGCCCGCAGGGGGGTGCGGACTAGCCGCACCTACGAGGGATTTGGCGTCCCTCGCGGTACCCTAGCCTAACACTACACCACTCACAAAAACATACGCACACACATACACACACCAACACAATCTATACACATTTCAACACTTACATCTTCGCTTAGGGAATTTTGACTGGTCAGAACCGTTGCGCGTTGGGAGTGCTCAAAAGTCCAGAGCGTGACAAACTCTGGTCTGGGACGCTGATGTGAGCTTGCTCTGCCGAAGACGTAAGCGCGGTTTCTGGTCTACCAGCCGCTTCGGTCCTTGGTCAGGGAGTGTCCGCGGTGCATGGGTGTCGGACCCTGTGCACAGTATTACGAGTTCTCGACTGATGCCCATCCAGTCGAGCTAAGGAGAAAAGCTATAGGCCTCAGAGTTCTGAGGATTGGAAATGATCTTATTGTGATCCAAGGGTGTACCCGTTCCTATAGTCTCGCCCGTAACGCTTGACACGATGGCTGGCTTAAAAAATTTATGGATTCAAAAACCCCGTCAAATATGACTAGTTTAAAGAGAACACGCCAGGATTCTCCTGACGATCATATTACAAAGGATTTGAGTAAAAAGTTGATGGTGGCAACGTCGCAGACAATGCCATCAGCAAAGTATTTAGTTGTTTCTAGTGCCGAAGAAGGGAAAGATCTTTCCAAAGTTTCTCCCTTCCTTATTAACAAGGCTATTACTGCCTGTGCTGGAGGTCCAGTAGCCTCTATTAAGAAACTCAGAAACGGAACACTTTCAGTTGCGACTTCCACCGAGAGACAAACCTCTATCTAAAATGACCTCTTTCTTTGACCTGGTCAAGGTATCTGTGGCTCCTCACAGATCCTTGAATTACTCAAAGGGGGTCATCACATGTAGGGATTTAATGTACCTTCCGGTTGATGAAATTAAGTCCGAACTGTCTTCTCAGTCAGTTACGGACGTTGTCCCCATCATGAAAATGGACAAAGGAGAAAAAGTAGCAACAGCTTCTTTTATCGTCACCTTTGGCAAACTGGAAATACCCGAATACTTACATGCAGGTTACCAAAGGCTTTCAGTGAGACCATACGTGGCTAACCCTAGGCGCTGCTTCAAGTGCCAGCGATTTGGGCATATCAGCTCTACGTGTTCGAAGCAGAACGTATGCGGTATATGTAGCGTTGAAGGCCATGATGATAAGGATTGTGTTAATTCTCCGAAATGCGCCAACTGTGGTGGTGACCACCCAGCGCGATCCTACAACTGTCCTACCTTTAAGGAAGAGAAAGCTATCCTAGGCATCATGGCGAAAGACAAGCTGTCGTTTCCAGAGGCCAAAAAACTCTATCGATCCACTCAGCCAAAGACAGACAGTAAGACTTATGCCGCTACCCTGACCGCTCCAAAATCATCTTGTACCAACTGTGCTGAGCTGTCCAAGAAGATTGAAGCTCTAACTGAACAAGTGTCTCGCCTTTTGTGCTTAGTCACAAATGGTCCGTCTTTGAATTTGGTACAACCTGCAGCAACTGATAGTGTTTTGCCTCGTGTACCTGTCCCTTCCACTGGGGGGATTGGAGCACGAAATAAATCACTGAGCGAGCCTTGTGTTTCTGTACAGAAGATATTATCAACGGGTAATAAACCTTCTGTGCAGAAGACGTTGGAAAAATCAAAACCACGTAAACCAGTGTTACGTCAGACCACATCGCCACCGTCGTTACCGGGTATTAAGAAAAATGCTAACAAAGGAGGGAATGTAAAAACTACCCCTCCTAAACCCAAAACTTCCTCAGATTCCATCCCTGAACGGGTGGATATGGAATCTGAGAAATGTAAGCCTGAGACGTATAAAAACGTCCCAGGCAAGAAAGGAGAGAGCACCAATGGGTGTCAAATAAATCCTTTGCTAAGCTAATAAATGTCTTTGCTTAGGAAGTCAGTGATACAATGGAACGTCAACGGTGTTAGGAGTCATATAGAAGAACTTAAAGTACTCGTGCGAGATGTGTATCCAATGTTTGTATGTCTACAGGAGACACATCTCCACGAATCGCATAATTTCCATTTAAGGGAGTATTCAGTTTTTAGATCGGACTTCGTTACAGAAGATCGAGCTAGAGGTGGCGTAGCCATCCCAGCCCGTGACTGTATCGATGCTGTTTCTCTAAACTTAATAACTCCTTTACAAGCAGTAGCCGTTCAAACAGCTGTCCCGTATAAAATCACTGTGTGTTGTGTCTACTTGCCACCACAAGAAAACCTGCATCACAGTGATTTAGTAAATTTGATAATCCAGTTACCAACTCCGTTCTTATTGGTAGGGGATTTTAATGCCCACCATTCGTCTTGGGGATCTCCGACTAGGAACTCTCGAGGTGATCTTGTTGAAAGTGTAAGAACGGAACTAGACTTATGTCTGCTAAATGACGGTTCTCCTACTCATTTAGCAGCATCTACTGGTGGATGGACAGCTGTTGATCTATCGATTTGCAGCCCTCAATTAGCTACTAGATGCACATGGTCGGTACTCAATGATTTGTATGGAAGCGACCATGTGCCTATTAAGATCAGTTTATGTGACTCCCAAACCTGTTATGTTCGAAATTCCAGTTGGATTTTGCGAAAAGCCAACTGGGACTCCTACTCGAATTACCTTGTATCACTTGACATGGATTATCTGACACCCATTGATGAAAATATAGAAAATTTTACAAAAGCGATTATAAATGCCGCTGAAAAGACCATTCCGAAAACCTCTGCGCATCCACGCTGACCGCCTGTGCCGTGGTGGAACGATGAATGCACAGAAATCCTCCGTTTACGACGAAGAGCTCTTAGGAGATTTAAACGACACCCAACGAATGGAAACCTTCAGGAATATAAAATACTCCGTGCGAAAGCACGGAGGATATTTAGGCTGAGTAGAAAGAACTCTTGGGAACAGTACATTAGCACAATTAGACGAACAACTCCGTCCTCCACAGTGTGGAGGAAACTAAGATCAGTTTGTGGTACTTCCATTCCGTTGCCAGCCATTGCGCTGAAGCAACCAGATGGGAGATTAATCACAAACAGTGATGACATTGCTAATGTACTTGGAACATCTTTTTCTAACTTTTCTGCTACTACAGCCTATGATAGATTGTTCCAGATGTATAAACTGAAGGAAGAAGCAATACCGTTTACCGTTGGGTTGTCTGAGGACTCTACTTTAAACACCCCTTTCTCTATAGGGGAATTGGAGTCAGCTCTTGCGTCAACGAAGGATTCTGCACCAGGTCCAGATTCCATTGTGTACTCCATGCTAAAACATCTACCATCATCGGCGAAACTTGTCCTCCTTCGAGTATACAATCGTTTATTTGAGGAGCGCTCTTTCCCCGATGCATGGTTAGAATCGACTGTAATTCCTCTTTTGAAGCCAGGTAAGGACAAAACCAACCCCAGTAGTTACAGGCCTATATCACTTACAAGCGTCTTGTGCAAACTACTGGAGAAGATGGTCAACTGCCGTCTTGTCTGGTACCTAGAAACCAACAACCTTCTTAGCAACGAACAATGTGGTTTCAGACTAGGACGCTCATCAGTTGACCAATTGGTTTTGTTAGAATCCGCTATTCAAGATGCCTTTCTCTTGCGTCAAACGCTTGTTGCGGTTTTCTTTGACTTTGAAAAGGCATATGATATGGCATGGAAAAGAGGAATTCTGAACACTCTGAAATCATGGAGTATACAAGGGAATATCCTAGCATTCATCGCTAACTTTCTTTCAAACAGATCTTTCCGCGTTCGACTTGGAGGCACGTATTCAAACAGCTATACACAGGAGAATGGTGTACCGCAGGGCAGCGTGCTGAGCGTCACGCTGTTTGCCGTTGCAATAAATAGTACCACCAGTAATATACGATCTCCGGTACACTGTTCCCTTTTTGTGGATGACTTTTGTATATATGTGCCTGCTCGTAGTATGGCAACTGCGGAAAGATCTTTGCAATTAGCAATATACAGGTTAGAGGAATGGTCTAAATATACAGGTTTCAAATTCTCTGCTTCGAAGACCCAATGTGTTGCATTTAGTCGTCGTAGGCTCGTAGTGTTCGATTTTTGGGTCTTTTATTTGATAAAAGACTCTCATGGAGTCCACATGTTCGTGATTTGAAGGTGAGATGCAGCAAGAAATTGGATATGTTAAGAGTCCTTAGTGGTACGAATTGGGGAGCAGACAGAACTAGTATGCTTCGATTTTATCGCGCAGTCGTTAGATCGCGCATAGATTATGGTTGTCAAGTCTACTCATCTGCACGACCTACAGTTCTGAAAACTCTTGATACCATCCACCACTCTGGACTTAGACTGGCTACTGGTGCATTTAGAACTAGCCCAATCCCTAGTCTTCTTGTCGAAGCTGGGGAACCTGCCCTTTCTAGACGACGACAGATGCTACAAATATCTTACGTTTCTGTTCTTTGAAGCAAACCCAACCACCCGGCATTTGAAAGAGTCTTTAATAATACACTAAATCAAGTGTACAATACACGTCAACGTTCGACCGCTCCATTTGGCATACGAACATTAAGAATATTGGATGACCTTGAGTTGCAACTTCCAACTATGTTTGAACGACAAATGTGCTATCTACCTCCATGGATAATAAAAACGCCGCACTTCGATTTCTCATTGTTCAGTTATATAAAACACGATACTCCTGTTGTGGTCTACCACCAGGAATTTTTATCCATTTATAAATCTCACAACACAGTGAAATTATTTTCACTGATGGATCTAAACTGGACAATGGCGTTGGGTGTGCGTTTTATGCATCTGGATGTACCTTACACGTACGGATTGCCCTCAGCTTGCAGTGTTTTCACGGCAGAACTATTTGCTATTTTTAAAGCTTTGACCATCATTCAATCTCGATCCTCGCATTATCTTTTGTGTTCGGATTCCAAAAGTGCTCTTCAGGCTCTTTAGGATGTTTTCTCTAGCAACCCTTTAGTTGGGGACATTTTGTGTGCTGTACACAGGCTTCAATTGAGGGGTGTGGGGGTAAATTTCTGTTGGGTTCCTGGACATTGCGGAATACTTGGAAACACAAAAGCGGATGAAGCGGCGAAGAAAGCTACAAGTTTGGTGCCTATTACTCAACTGGTTATGGCATCTGATTATGTGTGTTTCGCGAAACATTTATTGCTCGCTGCTTGGAATGACGAGTGGCATACCGTGATTCAGAATAAGCTGAGGGAAATTAAAGATACCGTCCGTCCATGGAGGTCTTCAATTCGTTCAAAACGTAGGGAGGAAGTGGTGGTTACACGCCTTCGCGTTGGCCACTCTTTTGCAACTCATGGATATTTGATGCGTCGTGAAGTCCACCAATATGCCAATACTGCGGGGGTATCTTCACAATAAAACATATTTTGGTAGATTGTGTTAGTGTAGGTAATGTTCGTGCCCTTTTTAATTTAAAAGGGAGTTTAAAGGTGGTGCTAAGGGACGATGCCTCGGCCATTGACCGAGTCATCGCTTTCTTGCACCACTTGAAAATATTTTTTAAAAATTAATACATAAATATATATTTTTAAATTTTATTTATACATATAATTCTCTGTGTTTCTTTTATTTATTTTAATTAAATTTATTTTCTGTTCTTGTTATTGTTATTGAGATTTATTTATTGGTAAATTGTTACCTATTATTGTTTTACATATTATTTATTTACTGTTATATTGTTCTTTGTTGTTATTTTGTTATTTAGTTTTTAAGGATTTTTTCATTGTTATATTGTTGTTTTTTGTTTTTTATTGTTGGTGTTTTATTTTGTTTTGTAATTTTTGTTGTATTTATTTATTTGTTTATTTATTAATTTATTTGATTTTATTTAAAACATTGCGTTCTGTGTTAGATTTTGTTTGGCGATGATAACCACAATTGGTTTTTCGCCAGGAAAAAAAAATATATATATATATATATATATATATATATATATATATATATATTGTTGATATTTTACGTTGTCCATTATTTTTCCGTTGCACTGACTTTATGAAGTTGATATATTACTATTGTAAATACTTTTATCCACCACTAAGTGCCATAATTTTACAGTTGTTGTGTTGTAGTGCATTGCAGTTGTTACATGTAACAATGCATTTTACATAGGGAAAACGACCAGATCATTTAAAATAAGATTTGAAGAACATTACAGAGCATTCAAAAATAAAAAAACAAAAGTATCAAATGTTGCAGCACACCTAATATCACATAAACATGAAATAACAAACTACAAAAATAACCTAACCATACTTGAAATAAATAACCCAATAGAATTAAACTCTCTAGAAAAATACCACATTTATAAAAACACACACAACAATTTAATGAACCTACAGACCACATATACAGAAGACATACTATATAAAAACATCATACACGCAGGTCAAGAGAAAATGCGTGTAACGTCAACTAATACCAACATCATGGACCGAACATCTACACCAGAAAAATATCAGTGATTCGAGAATGGTCAAGTGACCGAAAGGTGCCTCATCACAACAAGGTAAAATTATTGCACTTAGTGGTGGATAAAAGTATTTGCAATAGTAATATATCAACTTTATATATATATATATATATATATATATATATATATATATATATGAAGTTAATATATTACTATTGTAAGTAATTTTATCCACCATTAAGTGCAATGATTTTACCTTGAGTGATGACGCGCCTTTCGGTCACTTGACCATTGTCAAATCACTGATTACTTTTTCTCAATTTTTCTGGTGTGGATCTTCGAACTTTGAACAAATAATAATTAAACCTATACTAAACACACACAATATTTCACTATGGACGATATAAGGTATGTAGACGATATACTTGTAATATACCAACCTACCATTCACAACGAACACATCATAATATTAAACAAACTAAATACATACAATGAAAACATACAATTCACCGTCGAAACAGAAACAAATAGAACAATCAACTATCTCGACATCACATTAAATATAAATGATAATAAAATAGAAACTACAGTATACAGGAAACCTACTTCCAATAACACCACAATACACTACAAATCTAACCACCCCTGGACACTCAAAATTAACACTTACAGTAACATGATAAATAAATCAATAAAATACACACAGGATAACAAACAAAAATTAAATGAAGAATTAGATAACATTACAAAAATAGCAATAGAAAACGGATACAACAAACACCTTATAAAAAATATATACAATAAATTCACAAAAAAACCCAACCTCAACACAACACTACAACCGGAACACAAAAATAATAAAAATAAAAAATCTACCTATAATATAAATACACCAATAACAAAATAGAAAAAATAACAAATATATACAACAAAGAATACTACACTCCAACATACAAACCAAACAACAAAATAATAAAATATCTTAATAACACAAACCACAAAACAAATTCAGAAAAACATAACCTATCAGGAATTTACAATATTACATGTAACAACTGTAATGAATTTTACATAGGGAAAACAACCAGATCATTTAAAATAAGATTTGAAGAACATTATAGAGCATTCAAAAACAAAAATTCAAAAGTATCAAATGTTGCAGCACACCTAATATCACATAAACATGAAATAGCAAATTACGAAAATAACCGAACCATACTTGAAATAAATAATAACCCAATAGAACTAAACTCACTAGAAAAATTCCACATTTATAAAAACATACACAACAATTTAATGAATCTACAAACAACATATACAGAAGACATACTATTCAAAAACATAATACACAAGACTCAAGAGGAAACGTATATGATATCAACAATTACCAACACGAAGGACCGAAGATCCGCAACAGAAAAATTGAGAAAAAGTAGTCAGTGATTCGACAATGGTCAAGTGACCGAAAGGCGCCTCATCACTCAAGGTAAAATCATTGCACTTAATGGTGCATAAAATTACTTACAATAGTAATATATTAACTTCATATATATATATATATATATATATATATATATATATATATATATATATATATATATATATATATAGGAATTTTTGGACTTGATAGGAGTGTAAGGATTGTGATAAAATGTATGTTGGGCAGACAAGACGAAAAGTAATAACTAGATTTAAGGAACACATTAGGGATATTAAATACCAAAGATCTGATAAGTCTAGTATTGCTGCCCATATTTTAGAGACCAATCACAATCTAGATGTTAATAATGTCAAGTTAATTAAGAATGTTAGAACTAATAAGTTATTAAATAGTTTTGAAAGTTTAAAAATTAGTAAACATAAACCTGAGAATTTATTAAATTCTGATAGAGGTCCTATTCCTAATTCAATTTTATATTCATTTGTTAAATAGGATTATGATTTTTATATTAAATTTTGTGTTGGTTATAATTTCAAAAAAAAAAAAAAAAAAAAAAAAAAAATTTAATTATGTTTTTATTGTATTTTTAATTTATATTTTAGTAAGTTGACGTTAGATATCTTGCTTTCACTCGATGGGTGTGGCTACGCCTTGTTTAACAGGTGTGGCCGCGGCGGTCGGAGTGGGAGTGACTAGTTCTGTAGATTATAAATAAGGTATTTTTCTAGCGTTAATCAGTCTTTGTATGTTATCCCTCTGAGGATGGTTACTTTGTAACTGAAATGTACATTAGGGTAAATTAAAGAAAGTTTGTGGTTAAGAGGCTTTTGTGTATTTATTATTAAATTCAACCACAGTATATTCCTAATAAATAGTAATTAAGTTCGATTTGATTTTCCCTTTGCTGAAGCCATGAAACATGGCTGTTTTGTAACGTAACTTGTTTAGAGTAGAGGTTGACCCAGAAAAATGGGTATATGAAAGAAATAATTAGTTTCCAAAATTATTTAAGAATTTTATAAAGATTTTAAAATAGAAAAAAATTACAAAAATGACACAGAATTTTTCATTACCAAAATTGCCAAGTAAATTATGTTGCGTTTTGACAGAAGGATTTAAAATTAGAAAGTAAAATTTTGGAAAAAGGATATGTGGATCCTATGAGGTAATTTTAAGTCATGAAAAAGGTTTAAATAAATTTCAGGTATGGAGATAAGCTATGTTGAGATAAAGACTGTGAGAAAATTTTATTGTTCTCATGTGGTTTTAAAATTAATTGTTGAATATCAAGGAAGATATAAAATATTTCAAAATGTTTGTCAGAAAGAATTTGGGTTTTTAAATGTCTGTTGCTTTTTATATTTGGTTTAAGATACCAAAGTCAAATATTAAGAGATTTCATGGTACAATGAAAAATTTGTGTAAATAAGTTAAATTAAAATGAAGTCATGGAGAACAAAGTACGTATAATCTTGTACAGAAAAGTAAAGTAGAATTTTGTAAATTAAATTAAAAATTTTAAATCGAAGAAACAATTAAATAATAAATTGTGAGTGTTAAAAACTAACAAAGAAAGGACTATTTTTTATTTTAAATTGAAAATTTTAGTAATTTTTATAAAAGAATGAAGGTAAGAAAAAGTGATATAAAACTTGTTTGTTTACAGAAGAAGTTACAAGGTTTATAATGAAAGAAAAGAATTTTGTTTTGTAAATGTCTGTTGTTTTTTATATTTGGTTTAAGATACCAAAGTCACATGAAAGATTTGATTAAATAAATAAATTATAATGAAGTTTGGAAAATAAATTAAAATCTTATAGAGAAAATTAAAGTAATTTGTTTGCGATTAAACTAAAAGTTTTAAATTGGAGAAATAATAAAGTAATAAATTTTGAGTTTTAAGAATTAACAGAAAAAGGATTAATTTTGAGTTTAAAATTAAAAATTAAAGTTATAGTAAATTTTGTAAAAGAATGAAGATGAGACAGGGTGATATAAAAATTTATGTGTTTACAAAAGAGGTTAGAAATTTTATATTGAAAGGTTAATGATTTGTCAAGAACTTGAGAAGAGTTCAGTATATAAAATAATTACAATCAGTGCTGTAATATAAATTAAAATCAAATAAAACCAAAGGTTTTTACTAACTTGCAAACAAAACAGTGATTATATTTATTTAAACAAATTTCTTACACAATCCTTAAGCAGATGGTCAGTTAGCCATATTATGCCTTCAAATGAACTCATTCAAATATTTTTGATGCAGCTTCTGGCTAAGTTTGAATTGTAACTGTTTGGTTTGACATATGCTTTAAGGTGCTTTTTATATATGGCTTTTAATGTCTATTTGTTTGGCAAATGTATAGTTTGTTACAGTCTGAGCATTCAATTTTATAAATTCCATTATTAAGTGTGGAACATATTTTTTTCTGGTTGGTTTATTTTATTCATTATGCTTCCTGTATTTTTGTATGTTATGTTAATACCATTATTTTCAGTATTTTATTTATTCCTTTTATGTTTTATCCTGTGTATGTGAATGTGCCTTATTTTTTTCTTGTTTGTCGGCCAAACAAAAAAGAAGTTAAAAGACAGATATAAAGAGGACTTGAATACTTCAAACCAAACACTTACAATTTAAACTTAACCACACACGCCATCAAAAATAACCACATATTCCCCACATTTTAAAACGTGCATCTAATAAAAAAATGTACCAAAATGTGTAAAAATGAAAATCTGGGAACAACTACAAATTTATAAACACAAAAATAATATAATAAATGAACAAATACAAATAAAATGAAAAAAATTATAAATCATTTAACCTAATACACAAAATGAACACCAAGACAAACCAATAGTTTCCCACAGTGCAGAGAATATAAAGATAGAACAGTACTGGTATACCATGTGACAATGGATATCCCTCAGACCTGGCAACTACTAGAATCGACTAGTGTCAGAATAAGCTTGAAAATGAGAACACGTAATTAATATTTTTTTAAAGTCAACTCACATATATACTGAGTAAAATTCATGTTGAAGTACTTAAGAGTGTACGTTTTTGGTAAATACAAGAAAACAGTGATACAAAGTTCAATAAATAAATATATATATAATATATATATCATATATGTACACACACACGTCCGTGCATGTGTGTGTATTAATTTTTCAACTAAATTTTACATAAAAATTAAAATTGTATAAAAATACTTTTCAACTTATTTTTAAAAAGCCTTGTGTTAAGTGTACTTTAGTATGTGAAGAATATATAGTAAAAATTGTACTTATACCTCTGGTGGTTCCTCAAAATACAGTGCACAAATTATACAAATTAACATGACGAAGATAGATGTTAATACCCTCGTGGTCTCCTTAATACAGTAATGTCTATTTAGATTTGTTTTTGATCGTTTTGTATTTATAAAAATTAACTGTAATAATTTTACTTTGGTAAATGTAAAATGTATGTTTTCTTCAAGTAGCATATAAGCCTAGATTTTTAGTAAATCAAAGTAAATTAAGCTGAACGTTGCTCTAGGCTTACAGACAACAACTAACATCCAAGGTAAATCATATCCTGAAATCTTACTACTGTCTGCTTGATTTTAATTTTTTCTGAACATAGCCAATTTTATATGAAATTAATTTTTATATATGAACTTATTTAATTCATTATAGTTTTATTCTAGCCCATTGCACAACGTAAGCATTCGAATTTCTCATATAATCCAAAATATCTGAAATAAGCTGTAAGCTCTACCATAACTAACATACAAATATTATAATAATAGAAAGTGAATAATGCATGCTCTGAAAATTTTTATTTCATTTAAAAAACCATAATTCCAACATAAATCTCTACAATCAATAAAATTTACTTGGCAATGAAAACAAAATTTTTTTCTTAGTGTTATAAGTACCTAGTATTTCAGATTACTTACTCAGTCAATGTGTCTTGTATCACCATTATAGTTTCTTCTCTTACATATTTGTTTTTATTGCCTAAGCCTACTATAAGATGATATTTGAAAAATATGTTTGGAGCCATAACACCGTTCAGCATAAGACTAATTAAAAACAATCTACATTCATCTCTCACCAGTCTTATGGGATCACCTGAAATGCATTCAATATTTCTCAAAGATATCACAATCATTTACTGTAAAAGTTATTATTTAAAAAAAAATTAAAACATTGAATCCTAATATAGCCTGACTGACAACTTCAGCATTTAGGAAAATGGCTGGTTGGTTGTTCTATTGTTCTGGAATATTTGAAGTGATTTATATTAATTAAAACAACCTCTCACCACAAATTCAACAAATTTTATTTTAACCTTATGTACATTTCGACTACAAAGTATGATTACTTTGTAGTCGAAATGTACATAAGGTTAAAATAAAATTTGTTGAATTTGTGGTGAGAGGTTGTTTTAATTAATATAAACATTTACGCCACAGTTGCTTTAAGTTGTTATTTGAAGTGATATTTTAATTGGTAAACATTTGTGTACAAAAATAACAAATTTAAAAAAAATAAAAATATTCAACTCGATTCAATTAAATTCTTCACAAAGTAAACAAACGTTCTTTTTAACCAGCGCAATTAACTTACTTCAAATTACCATAGGAAAAGTTTGGGATTGCGTGTTAATTCTAAGTCAAAGAACACAAAGAAGCAAGCTCAATGTACAAGTGACTGTTAATAGAGCTGAATTATTTTTGTCGGGGGCCTAGAGGCCTCTGTAAGAACGGGTTTGTCTTAGATCATCTTCTATTATGTATATATTTTATAATAATTTTAAGAATTAAAAAATTAATAACTTTAGCGCTTTATTTTTCACAACCATGTGTTAATCTTAGGTTGTCATAGTTACATTTAAAGACAAATATGCAAATTGAATCAATATATTGAATTAATATAAACAATTATAGTAAGAAACCTATTTATTTTTGTGACAATGGACATAAAACAAATTATTTCTTTTGCCAATAGTAAAGAAACATTTTCGGGAAAATATTGATAGATTAATAGTTATTTATTTGTTAGTTCAACACAAATTAAGTGCACAGTACACAATACCTGTTTACATTGTAAAAATATAGAGTGGCTGTTATCATCATTTCAGCTATCAAATGTGTTACACACGCATATTCATCTCTGCATTGTCATCTTTTTGTAAAAGAATTTTTTGGTTTTAAAATCTATAAAAAATTATATCGAAAAACAGCTAAGTCAATAAGTTGACAGCTAAGTCAAGTTAATTTTCAACTATGCTTGGTAACCATCATCAGTGTTTAGTCTAATTTGTGGAATGCATTTTTGAGCTACGTCAAATAATTTTTAACGGCAGGTTTTCAATAATATGGCCAAATACTGTTTCAAGAACTTTTTAACTCTAAACTCTTTCTGGTTAGGTTTATAATTTGTGCAAGGCAAAAATCACACTTTTACTAGTATGATGTTTTGTGGCAGCACTGAAATCCATTTGAGTTGTTTGGCAATTTGAATTATTTTTTTTTTCAAGTAGTATACATGTCTTGTATGAAGACTTATTACATGCTAGGGAACCATGAAAAGATTTCCACTACTTTTTTTTAACTAGGCTTTAGTGATGAATATATAGTATAGTGTTTTTAGATTGGGAGACTACTTGAACTAAATTTGCAGAGGGTCAATGAAAAGACTTTCTGAGATAGAAGCTTGAAGGATCATGAAGCCATCTCTTAATATTTTGTCCAGTCTCTGTAGATCAGGGCCATAACCGGTTATTAATGAACAATTAATTCTGTTTCATTTATTGCTTAGAGTAATCAGAAGATGTTGCTAAACTGATTTAATCTCCTATGAGTTTGTTGTGACTTTCCTCTTCTTTAGAAGGCAGTTGATAATTTTTTATTAAAATCTATTAGTTATATGTTTTTGGTTCAGATTGATTAGCTGTATGAAATGACTCATTTTGATTTTCAAAATGGATTGTTATTGAAAAATGGGAATTGTTCAGGTTGTATGTCACTTTGATGTACATTTCTATGAAAAAGTTATATATAGATTATTTCTTATTTTAAATAGAAAAAAATCTAACTGAAAGAGTACTTACCAATCTTTACAAAGATAATAGTCAACACTTTTGAAAAATATGTTTGAAATTCGGATTTCAAACGTCTTGCAACATTGTTCACAATCTTTATTCCTTTTATAACCACCTAAACAAAAATAATTTTTGTGACTAAATTTCTGAATTATTATTTACTAGATTATACTTAAAATAATTAACTTAATTTGGGTTGTCATCACATTCTATAAAAAAAAACAAACATGAGTAGCATATAGAAATAAACACAAAAAATATCTCGATTCTCACAATATTCTTTTCAAGTCTTAATTATCTAACATGTTTCTATTCTACAACTATGTTGCTACATCATGTAAGACTATATACAATAAATACAAATTATCATATTGTAGTTGAAATGATAATTAAATATGCTTTAAGAAAAGTATAACCTGATTTATTATGAGCTACGTACTTTGTTCATGGTTTAAATTGTAGTTGAAATGATAATTAAATATGCTTTCAGAAAAGTATAACCTGATTTATTATGAGCTACTTACTTTGTTCATGGTTTAAATTGTAGTTGAAATGATAATTAAATATGCTTTCAGAAAAGTATAACCTGATTTATTATGAGCTACGTACTTTGTTCATGGTTTAAATTGTAGTTGAAATGATAATTAAATATGCTTTCAGAAAAGTATAACCTGATTTATTATGAGGTACGTACTTTGTTCATGGTTTAAATTGTAGTTGAAATGATAATTAAATATGCTTTAAGAAAGTGTAACCTGATTTATTATGAGCTACGTACTTTGTTCATGGTTTAAATTGTAGTTGAAATGATAATTAAATATGCTTTAAGGAAAGTGAAACCTGATTTATTATGAGCTACGTACTTTGTTCATGGTTTAAATTGTAGTTGAAATGATAATTAAATATGCTTTCAGAAAAGTATAACCTGATTTATTATGAGCTACGTACTTTGTTCATGGTTTAAATTGTAGTTGAAATGATAATTAAATATGCTTTCAGAAAAGTATAACCTGATTTATTATGAGCTACGTACTTTGTTCATGGTTTAAATTGTAGTTGAAATGATAATTAAATGTGCTTTAAGAAAAGTGTAACCTGATTTATTATGAGCTACGTACTTTGTTCATGGTTTAAATTCAATAGCTTCTATAAATTAATGATATATTTTTACTTACCCTTGGATTGGTGTCATTTAGCCATGGTAAAATATTATTAATAAACAATTTCATATCTGAGCAATCAATTGGGTTACTTTCATCCTCTAAATAGCTTAAAATATCATTTCCAATAATCAACTGCTTTTCAACCTCTTTCTCTGTTAACAATGACGAAAACTCATCCATTTTAGTTGCCATATTGATAAACTCAAGTGATTTTCGTCTTTTGAACTCACAATTGTTCAAAATATCATTAAAACTTCTTACTGTATTATTTTATTAACCACTGTTGCCTCAATCCTAACATATGTGGCAATCCTGAAACACAAAGTGTCAATTTATTATTAATGTCTAAAAATATAAAATCAAAAATCAAAACAGTCAACCAAACAATTAGCTAAAATATTTTAAGATGTTCTATGAAATTGAAGTTTCTCTTTATACTGTACCAGCCATTAATAAAATCTCATCAAAATCTTAAATCAATAACATTTAATAAATATAAAAAGTTATTCATACAGAATTCCTCATATGAATTTTACTAATGGGTATAACATGTAGTTTATACAGCCACATCAGACACATCATACGAAATCCATACACAAGGAAACATAAATAGTTTCCATTTGTTGATTCCATCTTCGCGTGAGCTACTAGTAATCACTTACAACTTTTTTAAAAAATGTTTTAACTTGCCTATAGTAGCACTTACTTTTTTTGTTGTTGAGGACGGCCGTTTCGGGAGATGTGTCCCTTTGTCAACTCAGACCGTAACTCGCACGCTAGTTACGGTCTGAGTTGACAAAGGGACACATCTCCCGAAACGGCCGTCCTCAACAACAAAAAAAGTAAGTGCTACTATAGGCAAGTTAAAACATTTTTTTAAAAAGTTGTAAGTGATAAATAGTTTGTATAAAATTAAAATTGTGTCATCTTTTAATTTAAAAGCTAATTATTTGTATATACTTAATCGACAATGTATAAAGTTTTTCAATTAAAACTGGTCATCTATAATTTAAAACTAAAATTTTGGTAACGAATGAACATTTTTACACTAATGAACGTTTAATCAAACGTAACCATTAGTAATTATTGGTAACCTTTAAAACAAATGTAGGTCTCTCCTGATAAGAAAACTACGATTGCATTTTCCATAATTTGGGGAATATTGTTACTACACTGTAGAAAACATTTTGCTCAAAAAATTCAAAGATCTTCATTTTTTGTATTGTAGCCCCAGATAATATTTCACTTTCATATTGAAATAAATAATATTATGGCAATAAACAGAAAGAGCAGTGCCATAAAGCAATAATTTTTTTTCAAAGTACAGATTATTTTAGAAACCTTCCAAATCGGAGACATTTAAAAAAATTATCAGTACAGTAGTCTTTGAAACTCAACATAATGTGAACTTAATGGTTGTAGAGTTTCAAGTGTATCGAGTTTGCTGAAATTCAAGTTAAAAATGAAACAAAACAGAAAACGTTTTGCTAAAGTGTGTAATATTTACAAGTTTAATTATTTACAACAATATTCAAAATGTACTTTTTTATGGTTCATGTTTTAATGGAAAGTATAAGTAATACAAAGTAAAATTTATTTTAAATAAAATGACTAAGTATTAAATCAAAATTTAACCAAAGTTTTGTCTTGTTTGAAAAAATGGAATAATTACAACCATTAATGAATATCAATTAAACAAAATAAACAATAATATCAATTAACAAAGATCAAGTAATAAATTATAATAAATAAGTAATTACTGACATAAAATTTTACTGATTAAAAGTTGTGTGAAAAAAGTCTTTGTGAGGAAAAACGTGTAATCTTGGACTGCCTATCAGACTGCACAATTACACAATCTTCTTAAAAATAAGATGTCTGCTACCGATGTATTATATTGCTGGAAGTAACACAATGCTTGTTCTACAGCCTGAAGTCCATCACTGAGACTCATTTTTTCATCTGTGACATTTTGTCATCTTTAAGCCATCTTTATTTTCATCTTTTTCACTCACTGCCAAAACAAGTTCAGTGTCTACTAAAGGATCACTGTATCCATTCTCTTTCATTCAATTCTCCACATCCTCTTCAGTGCCTGGGACTTTCCTCAACAACAAAGACACTAAGATTGAGTTCTGTTCAGAATCTTTTTTTTTCTTCAAAATCATTTCCTGCGTAATCATCATCCTAAGACTGAGAGTCCCAACCAACGACATCCAGTAAATCAATTTTTTAAAGTTTCTTAACCACATTCATTCCTTTATCAATGGCTAGGATAATAGATGAAAGGACGTTCCATCTATATATTTTTTCTAATGATACTAAAACTCCTTAATCCATTGGTTGACATAAAGTCACATAAAGAAATAATGCTTTTATTTTCCCATTTTGCAACTCTTCAACATCAGGATGAGTTGAAACCTTCTCGAGCACCAAGACTGCTTTCCTAAGAAGCTCTTATTGTTTTAAAAGTGTTTCCACAAAAGGTACAAGCTGTTGAGCAAAGCCCTCTTTAATGGTGAACCCATCCAACCATCCAGGCATTTTTTTTACATTTTTAAAAGCATGAAGGTGTTTAGATTTTCCAATTAGGCAGAGCTCCACTGTGTTCTCCAATTGCATTGCTGCATGCCAGAATGATTAATCTCTCCTTACTCCTCTTGAGTCCTTAAGCAGATTTTTCCTGCTGTTGCAAATGTCTATGAAAGAAGCATTCAAATGTTCAGGCCACTTTCATCTCAGTTATAAACTTGGTCACGAGACAAATTTTCTTCATCAATCAAACAATGAAACCTTTTAAAAATTCATTCACACTGGTTTTTTTTGTAGACAGTTTTTCCCCACATATGGCAGTTGCCTGACACCATAACACTTTTTCCATCGGTCAAGACAACCAATGCTTGCAGTAAAACCAGGTTCTCTTTCTTTAAACTCATCGTAAAACTTGAGGGCTTTTTTCTTGAAGTGGCAGCCTAAAATGGGAATTCCGCTTTCCCTGGAACTCCTAAACTACAAATAAAGGGCCTTGGTAACTTTTTCAAATTCTCCCCCTTTCATATTTTTATTTTGTTGTAAAGACAGTGCATAGTCTCTTTAAACACTTAATCTCAATGTTCGATCTGTTTTTCTTCCAATCTAACAATGTTGCTTTCTCAACACCTAGCTCCAACATTAGTTCATCTCCATTGGTACATTAAGCCCTTTTCTTTTTGTTTACAATGGCATAGTTACTGAGAGACTACACTATAAATATAAAACTAAAAAACTAAAACTTGAAAATAAATTTTGAAACTGTCTGTACACAAGATAGGCCACCAAAACACTGTCATAACGTAGCGCCAACTGGGAATGGAACAGAACTGAGTTAATTGACAAGCAGAAGGGATGAGAAAGTTCATAGGAAGAGTGATAACAAACACTGTGGAATGTATTGCAAGCATAGGAACATGCTCACTAACAATAGAGAAGTCGTCACACTTCCTCTTACCTAATTTTCACATGCTGCCCGCCAACAGTCTGGGAGAGATTGAAATGTATTTATCCTCAAACGTGTCGAGTGGTATGGAATGTCAAGTTGTATGAAATATTGAATTTTAATGAAATGTTAATCTACTGTACAGGTATATGGAACCACTTTACTTATAGCCTTACTATAGAGACCTCTGTTGGAAGATAACATAGGTTGCAAAATGATATTCTATATCTACAATCTGCTATCAACTCTATGGGGTTTTTCATATATGTTGGCTGTCTATAAAACTATCAAAAATTATTGAATACCTGTAAAACCTGTTCATTATCCAAATTTAATATGTATTTACAGTTTTAAATCCGGACCTTCCTCATTTCAAGTAGACCTTCTTAACTATGGAACTCAGACCATCTTCCTTTAAACAATCTTCCTATTTTGACGATATAGTTTCGTATTAGATTTCATGGTTTTGTTCTTAAATTTAATCTTATTCAAAGTATGTTTATGTTAACAAAGGAGTGATTTATGACACTATTTTCAACTTTAGAACAAGTATAACCTTTATAGACTTTGTATATATTTTAGTACCAGTTGAGAAACATTATAAAATTCAAAGTAATACTAATAAAATCCTATCCGGGTCAGTCACACAAAGTCAGTGCAGAATTAGGATAGTATAACTAATTAAATATTCGTTTTGGATGTAATTGTTCAGACATCTAACAACCTTTTTGTCCCAAGCTGGGACATCTCATAGTGGGCGGCAGGTTACATCATACCCCCTTTATCTGTGATGCTTAACATCCTCTATGTCTACCTAAGAAGGGCCATTACACTAACTTCGTCTGCAACTACTTTCTCGTGCTACCAAGGCTCTC
The DNA here is from genome assembly GCA_036971475.1 of Prosapia bicincta. Classification (NCBI taxonomy): domain Eukaryota; kingdom Metazoa; phylum Arthropoda; class Insecta; order Hemiptera; family Cercopidae; genus Prosapia; species Prosapia bicincta. The sequence continues at coordinate 137,436,133 of JBAIZL010000002.1, forward strand.
ATTCTCATGGAGTACTGGACCACCTCTCTGGACCCTCATTTTCAACAACACATTCAATACTGCATGAGTTTTTTTATACTCACTTCAAAACCTACTAATCCACTGGGGTTTTAATGATTCATGTTCCAAACTAGCCAGAGTTTAAATTAATTTGGAATTCAGTAGTCATTGCAACTAAATTGTGTTGCGTAATTTATTATTTTTAATTAATTATTTGTAATCATTATTAGTAAAAAAAGTTATGAATTAAAATAAATACAATAATAAATATCTAAAGTATATAGTAAAATGTTACTTGCGGTTTGAGTTACGGCCTAATAATTCACTTCACATTTATAAAAAAAAATGAGTAACTAAAATCATTTCAAAAAAATATATACACATACTAACAACATACTTTTTATTTAATAATAACAACATATTTTTCAAATTAACAACATGTAATGTTAACATTACAGATCTAGAGTCTAAATATAGTGTCACTGTGTCTACTCTCTCACTGTAGTCTACTACTCACAAGTGAATGATTAAATGTTGAAAGACTAGGGTAAGAGGTTGACCTAAATGATAAGCTGAAAAGTTAGTTCTAAACATTAGGAAAGCATTTTACAAGCTTAATTTTTATGTTTTGTATGGGACAAGTTGGACAAAACATTCAAGAAAAACAAACAACCTAGTTCATTATGACAAAAATAAATGACAATATGAGCCAATCTTTATGCCTACTAGTATCATTTTATCACGAATGTTATGGTTAAGTTTTCTAAATGAGATAAAAACTCTACTGGTCAACTTATACTTTTTTTGGAGATGAATTATATACTCTTCAATATTTGATGGGGCATATTCTTCAGCTATACCCTGGCACTGATGGGAAGTGATTTGCAAACCTGTGGTTTAGTCATTGTTATTCTAAAATCACAGTTTGACCTGTTACGTAACGAGATGAAGTAGCAGGTTCTTATCTACATATACTGTGACGAAGTGGTCCGTACCCGTGGTTGGGAAACCCAAACCGTTCACAATTGTCACACCCAGGTAGGCGAATTAGGTCATTGGTCTTAAATTGCCCTTTGTGTTGGGGGGGCATGATGTTGGATCTGGATGTATCTCAGTCACTGCTTTCAAAAGCGGAATGAACGAAATGAGCGAAGCGGGAAATTAGGACCTGTTTTTTACTGTGATTCTCAGTTTCTCTTTCTCATTCACTGTGGCTACGGAGTTTTGAGTGTGATCTTGATTCCTTAAAAAAGTTCTCAAAACAATTTTGTTTGCAGTAGTTCAATATGCATTTATAAATAATTTGTTACATTAAAGTCGATTATTTTTAGATGTTATTTTTACTAAATGTTATATATATTACATAGTATTAATAATAATAAACACAGCCCGTGCCTAAGAGTGAAATGTCTAGAGTTACAAAAAAAACAGCAGGAGACAAAATCAAACCATCATTTGGACATTGTTTACCGAGGACAATAGTCAAATGACATTTTGCACATACACTGATAAAACTAATAATTAATATAGAACAATCATACTGACATAGTTAACTCACATATCATCACCTAAGTAACTAACAACTGACAATCACAGTTAAAAATCACAGCTATTTCAAAGTATCAATCACAGTTTGACCTGTTAGTGTGAAATCACTGTTAGTCAGATCACTGCTGATGGCATCTCCATGGCTGTCTATTAAAACTTCTGGTTCTCTCAAGCAACCAGTCAATCATCCCCTTCCTATACCTCTTTAATCTCACCCTAGCCTCATTGATCTGTCTTTGTTTTCTGCAAAAACTGTGACTTATCTCTACTCTTCTGTATCGCATTTGGAATTTTTCTCTGTGAATTCTGAACACCTCTTCTCTCCTTTGAAGAACATTTAATGATTTAATGTAATGGACCGGTTCAACAGCCTCCTTTCACAGCCTCAGTCATCCTCACACCACGCTTTCCTCTGGACTTCTGTCACCTATGCCTTCTTCTCCTTCACCCTTCTACCCTAACTTGGAAAACTATAGTTTCTGGTGAGCGGTATGTTTGGTTTAGTCATACAAATTCTGTTCTCAGCTGTATGTACAAAATGTACTGTGTTGATCTGCTGCCAGGAAGACAGACGATATTCAATTTATTTAATGTGGCTTCATTCCATTTTGGCAAAGTTCTAATTTTTGACACATACTTTCAGCTATATAAAGGTATGGTATGAAATTCAGCAATGTAGATTAGAGCTTTAGTAACAGTAATGTTTATGGAAAAAAACTGTTTTTTTACTTAAATTTTATTTAATGTGTTTATGGTTAATGGTAGATCACAGACCAATTCCTGCTAATACAAATACATTATTGTAAAAACTGTCTTTGTTATGGAATGTAAAAACTGTAAAATGTGGCTCAATATTAAATTAATACACTTTTAGTTCTTGAAAAGAATTTTCAGATAGAAAATCGAAATGTAGAGCGTATTTGTATTAGCATGAATTGGTCTGTGATTTGTCATTAACCTATAACTGTTTCTTGTTTTACTCGTCCATCTCAGATCACAACGTTTAGCCAGCGTGCAAAAAGGTTTTTTTTTCTCTCTTCTCTATATAAAATTCAACTGCCTTTCTCTTCCTTTCAGTAATTTTATTCCTATAGTAATTATTAAGGTGATGAGCATTATTTAAATAATTTTGTGCACGAGTTACATCAAACACATAATAAAACTCAATTTTTCTGTTTCACACATGCAACCTGATAGTGTTGTTATCTGAAACTACTTTGTCTTATGTTCAAACTGGTTTTAAACCTGAATACACCTTTACCTATCTACCAACCTCACCTGCCTAACAAAGACATCACTACAAATATCAACAGGTTTAACTATTATTATTCAAATTGCATTTAGTTTTTACGGGTACACATAGCACATTCTATTTCTTCCTTGGTTTAAGTATCTCACACTACTTACCAAATGTGGAAATTTGGTTATTTTTTTGTTGCTATTCTAAAATTAAGTTTGCTAATGTAACAACCCTTAACAGTAATCATAGGTTTGAGTATTTAATTTTGTAGGCCTATCACATTCAAAATTATTTAAATAATCAATAATAAGGTTTCTAAAAGCAAAAGCATTGTTGTCAAAGCTTATCTCTCTGAAACCTAAAAAATGTTTTCCAACTTACCCATTTTGAATGTATCAAATACAATCAAAAATTGAGCTCGTTTAAAACATCTGTGGTTTCAACTACAGAAACAGCCATTAAACATACATCCTTTAACTCATCTTTTATTGATAATAAAAGAGATAATCAACCCACCACTTCAGGTCAGATCATTTTTAATGTGGTTAGAGGACCAAAAACAGTAGCAGGGGTTAGATGTTTTGCTAAAAGAGAGTTATAATTAGCTGTATATTTCAAACGTTCAATAATTTTCCAGAAGAATCGCTTTGTCAACGCTCCGAAATGCTATTCCACCTTATCCAAAAATCATACGAACTGATAAGTCTTTTAAAAACTTCTATGTTACAATATACCTTTTGATTGTGAAGAGAAATGTCGGACATAAACTGGTAATAAAATGTAGTTTCAATTCTGCTCCAGCTAAACGAAACAGCATATAAAGAAGAGCGCAAGTGATTCACTGGTATTTTATCACCTGCAATGGATTTTATCAAGTTCCCTAAATATTTGAAATTAATTTTTATTCAACTATTACTCCTATCTATCCGAAACAATAAACATTGCCAATATAAAATATCTTGTAAATCCATGCTACCCGCTAACAAGTTACAATTTTTATAAGAGTTAGATTGAAAATGCAAAGTGAACTTCCCATCTCTTTGTACAAAGTTTAACAAGTCCGAAATTGGCCAATCAAGTTTAATTATTTCCTTTATTTCTGCAAAGCGTCAAACAGAAAATTTAATAATAGTCAGGGACACTAGTTTTACTTTATATCCACACTAATTGCCTAAAATTATTGCACATAAATTAATGCAGTGAGTTTACTTGTATGGTATGTTACAGTCCACTCATCATCAGAAGTTCATTCATTCTTGTTTATTTGCCCATAAGTTCTTCGTGAAATTAATTTGCTATAGATACGAATAACCAATTCCAGTTATTACTAATGACCAATATGGTTATGTAAAATCTAACGTTACTAGACATAACCTAATAATATATTATTAACATTATATTTTAGTATTAGTTTAATTATATAAATTGTAGAAAACAAATTTTCTTTTCATAAATCTTAACCTACTAATTGAAAGGATTAAATTGGTGTTAAATATCCTGAATAATCCTAGAAAACAATAATATTATTTTAATACTTTTTGAAATTATTAAAACATTTAGATCAATATTTCAGTGAAGGCTTTATAAAGACAGCCTAATTACACATACAACAAAATTACTGCAATACTAATTTATCTTTAAATGATTCCCCATTAACTCACAATAGGATTTTACTTTTCAGTTAACATTGAAAATTCACAATATATTCGAAATGTTAATTGGAGGGTAAATAAATAAAATTTTAAAAAATCTATGAAACCCAAACTATAATGTTAAATTATACATGTAGACAATTAACTGCTAATGCTCATACCTTACCTGAAACCTCAAAAATGGCGTATTATATTTTCAGAGCACATGCATCATTATTCTCATGGATTTCTGTTTTCTCATATCACAGTTTTAAATCTAATGTAATAAACAATTTTCTAAAATCTACTTTATAATAGTAAGAAAATCGTTAAAAATCAAATAATAATGAGATAATGGAGCAATAATTTGTTACTTAGAACTCAGGAAAAACCTAAGGAAATGAACACTGACGCTATACAACGGTAATGGTGAATCTACGTACTCAGTCGGGCTGCCTCGGAAAACAACATGGCGTCCTTGTTACCTTATAATAAGCTCATCTGAAGCTATACAAAGGTTTAAAAAATCAGTTGTTTTGAATGGTTCTATTCACAGATTATAAATATTAGTTGATCCCAGCTTTACTTGAGCTACTAGATTTTAACTAAAAATACTTGTAAATATGTTACACTTGCCTATAGTAGTACTTACTCTCATAATTCTTGAGGTTAGTCGTTTTGCAGCACGTGTCCTATTGAGAACTAGACCTACGGACGCTAGAACTAGACGGTAGGTATCAATGGCTGGATGCGCAGTAGCAAACTGAGTTTGTGACGTCATTAACATCGTCTCCGTCTGCCAAGATTAGTTGTGTCAGGCATATTTGTTTTGTTAGTTGTGTTTGTGTGAAATTTTTATTGTGAAGTGAATGTACGAAGTACTTTTTGCGTTGATATCATTTCAATTACTAAGTAATTGATTAGTAAGTTTAAATAAAAGGGAAATGCCTTGTGCAGTTGCCGGATGTAGAAATCATACGAATCGTTCAAAACAATTGAAAATTTCGTTTCACAGAATCCCACGAGATAATAGCCTTAATAAGCAGTGGGTTCACTTTTGTAAAAGACGAAATGAATTTAACCCCCAAAAAGCGTAGATGTGCTCCAACCATTTTTCACCAAATGATTTTGAACGAAACTTTAAGGCAGAACTGTTACAACTGCCAGGAAAACACAATTTGAATAAGGGAAATGTCCCCCACTTAAAATTCCACTATGCATATTTCAGATGGAGAATTCAAAATCCCGAAACAATATATTTGAGCTACCGGAAGGTAAAAAAATGCTAAAAACATTGGTAGACTACTCCACAGATTCAATATACGACCCGATTGAAAATCTTAGCGGAACTGCCTGTGCACCGACTCTGAATGAAATAAATCTACAATCGATTTTGGAAGAGAACAATTCCCTAAAAATAGATAACCAGAACTTTGTGTGTGAATTACAAGAGCCTCGGTCCGTTATTTCAAACTTGAAACATACGCTGAAAAATATGAATCAATATTTTCTCCCTACCAAAAACAAATTATTTTGAAAGGTAGGTGTAATAACTGGTCTTCAGGAGATGTAGCAAAGACTGTTACAATACCATTTCAATCAAAGCACTGACCTATGTGAAGGACATTTCAAATTATCCACTTTCGAGTCAAGTAACTGAAAAACAACGGTCAAGTCAGTTTTCTACACCACCTTTGGACATAAGCTTCGATTTATTAAAAGGACAAGCAGGCATTTTAAAAGATAACTTTCAGAAAGACGTTATCCTAAGGTATGGATAGATAAAAGTTAAATCTGATATTTGCTATGGCTCAAATGAAGACAAATTTTGGGGGGCCACATACTAATGTTCAAGTCATGATTATTCGATGTCTAGCAGGAAAATGGAAACAACCGATTTTTTATCAGTTTGACCAAAATGTGGCTACAGACAATTTTTTGAAGCTGTTAAACTAATTGAGTCAACAAGTTTTAGAGTACAAGGTTTAGTTAGTGACATGGGTGGCTCGAACAGGAATTCATTGCCAAACTTGGAATAAAAGCTAAAAAACCAAATATAAAAATCAATTGTTAAAACTACTAAGAAATCATTTGTTGGATGAGGGCTTTCTTCTTCCTAGTGGAAAAATTATTAGGAAAGATTTGTTTTTGAAATTAGTTGACTTCCAAAAAGATGGTGACTTGAAATAACTTATAAAGTAAAGCATCATGACTTATTACTTTTGGGAAGCGAAAGACAAAACGTCAGAAAAGCTGCTGAACTACTATCAAGAACTCCAGCAATGGCTATATCTCATTTGATGCCTGGAAATGACCATGTGGTTGAGTTTTTATTAACTGTCAATGACTGCTTTGATGTCCTTAATTCAAGACTTTCTCATCACCCCTCTGACAAAAAGAAAAGCACGTACGGTACAAGTCTCGACGAACAAAACATGCTCAACAAACTGTACGATTCATGTCTCTCCATGAGAGTACGTGGAAAGTGAAGTATGCTTCCTTTCCAAGCAGGCTTTATGATATCGATTCAAAGTTTGCAAGGCTTGTTTCAGAATTTACAGTCAGAAGACTATATGTATATATTAGCAGCTAGATGTAATCAGGATGTGTTGGAAACATATTTCTCATAAAAATGAGAGGTATTGGCCGATTTTACTACCACCCCTTACCAACAACTGTACAATCTAGGATAAAATCCTTGATACTCTGTCGAAGTGTATCTGATATTATAACTAACTGATGCTGCAAAGCCCAAACTTGAGAAACCCTCAGTGTTGACATGTTGAGGAATGCTGACCTTGTACACCTCAAAGACAGTACTACAATTAAACAAGTTAACAATGAACAAGAGGATGAAGAGTCTAATGATATCATCGCTTCACTAGTGGAACAGCTGTCTTCAGTAGATAACTACAAGAAAAACCAAGACTTTAAAATTTTAAAAAACACCATAATACAGAAGAAAGAATTGACTTGTAAAATTACTGGCGGGTTATGTGGCTTATCGTGTTACGAAAAGTGGTCCACAACATTTGACTACGGTCAAAATACTGGAACTGGACAGACAAACTGACTGGGTCTCTACTTTGTCAGAAGGAGCACTCATAAACCCATCTAATGTGTGGCTGGAAACTGTAATTAAACTAGAACAGGAGTTTCATACGTTCGATGGGGACGGTCTTAATGAATTACGTGACGTTATGAACAAACTTTTAGAAATTATCAAACCAAAATTTACTTCTATTGATGACTTTGCTTTATCCTGCTATATAAGGACATGATTTTTCATAAGAATATAGGTATTAAATAAGAATAAATTGCTTAAAAGATTGGAATCTACAAACCCTAACAGCGATATACAAAGAAGAAAAATAAAGATATATAGGGAATTTAAAAAACTAATCCTTAACCCTCATGGACGCGCGCCTTTTTATCTAATGTAAGTAGGCGCGTTGTTGTATTTTATACAACATCTCGGTTTTCTACATTTTCCTTAACTTTCAATCGAGTTATTAAAAGTTTGGTCTTACCAATGAAAAAATTACTTGTGAGTTGACAACAGCAATGTTTATCAGAGCAAAAAATAATGCAACTGGCCATCTTCTTGTCCTTCGGGCAACGCTATGTGTAGCACAAAGCTGGTCATTACTATCAACTCCACCTTTCGTTCTGTTGTACTGCAATATAATTTCTGGCTTATTTGTTTGTTCGTCAACATCATCTGAGTCGTGCATAGTCGAAATCAATATTACAGCTTTATTATTTTTTTTGTCGTATATGAGACCATGGTTCGATCATTCTGGAACCCAAACAAGGAAGTACCTGACTGATTGGTTTTATTAGGCAGAAATTCTGGTGGAATTTCTTGTTTGTTCTTACGTAGAGTGCCAATCACCTTCCAATTCACTTTCTGAGTTATGATCACTTTTTTCAGCTTCGCCGTCACTCAGATCGTCACTTTCAATAAAATCAGCATTATCAATTTCTTCATCAGAAAGATCCTGTAAAATTTTTGGAATGTTTTCCAAATTCACTCCTAAAAACATGAAAATGTATAAAAATGTTGAACAAAACAAATAATTACATAATTCTTTAAAAAAATGTATATAAGAAACTTAGGTTCCATCGTAGAGGAAAAAAAACACCAAAAAAATAAAAACGTCAGAAGGCGCCTTGTATTTTGTACAACAGTAATGACTGACCAGAACTAATCGCACACTGAGGCTATGTTGATAGAATAAAGACATTGATGACAACTGATAAGAGTAGTGGGGGGGGCAATAGAAGAATAGAACGCTGATTTGAACAAATAACTACCAACAGGTTTCAACAAGAATCAAAATATTAAAACTGTTGTACTTTTTACAACAGCGCGCGTCCTTGAGGGTTAAAATGTGTTATACATTTATCAAACAACTCTCTAGAACTGACTATTTTGGAAAATCATATGGTTTATAATTATCACAAAAAGTAAACGTTTGTACCTTACCGTAAATTGTTGTATTACTGTAAAATATGAGAAGAAGAAAAGGAGATCAAAGTCTGCGGAAAATGACCTGTAGAGGCTGATAGACTTACACAACTAAAATTATAAAACCAATAAAACGTTGACAAATATTGGGTAAGTTTAAAAAATGTAAATTTCTTTGTTTAGCCATCTAACTTGGAATAATTACACTTTGTAAGAGATATTTACTGTATATTAAAACGTAAAATGCAAAACATCGCAGGCTACGCTAGATGCACTTCAATAGAACAGCTCGGTGGCAGTGACGTCACAGATTCAGAGCGGCATGTGCATGATCCCTACCGCCTTATTCTAGTAACCGTGCTTCTTATTAATCCGCAATGAATTTTTTACCGTCAGGGTACGGCCCCACCGGTCCGAAACTCCCTTAACAGTAGGTTTTTAAACTACAGTTTGATATATATATATATTTATTGGGATTTAATTTCAGTAAATAAAATTCAACCCCGATACAGATTAAATCAATACAAACATTTGTCAACCCCGTGCGAAGGATGGGTATTCTGCTAGTATATATACAAACATATTTGTACAAAATATTTTTACAAAATTAAATCATATGATGCTGGCACTATTTTATCGGCGAAAAGCTTTGAATAAATATATTCATTAAAAGTATCATTGTTTTTGAAATATTTTTAATTTATTAACTATATTACAAGAAAACATATCACCATATTTAATATATATATAATTAAAAATATTTCAAAAACAAGAATACTTTTAATGAATATATTTATTTAAAGCTTTTCGCCGATAAAATAGTACTAGCATCTTCAGGAAAATAATTATCTAATACAATTTTTTTCTAAATAAATTATTTTATTAGATAATTATTTTCCTGAAGATGCTGGTACTATTTTATCGGCGAAAAGCTTTAAATAAATATATTCATTAAAAGTATTCTTGTTTTTGAAATATTTTTAATTTATTAACTTTATGACAAGAAAACATATCACCATATTTTTTATATATATATATATATATATATATATATATATATATATATATGACAGACTTACCTAATGGCAATAGTCTAAAACTGCAATCTCTTGGAAATAAATAAATAGACACATATAAAAACGTATCACACTATTGAAATATTTCGATCAAAAATGATCTTTGTCAATCAGAAAAAAGAAAAGACTGAAGTGAACCACAGATGTGTATAAATATCCAAATGTCACAGATTTATAGTTTATGATATACTACTATGTATGATTTGTATAAATATTGATATTTGAAACTAGATATTTATAGTCTGTCAGAAATAAGGTAAATGGTAGAAGTTAGGGGGAAGATAAAAGGAGTTTTATCTGATGTTGAGGTTAGGAGGCTCTCTAGATATGGTGTACCACTGGTACGATAACTCCCATCTTCTCAATTCTGAAGGGTTGCAATCAGGAGGGAAGGCCTTAATTATTTTAGTAGTATAACAATTATTGAAAGATATGATGTTGTGAATAGCAGCGTGTTGAGCGGTTGGTCTAACTATGTTCATGCTTCCAACGTCATGTCTTTGGCCATTCGTTCTGATTGCTCGGACCATCCGTGGTAAGGCCTATGTACTGTGCCGGGCAAAATTTAAATGACAACTGGTATATTACATTTTTGGATGTACATTTCCTAAATAAGCTTTAAGCTCTACTAGAACTAACCTGTGTGTGTGTGTGTGTGTGTGTGTAACTATGTTTTAATTGCAAAATCTATGTACTAAAAGTCAAGGTATATTAGGTAAAAAAATAAATAAACAGTTATAAAAACTTTAATTTCATTGAACACTATTATACAAAATAAGTGTTACAAATCTTGTGCAACAGCATCACAATTAATTTTTGACAGTCATTCTTCCAAGCATTCCAGTCTTCTATACAAGTGTTCAAAAGCGGAAGCATAAATTAATATCTCATCACTGTGTACCAATAATTTTTCGATTAAATTATTCATATGAACTGCATCTTCAAACCTCTCTAGTCTTTTTGACACTTTTACCATTGCTAACTCTAAAAGTACTAACTCGTTTTCTTGTTCTAGTACTGTATCATCAATACCTGGTCCACCGTACACCACAAAGTTCATATCACTTCCAACCTTATTATCTGAAACCAATCCAAGTAGCTTTTGCAACAAAATTATTTATATTTTACAAAATATCAATGATTTTCTTAACATAAATCATCAAAAATTATGATCAAATGAAAGAAAATCAGCAAATATAACTTAAAACTACAAAAAATTCAACTACACAAATTATTTACCCTTTAGCTGTTGATCTGTTGGACCATGTACTACTATCATGTGGAAAGTCAATGTGAAACCTTCACAGACAGGTTCACTATTGAAGATATTTATTTGAAGCGGTTCATGGTTATTTCTAAGGTAAGAGGAATTGATTGAATTAAATCGTGTTTGTAGATAAGCAAGAAAATCTAAGTGAGACTGTTAAAGTGCCTTGTGTAGAGCCATCAAAAAAGTCACTTTCCATATGGGTTATAGAGAGTATTGTTTGTTTTTTAGACCGAGCTGAGGTGGCTGTCATTTGGTAAAGTGTTCATTGGTGGTTAACTTAGATCTAAGTGAAATTTTTTTTGTATACAGTTTCCTAAAGCAGACAATCTAGCTGGTGATGATAAGAGATACAGAAGAGTGCATAGTTGTGCACCATTACATGAAGCGGTTATACTCGAGGTGCTAGTAAAAGATGTTGAAGTGTAAATAGTGGTACATGGTTATCTGAGGGACCCATTCTAGAAATGTGAAAATGAGATACCACATGAGAGTATGTTTCAGCACAGCATTACTTGAAACAGTCATTCTAAGTGAAATAACTGAAGGGTGAAAAGTTGTGCACCATTACAAGAAGCAGTTAAGAGAGTAATAGTGAAAGATAATGAAGAATAAATAGCTGTACACAATTAACAGAAGCAGTCATTCTAAGTCTGATATGAGAGGCACTGAAGGGTAAATATATGTACCTAAATACCTGAAGCAGTCCTACTAGAGATACTAGCAAAGATATTAAAGACGGAATAGGTTACAAAACTAACTAATACAGTCTTCTTACAGGTTGATTATGACATATATTGGAGAATGAGTAGTTATACACCATTACTTAAAGTAGTCATATAAGGGGGTAATTGTGTGAGATACTGCAGAGTGAGTAGTAGTACACCACTTCCAAAGCAGTCGTTCTTGAGGAGGTGATAATAAGACATGTGAGAAAGATATTCTAGGGGGTGATAGTGAGACATATTTAGGAGTGAGGAGTTGAACACAATTACATTAGTCCATGATTCTAGTGGTGTGGTAGTGAGAGATACTGCAGAGTGAGTAGTAGTACACCACTTCCAAAGCAGTCGTTCTTGAGGAGGTGATAATAAGACATGTGAGAAAGATATTCTAGGGGGTGATAGTGAGACATATTTAGGAGTGAGGAGTTGAACACAATTACATTAGTCCATGATTCTAGTGGTGTGGTAGTGAGAGATACTGCAGAGTGAGTAGTAGTACACCACTTCCAAAGCAGTCGTTCTTGAGGAGGTGATAATAAGACATGTGAGAAAGATATTCTAGGGGGTGATAGTGAGACATATTTAGGAGTGAGGAGTTGAACACAATTACATTAGTCCATGATTCTAGTGGTGTGGTAGTGAGAGATACTGCAGAGTGAGTAGTAGTACACCACTTCCAAAGCAGTCGTTCTTGAGGAGGTGATAATAAGACATGTGAGAAAGATATTCTAGGGGGTGATAGTGAGACATATTTAGGAGTGAGGAGTTGAACACAATTACATTAGTCCATGATTCTAGTGGTGTGGTAGTGAGAGATACTGAAGAGTGAGTGTTTGTACAACACCTGGATATTCTAGGGCATGATAGCAACTCATATTTAAGAGTGATTAGTTTTACACCATTAATTTATTGGTTCTAGCAGTGTGATTGTGGGAGATACTGAAAAGTGAGCAGTTGTACAACATGATCTGAAACAGATATTCTAAGGGGTGATAGTAAAACATATTTAAAAGTGAGTAGTTGTACATCATGTACTTAGTGGTCCTAGCAATGTGATTGTGGGACATACTGAAAAGTGAGTAGTTGTACAACATCATCTGAAACAAACATTCTAAGGGGTAATAATGAAACATACTTAAGAGTGAGTAGTTGTACACCATAACGTATTGGTTCTAGCGGTGTGATTTTAGAAGATACTGAAAAGTGATTAGTTACACATTATCTTAAACAGACATTCTAAGGGGCGATAGTGAAACATAATTAAGAGCAAATAGTTGTACACAATTACATTAGTCAGTGATTCTAGCAGTGTGATAGTGAGAAATACTAAAGAGTGAGTATTTGTACATTACCTGAAACAGACATTCTAAGGGGCGATAGTGAAACATAATTAAGAGCAAATAGTTGTACACAATTACATTAGTCAGTGATTCTAGCAGTGTGATAGTGAGAAATACTAAAGAGTGAGTATTTGTACATTACCTGAAACAGACATTCTAAGGGGCGATAGTGAAACATAATTAAGAGCAAATAGTTGTACACAATTACATTAGTCAGTGATTCTAGCAGTGTGATAGTGAGAAATACTAAAGAGTGAGTATTTGTACATTACCTGAAACAGACATTCTAAGGGGCGACAGTGAAACATAATTAAGAGCAAATAGTTGTACACAATTACATTAGTCAGTGATTCTAGCAGTGTGATAGTGAGAAATACTAAAGAGTGAGTATTTGTACATTACCTGAAACAGACATTCTAAGGGGCGATAGTGAAACATAATTAAGGGCAAATAGTTGTACACAATTACATTAGTCAGTGATTCTAGCAGTGTGATAGTGAGAAATACTAAAGAGTGAGTATTTGTACATTACCTGAAACAGACATTCTAAGGGGCGACAGTGAAACATAATTAAGAGCAAATAGTTGTACACAATTACATTAGTCAGTGATTCTAGCAGTGTGATAGTGAGAAATACTAAAGAGTGAGTATTTGTACATTACCTGAAACAGTTATTCTAAGGGGCGACAGTGAAACATAATTAAGAGCAAATAGTTATACACAATTACATTAGTCAGTGATTCTAGCAGTGTGATAGTGAGAAATACTAAAGAGTGAGTATTTGTACATTACCTGAAACAGACATTCTAAGGGGCGACAGTGAAACATAATTAAGAGCAAATAGTTGTACACAATTACATTAGTCAGTGATTCTAGCAGTGTGATAGTGAGAAATACTAAAGAGTGAGTATTTGTACATTACCTGAAACAGACATTCTAAGGGGCGACAGTGAAACATAATTAAGAGCAAATAGTTGTACACAATTACATTAGTCAGTGATTCTAGCAGTGTGATAGTGAGCAATACTAAAGAGTGAGTATTTGTACATTACCTGAAACAGACATTCTAAGGGGCGATAGTGAAACATAATTAAGAGCAAATAGTTGTACACAATTACATTAGTCAGTGATTCTAGCAGTGTGATAGTGAGAAATACTAAAGAGTGAGTATTTGTACATTACCTGAAACAGACATTCTAAGGGGCGACAGTGAAACATAATTAAGAGCAAATAGTTATAAACAATTACATTAGTCAGTGATTCTAGCAGTGTGATAGTGAGAAATACTAAAGAGTGAGTATTTGTACATTACCTGAAACAGACATTCTAAGGGGTGACAGTGAAACATAACTAAGAGCAAATAGTTGTACACAATTACATTAGTCAGTGATTCTAGCAGTGTGATAGTGAGAAATACTAAAGAGTGAGTATTTGTACATTACCTGAAACAGACATTCTAAGGGGCGACAGTGAAACATAATTAAGAGCAAATAGTTGTACACAATTACATTAGTCAGTGATTCTAGCAGTGTGATAGTGAGAAATACTAAAGAGTGAGTATTTGTACATTACCTGAAACAGACATTCTAAGGGGCGACAGTGAAACATAATTAAGAGCAAATAGTTGTACACAATTACATTAGTCAGTGATTCTAGCAGTGTGATAGTGAGAAATACTAAAGAGTGAGTATTTGTACATTACCTGAAACAGACATTCTAAGGGGCGACAGTGAAACATAATTAAGAGCAAATAGTTGTACACAATTACATTAGTCAGTGATTCTAGCAGTGTGATAGTGAGAAATACTAAAGAGTGAGTATTTGTACATTACCTGAAACAGACATTCTAAGGGGCGACAGTGAAACATAATTAAGAGCAAATAGTTGTACACAATTACATTAGTCAGTGATTCTAGCAGTGTGATAGTGAGAAATACTAAAGAGTGAGTATTTGTACATTACCTGAAACAGACATTCTAAGGGGCGACAGTGAAACATAATTAAGAGCAAATAGTTGTACACAATTACATTAGTCAGTGATTCTAGCAGTGTGATAGTGAGAAATACTAAAGAGTGAGTATTTGTACATTACCTGAAACAGACATTCTAAGGGGCGACAGTGAAACATAATTAAGAGCAAATAGTTATACACAATTACATTAGTCAGTGATTCTAGCAGTGTGATAGTGAGAAATACTAAAGAGTGAGTATTTGTACATTACCTGAAACAGACATTCTAAGGGGCGACAGTGAAACATAATTAAGAGCAAATAGTTATACACAATTACATTAGTCAGTGATTCTAGCAGTGTGATAGTGAGAAATACTAAAGAGTGAGTATTTGTACATTACCTGAAACAGACATTCTAAGGGGCGACAGTGAAACATAATTAAGAGCAAATAGTTGTACACAATTACATTAGTCAGTGATTCTAGCAGTGTGATAGTGAGAAATACTAAAGAGTGAGTATTTGTACATTACCTGAAACAGACATTCTAAGGGGCGACAGTGAAACATAATTAAGAGCAAATAGTTGTACACAATTACATTAGTCAGTGATTCTAGCAGTGTGATAGTGAGAAATACTAAAGAGTGAGTATTTGTACATTACCTGAAACAGACATTCTAAGGGGCGACAGTGAAACATAATTAAGAGCAAATAGTTATACACAATTACATTAGTCAGTGATTCTAGCAGTGTGATAGTGAGAAATACTAAAGAGTGAGTATTTGTACATTACCTGAAACAGACATTCTAAGGGGCGACAGTGAAACATAATTAAGAGCAAATAGTTATACACAATTACATTAGTCAGTGATTCTAGCAGTGTGATAGTGAGAAATACTAAAGAGTGAGTATTTGTACATTACCTGAAACAGACATTCTAAGGGGCGACAGTGAAACATAATTAAGAGCAAATAGTTGTACACAATTACATTAGTCAGTGATTCTAGCAGTGTGATAGTGAGAAATACTAAAGAGTGAGTATTTGTACATTACCTGAAACAGACATTCTAAGGGGCGACAGTGAAACATAATTAAGAGCAAATAGTTATACACAATTACATTAGTCAGTGATTCTAGCAGTGTGATAGTGAGAAATACTAAAGAGTGAGTATTTGTACATTACCTGAAACAGACATTCTAAGGGGCGACAGTGAAACATAATTAAGAGCAAATAGTTGTACACAATTACATTAGTCAGTGATTCTAGCAGTGTGATAGTGAGAAATACTAAAGAGTGAGTATTTGTACATTACCTGAAACAGACATTCTAAGGGGCGACAGTGAAACATAATTAAGAGCAAATAGTTGTACACAATTACATTAGTCAGTGATTCTAGCAGTGTGATAGTGAGAAATACTAAAGAGTGAGTATTTGTACATTACCTGAAACAGACATTCTAAGGGGCGACAGTGAAACATAATTAAGAGCAAATAGTTATACACAATTACATTAGTCAGTGATTCTAGCAGTGTGATAGTGAGAAATACTAAAGAGTGAGTATTTGTACATTACCTGAAACAGACATTCTAAGGGGCGACAGTGAAACATAATTAAGAGCAAATAGTTGTACACAATTACATTAGTCAGTGATTCTAGCAGTGTGATAGTGAGAAATACTAAAGAGTGAGTATTTGTACATTACCTGAAACAGACATTCTAAGGGGCGACAGTGAAACATAATTAAGAGCAAATAGTTATACACAATTACATTAGTCAGTGATTCTAGCAGTGTGATAGTGAGAAATACTAAAGAGTGAGTATTTGTACATTACCTGAAACAGATATTCTAAGGGGCGATAGTGAAACATAATTAAGAGCAAATAGTTGTACACAATTACATTAGTCAGTGATTCTAGCAGTGTGATAGTGAGAAATACTAAAGAGTGAGTATTTGTACATTACCTGAAACAGACATTCTAAGGGGCGACAGTGAAACATAATTAAGAGCAAATAGTTGTACACAATTACATTAGTCAGTGATTCTAGCAGTGTGATAGTGAGAAATACTAAAGAGTGAGTATTTGTACATTACCTGAAACAGACATTCTAAGGGGCGACAGTGAAACATAATTAAGAGCAAATAGTTGTACACAATTACATTAGTCAGTGATTCTAGCAGTGTGATAGTGAGAAATACTAAAGAGTGAGTATTTGTACATTACCTGAAACAGACATTCTAAGGGGCGACAGTGAAACATAATTAAGAGCAAATAGTTATACACAATTACATTAGTCAGTGATTCTAGCAGTGTGATAGTGAGAAATACTAAAGAGTGAGTATTTGTACATTACCTGAAACAGACATTCTAAGGGGCGACAGTGAAACATAATTAAGAGCAAATAGTTATACACAATTACATTAGTCAGTGATTCTAGCAGTGTGATAGTGAGAAATACTAAAGAGTGAGTATTTGTACATTACCTGAAACAGACATTCTAAGGGGCGACAGTGAAACATAATTAAGAGCAAATAGTTGTACACAATTACATTAGTCAGTGATTCTAGCAGTGTGATAGTGAGAAATACTAAAGAGTGAGTATTTGTACATTACCTGAAACAGACATTCTAAGGGGCGACAGTGAAACATAATTAAGAGCAAATAGTTGTACACAATTACATTAGTCAGTGATTCTAGCAGTGTGATAGTGAGAAATACTAAAGAGTGAGTATTTGTACATTACCTGAAACAGACATTCTAAGGGGCGACAGTGAAACATAATTAAGAGCAAATAGTTGTACACAATTACATTAGTCAGTGATTCTAGCAGTGTGATAGTGAGAAATACTAAAGAGTGAGTATTTGTACATTACCTGAAACAGACATTCTAAGGGGCGACAGTGAAACATAATTAAGAGCAAATAGTTGTACACAATTACATTAGTCAGTGATTCTAGCAGTGTGATAGTGAGAAATACTAAAGAGTGAGTATTTGTACATTACCTGAAACAGACATTCTAAGGGGCGACAGTGAAACATAATTAAGAGCAAATAGTTATACACAATTACATTAGTCAGTGATTCTAGCAGTGTGATAGTGAGAAATACTAAAGAGTGAGTATTTGTACATTACCTGAAACAGACATTCTAAGGGGCGACAGTGAAACATAATTAAGAGCAAATAGTTGTACACAATTACATTAGTCAGTGATTCTAGCAGTGTGATAGTGAGAAATACTAAAGAGTGAGTATTTGTACATTACCTGAAACAGACATTCTAAGGGGCGACAGTGAAACATAATTAAGAGCAAATAGTTGTACACAATTACATTAGTCAGTGATTCTAGCAGTGTGATAGTGAGAAATACTAAAGAGTGAGTATTTGTACATTACCTGAAACAGACATTCTAAGGGGCGACAGTGAAACATAATTAAGAGCAAATAGTTGTACACAATTACATTAGTCAGTGATTCTAGCAGTGTGATAGTGAGAAATACTAAAGAGTGAGTATTTGTACATTACCTGAAACAGACATTCTAAGGGGCGACAGTGAAACATAATTAAGAGCAAATAGTTGTACACAATTACATTAGTCAGTGATTCTAGCAGTGTGATAGTGAGAAATACTAAAGAGTGAGTATTTGTACATTACCTGAAACAGACATTCTAGGGCATGATAGAAATACATACTTAAGAGTAATTAGTTTACACTATTAACTTAGTAGTTCTAACAGTGTGATTGTGGGAAATACTGAAAGGTGAGTAGTTGTACACCAATAACTTAGTGATTCTAGCGGTGTAATAGTGAAAGATACTGAAAGGTGAGTAGTTGTACAACATTATCTGAGACAGACATACTAAGGGATGATAGTGAAACATACTTAAGAATGAGTAGTTGTACACCAATAACTTAGTGATTGTAGCGGTGTAATAGTGAAAGATACTGAAAGGTGAGTAGTTGTACAACATTATCTGAGACAGACATACTAAGGGATGATAGTGAAACATACTTAAGAATGAGTAGTTGTACACCAATAACTTAGTGATTCTAGCGGTGTAATAGTGAAAGATACTGAAAAGTGAGTAGTTATACAACATTATCTGAGACAGACATACTAAGGGATGATAGTGAAACATACTTAAGAATGAGTAGTTGTACACCAATAACTTAGTGATTCTAGCGGTGTAATAGTGAAAGATACTGAAAGGTGAGTAGTTGTACAACATTATCTGAGACAGACATACTAAGGGATGATAGTGAAACATACTTAAGAATGAGTAGTTGTACACCAATAACTTAGTGATTCTAGCGGTGTAATAGTGAAAGATACTGAAAGGTGAGTAGTTGTACAACATTATCTGAGACAGACATACTAAGGGATGATAGTGAAACATACTTAAGAATGAGTAGTTGTACACCAATAACTTAGTGATTCTAGCGGTGTAATAGTGAAAGATACTGAAAGGTGAGTAGTTGTACAACATTATCTGAGACAGACATACTAAGGGATGATAGTGAAACATACTTAAGAATGAGTAGTTGTACACCAATAACTTAGTGATTCTAGCGGTGTAATAGTGAAAGATACTGAAAGGTGAGTAGTTGTACAACATTATCTGAGACAGACATACTAAGGGATGATAGTGAAACATACTTAAGAATGAGTAGTTGTACACCAATAACTTAGTGATTCTAGCGGTGTAATAGTGAAAGATACTGAAAGGTGAGTAGTTGTACAACATTATCTGAGACAGACATACTAAGGGATGATAGTGAAACATACTTAAGAATGAGTAGTTGTACACCAATAACTTAGTGATTCTAGCGGTGTAATAGTGAAAGATACTGAAAGGTGAGTAGTTGTACAACATTATCTGAGACAGACATACTAAGGGATGATAGTGAAACATACTTAAGAATGAGTAGTTGTACACCAATAACTTAGTGATTCTAGCGGTGTAATAGTGAAAGATACTGAAAGGTGAGTAGTTGTACAACATTATCTGAGACAGACATACTAAGGGATGATAGTGAAACATACTTAAGAATGAGTAGTTGTACACCAATAACTTAGTGATTCTAGCGGTGTAATAGTGAAAGATACTGAAAGGTGAGTAGTTGTACAACATTATCTGAGACAGACATACTAAGGGATGATAGTGAAACATACTTAAGAGTAAGTAGTTGTACACCATTAACTTAGTGATTCTAGCGGTGTAATAGTGAAAGATACTGAAAGGTGAGTAGTTGTACAACATTATCTGAGACAGACATACTAAGGGATGATAGTGAAACATACTTAAGAGTAAGTAGTTGTACACCAATAACTTAGTGATTGTAGCGGTGTAATAGTGAAAGATACTGAAAGGTGAGTAGTTGTACAACATTATCTGAGACAGACATACTAAGGGATGATAGTGAAACATACTTAAGAATGAGTAGTTGTACACCAATAACTTAGTGATTCTAGCGGTGTAATAGTGAAAGATACTGAAAGGTGAGTAGTTGTACAACATTATCTGAGACAGACATACTAAGGGATGATAGTGAAACATACTTAAGAATGAGTAGTTGTACACCAATAACTTAGTGATTCTAGCGGTGTAATAGTGAAAGATACTGAAAGGTGAGTAGTTGTACAACATTATCTGAGACAGACATACTAAGGGATGATAGTGAAACATACTTAAGAATGAGTAGTTGTACACCAATAACTTAGTGATTCTAGCGGTGTAATAGTGAAAGATACTGAAAGGTGAGTAGTTGTACAACATTATCTGAGACAGACATACTAAGGGATAATAGTGAAACATACTTAAGAGTAAGTAGTTGTACACCAATAACTTAGTGATTGTAGCGGTGTAATAGTGAAAGATACTGAAAGGTGAGTAGTTGTACAACATTATCTGAGACAGACATACTAAGGGATGATAGTGAAACATACTTAAGAATGAGTAGTTGTACACCAATAACTTAGTGATTCTAGCGGTGTAATAGTGAAAGATACTGAAAGGTGAGTAGTTGTACAACATTATCTGAGACAGACATACTAAGGGATGATAGTGAAACATACTTAAGAGTGAGTAGTTGTACACCAATAACTTAGTGATTGTAGCGGTGTAATAGTGAAAGATACTGAAAGGTGAGTAGTTGTACAACATTATCTGAGACAGACATACTAAGGGATGATAGTGAAACATACTTAAGAATGAGTAGTTGTACACCAATAACTTAGTGATTCTAGCGGTGTAATAGTGAAAGATACTGAAAGGTGAGTAGTTGTACAACATTATCTGAGACAGACATACTAAGGGATGATAGTGAAACATACTTAAGAATGAGTAGTTGTACACCAATAACTTAGTGATTGTAGCGGTGTAATAGTGAAAGATACTGAAAGGTGAGTAGTTGTACAACATTATCTGAGACAGACATACTAAGGGATGATAGTGAAACATACTTAAGAATGAGTAGTTGTACACCAATAACTTAGTGATTGTAGCGGTGTAATAGTGAAAGATACTGAAAGGTGAGTAGTTGTACAACATTATCTGAGACAGACATACTAAGGGATGATAGTGAAACATACTTAAGAATGAGTAGTTGTACACCAATAACTTAGTGATTCTAGCGGTGTAATAGTGAAAGATACTGAAAGGTGAGTAGTTGTACAACATTATCTGAGACAGACATACTAAGGGATGATAGTGAAACATACTTAAGAGTAAGTAGTTGTACACCAATAACTTAGTGATTGTAGCGGTGTAATAGTGAAAGATACTGAAAGGTGAGTAGTTGTACAACATTATCTGAGACAGACATACTAAGGGATGATAGTGAAACATACTTAAGAATGAGTAGTTGTACACCAATAACTTAGTGATTCTAGCGGTGTAATAGTGAAAGATACTGAAAGGTGAGTAGTTGTACAACATTATCTGAGACAGACATACTAAGGGATGATAGTGAAACATACTTAAGAGTAAGTAGTTGTACACCAATAACTTAGTGATTGTAGCGGTGTAATAGTGAAAGATACTTGAAAGTGAGTAGTTGTACAACATTACCTGAAAGCACTAATTCTAGTTGGTGATAGTGAGAGATACGGAAAAAGTATGTAGTTGTAAACAGCTAACTGAAGCATTCACTCTAGAGGGTGATAGAGTGAGTATTTGTATACTATTACCTGAAGTAGTCATAATAGCTGGTGATAGTGAGAGATACCGAAATGTGAGTAATTGTACTGTGTTATATGAAGCATTCATTCTATAGGGTGATAGAAAGAGGTACTGTAGAGTGAGGATTTGTGTACAATTACCTGAAGCAGTCATTTTTGAGGAGGTGATAACGAGATGTACTGAAGAGTGAATAGTTGTATAACATTACCTGAACCAGTCAATCTTAGGGGGTCATAGTAAAACTTGTTGAAGAATATATAGTTGTGCACCATTACATTAAACCTAAACAGTAGAGGTGCTAGTGAAAAATACTGAAGTGTAAATAGTTGTACACTGGTATAAGAAGCAGTTGTACTAGGGTTGTAGTGATAGATACAGAAGTGTATATAGTTGTACAGAGTTATCCTAAGCAGTAATTCTTGATGTTAATAGTGAGAAATACTGACGAGTTAGTCGTTTTGTGCCCCAATACATGAAGCAGTTATACTAAGAGTAGTAGTGAAACATGCTGAAGTGTAAACAGTTGTACAAAATTATCTTCAGTACACCATTACCAGAAATAGTCATTCTAGGAGATGACAGTGAAAGATACTGTAGAATCAATAGTTGTACATCATTACATGAAGTAGTTATATTAGAGGGTAATAGTGAATGATACTGAAGAGTGTATAGTTGTACTTAATTTGTTGTAGCGGTCATTCTAGCAGTTGATAGTGAGACACTGAAGAGGAAAATAGTTGTTCAACATTAACTGAAGCAGTCGTACTAAGGATGCTGGTGAAAGATACAGAAGAGTGAATTGTTGTACACAATTATCTGAAGCAGTCATTCTTGGGGTAGTTAATGAGACATACTGAAGAGTGAGTTGTTGTACACCATTACCTGAAGCAGTCGTACTAAGGATGCTGGTGAAAGATACAGAAGAGTGAGTTGTTGTACACCATTACCTGAAGCAGTCATACTAAGGATGCTGGTGAAAGATACAGAAGAGTGAATTGTTGTACACAATTATCTGAAGCAGTCATTCTTGGGTTTGTTAATGAGACATACAGAAGAGTGAATTGTTGTACACAATTATCTGAAGCAGTCATTCTTGGGGTAGTTAATGAGACATACTGAAGAGTGAGTTGTTGTACACCATTACCTGAAGCAGTCGTACTAAGGATGCTGGTGAAAGATACAGAAGAGTGAGTTGTTGTACACCATTACCTGAAGCAGTCATACTAAGGATGCTGGTGAAAGATACAGAAGAGTGAATTGTTGTACACAATTATCTGAAGCAGTCATTCTTGGGGTAGTTAATGAGACATACTGAAGAGTGAGTGGTTGTAAGCCATTGCCTGAAGCAGTCATACTAAGGATGCTGGTGAAAGATACAGAAGAGTGAATTGTTGTACACAATTATCTGAAGCAGTCATTCTTGGGGTTGTTAATGAGACATACTGAAGAGTGAATTGTTGTACACCATTACCTGAAGCAGTCATACTTAGGATGCTGGTGATAGATACAGAAGAGTGAATTGTTGTACACCATTACCTGAAGCAGTCATACTAAGGATGCTGGTGAAAGATACAGAAGAGTGAATTGTTGTACACAATTATCTGAAGCAGTCATTCTTGGGTTTGTTAATGAGACATACAGAAGAGTGAATTGTTGTACACAATTACCTGAAGCAGTCATTCTTGGGGTAGTTAATGAGACATACAGAAGAGTGAATTGTTGTACACCATTACCTGAAGTAGTCATACTAAGGATGCTGGTGAAAGATACAGAAGTGTGAATTGTTGTACACAATTATCTGAAGCAGTCATTTTTGGGGTTTTTAATGAGACATACAGAAGAGTGAATTGTTGTACACCATTACCTGAAGCAGTCATACTAAGGATGCTGGTGAAAGATACAGAAGAGTGAATTGTTGTACACAATTATCTGAAGCAGTCATTCTTGGGGTTGTTAATGAGACATACTGAAGAGTGAGTTGTTGTACACCATTACCTGAAGCAGTCATACTTAGGATGCTGGTGATAGATACAGAAGAGTGAATTGTTGTACACAATTATCTGAAGCAGTCATTCTTGGGGTTGTTAATGAGACATACTGAAGAGTGAGTTGTTGTACACCATTACCTGAAGCAGTCATACTAAGGATGCTGGTGATAGATACAGAAGAGTGAATTGTTGTACACAATTATCTGAAGCAGTCATTCTTGGGGTTGTTAATGAGACATACAGAAGAGTGAATTGTTGTACACCATTACCTGAAGCAGTCATACTAAGGATGCTGGTGAAAGATACAGAAGAGTGAATTGTTGTACACAATTATCTGAAGCAGTCATTCTTGGGGTTGTTAATGAGGCATACTGAAGAGTGAGTTGTTGTACACCATTACCTGAAGCAGTCATACTAAGGATGCTGGTGAAAGATACAGAAGAGTGAATTGTTGTACACAATTATCTGAAGCAGTCATTCTTGGGGTTGTTAATGAGACATACTGAAGAGTGAGTTGTTGTACACCATTACCTGAAGCAGTCATACTAAGGATGCTGGTGAAAGATACAGAAGAGTGAATTGTTGTACACAATTATCTGAAGCAGTCATTCTTGGGGTTGTTAATGAGACATACTGAAGAGTGAGTTGTTGTACACCATTACCTGAAGCAGTCATACTAAGGATGCTGGTGATAGATACAGAAGAGTGAATTGTTGTACACAATTATCTGAAGCAGTCATTCTTGGGGTTGTTAATGAGACATACTGAAGAGTGAGTTGTTGTACACCATTACCTGAAGCAGTCATTCATGTGGGTGATAATGAAAGAAGCAGTAATCCAGTAGTGCAAGTGAGTGATACTGAAGAGTGATTATCAGTACAGAATTACCTGAAATAGTCATACAAGTAGTGATCGCATATGGTGTTGAAGATTCAGCAGCTAAATTTGGTTCCTCTTCTTTTTTGGTATCTTCAACTTTAGGTTCTTCAACTACAACTTCAATTTTTTCAGCTTCAACTTCAGGGACAACAACTTTAACCTAAAAGATAAGATAACCAAAACTGCAGTTTTTGTGTTGTACATCTTGAGGTTTTTCTTATAAATTACACTGTTGGCATCAACTTAGAAAAAAAACACTACTTAGTGATATTTTTCAGCAGACGAGTTTCACATTAGATAAATGCATTGTTCAATGCTGTGAAGTCACTTCTGCTGAAAAATGTTAGTAAGTAGTGGTTTTTTGCCAAGCTGATATAGAAAGTGTAATGTTTAAGATAACCAAATTTAGTAAAGCGCATGCATTGTAATACATAATTTTTAATATTCAAAATCTAGTATTATTTCATATAAAATGGTATTTTAGACTTTCAATAATAAAAGTGAAAGAAAATTTTACAAATCTTTGTTGTAACAACAGGTTAAAAGTTCCTCAAAAGTTAAATTAAATTTTCAATTAACAAAAAAATAGAGTTTAAAAAATAAATTTAGATGCCACTTTCCTTCTATTAATATGTAGACTATTATATTCAGTTTTAGTATCTATCTTTGAAAGTTGTTAAACATTCTAAATTGATTTTAAATTGATTAATTTGTAGAAAAGAAATACAAACTTTATGAAATTTTAATTAGGGTTTTAACTCTTCAAAAGCTTAACTCATTTCTTAATATGACAAATGAATATATAGGCCTATGTGCAATAAATATATTTGGATAAAAATGTGTATATCACTATACTGGCGTAAAGTATTATGATATAATTGAGAATAGTGTCAATTGACTTTGTAATTTTTAAATGATATTGCATTACTAGGGTGTTATTGTAATATATTTTGTGAATATTTTTTTTTCAATTACAACAAAATTATTTAGAA
This sequence comes from Prosapia bicincta, assembly GCA_036971475.1. Taxonomy (NCBI): domain Eukaryota; kingdom Metazoa; phylum Arthropoda; class Insecta; order Hemiptera; family Cercopidae; genus Prosapia; species Prosapia bicincta. The sequence continues at coordinate 137,462,419 of JBAIZL010000002.1, forward strand.
AAATATAGTTTAGATTTATACCTACAGATGTATTACATTTTTTTAGAAATATACCACAAAACATTTTTTACATATTCGTTACAAATACCACAACATTACAGATTCAGTCAAACTTGTTTATTACCTCACTGTACCAAACATATTTGTGTATGTGAGCTGGTTTTCATTTAATACAGCTTATAGATTAAACAATTATGTAGTAGGCCTATCATAAAGGTTTGGTTAATTGCTGCTGTAACTTACACATATTATAGTTTTTACAGTAATTATAAATATGTAGAATTAGGCCGTATGTATGGATAATCTTCCTGGATCCTAGTCTAGAAATTACTGGGAATATTGTGGTATTTCTACAAGTATTTTTTTTTACTAAATTCCCTTTTACTGTATATGGTTTTACCTAGCCATAGCTTGTCAAGAAAACATCGTATAATTGTGATTCTAATTATATTTTACTCATCTTAATTCATTACGAAGGAGACGCCACCATTCATGATGTGTGTCATGACTGTGACGGTTCAGTTTATAACATTTTCCTGAAGGACATATCTGATATCTCAATACCAGGAATTTTAAGGGTTGGGGCAAATTACTCAGACAAGTGGTTGACAAAATCACAGACAGGTTACCAAATCAAATCTTGTTTGCCAACAAAAGATTGGTACCATCAACGAACTACCTGCACATTTTTTCTTCAAGTTTTTTATTACACTATAGAAAACGAGATTCTTTTACATAGGTACCTATTGTTCTTGCAGTCGTTAATTAAAGCAATGCAAAGTGAAGCATTATCCTAAATAAATGTAATAAGAACAACAGAAAGACTTAATTATAAGAACTAGGGTACCTTAAGTAACACTTTTTCACGCAAAATATCCATTCCAATACTCCTATGAAAATTGTAAAAAAAATTAATTAGCAACTAATTTCAAATAATCAACAATAGATTTTCAAACATAGTTTGTAGCTTTATATATATTTTTTCAATTTATCTATTATAAACTGCAACTAAGATAAATCCTATCTAGCAGCTTGCTTTCTTATGGAGATTGCAATGTTTGTTTTGTTCCAATGAACGAGACTGACTTAATGTTGCTCTGGAATCAAGTACAAAGGTTTAGTGCACTTAAGTCTACGCCCTGGTATCCTGTGAGCTAGTCGCATAGCTGCAGGGTTCGCATGTTCCTGGAGCCGCCTGAAGTGATTCACTGCTGCAGTGGCGGCCTCCTCTCTCACGCTCTTCATCTTGAGGTCCCTAAGTATATAATAGTTACGGACGTACCATGGAGCTCCCACTATAGCTCTCAACACTTTATTTTGGAAGCGTTCTATTACTTGTAAATTACTGCTCTTGGTGCATCCCCAAAGTGGTAACCCGTATGTCCATACTGGCTCTAGCACTTGCTTATAAACAAGTAGGTAGCTTTATATGCATGATTTTCACCTAGTGTTCTTGCCTTTTTTAAGTTTAAAAAACTCTGACTTATTTTTTACAAAATCAAAGTTTTCTAAGTTTCTTAAGCGCAGAATAGTATTGTTTTTCCATAATAATTATTTTCATGATCATTATTTTCTTCCATTAAAGGTTTTCAATAATTTTTTTTCAAGTCACTTAAATAGGCCTTCATTATAACATTTCTATCTGTATCCACATAATTGTCTACTGTAATGCTAGCACTTGATTTAGCACAGATTGTACATTGTTCTTCACTGTATTATTGGAAGAGACCAAAGTATCAACACAATGCCTCAGTATCATTTAGAATTGATTACTGCCTTCTAAAACAAGACTTTACAGTTTCTCATAATAATTTCATAATTGACTTGGCAATCCACATTAAAGCATCCATTACTGAAATAGACTTTGCTCATTCAGAAGCAGAAGAAACTGATTCCATATTTTCCAATAATTGATGGCATCACTAACTTTTCATAATCCACTTTCATTCTCCTTATTATTACTTGATCCATGTGATGTGTGATAAATAAATATTATGCAAGCCGGCGAGATCTGATCCAGGAACCACGTTGTACAACACAAATTCCAGTTCCAGATAAGTTCTAAATTTAATGTAAAGTGATGAGATATCAAAATTTAACTTTTCACGGCAAGATAGTACAAGATTTTATATTTTAAAAATGCAGGAAGTTATATAATTAATTCGTATGATGCAATATCAATTTTTTAACTGTTGGATAAAATTAAATTGAAATGTATTTTATTTTAAATAGAAGCAATCTCTTTGTGGATATCATATGCCAATGCTATTAATTCTAAAATAATACAAGGTTTGCATGAATTCATGACATGTAAAAATAATGTAAAGCCAGATATTAAAATAGTGTAAACGTTTCAAATGTATTTCCTTTTCTTTGTATCTTTGTGTATTAAAACTCGATTTTTTTAATTTGAAATTTATTGAATGCACCATTCTTAAATTCAATTTAATTCTTGACTTTGCAGGTCAATTAATTAATTATGTAACAGATAACTGCAATATTTAACATATAAAATCCTTAAGAATTTTATCTAAAATTTACGTTACAAAAGTATTATCTTGTACTGAACAGCTTTATTCTTCATCAGCATGTTTAGACTACGTGTACTGTGGCCACAACTATCATAAGAAAACAATAATCATGACAAACTCCACCATGATTACACTTTTACCATGATTATCACTACTACGATGAATATTCAGTACAAAATGATACTTCAAGTAAATGGGATTAACTCAAAACAAGTCTAGTAGGAATACGATGATAAAGCTATGAATGGCAGATATTACTATTAGGAAACAAATCTTTGGTTTCTTTCTCTTTTGTTTTTGTTTGTGAATGCTTTTATGTGTTCTTGGTAGCGTATATAAAATTACCTGCCTGTTTGGCCTATATAAAAGGAAGGAGTGGAAGTCAGCTTTTGTAGACTACAACACTAAAACAGATTTTTTTTTCGCCTGGAAGATTACAACTCTGTTTTCCAGGTGGAGGTGCTCACAATTAAACTATGTTTTAAGTAATAGAAATAATAGGGTCTGGTAATAGGAGCAAGACCATCTGGATTTACTTGGACAGTCAGGCAGCTCTGAAGGCTTTAGGTAAGGCTAATGCCAGCTCTAAGATGGTGGCTGGGACTATAGCTTCTCTACCAAAGCTGGGTTAGTATAATTCGCTCAACCTAACCTGGATTCCAGGGCATTCTGGCTGGATAGGAAAGGAGAGTAGATGCCTTAGCAAAACAAGGGTGTATAACTCAGAGATCGTTGCTGATGGCAGTGGACATGCCCCTCCAGAGGGGCGCAAGAGAATCACAGGCCATGGGAATCTGAGGTGGTTACAATACAAAATTAGAAGATTTAGGTCTTCTGTGTGTAAGAGATACGACAAGGACCAAGAGGAAAGCCCAATCCATGTGCCCTGCTTTGGGAGCTGCCACAAAAAAGTGATTTGACTGACAGGTGTGTATTCCAGAGTATTTAGCAACAGGTGGGTACTTGAATTCTGCAAAACGATTAAAAAAACCCAAAAAAGGAACAATATAAGATACACAAACATTTCAAATTACACTCTAAATACATACTCAACACCCAATCACATTACAATTTACTTACACTTGTTGACATCATAACTCCCAATACTCACTAAAATACACTTGCATCCCCAACCTAATGCCCTCCACCCTAACCTAGAAAACCAAGAGGTCAGTTACTGTCTGAGTTAAAAATGGGACACATCTCCCGAAACAGCCGTCCTCAACAATTATAAAAGTAAGCGCAACTATAGACAAGTATAATTTATTTACAAGTGTTTATAGTATTTTTATTATGTTACCATCCAAAGGCATTACTATGTCATGATTACAATAACCCTCTGACAGCATTCTGTCCGATGCCTTTTTTTGTCTTAATAGTTTCATTTATTTGTTGCAGAAAGTAATTTTCCGTTTTCACTATTGGAAATTTCTACTAGCTTCATTTTATTTCATTAAACCAGAAGTTGCTAACTGATATTTGTCTGCATAATTCTCTAATTTTCCTGCTCTTATATACAAGTTGTTAATAGTGATAACATCAAACTTATCTTTTACTTGTTGGACAAAGTTTTCAGTTTCAGCATTTTATCACTATCATATTCACTGTTTCTATTTTAACATATAAGATTCACTGTTCCTATATAACATGTGAATATCTTATAATTATTTCACTCAAATTAATCTATTCAAAAACATAATCACGACTATATCTGTCAATAGAGATCATACAACAGTACTGGTGCACATCCTTTGACATGTAGTGGATCTACAATCTTATTTCAAAATAAAATCATTTTTTTTTGGCTCATAAAACTATTTAGTAGTAACTGTCAAATATTTACCTTATGTGATACAATACTAATCACCTAATAATAACTCAAAATTAGTATACTCAAACAATTTCTTAGACAGGTAGGTTTTTCCATTGTCAAGATTTCAACAAAAAATAAGCAAAAACTAGTTTTGTACGGCACATCTAAGGATGGATCGAAAGTACTAACAGACCAATGTTTAAGGAGGAAACTGTTTGCCAACATCATACTAAAAGTTTAAATTTTTTTCTTATCCATATAAGCCTAGTGCTTCAATTACAGAATTAATATATTGCTATCAACATTATACTACTACTAATTGTATCTATTCTTAAAATCAACGCAATGGGTTAAGTAGGGTGAAATATAAATATTTTTTTATTACTATTATTATTAATATTTAATAATAAGCTACTTACAGATATTTCTTCTTCAGAAGACCCTTTCTCTGAAAGAATAAAAATCAGGAAAAATCATTATTATTTACTTAAAGTGTACAACAAAAACTGCAAGTATTATATTATTATTATTAATAAAATAAATTACAATTTATGTCCAAGTAAATAAAATGTATGTACTAAAAGTTAATAAAAAAAGACTGCAATGTATTTTTTTATAACCTTCTTCTTATATAACAAAATGAAAGCTGTAAGTCAATGCATTTTTCTAATTTATATATAATTAAATGTCTACTTTCTATTGCCCTTGTTCTATTCCAGCGTATGCTTTACTTTCACACAGTATTTACTGCCTTCAACTATCCTTTGTTTACTCTACCTTTTTTACCTCTTGGTTTTTATTTTCATGTCGTACATCTCTCCGGATATCCTCCATTTTCCAAATTTCTTCTTATAGGAATATCATTTTAGTATTCATCCTTCTATATTTTATGGTAATAAAGTTCCTATCTGTATATTTATAGGTCCTAATTGGTTTTCTCATATTTTCATTAATAATTCTAGTCAATCCTATTACTTTTGTAATGTTTATAGGAAATTCATTTCACTTGTTTAAATTTAGCTTTCTTTGAATTATGTTTATTACAATTTTAAATTTTTCTTGGCTTTAGAAATATTGTCGAAACACTACTTCTATTTTTAATTTTACTTTAATACATGAAAATTTAATTTGCGTACTTTTTTTATATCTTATTTTAACTGTAGAGTTTGTTTTTGTAATAAATTTTTAATATAACAAAATATAAAATAGAAGAAATGTTTTTATTTTTAAATGTTTTGTGTTTATACTAAGCCTAAAACATAATAGAGAATGTTTTGAATAATTTTATTTTCTATAGACAAAAATGAGAAACAAACTTTTGGTAGATAAAACCAATGTTTTTAATTAAGTGTAGCATGCCAGTACTATTCCCCATGAAACAAATTCTTTACTCTTTGATTTAATTAAATTTAATCAATAATACAATCTTATTAATCACTTAAACAATAGTTTATAACTAACCGAACTTTAAATTTTGTAAATTTGAAAATTGACTGAACATTTTCAATCGCTGAGTGGCGATCTTCATCAGTGTCTTCTGCTTGGAGATGTCAGGTCAGCGGTGACGGTTTTAAAGGCAGGTTTTTCGATAGTATCAAAGAGTATGTGTGATTTGTATTGTGTTTGTTCATTTAATATGTTTGTACTTTGTGTTTTTGTGTGTCTGTAAATTTCATATTGTTATAGTGTGTTGAGATGTGGTCCCTTTTTGTTGATGTGTAGAATTTCTAGGTTATGGTAAATGTCTGTATATTTGTGTCCTGTTTCTTTTATGTGATTGTAAAATGTTGAGTTGGTGTTCTGTTTGTGTTCTTCAATTCTTTGTTTAAAGCTGTGACTTGTTTGTTCAATGTAGAATTTGTTACATTCGTCGCAGTTCAGTTTGTATACGCCTGGTGCTTGTAGTTTATCTTTGTTGTTGGTGTTGTGTTGTATTGTAACTTGTTATTAGTTATGTATGTTATTTTGTATCCTATTTTTTTTAATTTACTGGCTATTCCGTTTATTGTTTTGTTTATGTATGGTAATGTGATGTATTTGTTTTCTCTGTCTGTAGTGTTAATTTTAGTGTTTTTTTGTATTTTGTACCATATTTTGTCTATTATTGTGGTGTTGTATCCATTTGTGTATGCTAGATATTTAATTGTGTTTAGTTCTTTGTTTATGTTTTCGGTGGTCATTGGGACTGCTTTAAGTCTATGGAGCATGGATCTGAAAGCAGCGTGTTTGTGTTGGATAGGGTGGCTTGAGGTGTTGTGGATGTTGCACATGTTGCAGTTTAATTTGTATACACCTGGCTTGTAGTTCATCTTTGTTGTTGGTGTCGTGTTGTATTTTGTATTGTAAATTTGTATTGGTTTTGTATGCTATTTTGTATCCTGTTTTTTGAAATTTGTGGGCTATTTTATTTGATGTTCTCTTTATGTATAGTATGGTGATGTATTTGTTTTCCTTCTGTAGTGTTAATTTTAGTGCTTTTTGTATTTTATGCTATAGTTTGCCTATTATTATGGTGTTGTATCCATTTGTGTATGCTGAATATTTAATGGTGTCTACTTTTTTGTTTATGTTTTCTGAGGTCATTAAAACTTCTTTAAGTCTATGGAGCATGGATCTGAAAGCAGCGTGTTTGTGTTGGATAGGGTGGTTTGAGGTGTTGTGGATAAGTGTGTCTGTTGTTACGGGTTTCCTGTAAATGTTGAAGCTGTGTTTTTGTGTGTGGCTTTTTGTTATGGTTAGGTCGAGGAAGTTTAAGGAATGGTTGGTTTCAATTTCTGAAGTGAAGTGGAGTTTTGGGTGTATTTTATTAGTGTAGGTGAGGAGTTTTTGCATTGACGGGAGTTGCCTCCGTATAGTGTGATGATATCATCGACATATCTGTGCCAGTAAATGATTTTATGTGGCGTGTGTATTGTTTGTGAGTATCTTGGTGTTTTCTATGTGTTGTAGAAAAATTTCGCTTAGGACACTACTGATAGAACTTTCCATGGGTAGGCCATCTGGTTGTGAATAGAAGTTTGAGTTGTGGGTGAAATAGTTTTGTTTGGTGATGGTTTGGAGGATGTTTATGATTTCGGTAACGTGGTTTCCGTAAGGACCACATCTCAACACACTAGAACAACATGAAATTTACAGACACACAAAAACACAAAGTACAAACATACTAAATGAACAAACACAATACAAATCACACATACTATTTGATACTATCGAAAACCTACCTTTAAAACCGTCACCGCTTGACCCAATATCTCCAAGCAGAAGACACTGATGAAGATCGGCAAATAGCGGTCAAAAACGTTCTTTCTCAGTAAGTTTTAACAAATTTACTAAATTTAAAGTTCGGATAGTCATAAACAATTGTTTAAGTGATTACAAAAATTAAATATCTGAATTCATTAATAAAATAAGGAGAAAACATCTAAAAGATAAACATAACACAATCATGGAGCGTATTAATCAGGAAGATATGACATAAGCCTTTCTTCTAACACAAGGGAAAATTATAAATAATTATTTTGTAACTGTTTGAATAATTTTGAACTTATATGCTGTCGCGTTTCGAAATAATCATTTCATTGACGAAGCTGACCAACTATTTTGAAACATGTCACCAAGTAAGTACAAAAGTATTCACTTAGTTACGCAATAATTACCTATAATTTAATTAGCGAATTCTAGATGATTACAACAAGCAAAACAAAAACTCTTTGCTGGTATGCATTCTGTATATAGATACAAGTAAATACATTATAAATATAAACATAGATTATTTGCATAAATACATTTCTTCCTATAAGCGATCCTCTTGATAGAAATACAACCATTTACTATCAGGTTGTACTGAGAGTATATAGGATGGAAATATTTTTTATGAACAAAATAATGTGTAATTACCTGAAGGAGGTAAACTTGGGGGGAGAGCGTAGAATTGACTACTTTTAATTGGTATATCATCAAAACCAAGGACTTTAACCTTCGAATCATCAACTGTAGCCTCATCCGCTGCAGGAATATCAACCGTAGTACCATCTTCTGTAGGAATATCAACTGTAGTACCACCTTCTGTATCAATATAAACTGAGACAACAGATTTAGTCTGAAAAACAATAAACAAAAGTTAGACATATGGGTCAATTGTAATATATCAATATTATTATTATTGTATAATATGTAAGATTTTAAAGCTGTTTGTTGTAATTATCTTGAATTCACTGAATAAATCATAAGTAACTATGGCGAGATTGAGTAGAATTTAATTATGAGTATTGTAGCATAATAATAAACATTATTGAGTGAGTTTCTGAGTACCGCGTTGGTTTCATCAATGGAACGATTGTTTCAAAACGCATCAGCAAGTAAGTTATTAGTTTTACTTCAGCTACTCAATAATTACTTATTAAGTAAGATTATTTTGTAATATTGTATGGAATATTTATCATGTGTTTTAAATATTATGTTTTTATCGTATTTCATTTAAGTGAAATTTTAAAAAAATATTGCTATGTGGGAGCAGGTTATATATTTCTCAAAAGTTAAAAGTAAAGTTGCCAAGTAAGAGAAGTATTAGGTTTAAAAAAAATTAAAATAAAATCAAATAAATTTATAGATCACCTGTCATCAAATTTTAGATACAATTAAATTCATAATTTTAGTACCTAACATTCAAGTGAGTCATTTAAAAAAATCTTCATATCTGTCTAGTGCAGGAGAAAAAAAACTTTATGAAATTTTAATATGAGATGAAAATTAATTTCTGTAAAAATGTTCTCCCAAACCAAACAAATGAGTTGAAACTGTCAGAATTTATAATCCACCTACTGAAATAACAAGGAGTCAATATGTTATTGTTTAGTAATGATGTTATAAGAACGCTCTTAAACTGAATAAAACATATTGTTTTTGTTAACAAATTTCTTTCATATTAGAAATTCTCTTTAAATAGTGGCTGTTATTTTAATGTGACAATAGTGTTAAATATTTAGATTTTTTGGACTAGGAGACTGACAGGCTTACCTTGGTAAGGGTCCACACTGTAGTCTTGAAATAGAAACACATAAAAGCACTTAAACAATGATATATTTCAACCACACAGTGGTCTTTGTCAATCGAAGAGAAAACAAAAAGAAATATGAGAGAATAAAATAAATATAAGTTGTAATCACAGATTCTGTAGAGTAGAAATCAGATGACACAGATGCACAGATATATATATATATATATTGTTTCCATGAGCATATGAGTGATTATAGTTTATATAAGTCTGTCAGGGGAAAAGAGATAAGGCTATTAGGAGAAAAAAAAATGGATTTATCTGATGTTGAGGTTAGGGGATTCTCTGGACTTGGTATACCACTGGTATGATAGTTCCCACCTTCTCAGTTCTGAGGGATTGCAATCAGGGGGGAGTGATTTAATTATTTTTGTGGTATAGCAGTTATCAAAAGTTGTGATGTTGTGACTCGCAGCATGTTGAGCTGTTGGTCTATCCATATTCATAATTTTAACATCATGTCAGAATGAATGGCCACAGACATGATGTTAAAATTATGAATATGGATAGACCAACAGCTCAACATGCTGCGAGTCACAACATCACAACTTTTGATGACTGCTATACCACAAAAATAATTAAATCACTCCCCCTGATTGCAATCCCTCAGAACTGAGAAGGTGGGAACTATCATACCAGTGGTATACCAAGTCCAGAGAATCCCCTAACCTCAACATCAGATAAATCCATTTTTTTTCTCCTAATAGCCTTATCTCTTTTCCCCTGACAGACTTATATAAACTATAATCACTCATATGCTCATAGAAACTATATATATATATATCTTTAATCTGTGAATCTGTGTCATCTGATTTCTACTCTACACAATCTGTGATTACAATTATTTTATTTCATTCTCTCATATTTCTTTTTGTGTTTTCTCTTCGATTGACAAAGACCACTGTGTGGTTGAAATATATCATTGTTTAAGTGCTTTTATGTGTTTCTATTTCAAGACTACAGTGTGGACTCTTACCAAGGTAAGTCTGTCAGTCTCCTAGTCCAAAAAATCTAAATAATCTTTACCAACCAAAACTAACCTAAAAATAGTGTTAAATATGTTAGATGAAAGAGGACACCAAAATTTATTACTTGTCAATATTTGGTTTGACTTTAAAGAGACATAAAAAGAAGCATAGTGTAAGTTTATATCTATAGACATTAGAACATCTTGGTAAATAAAAAAAATATATATGTTTTATGAACTTGAATCATATTTGTGTCAAAATTTACATAATAGTAAGAGGAATCAAATAAAAATTATGTATAATATTTGCTGTTATAGTAAAAATATGTAATAGTAGAAGTAATGTGCTACTAACAATGTTGCTAAAAAGATGTAATAAAATATACAAAAAGTTCACTAGTCTTCTAAGCTTAACAATTTGTATTATATATTGTGGTAGTCTGATTAAATATTTTGCTAGTATAGAAAATATTTAGAATATTCAATCTAACAAGGAGTTGTCTTGACATGGGTCATCAACCTTATGCAGAAATCATGGTTCCCTATGCACTCATAAGACCTGATACATTCAAGGTATAAAAGGAAAAGATTTGGCACACTTAATCCCAGGTGAGGTTTAACAAGAAGCATATTCTACTCAATGAGGAAAACACCTTGTGAACACACTCAAGATATAATAGTAGAAGATTCTATTCAAGCATCACAGCACATGTTCTTCAAAATCTTAAACTTCAAAATTCAATCTTATTCAAATTCTCTGTAGAATAAGATTGGGCAGCAGATCTTGATTTTATTGATATTGATTTTATTTCCCAATAAAACCTCATCAATTTGTATATAACTATTTCATAGTAATTTTTATCATTTAAAGAATGTGGCATAATACAAAACAAGAGGGAACAACCCATTAGTGGTGTGATATATTTATAAAGGGAAGCAATCTTCAAAACATGGTAACGGTAAAGGGGGGCAGGGGTGTATCCTGGCTATTATATCTGAATTTCTACAATAACATTGATTAATAATTCATATTTTCATTATATAAAATGAAAATATAAGTTAAGAAATTAGTACAGCTGAGCACTTGGGTTTGTATAAATAAGTAAAGAGAAACACTGATAAATATACATGAAGAGTTACAATATATTTCTGTATGCCTATAGGCTATTTAAAGTGAACAATGATTAAGTTTTAAAAGGTTTATATGTTTCTTAACATATGTTAAAAGTTTATATGTTAAAGTTTTTATTAACAGAATTGAAACTCCCTTCTTCAGTCTTTAGCAGTAAATTTATTGACTATGTTGTCAATAACACTTTCCTTCAGTTTTAGTTCTACCAATAGCTCACACTCTATAAATATGATGGTAAATTAAAGATAGCCTCTGTTGTACGGTGGTCCAGTTGTATTTCTTAAAATAAGTTTTTATCTATTTGAGTGCGGAAACAGACTACTCTACAGAACCTGTAGTCATGGAATTTTAGCATTAAATAAACAAATAAATCACTTTGGAGAACAGCAGATGTAGTCATAAGGTTGAATTCAAATAATCTGCATAGCTTATTTAGCGGCTTTTCATTAAACTTTTTAATGTAAAGATTAAAATTACTACACAAATAATAACATAATCCATTTACATGTGAGCATCATTTTAACAGATGACAATATGAAATGTGACACTACTTTTCTTCTACTTTTCATTTTTGGGTTTGACATTCCTTGAGTTCACTCATATGTCTCAATCAACAGTACCTATCTTCACCGGCCACTTGTTTATTCAGTCTCTTCTTCCACTTCCTTCTGTCCCTCACCCGATACAATCTGAGCATTTATTTTGCCTACCCAAGCTATAAGTGTTCAGTTTCAGATGTTTACCCCTTTACTCCAACTGATGGGAGTAATCAATGTTTGAAGTGTTTAGCTTGCAAAGGCCAATTTGCAATGAACACAATTGAAGCTACTAGTTTTCACTAAACACTTGTAAATATTTACAAACTTGCCTATAGTAGCATATAATTATATTTGTTGAGAACAGCCGTTTCGGGAGATGTGTCCCATTGTCAACTCAGACCGTAACTCATGGAGTTATTTACAAACTTCCCTATAGTCGCACTTACTTATATTTGTTGAGGACAGCCGCTTCGGGAGATGTGTCCCATTGTCAACTGAATTACGGTCTGAGTTGACAATGGGACACATCTCCCGAAACGGGCGTCCTCAACAAATATAAGTAAGTGCTACTATAGGCAAGTTTGTAAATATTTACAAGTGTTTAGTCAAAATAATTATTATAATTAATTGTAGTTTTCTACTGAAGCAGTGCTTCATTGGATTTCTCCTACCACTTGACACTTTAACCCATTATAAGTACTATTCAAACTATTTTAAACAGACTGCTAGGGTTTCCTGTAGAGATTATTCACTGTCAAGGTTGCAACAAAGACTAACGAAAACAGTGTTGTATTTTCATGAAGAAATTGAAAATATTACAAAAATGATGTTTGAGGTACAAACAGGTTGCCCAGTAAAAAGATTTACCTCTTCATTAAGTAAGACTGATGTTTTAGTTAGGATTTAAACACAATTATATTAGCATTTTACTTAAATTAAATAATATTATGTATTTTAAGACCATTATATGCTGGTTTAACAGTGTGACACATAGTATTCCCTTACGATTATTTTTAATATGATTATATAAAATAAATTACTTACGATCGTCCGGTCGGAACCATCCTCTGCAGCTGTAAAATGTAAGAAAAATATTGTTAAAAACTAATACAGTGTGTGTACAAATAAACAGTTTTATACATTAAAATATAACTGAGATGTATAATTTTATCTACTTAATTAAAAAACTACATTAAATTCTAATATTTTTACAATTTATAAAACTACAATGTAAAAATATATGCTCAAAAAGAAAGCTTTAATTCAATACTCCTATCTTATTGGTATATTATTATTTGTCTACACTCAAATGACGTTCTTCTATCCTAGCGTATACTTTGCTCTTTATACATCATTATTATCTGTCATCAACTATGCATCCCTTAGCCTTCCTTTTGGTCTATTAGTTCTTAGTTTTGTCTGCCACATCTCTTCAGATATCCTTCCTATTTCTAATCTCTTCACATTACAATTTTAAACAAATACCATTTAGTTTTTATCTTTCTTCATTTTATACCAAAAGTTCTTACTCTTTCTGTCATGCTTTAATTCCTAATTCTATTCATTCATTATTACTCCTGTCATATTTATTACAAAATTCATTTCACGTGTTTCAGTTCTCAAGATGTTTAAATGTGTTCTTTACAATTTCAATTCTTTGTTTCATTTCAGAAGAAAAGTCTTAACACTGAACACTACTTCAATCTACATTTATTTCACTAAATTATTACTCAAAAATCATACTTTTATATTTTTCGTTATTTTATTGTAGTTGTATATCTCGTAATTGTGAGTGATATGTAAAATGAAATCTACTGTGTAATGTAGGAGTATGATTTTAATTTTAAAAGATTTTCAACTGATTTGGCACCAATAATGAAAGTGACATTTTGAAATCATTTTATTTTTTATAAAGAGGAAGAAAGAATGATTTTAGTAGGTAAAGCATTTGTTCTTATGTAAATATAGTTTGTCAATGCTAGTTTTGAATATGGCTAAACCACTTGAAAACGGCATCATCTAATTCTTTGTTTTTTGCTGTAATCATTTGTTTCACTTTCATTTTCAAGCACTGACACATAGTTTAAGATTGTAGGTTTGTTGCTTTTAATTTCTGAAATGGTTGATTGTTCAACACCTTATATCTCAGTCAACTGTTTACCTGTAACTCCTATGTCTGATTTATCTATTAGATTTTATTCCTAAACTTTCATTTGATTTATGGCAGCCACCAAAAAAAACAGACATTACAATACAAAAGTTAAAATCTAACTGAAACAAAAGAGTCTACTTAAACCTTTGTATGACTTTTATATATGTCATAATAGCTAAATGAATCTTACGTGTTGGAGAAAGAGGCTTGGCTCTTGACTCCACTGTGAAATTAAACATACCTTGCCAAGGTTGCTGCTGACTCTACTATAGAGTGGAATTTGTTGCTTTAAACAAATGTTCGAAAAAATTAAAAAGTGTAAGTTTTGATGTTAGACATTTTAGAATGGATACCAAAGAAATATTCATAAAAAAAAAACATTATTTATGCACACACTGTGGACGTTATCAGGTTTTTATTTATATTTCATAAATGCTTAAGACTTTAAATAAATATAAATCATTGTCAGTTATTTTAATAAATGGGAAGAACAACTTTTAATTTTAATCTATAACAACTTGTATGAAGTTGGTGATCTGCGTTGAAACAATTAGTTTTCAATTAATCACTTTAACATTAGTTTATGACTACCCAAACTTTAAATTTTGTAAATTTGTGAAAACTTACTGAGACAGAACGTTTTTGATCACTATGTGGTAATCTTCATCAGTGTCTTCTGCTTGGAGATGTTGGGTTAAGCGGTGACGGTTTATCGAAAACCTGCCTTTAAAACCATCACCCCTTAACCCAACATCTCCAAGCAGAAGACACCGATGAAGATCGCCACACAGCGATCGAAAACGTTCTGTCTCAGAAAGTTTTCACAAATTTACAAAATTTAAAGTTTGGATAGTCATGAGCTAATGTTAAAGTGATTAATTAAGATTCACGTAATGGACTACAAAATTCAAGAATTAGTTTTCAAGTTGTACCAATACTGTATACATTAATTATAACAATGATTGAAATAAAAACGGGTTGGGGGTTTTTATTGTTCATTTACAAATACCAAAGATCTTTTGTTTATGAATCAAAATTGTTAAATAATAGAGCTTACAGCAAATTAGAGAAGTACACTAAATAACAAAGATTATTTGTCAGATGTAAAAAAGCATCATAAAATCAATGGGGCACTGAATTAGTATTCATGAATTCTAAAGCGCCACATTTTTTTAGTTGGCCATAACAAATTGTGGCTTACATCTATATTAACAGAATATGAGAATTAAATACATGTATTCATTAACACAAGAGGAAAACTATGATGGAAAGAATCTCCAACCCGATGAATTGAGTGGCTATGGTCTATTATCTGATATATAAACAAACTGTTTATACACTGAATATAGGTTATAAACTCCTACCAACTCTAAAAAAACATCTAAATAGTACAGGAAATGGATATATAATCATATTGCAATTTCAGATTATCTATTAGTGTTCTACAGAATTTGTTCACTAAACCAGATGAACCATGTTGAACTTGATGCAGAATAGTTTTACAAAATTTGATGATTAGCTATTTTTAAAGATTCTGAAATGTCTTACTCAAACCCAAGGATTTCATAAATTATATTATCCCTGAAAAGGTATAGCATAGCACTTACCCTATTTATAACATAAAAAGATAGCTTTGCCCTCACTGTCAATAGGTTATATTCAAATAAGCCAGGAAGACAATATTCTGTAGTAAAATACTGCTTAATTACCTGACATATAATGGGATGACATGACGCTGCCAGCAGCAAGTTTTGTCGAAGATGCAACTTTTGGAGGAGGAGCTTCAACATTAAGCTAAAAAAATAATAAAACAAAATTTATAAATGTGCACAAAATGTAATGTATCATCAATGTTATTATTCTTGTATAAGAATGAATTGTTTTTTATATTTCACAAAAAATAATCTATTGAATTGCATTCGTTTTAGATATGAGAAGTTTAAAAAAACTCTTGTAGCAGCAGGTTCAATTTTCTAAAAATTTATAAAATGGATATGTCAGTTGAGAAATTGTTAACTTCAAGTAAAAAATATAAAGAAAGTAAGTAAATTTACACCCTACCTTAAATCAAATTTTAAATATAAATAAATTTAACATTTTAGTCCCTATAATTGAAAGTAGTTGAAAATCACCATTGCTTTTAAACTGTTCTATTCATGAAAAAGAGGTTTACCCTTAGGAAGTCTTAATATGAGGCATTAATTTGTATCGAAAATAATATTCTCTAAAACCAAATATAAGAGTTCAAACTGTGAGAATGTATATACCATTTACCCAAATAAAGTTGAAGTAAATTAATGCATAGAGGTTTTAATGCTTATATGAGTAGATAAGTGTTTCTACATAATATCTGCAATTAATTCAGTAGGATAGATTTTAAAAATTTTAAATGATATATTTACAATAACCTCTCAAAATGAATAAAAACACATGTTTTGTTGAATAATTTCTTACTTGTAAGTATAAATGGATATACAATAAAATTTATTAGCTCTCACGTTAATAGCATGAGTGAGTAAATATAAGATTATAACTGCCAGTCTTCTCAAAATAATACAGATTTTATTTTTTGTCAAAAAATGTAATTGTATTTCCAAATAAAATATATTAAAAATCTAACTTATACACTTAGTCTAAGTTTAATCTTATAGATGTAAGTACACTTTTTTATCAATAAAAAATTTGTTCTATTTATTGTTTAGAAATTACATGTACAGGTACTCCCAACAAATTTGACTATTCAAACATCACTATCACATAGTCTTTAAAATCTTTGTGGAATAAGATTCTACAACAACCTGTTTACACACAAATGCTCATTTTTTTACTTATAAAATGATTTAGTAGTAATTTGGACTTTTTTATGACATGTGATACAACAAAAACAAGTTGTAACATGAGAACAAGGGCTGTAGGGCTTTTTGTATAGAAAATTCACCGTTAAGGTTGAAACAAAAATTTAAAATATAGGAATCATGTATATTCAAGAATGGATGAAAAGTAGTTAGGAAGGGAAGTTTAAAAAGCAAACTGGGTTGCCAACATCATATTAAATCTTTTCCTATTCATTATGTAAGACTGATGTTTTAGTACAGGTTTCAATATATTTTTATCACCATTATACCACAATTCAGTAATCTTGTGTATTCTTAAAATCAATTCAAGTTAGTTTAACAGGGTTAAATGAACTGTTCTTATTATTTTATTATTATCATTACTATACAAATATATATGTTACTTACAAACGGATAGAAATCCTCCTCCTCTCCTGAAATTATAAAAAAAGAAAATCACCAAGATAATACAAACAAGTGAAATTTGTATAAAAACTTCAAGATGTACACCACAAAAACTGCAAGTTTTAAAAAAGAAAATCATTTAAAATAAACTACAATGTATGTACAAGTAGAAGAATATATCTTATATACTGAAATGTATTTAAAAAAAACACTAGAAATGTACACTTGAAAAGAAAGCAATTGCTCAACACACACATCTCTCTCTCTCTCTCTCTCTCTCTCTCTCTCTCTCTCTCTCTCTCTCTCTCTCTCTATATATATATATATATATATATATATATATATATATATATATATATATATATATATATATATATATATATATATATATATTCTTGATATTTAACGTTATCCATTGTTTTTCCGTTGCACTGACTTTATGAAGTTAATAATATATTACTATTGTAAGTAATTTTATCCACCATTAAGTGCAATAATTTTACCTTGAGTGATGAGGCACCTTTCGGTCAATTGAATGAGTGATTCGACAATGGTCAATTGACCGAAAGGTGCCTCATCACTCAAGGTAAAATTATTGCACTTAATGGTGGATAAAATTACTTACAATAGTAATATATTAACTTCATATATATATATATATATATATATGGTGATACGTTTTCTTGTAATATAGTTAATAAATTAAAAGTATTCTTGTTTTTGAAATATTTTTAATTTATTAATTATATATATATATATATATATATATATATATATATATATATATATATATATATATATATATATATATATATATATAGGAATTTTTTGGACTTGATAGGAGACTGACAGACTTACCTAAAGGCAATAGTCCAAAACTGCAATCTCTTGGAAATAAGCACATATAAAACACTTAATACACTTTTATTTGAAATATTTCAATCAACTTGTTTTATATGTGCTTATTTCCAAGAGATTGCAGTTTTGGACTATTGCCATTAGGTAAGTCTGTCAGTCTCCTATCAAGTCCAAAAATTCCTAAATAAGCTTTAAGCTCTACTAGAACTAACCTAAATATATATATATATATATATATATATATATATATATATATATATATATATATTTCATAAGAATGAAATAAAAAACTTGTATAAAAAATACTTTAACAATTGAAATATATAAGCTACATATAAAATTAGCTTCTATAATGCATAACATAAAATGGGAAGAAAAATATAATAAAATCAATTGATTTATAAATAAAATTAGAAATATAAAAATAAATTAATGGAATAAATAAAAACTTAAAAAAATTTGAAGTTAGAAAAACAAATAAGAGATGTACCTGAAATAAAATATTATAATTTTCACCCTAATGCAGTTAATTTATCAAATACTGGATTTAATAATAATGAAATAAAACTACTTGAAAACAATAAAACCAATATAAAAACAGACATAAATAATAATATTATAATAGATACAGAACTAGCTATTAGTAAATTAAATACAAGCTTACAAGAAAATACCGGAATCGAAGCAGCTTATGAAATTAAAAAAATTGATTAAAAATAAAATGTTAATAAAACACATAAAGAAAAAATATTTAGAAAAATTAAGATTTAAAACAAAAATTAAAAAATAATAATCTTATTACAGTAAAGGCAATAAAAGTAATGCTATTGTCATTATTGATAAAAATAAGCACTTACACTTTAAAAAAAATGTTTTAACTTGCCTATAGTAGCACTTACTTTGCTTGTTGAGGACGGCCGTTTCGGGAGATGTGTCCCTTTGTCAACTCAGACCAAAGGGACACATCTCCCGAAACGGCCGTCCTCAACAAGCAAAGTAAGTGCTACTATAGGCAAGTTAAAACATTTTTTAAAAAGTGTAAGTGATTACTAGTAGCTCACGCGAAGATGGAATCAACAAATGTAAAAATAAACACATAACAAAAACCCCACCAAGGTTTAACTTATTAACAGTTGCTTCGTAAAATGTGTTTTTCTATCAGTTCAACATCAGCACAGTTGTTTGTCTACAGTTACTAAAAGTGACACAGTGTGGTTGTTAATAAAATGTAACAGAGAAAGAAAAGCATTTTCAATTGGTGAGAATAATATTTTAGTTGCATATTTCTTTACAGCAATTTGTAATATAGTATAAGAACGGATAAGGCTTATAACGAACAACAGTAGAAGCCCCATAGTCTGATCATGCTTAATGTTATCATTCGGTTACTATTATTGTTTCACTTGAAGGCAGACACAGAATCATATAAATACATTGTAATAAAGTCGGTTATTATAATCATCTCTTCACTTATTGTTATCATTTAATTTGTCATGCAATAATATATGGGTTCTCTAACACAGACCAAACAAAAATGTTTACAAGTATCGTAAATTCTTAGGAATCAGCTGAGGATATGGTAAATGACATCTTGAACATCAGTCTGATCCTTAAACATCATAGTCATAGAATTTTACTAGATTACATAAAACTGTCTGGAGTTGCAAAATTTGGTAAATAATCACTCATGATTTCCATGTGCCTGAATTACATTGTAGTAGTAGTGTTATAGAATTAAAATGACTTACTGTAATAATAGGCCTACATACTTCGAATAGGCGCAGTTTAGGGGAGTTGTGATTACCTGGGGGAGAGGGTCTAGCGCCTTTACCCAGAAATAGTTTAAAATTTAAATGGTGTGTTTGAGGTCATTTTTACTTTCAGGACAAATAGATATAAGCTAAATAAAAGGGCAATTATTTACTATTTTATCATTGCTTGATGCTTTCTAAATTAGCTATAATATTATGAGCATTACTTTTGATCATACCTAGTTATATACCATTTATTTTTTTAAACTATTCACAATTGAGAAAGAGGCCTACCTGCTGGAGCAGCTACTGCCTACGTATTGTCCACTAAACACTTGTAACTGTAAAACAGTGAGTTCAAAGCGGCACTTCTGTACATCGTGATTACATGGTTGGTTATTGTTATCAAATTTGCTTCCGACAAATATGATTACAATAAGCGGTGGTTACTGTATTTAGTTATCCATAATTTACTTGGGGCTATAACAGGGTTAGATGACTTGTATGAATTTTAAAAAGTAAGAATGAAATTATTTAATGCATTGTAATACTGCATAGCAACAAGTTTACATTTTCTTATAACGAAATTTCAGTTGAAAGAAATGTTTTTTGCTGTCCCCATGATTTCATTATAATGAGGTTTGTCCTGTACCATTATTCGAATCACAAGTAATAGAGATTCCACTATATATATATATATATATATATATATATACATATATATATACTTGATATTTAATATTATCCATTGTTTTTCCGTTGCACTGACTTTATGAAGTTCATATATATATATATATATATATATATATATGTATATGGTCAATGACTTTAGGTGGGACTTTTAGTGTTCCTAATTATACACAACTAATCAAAGTAAAAATCACTATTATGGAAATGGTTATGAGTTCAATGGTAAAACTTCTACTTTTTGAAGTAGCTTATGAACTACTATACTATTAATATCTTCATAGAAACAGATCGCACTACAGAGGATGCCGAAAGGAAATCATATACAACTTATATTGAACCATTTAGCAGTGCTGAAATAGCCTTACAGATACCAAAATTACATCTTTATTTTTTGGGTATTTTAATTTAAAAGAAATATTTTTAACAAGTACTGTAATTTTCTTGTAGCTACAAAGAGATTTAAGAAATAAACGATTTTTGGTTTCTTGGGTCAAATGGTGTAACTTGAAAACATCAAAACCAATAAATTAATAACACTGTTTTTTTAAGTTGCTAAAACTGAAAAAGTCATTACGTTCACGTAAAAATTGTCATCTAACCTTGAGGGACAAAATTCCCAATCCCATCCTTACTCACAATATAATAAAAAATTGGCTATGCTCTTACCTTCAATTAGTAGTCCATCTTTTACAATTGCATCAAATTTTTCAAATAGTTCAATTAATCTAAACAAAATAAAAAATATTTCTTTTATTATCATGTTATAAATTATATAAACATTATACACGCTTTTAAAATGTTACAAAATAGGCTAATAAACTCTTAACTAAAATACTTTGCTTTGTTTTGGAAGGGGAAAAGTCAAATTTACTCTCGTTGTATAAAATATGTGCTCTCAAGAGTTTTAGCATTGAACACTAAATCAGAGATACCAGGCTGATATCAACTTATGTAGTTTTATTCTAATTGAAATCTCTTCCTTTCTATTCTACAGGTACATTAGGAGAGGTAAACCTACCAATTACACAGAGGCAAAAGCCGCACTGACTACAACGTCATCCTTCATGGCTGCATGAAATATACAAATTTATTTTCATCATTATCTAATTTTTCATTGAACTACTGCTGCCTATGGATAGAAGATATACGACAAAATAATATACTACCATGGATGTATAGATGACATATCGATATTACACAACGGCAAGAAAGGGCAACTCAAACCATTACACAAATACATCAACACTATGAAGACATCTAATATCTACCCTCGAATCAGGAGAAAATAATAAAATAAATTTCCTTGAAATTACAATCATCATACACAATATCAAAATACAGTAATAGCCTGTACTTACACGATAGGTGGGACCGAGCGATAACCGTGTAAGTCGAGGTATAATTTTACATACAATCACATAGGAATCATGTTTAATTGGGACCAAAAACTAAATAAACTAATAACTTGAAAGAAAAATGTGTACGTATTAAATTCTTAAATACATAATACAACAAAATAGTATATTATAAACATACATATTGCAAAGACGTAAGTAAAAAGAAGTTATTTTAACATAAAAGGCTTCATAAAATCTAGTAAATTCATTTAACCCTAGAAGCGGCAGCTGTTGATTTTCCGACAGTTCGTGCGATCGCTAAACTGTAGGTGTCGCTTTTACGACACTTGTACGTTGGCCCTTACTGCATCGTTTAAAAACTCCGTATGAATTCAATAGATAGCGTAGGCTGTTCTCTATTATTTTCTGAACACACACGTGTTTTTGTTTTCGTTCTAGACTGAGGAATTGGTTTACTATTCCATTTCCAAAAGTAGTCTGACCAATGCGTTCGGAGCCATTCCATTCGTTTCGGTTCACAAAGGCATACACTCCCTGTATTGTTTTGTTTACAGTGTCGTAGCATGTATTTTATGAGTTTAGGTATTTCGTTTTATAATTAATAACTTTATAATAAATATTTTTGAGTGTATATATTATTAGACTATTATCCTGCAACCGTCCAACTATGAGATACTGGAAGAAGATTTTCTTCATTGTGGTGGACATGGCTCTTCTAAATGGATACATTATATATTCAAAAAATACAGACAAACCTGTCACTAGGCATAATTTTATTGTGTCTGTAGTGGAGTCCTTGTGCCAAGAGGACCCAGAATCTGCTCCCACCTCAGGCCCTTCAACGGATAGTGGTTCTTCACATGAACTTGCAAAATTGGATGGGAGGGAAGAAAGAACTTGTGAAGTTTGTGGTCATGACCCACATAAACGAGGAAGGTCAACATATTGGTGTCCTGGTTGTAATGTGGGTGTACATCCAAAATGTTTTTCTAAATTGAAACATTTCTACCGCACCAATCCCAGAAAAAGGAGGATGGAAAATTAGGATAATTAGTATAATTATTCAATTAAATGTGTAAATATATTAAAAGTAGATATTTAGATATAGGTATAAAAAATTATATAGGCATAACAGTGTATAATAAACAGTGCTTTAGGGAAAACGTTTTATAAATATAATATAGGCTAGGGAGTAGTGTATGACAGTTTTGCCCAACAAACAGTTTACGCGTATGTGATCAGCAAAAAAATCATAGAAAATTGGAAACTGCATCAAATTCTATGGAACAAAGCTGAGTGAAATCAGAAAATCTTTCTTTATTATTTGTATATTTCAGTTTTTCAGACAGTAATGCATGTGGTTTTTTATTTTTCTTCAAACATAAAAAAACAGTTGTTTTTGGAAAAATTCTTATTTTCATAAAAATAACATTCAAAGTAATCAAAATATAAATTTTCTGATGCATAGAACAAAATCTTCAACATTTTTTCTTCAAATAAAATATATAGATGTCAAACTTTGTGTGAAAAATGTAATTTATAGAATTGTTTCAAAATAAGATGTTTATGCGGGTCATTTTGTACTGCCAGTTAGGAAAATAACACTGCCACTTCTAGGGTTAAAGAATTGAAGATTTTTTCTTCTCACACAGAATTTCCTTGTAACTCACTAATTTTTTGTTTTGTGGCAGAAATACGCTCATCGTTGGAGCCTATCATTTCCAAAACTTGCTTAATTAAACTAAGGCTTTTTGTCAAGTTTCTAACTGCCATTTCATCTTCTACGTTGTCTGTGTCTAAAGAATCTGTGTTGTGAAGGTCTTGCTCTTGTGCACGCATTTCTATGTACTCATCAATTAGTTGTTTGCTCCTGGTTGTGTAAATCCAGCAGTTCTTGAACATCTCATTATCCACTTCTAAATTTAATTGTCTGGCAAAACCGACCACTTCTTCAAACACATCAGCAATTTCGCTTGAGTTTCATTAGCAAAAAAATTAGACACACCTTTTTCCAAACACCATTCAAAGTTTTTTTGTGAAATTTCATTTCAAGATTGACCAATGATTCTCAAAGCATCTAAAACATTGAATTGTTTCCAAAAATCTTCAACAGAGAGCTTGTTGCTCTGTCTCATAGCTTCTTGCAGATGCGCAAATGATCTTCTTGTGTAATAAGCTTTAAATGGTTTGATGACTCCCTGATCCATCGGTTGAAGCAAACTAGCTGTGTTTGGTGGCAAAAATATCACTTTCACGCGTGTGTCGAAATTAGTTGAAGTAGTAGGTGGATGGTCAGGTGCAATGTCAATTAATAGGAATTACTTTAAAAGGACCGACAATAACGTTCGACTTGAGGTATGAAATTATGACCAATCCAATTCTCAAAAAGAGAAGCTGTCACTCAAGCCTTCCGATTCGACTTTTAAAATCAGTAGCAAGCCAGCTTTAAAAATATTTTTTAAAGCCCTTGAGTTTTCTGAGCGATAAACTATGAGAGATTGCAACTTACATTCAACAGCTGTATCTGCGCCAACCATCACTGTCCATCGGTCTTTTTTTGGCCTTAAAACCTGAAAATATTTTCTCTTCATGGGCTATTAAAAGTTTTCTTAGGCATTTTCTTCTAAAACAGGCCAGTTTATGCTAACTCGGACAGCATGATTTAAAACCGCGTAACTTGGAAATCGCGTAAGACGGGGTAGCATGTCAAGGTATTACTGTATACAGGAAACCTACAAGCACTGATACAGGCTTGTATCAAGCAGTTATGAATGGGGCGCCATTCACAAAACATCTAATCACCCCATACAACACAAACAAGCTACATTTAACCATATGTTACACTGCCTAATCAATATACCTATGCAACAAAAAGACTATGTTAAAGAACGTAATACAATAAAATACTTTGCTCGATAAAGCAGTACCAACATTCACTTATAGATTTTATATATATATATATATATATATATATATATATATATATATATATATTTATAAGTTAGTTTTGGTTGATAAAGATTATTTAGATTTTTTGGACTAGGAGACCGACAGACTTACCTTGGTAAGAGTCCACACTGTAGTCTTGCAATAGAAACACATAAAAGCACTTAAACAATGATATATTTCAACCACACAGTGGTCTTTGTCAATCGAAGAGAAAACACATAAAGAAATATGATAGAATGAAATAAAATAAATATAAGTTGTAATCACAGATTGTGACAATCTGTAGTAGACAATCTGTGATTACAACTTATATTTATTTTATTTCATTCTCGCATATTTCTTTTTGTGTTTTATCTTTGATCGACAAAGACAAGATAAGTCTGTCAGTCTCCTAGTCCAAAAAATCTAAATAATCTTTACCAACCAAAACTAACCTATATATATATATATATATATATATATATATATATATATATATATATATATATATCTTGATATTTTACGTTATCCATTGTTTTTCCGTTGCACTGACTTTATGAAGTTAATATATTACTATTGTAAGTAATTTTATAGTAAACATTAACCCCAAGACAAACTGAAAACTTTCCCACAATGCAGTAAATCCGAAAATAGAACAATACCAGTATACCACGTGACAACAGAAATCCCACACACTTTTTTAAACATTAATTTCTGCAACATTTGTTTACTAAGGAGCAACTTAAACTGTTATGGTAGGATGACGAGAAATTGGGACGTGTAGAAGAAAACCAATAAGAAAAAAATGTTATAAATTTACTTTAATTTTTGTAACATTTTGATAATTAGGAATTATAGTATGAAATATAAACTCAAGATATAGTATTTAATTGGACGAACTCAAGATTGTTAAATATTAAAAATACTTACTTTAATATTTTACACAATATATTTCTAACTCATATAATTTTCAATAATGATGTATAAAGACATTATTAAAATTGTAATTTATAAAATTTAATTACATTTAAAATTATTTCATATTTCTATAAGGAGCCAATATATGACTATGTGATCCAAGTACAGTGAAGTAAAGAATATTGTAATACAAAATAGCTAATAGTTTTTTTCATATTCTAACCACCCGTATTCACAACCTTGTATAGAATAGGTCTATATTAAATAAAAATTGGAGCTAGTTTAAAAAACATTTTATCAATTTTAAAACTCGGGTTTTACAAAAAATTTATTTTTTTGTTGATTATGCACTGCACACAAAAATGTACAAACAAAAAAAAACAAACGTTGATTAGTTTATGTTGCAATCAGTAGAACAACACACTGAAGTATCGAGATGTAACAGTCTATGATGTCTTTTAAAACATTTTCAGTATAAAACTGGTGATTCACAATGGTTTGTTAGGTCTTAGTTAGTTTATCATAGTACACTTTTAAATTAAATTCAATCTAGCTATGCACAAAATTGGTTGAAATTTATTACACACATAAATATTGTGCTCTTCTGCATTTTTGTATGAACAAGAAATATATGACATTTGCCTATAGTAGCAATCGTTTTTGTATAATGAGGAAAGCTGTCTCAGGTAATAAGTCACAATGTCAACAAAGGTCGAACCTCCTACAAGCCTAACTTATAAACTAACAACTCAGGGCAGAAATTGAATGAAATAATAAGAAATTGAGTTTTACTAGATACATGAAAACATTTTAACCAGATTTTATGTTTATGACTTACTGTGTAATTGATTTACATTTATTTTATATATGTGTTGTATTACAATTATTTTGATTATAGTAACTAACTTTTAAATTTGACTGACCACTATTGAGTTGGGTATCCATGAGATATGCATATTCACTGAATAAGAAATTAATAAGTTCTTAAACTGTAAGTATGGTGTGACACAAAATTCTTAAACCTTTGATGTAGGCTGTTTCAGGTTAACCAAATGTGTAGTAAAGTTGTTAGTATCTATTAATATCATACTGAAGGAAATCTAGTTGGAAATTTTTTGTAAAAATTTCTATGGAGTGCTAATTTTATTGAAATGTAGACTATGTCTAGAATTTTCATGGTAATTAAATGAAAATAAGGTTACCTTTGTAATTTAGCTCAAATGTTTTTCTTTAAACATTACAACAGATATTCAAAATTCTTTTCAGGAGTAGTAACCTGATTGGTAAAAGTGTCACATATATGATAAAAATATGACATTTTGTATTATTTCTTTGAATTCTTTGTTTGTTATTTTTGCTATTTTTTTTATAACTACTTACATATCTTCAGGTCCTTTATAAAGTAACTTGATGTTACTCCTAAATGTTTCACCAAAATGCCGAAAAAAGTGAGTTAAGACCAAAATGTTAGTTCCTTGAACCTCTTGACTAGGATCATTTAGCAAATCGACCAGATGAGGAATAATTGGCTCCAAATTAAATTGCTTTCTTCCAAATCTGTAACATGATTAATTAACAAAATCTCTGAGTTTTTAGAATATTTAGACTATAACTAGACTTCATGTCAATATCTGCTTTTTGATTATTACTATCTCTTAATCTAGAAACATTAAAATAGATGATTCATAGACTATTTACATTCCCTATTTATTTTTAATACCTGCATCAATACATAAATACAATACTTTATAATTACAAAACAATGCATATTGAAACACAATTATGATTATTATCGCACATTTATTATTCAAGTAATGTTAACTTACGTTAACATTATTTTTATTTTACATGAAATTTAACAAGTTATTAATCAAACCTCTTAACATAAGACCTGATTTATTCGTCACTCTGGAAAGGGTTTAGGCATTTCTTATTCAAAATTTTAAAACAATACAAAATTTATGTAAAAAAATTTATAATATCTAATAATTTTATGTTACTTTATAACTTTAAAATTTAAATTTAGATAATTTACATATAAAACTCCCTTAAATAAAATTTTTAGTATTTATTGCTCAATTTTTGTAAATTAGAATTTGGATTTTTCAAGGGATATTAATTGGGGGGTTTTAAAGTTCTATTCAGATGTCTGAATACAAATATTCCTAAACGAAAACACCAATTCAAATCTCAATTAAATGTTTGAAATTGTTATATTAACAATGAAAACAATATTTTTTTCTACAGTTGTACAAGTATGGCTTCAAATACTCACTCTAATAGTGCATCTTCTATTATTTTTACCACTTCTTCTCTTATGTATTTGTTTTTTTCTCTCAAAGATGGTATAAGTTGATATTTGAACATATCATTTGGGGTGATAATATCTTTCATCATCAATAACATTAAAAAGGATCTAGATTTTTCTCTCAAGGGCCTTACAACATCACCTGAAAGGTAGATAATTAATTTATATATTTCATGAAAGCTGCACAATGATAATAATTAATTTCACTAAAAAGTGTTTATCTGATTAATGACCATAATAAATACACAAAGAGTACTTTGAACTAAGCAAAACTGACATTTAAAAAAATTCAAACGCAACAAAAATATTGTTAAGGAAATAACATGTTAATATGCATTTTGTTTGGTAATAACATTAAACAACAGTTAAGAAATAATAAAATAAACTTTAAACTAACACTTATAATTCAAAAAATAATTTCCAACAACAATTTTTTAAAAAATATTTTTTCAGTTTCTTCAATAAAATGTCAAGTTTATAGTTTCTTGTAAAACTGAGAGAGAACTCTTACATAATCTGATAGTATTATCAACCCAATTTCTGGCATGCTACTCCGTTGAGTTGTATGTTTTCCATCCACCACCTGGCATGAAAGTCTTTGAGTTACAGGTGACATTGTTCATTACAAATAAAATATATGATACTATTCCCTTTGGGAAATGAAATACAGCATATACCATAGAGAATTAAAGATTGTTGGCTTTCTTTTCATGTATGACATACTTATTTAAGCCTTTTTATTAACCTACAAACTGTCGATAAATTATTGATGTTCAGAGACTATGTGAAAGATTTGTGTTTCATCCACTTAAAAATACAAAATCCTACATTTCAATAACTTTATGATGGGTAACTTTAAACTTTCAAAAATCGTGTCTGAAGACAATTTTTGGTTATGATGTTTTGTTTTTGTTTAATGAAGCATTTTATTATTTTTGTCTACTCCTACCCTTATAAAAAAATGTTAGTTTTTTAAAACCTATTACATTTTTATGTAAAGCACTGCATTGTATGGCACAAGAAAAACTCATATATATATATATATATATATATATATATATATATATAACAATGATTTATCATTGTTTAAGTGCTTTTATGTGTTTCTTTTTCAAGACTACAGAGTGGACTCTTACCAAGGTAAGTCTGTCAGTCTCCTAGTCCAAAAAAAAAAAAAAATATATATATATATATATATATATATATATATATATATATATATATCAAAATCAATACATACAATCTTATAACCTAAAGAAAAATTAGAAAACAATAACTTAGCACAATAAATGCTGACAAAAGCAATGGTGAGTTTGTAATTAATACACAAGAATACATAAAAAAAGGAAAAATATATTGCTAATAACAAGCATATAGATCTAAAAAAATATCAAAATGAATTAAAATATATACTCATTATTTAATCAGAAAATAAACAAGGAAACTAAACAAAATTATAAAACTACATAAAGAAAATAAGCCAATTATTACAAGACCTCTTTCTTATTAATTTTAAAAGTGCACCCTCTTATAAAATATCAAAAATTATAGCATTAAAATTAAAAGATAAAATGAAATTAGAAAACAATCACATATAAAAAACACTTATCAACTAGTAGACAAAATTAAAAATATAAAAGTAGACAATAATATTAAATTAATTTCATTCGATATAAAGGATATACAGGCGAACCTCTGAATAACGAAGTCGATTAGAGGAGAAATTCGTTGTAGAGAGGTATTCGTTATTGACAGGATATGTTGTCAAGAATGCTCCCACCCCATCTTACTGATCTTACCGCATTACGCATACCACATACGTGATATGTATACAGCGATATGTACACGTGATATGTATAATATCGCGAGTGTAGTTAGTGTAATAGGCCAATGTTAATATAGGATAATGTTTTATAATGTTTCAATTTATTTGAAATTCAAGTAGTTAAAAATGTTTTATTGGTGTTTTCAGAATATTTCTTCATTGTATTAGATATCCATATTCAATATTTTTCATAGGGTCTACTCTGTATAGGCTATTATGATAAGTTATCTAATGCTTATGAAAAGGTACTGGTAAATAAGTACACTCACCAATTCATTTTCAGGAAGCATGACTTGAACGTAGTGGAATTTAATCGAAGCAAACTCAGTAGGCCGTAATTTAGTAGCTGTATTATTTATTAACCGTATTACATTTATTAACTGCCTATACTGATTTTATTTGAATACACACAATCTATTAGTATTTTATTTTTATATACACAATTTAATTTCAAACAACACAAACTGTTTTATACACCACACAGACCGTATCCGAAGACAAAAATACTGTATTAAATTAAACATAAAATACGATGTACAGTAATACAGTACTGTAAATACAGTAATTTTGTATAGGTACTTTTTAAATCGTTTTTAGTTTTCAAAGTTTTACTTGAAAAAGTTAATAATTTTTTGTTGCACTTTGTGTTTGAATAAAACATTACGTTCAATGAATGATTCACATTTATTCAGACAATCAAAAATGTTGTCTTGTACACCATCTTTCAGTGTAAATCCTCGCCTGTTGATTTTATAAGCTTGTAAAACTTTATGATGTGTAGAGTTCTTCTCTTCAGATTCATCACAATCATCGTCATAGTCGTCGTCATCATCTTTCAAAAGTTCATTTGAGTTTGTCATATGGACGCTTTGGAGTACGTCTTCATCGTCTGGAAAATTGGAAACAGCCAAATCTTCTTCCAGACAAATAAAATCTTCAAGTGGAACAACATCAGCTACATTTCCTGAACTCTTCAAAAAATCCCATTGCTTTTTTAATTCACTTAAAGTCATGTTGTCCTCACTGTCCTCTTCATGTGTGACCGAATTAAATCCAGCTTTGGAGAAACAATTAAAAACTGTTTTTTCTCCTCCTCATTCGTCCAAACTTTTGCCAATTCAGCGATGCAGTCCCTTAGATTAACAATATTTTTGGGTACAATTTCATTGTTCTCTACGGTAGTCACAATCTTTTTTAAAATTCTTTTTCTGTAGTGTAGCTTTAAATTTTTTATTACTCCCTGATTGAGTGGTTAACGTATCGATGTAACATTTGGTGGTAAGAAAAACACATTGACACTCTTCAGTTTGGAATTGATGTCATGCGGATGTGCAGGGCAGTTGTCGATAAAAAGTGCAATTTTCATTTTCTCTTTGGAGATCTGGTTGTCCAGCTTCAATATCCATTCAATGAAAATTTCGCTCGTCATCCACGCCTTTTTATTAAACGCGTAATCAACTTCTAAGGACTTGACAGACCGGAAACATCGCGGAGATTTGCTTTTGCCAATCACAAGTAATTTGAGTTTTTCTGTCCCTAACATGTTAGCTGCCACTAATACGGTCATTCTTTCTTTGCTTCCTTTTCCCTCAAAACAAGGGTTGGTTTTAAAAGTTAGTGTCTTGTTGGACAAACATTTAAAAAACAGACCAGTCTCATCAGCATTGAAATTGTCTTTCGGTTCATAATCATTTAAAACTTTTTTCAACACATTTCCTTTCCAAAAAAGTGGGGATATCAACACTAGCACTTTCTCCCGAAATGACTTTTTGAACAATGTTATGGCGGTTTTTGAATTTTTCTATCCAACCGTTACTTGCGTTAAAGCCACTGTGTCCTAATGATACTGCAAATTCCAAAGCCATTTCTTTAATAAGATTTCCTGACAATGGAAGATGTTTTCGCGCATTACCGTAACCCATTTAATCATCGCGTTGTCGATATTGTCGAATGTACAAAGTTTCATTTTCTTTCTTTGCAAATCATAAGAAACACTTTGTTTTAGAATTTGACCCCGGTTTTTTAGAATAGTGGATAGCGAACTCTGAGGTATACCGAATTGTTTTGCAACATCCAACTTTTTTACATCTTCATAAATCTCTCGTAAAACACTCACTTTTTCTGCTACACTTAAACACTTTCTTTTTGACATTTTTTCACAGCCGACAAACTCACGGCACAAATAAAACCGAGTAACTGAGCTAGCAACATTGAAATGAGTGATAAAAGAAAATGGTGGGAGTATGGAAATGTACTGTAGGCCTGTACAGTAGGCCTATCTATAAATGCTGAGTTCTTAGAATTCCTAACCGATGAGTCACTGCATTCTTAACTGAACCAAACTATAAAATGCAGTCAATTGCCGACATGTGTTTCGCCTACCATTCTTGGTTTTGTTGACCTACCTGCTGAAAATAAACAATTTCCTGGAAATGACATTGTGAGCTGCCTGTACAACACTACATTTCTTCGGTTGAATTGCAGAAAAAACTTTGTTTATTGAGAGGTCCGAAATTAGTTACATAGAGGTAAATAAGCAGTATAACTTCTAAAATGTCATGGGACAAGGTAAAAATTCGTTATATAGAGGATTTCGTTATCTGGAGGTTTGTTTTATAGGGGTTCGACTGTATATACATATATACATTTGAATGAAACATAAAGTAATAAAAAATAAGTTAATACTATATACATTATATAAAAAAGAGATGTTTAAAATAATTAATGTAATATTAAATCAAAATTACTTTTATTACAATAACAAAATATATACACAAGAAGACAATAACTTTAGACAATGTTCAAATATAGTAAGTGATATAGATTGAGAACCTTAGCACTCATGGACCAGGATTCCTATTTGTATATAAAATATTATTTACATGGTTACATTTATGTATTATCATTACAATGGAGGAGAAACAATCTTCCCAAGATTGACTTAAAAACTTTACAAGTGATCGGTCCCCAGATAGTAGAGCATTGAATAAACAATGTTTTTATTCATTCAGTATAATTTATTGCTAAAAAAATATCGACATGAGAGGAAGGAAATATAAAAATATCTTGATAAATATCAGTAAATGCTCTAAATAGCAACCTTTATAATTAATGGCTTATAAAATAGTTTTAAGTTACAGAAAATCTGAGAGTAAAATGTACTGAAATGGCATATATGCTTTATCGTTACTTATTTAAAAAGTGAAAATGTGCATGGATGGGTAAGTTTTTCTTGAAAAACTGGTTCAAATGTTATTTTTCAAATAAAATGATTTGCCGGGTAAAGTAATGTTGCTTGTTGACTGTATTTATCTCAAACAGGAAATTAAGAACTAGAAATGAATGCTAAAAAGACTTTGGAATATTTCTCTAGAGTGTGGATAACGTGTTGGCGGTGTTTGACAATGAGAAAAGCATAGACAACTTTTGTGACCCAATTAATGGATTTTTCCCAAGTATAAAATTTACGGTTGAAATAAAAGAAGAAGCATGTTTGCCATTTTAAGATGTTCTAATATCAAGAATAAACAATACTTTAAGTTTTAATGTTTTTGAAAAACCAACACACATGAGCAGATTTATCACCAGAGATTACAGTAAAATGTTTATAGATGAAATCCACAAGAAGATGAAAAAAGACAATAAGAAACCTGAGAAGTACGTTAATAAGAAATAAAAAGGCAAAATGGGTAAAAATAACACACCATCCACGACTGTCTAATAAAATAAGAAAATCTCGTCAAAGAAGTTGTTAGGGAACCATAAAGATGCCATACCTAATGAAGAAAAGTCAGGAATCTACTGCCTGAAGTATAGCAAGTGTCCTCTGAAATATATAGGCAAAAAAAAAAAATATTAAAACTAGGGCTAAAGAAAATTTTTACCACTTTAAACATAACAGACCAGAAAAATCTGCGATGGCGAAACATTGTTTAGAGTAAAAGCACAAATTTAAAGCAGACAATGTAACCCTGTTAAAAAACATTGTTAAGTGTAGTGAATTGGATACTTGGGAAACTTTGTATATTGATAGGGATAAAAATAATATTGTAAATATAATTATTCAGGCCCTATTCAAAATTCCATATTAATGTAATTATTGTGACAAGAAAATTTGATTGTAATTTTTTGGTTAAAATCTTGAAATAATAACAATACTAAAATATTAATTTTCTATTTTGTTTATATGGAATTACGTGTATTGTTAGGAATTGTATTGTGATTAATGAGTTAGGTATAAAAAGTTCTATTTGATGTATCATGTTTGAAGTATTGTTAATAATTGTTCTTTTGACAGGTTGCGCGGCAACACCCACAGTATAAATATGAAGTGTTAACCTTACTTTCACTTCAGTTGTAAGTTAAACAATAAATGATTAATTTGTGAGTTTTGTCTATGTCTTTTATTTATTTTAACCTAACCTCACAAGCTAAGCTCAAAGAATAGCAACAGCTGAATGTAAATGGGTTCATGACCTCGATCAGTGCAGTATGGACTTTGGGTGTAATTATAACAATAAATAACTTCATTTTATGAAAAAGGCCATATTATTTTAATGTAAACAGCATATGTACTATGGATAGCATATTTATATGTGACTTTACAAGAACATATGTATTGTATAGTAAATTAAAAGTTTGAGTATGGACTTGTATTACAACTGCATTGAGGAATGTAATGTCTAGTTTATTTATGTCATACTTGATAAATAAATAACAATAACCCTTGCTACAAATATTTAAACACCCTTGATGTACACTTCGCCAACACAGTTAGCATCATCAGAAGGTTACAAACATTATGTGTACATTATTTATGTCATACTTCCTTAAGTAAATAAGAAATGTAAACATTGCAGTTCTAGAAAGCCTTCTGTTAAAGAACAATTCTAAATCTAAATATTTAGATAGTTGATAAACTCCTCTTTACTTTTTTAGTTCTTATTAAAAATGTTCATTTGTTTTTTATATTAAAATATAATGTATCTGGAGCATACTTACCCATTCTTTCCATTAAATATGGTAACAACAAAGATAAGTACAAATAATCTTTAAAATTAGAATCCAATCGTAATACTAAATGGGTCAAGACCTTTATCCCATTCATTGCAACCTAAAACAAGTATCATTGTTATTATTGAAGTTTAAAAATAAATTCACATTTAATAAAGAAACAAACAAACATGAATTACATATTAATTTTAAAATTTAAGAGTAGTAACTTAATTACATTAATGATAATTTTAAAATAGTATTCAAAAATAAAATAGTTTTCCATATTTACCTTGGGATTATCTCTCTTTAACCATGCTATAATGCTATCAATAAAGAGTCGCATATCTGAGCATGCAATTGAGTTATTTCTGTCGTCTAGGTAGTTAATTATATGTTCTCCAAGACTCAACTCCTTTTCAACCACATTCTCTTCTAACAATACCAAAATATCATCCATTGTAGTTGGCATGTTGATTTGTTTATGTAGCAAACTCACTATCGTTCAAATTATTACAAATCTGTCCTTGTTATTGGTTATTTTCTATCCAATAACCCTTGTGCTAAACCTTAAATACACAAAATTATAAATTTTATTCATAATATATAATTATGTAAAACTAAAGGTTGAAATTGACTAGCAAATGAATTAGTTACTATATTCAAGATATTCTAGATGTATAAATATTATCCATTGACAAAATCCACACACAAATTTTAAATTCTACTATGAAGAGTTTTTTCCTACAGAATTACTCATATGGATTTTACTAATGGATATTTTAAATATAATGATTACAATAGAACATTTCATGTGAATTTTATACATAGCAACACATTTTATCATGAATTTAATGATGTCCCATCCTTTAAAGTAAAACATAATTAACATGGAATAAAATTTTTCAAATGTAATTTATTGCCTAGAATTTAAAACTTAATATTTGGCATAATTAATTCCTGGTAAGATGTTTAAAACAAATATAGGACTCTCCCGGCAACAAATTTACAAATTCATTATTCTACAATTTGTGAGACATTGTTACTACCATGTGGAGAAAACCTTCATACAAAACAAACCAATGTTTTCATATTACTTATTGTAACACCAGATAATACCTTGAATTGAATTTAGTAGAAATAAATTACTATACAAAAGGAATGAACACAAAGAGTAGTAATGTAATAAGTACTTCTTGTGCAAAGACTAGATACCTAGCCTTCAAGTGATGTTAAAGAAATCTGTGTAATAACTCCATGTAAATAGCAACACAATATTTGGTAAGCTAAGGGTACAACAAACGAAACAATAGAAGAAATTTATCACTCATATACATAAACAAAACTTTATAAAATATCGCTTGAAAGTACCAAAAAAAAACTACAGGATAGCATTCAAAACTATCAACAAACTATAATACAACATAGATATCAAACAAAAAAGTTCTTGAATTTTGTAGTCCATTACGTTCGGTGAATCTTAATTAATCACTTTAACAATAGTTTATGACTATCCGAATTTTACATTTTGTAAATTTGTGAAAACTTACTGAGACAGAATGTTTTCAATCGATCTGTGCCGATCTTCATCAGTGTCTTCTGTTTGGAATTGTTAGGTTAAGCAGTAATGGTTTTAAAGCCAGGTTTTCAATAGTATCAAAGAGTATGTGTGAATTGTATTGGGTTTGTTCGTTTTTAATATGTTTGTATTTTGTTTTTGTGTGTTTGAAAATTTAATATTGTTCTAGTGTGTTGCGATGTGGTCCTTTTTTTGATCTGTAAGATCTCTAGGATATGGTAAATATCTGTGTATTTGTGTCCTGTTACTTTTATGTGATTGTAAAATGCTGAGTTGGTGTTCCTTTTGTGTTCCTCAACTCTTAGTTTGAAGCTGTGTCCTGTTTGCCCAATGTAGAATTTGTTGCAGTTTAATTTGTATAAACTTGGTGCTTGTAGTTTATCTTTGTTGTTGGTACAAGTCTATTGAGCACAGATCTGGAGGTAGCGTGTTTGTGTTGGATAGGGTGGTTTGAGGTGTTGTGGATAAGTGTGTCTGTTATTGTGGGTTTTCTATAAATGTTGAAGCTGTTTTAGTGTGTGTGGGAAGTTTAGGTCAGTTGGTTTCAATCTCTGAGATGAACTGGAGATTTGGTTGTATTTTTCGGATACGAGTATGTTGGTGTACATGTTTGTTATATCGATATTTATTATTATTAAAACTAGGAGAGGCCTTATCATTGTAGAGCACTTAGCTACAGCCTTTGTACTCACTTCTCATCCCTACCACAAAATTAGCTTAGTGGATCCTACCTCTTTGCAGAATCCAAGTACCCACCTGATACTAAATCTTCTGATATCCATTGGTGTACATACCTACCAGCCAAACCACTTTCTCCTTGCAGCTCCCAAAGCAAGCCACTCACAGAGCACGTGGATTAAGCTTTCTTCTTGGTCCTAGTCGCATCTCTTGCACACGGGGGACCTAGATCTTTTAATTTTGTATTGAAACCTTCTCAGACTCTCATGGCCTGTGACCAGCTCTACAGTAACTCTGAGTAGAGGTCTACTTAAGGAGAGTAGTTCTTTGCCCCACAAATCTCCTGAGTATCTCCACAGTACCTAGGATTTGTTGAACCCCAAAATCGCATTCCATTCATCCCTGCTCAAACTGTCTATATGTGCCATGATCCTCTTGCATCCTTCCTGAGGCAGCATGCTTACTGCCCTCAGCAACGGTTCTTGATTTATACACCCTTTTTTTGTTAAGGCCTCTGATCTCTCATTCCCTATCCAACCATAATGTCCTGGAATCCAGGCTAGGTTGAGCAAATTATTCTTACTCAGCTCTGCTAGAGAAGCTATAGTCCCAGCCACCAGCTTACAGCTAGCACTAGTCTTACCTAAAGCCTTCATAGCTGCCTGACTGTCCGAGCAAATCCAGATGGTCTTGCGGCTCTAGTCAGATCCTATTTTCTCCTCAGCACAAAGTTTGATCGCAAGAACCTCCACCTGGAAAATATTGTTGTAGTCTTCCAGGCAAAAACAGAATTTGTCTTGGTGTCTAAGTTCACTACAGCTGGCTCCTACTCTTTCCTTCATCTTGGGCCCATCGGTGAACCAGATTTCACCATGTTTGGGTTTACACTCTGCCCATGCCTCTCTTGCAGTAATATGGATTTTGTAATTTATTTTTTCCTTTATAAGAGACAGTATCTTATACTGAGGTTTTATCCACAGCTTCTTTAATGAATCACCAAATAGCTGTTTATATAGTTTGCTATTTGTCTTTCACAGCCCGGTACAACTTAGCCGGTATGCAGTTTTCATTGCCTCCCTCCTAATTTAAAGACTCAAGGATGGAAAAACCAACATACCCATCATAGTTGCACATGGTGTGCTCCTCCTCATAGCTGGTATGCCTCTAAGGAAGAGCCCTTGCATGCAGTAAACCACTCTTCTACTTATTCCTATTTGTGCCCTGTCCCACGAGACGATTGGGGCAAAGACTAACCTCGGCACCACAATGGCAGAATAAATCCAGTTCATCTGACATAGACCAGCCCCATCTCATTCCTATCACTCCACTTCATTGCCAGAACAAAGCTATGGCTTTTTTGCACTTATCCTCCAAGTGCTCCCGCCAGAGTAGCTTCCTATTCAGAATAACTACCAGATATTTACCACTCTCAATATAGCTTATTTTGGTATCACCAATTTCCATCATCTTCAGCAATTTAGTTTTATATCGCCTAGTGAAGATGTGTATCAAAGATTTCTCTCCATGAATGCATAGAGCTTTTTTCCTGCACCATGCTTCTGTTACCTAGAGTGCCTCTTGAAGCAGGTTGCTGAGGACATCTTCAAATGGCCCCTTAACAAGAATAGAGATGTTATCCTCATATCCTACCACCTTAAGACCCATTCCACTGAGTGTCTTTAGAAGACCGTCCCCGAGAAGGCTCCACAGCAGAGGGGATAATACCCCACCCTGCAGGCAGCCCTCTGAGACCATCCCACAGGTTGTGTACCCCATCCAGGATGCAGTACAAATACGGTTCTCCAAGGAACTCAGAAAAGCCCTAATATACATCCCATTGTTATTGATCTGACCCTCAATGAAGTCCACAACTGACCACAGCGCAGTCTCCACTGACCTACCAATCCGGTAGGCGTGTTAGTCCTGATGAAGCGGATACTGCTTCAGAGTTTCCTCCTTCAAATAGTGGACCACCCCCTTTCCAGTTTCTTTAACAAGTATGATGTAAGACTGATAGGTCTGAAGTATTTTACCTCTATTTAACTTTTGCTCCCCAGTTTGTGGATAAAGATAAGTTTCGTTTTGAACTACTACCTGGGCATGTAACCCAGGTCAACACAGCCCCTGAGTAATCCCGTCAGTTGCCCTATAATTTCTTCCAGCAATTTTTTAGTAATGCTGGAGTAATATTATCTAATCCAGGCACTTTAAAACCTCAAGACAGAATTGCCTGTCTCACTTTTTTCACCAAGATCACCGACCTAGCTATATTCCAGTCCACCCTTGACACTAATGGCAGAGGTTATGAGCACCATCCCCCACCGGTCTAATATTGGAAAAACTGTTCACCATCAGCAAACGGAGGGTTTCCTCCAAGGTGTCAGTAAAGCTACCATCAGAGTTCTTGACGAACTTAAGCTCTCCCCTCGGTCCATCTGCTAACACCTTAAACAGTCTAGCAGTGTCACTCAGTGTGCTAGTCTTTGATCACCACTTTTCCCAAGAAGCACGTTTAATCTCCTTTATGAGATTTTTATAGAGTCTTTATATGCTTGCCAGATCTCCATTGTATTCTTCTTCCTTGCTCTATTAAAGAGCCTTCTATTCTCTTTCCATCTTACCTCTAACTCCCATTTCCACTTAAGCTTACCGAGTCCAGTGTTTATCCGCGAGAGAGGGCAATTTTCCTCATGAGGGAGGGCAACTCCCCTCATCGTAGCAGAATGATTCTGTGATTTGACATGGAGGGCTCATTAGAAACCTTCCAGTTTAGCTTCTTAACAAAACACACTAGTATATTATACAACATTGCTTCATAGGTATATTAAAATGTACTTACAAACAAGTCCTTAAGATAGCAATAATGAAATTCTGTACAGTTAAATTTCTCATTCATATTTTTTTTACACACACTCCCATATTTCTGTAA
This sequence comes from Prosapia bicincta, assembly GCA_036971475.1. NCBI lineage: Eukaryota > Metazoa > Arthropoda > Insecta > Hemiptera > Cercopidae > Prosapia > Prosapia bicincta. Next base: position 137,502,659 of record JBAIZL010000002.1, read on the forward strand.
TTTATGTTAATTTTACTTTTGACTTTATTGTTTTTATCTTTAACATTATAATTATTGTTTTTTTGTCAAACAAAGCACTATTTTACACCAAAATAAAGTATATATATTCTTCAACATACCTACAAAGTCACAAAAGTAAAAGTCAAAATAGTGAACTCAAAATCTCACAAAAATTAGTTTTTAATAAACACACACACACAACAAACTACTTTCGGCGATGAAGTCGCCTTCCTCAGTGTTTGGCTACTAAAACTTGACAAGCTTGGTCCTGGTAGCCAAGCACTGAGGAAGGTGACATCGTCGCTGAAACTAGTTTGTTGTGTGTGTGTTTATTAAAAACTTTTTTTTTATGAGACTTTGAGTTCACTATTTCGACTTTTACCTTTGTGAATAGTTCTCACTAGCTAAGCTCTAATTAACTAAATACCTACAAAGTGTTTAAATAGATTTGGCAATAAAAAATATAAGTTTACAATTATTTGATTTCATCTTCATCTGTGCCACTAGTTTCAACTAAAAATACTTGTAAATATGTTACACTTGCTTATAGTAGCTTGTGTAACATTGGCAAGTGTTTTTAGTTTTAAGTATACTAAAAGGAACATTTAACTTCCTTATGATTGAAACTGGGAAACAAAATATAGTTTTGCGTGATTCTGTATAGACGTTAGGCTTCTCAACAGTATATTATGCAATATTGCTTCATAGGTATATTTAAATAAACCTACACAAGTTCTTAAGATAGTAATCATGAATTTCTGTACAAATTTCCCTTCATATTTTTTTATACAAACTACCATATTTCTGTAATTTTATATGTTAGTTCTATTTTTGACCTCAATGCTTTTATCTTGAACATTATAATTGTTGACAAAATTTCAAAATGTATCGCTCTTTACAACTTTTATTTGCCTATACAGCCTCATGGAATACATATAAAAATTATTTTATCAGTATGAAATAAAATCATACATGTTCATTTCAGTTATAGTTACATTGTGAACTATGTGTTGAACTAACGTCATTATGGCAAGGCATATTTAAAAGTAATTGTTGATGAAGTAATTATTTTTTATAACCAAATCACCACACCAAGATATTCTGAAGCTATATTGCAGAGCTATACAAAGTCTGTCCCTATCATAAGTGTTCTAATCTTATATTTAATTACGTATTGTACTTATTTGAAATTTTAAGTAATCTCCTTTGAGTAAGTACTTTGAGAAGTCGAGCTACAGCCCCAACATTTCTTTCAATGTTAACAGCAAAGAGGAAGTCATATTCCTCAAGTGTGTTTAACTCTTCAGTCACATTTTTTTTTTTTTTTATATTGTCTCGAAATGATGATGCCAATTTCAGGAAAAGGTAAAAATTGTGAAAAACTAAATCTGGCTAATAAGGAGATCGTGTTTTGATTCTCTAATTAAAAGAGCAGTATGGCCGGATGCATTATTGTGGTGCAGCACTCAATTGTGCTCAATGCCCTTTTGGACTTCCTGGTCCCCTTTCTGAAGTAATTCCAAGACATCTTGGTAAAAGGCAGATTTTTATCAGCACATTTCGGACCATCTCCACTTAGCCATTATTTGACCACTCTTTCAGAGCTTTGTGCCACTAAAACAACATATCATTTTAGATAGAGTATCTTTCCCTTAAGCTTCAGTTAAAGAAGCAAATGTCTCAGACAGACTCGTTCAGATCTGATAGCGTACCATATTCATTATTTTCCCATATTGCAAACAAAACAAGGTTATAAAACACAACTGCAGATAAATAGTAGTACCTCACAACTGACTAAAGTAACCCAACCTGTTGAAGCCATTTTATACTTGCGGCGAAGGTGTATACGTGCTAATATACATGACAAAGGTAATACATTTATTCATAGAAAAATCAATACACTTACTTTTGAGACAAACCTTTTATAGGGATGTAACCAAAGTGTTCTGTTTTAATAAGACACTGGGTTTATTTAGTTTTGTGTGTCTTTGTATTTTTAGGTTGACCCAATGTTTTAAAACGTTAACTACTATTTATGTTTTGCTGCACTTAAAATATAATAATACAGTTATTTTTATATAGTATAACAAAGTGCGGTATTTCTGAAGATTTCTGGATAAATAAGCAGTTTATAAATTGAGGTTGTCTATGTCACGATGAAAAAACTTACAATATAGTAACTATATAAAAAGAATAAATGGCAAATTCTTCATCAGAAATATTTAACCTATAATATTATGAATAATAGCTTAATTATTCAAAAAACATCAGTAGAGTATATGGAATAATATATATAAATATAAAATATTCTAGAATAAAATCTCTTTTACTCATTATTAAAAAACGACTTTTAATAGTAAATGATATGAAAAAAACGAAAGTTTTAAAAATAACCCAGATACATCTTAAATCTTATATTACTCATACAAATGTTTAAACAGATCCTATAGGTCAACAGTGGAAATAATATAATTTCATTCGAAATGTTATTTCACTGAAATTTAAGTAACATCTGAATCATTATCTCAAAAGTTGCTTTATAGAATCTTAACACGTAAGTATACAAAGAAATTACTTTAGTACTGAAACAATGAACTAATATTTTTAAAAAATTGCCATTTTGAGGCAATCTAAAAAATGTACCTTCATAATCCAATAACGAATAAATATAAATACATGCAGGCAAAAAATATTTACTGTATAAAACAATCTTCTTTTCTTTTCCTTACCGGCAAAAAAGTTGTGCACTACCTCAAATAGTTTTTGTTCCTGGATTTCTGTTAAATAGTCTTGAACTAAAACAAAAACAATGTTATACAATTGAACTTATAGAAAATGTAGTTTGTAACAATGTGGTATATCTAAGCAAAATGTTTAACTCTGTCCAACTAATAAAGTCAACAACGCAATGACGCTACAATTTTGCCCTGCAAGATAGCGTTGGTAAAATGGCGGAGTTGACGGAAACAGCTGATCTAGAGGTCGAGCGTAACGTGGCGAGCTCTGACCTTGACCGGGAACACAGTTATACAACTAGTTTTGGAGTGGTGGGAAGGGGAAGGTGTGGGGCGGCAGGCGCCGGTTTCAAATCGTAAATACGCGTCTTGCTAAAAACATTGTTAAACATCTAGTCTTGCTTGTTTTGATTAGTTGGTGTTAAGCTTAATTTTTAGTGCAGTGTAGTGTTTGGTTTTACTAGTGCATTGACTGTTTTCCATCAAGTGTGACGCTAAAATGGCTGTCAACAAGCCAAACAATAAGGTCGGTGGTAAAATTCTACATAGCCAAGAAAGAGAAATAATTTGCACAATTTTATGAAAAGAGAAGGTGAAGAAGGACCAATATTGTTGAAACAAGTTCAAGAACGTGTTGCGAATGCTGCGGGAGTGTCCAAGACAACTGTGAAACGAATTTTTAGTGAACATAGAACCGCGCCGGCAACAGGACCTCACTTTTCAACGCCAAGGAAAACATGGAATAAAAAAAATAATGGCTGGCAGTATTTGTTTGTATAATTCGATTTCATTTATATTTATCAGTGGTACTTTTTGTTTTTACTGGTTTATAAACGGTATATTACAGGTGCAGTAGTTATTTATTTATAGGAAATATTCAATCTCTGGGTAGTACACCGCCGCTTTGCCGTCGCGCCGCGCCGGAGCTTACCCTACGCCGGCGATCACTCCCACCTAACCCTACTCCTCCCCTACTCGGGGCTCGCCTCGTTCCGCACGACCTCTAGTTTCCGTTGACAACACAATTACGTGTCTTTAAATCTAGAGTGTGTCGTAAACGTAACGTTTATTGGGACGGCACTGGGACAGAAAGGCAGCACTTTCTTGGTTAGCTATCTAATTATTGTCGATATGACAGGATATGGGCCCTTCCTTGGCCTTCCCTATAAAAATAATATTTACGCGCGTCATCCTTTATTGGAAATTGTATATCCCTAATCAGCATGCGCCGTATATAAATTTAACCACCAAGATTTACCAATAAATAAGTGTTATTAATCCATTTTAAGTTTTACACGTAGCTAAAGTATTAGAATCATTAGATAATTAGCAATTTAGATGGTTAATAATATTTAAATGTACCAATAATAAAAATCTTCAGGAATATCCCTTAAAAATATACAGTTGTTGAGTTTGCACCCTAAAGTAAAATAAAGTATGCATAGGAGCAACTTAACTGATTTGGGATAATATTACAACGGGTTGGCCCCTCTTAACGAAATTCACCGATCGATGAGTCACACACACTGGCTCTGTTCCAAGCTTTTTCCGCTAAGATGTCGTTAGATACGTGTCTCCTATCTGAATCGCTGTTGTTACTCTAGGTGATTTGGTGTTCTTTATAACCATCGTCCAAAAGATTTATACCTTTATCACCGGGGCCAACCGTGTCTTCGATATCGTTCCCGGCCCGCAATAATTTTATGAAGGTAGTGCCTATGTATAATTCGACTGGAAGTAAATCTATGGCTTTATTCAAAACACCAGACACTATTCCACGTTCTGTCTTTACGACCCCACGTTTACGACTAACAGTTGTTTTCTCTTAACAGTCAACTATGCACCTACTTATAAAAGATATCTTTTAAGATTGCATATAATTCTCGGAGTCTAGTTGTCTTCAAGCATCGAATTTTCAAAATATCGAAAATATCCTTCTCAACTGTCACAGCTTCCAGAAATGCATTTTACACAAAAACATCTTTGACAGCAGTGAAAATTTAAGATTTCCGTTCATATATCTCAAACGAGAACGTAAATCGTTTGGTAGACAGTGGTACATATCGGCCATAGTTCCACGATATAAACCAGTATATATACATTCATCATATCACATCACATGTGCGTTGTCGTAAAGGACAATTGTTTTACCCAGATGACTATTGTTAACTGCTGATAATAAAATCATCTGATGAAAGGTCCAAATAATACTTAATATATTTCGGATATTCGTATACGGATACATTATCGAATATCGTTTCTTATAATGAGACAACGCTAGAGCGACCCCAATTTCATGAACCAAAACAGCGTAAAATGAATCACGCACATTAACGGCTGTAGATATTGTAAAATCCCATTCTCCTTCGTCATCGAGTGTATTTCTACTAGCGATTGAAGCACATAGAGATTAAAAGCGTGGACAACAACTCTCCATCGACCTTCAAATTAAGTACCGCACATTGTTCCTTCCGACAGATTTATATGTTCAATGTCCCCGTAAAGTATCGCGATATTTTGTCTTTTCGAGTCAAGAACAAAGAGATATATTTACTCCAGAGACTCAAAGCTTACATAGCGATATTAGGATTTTTTATTACCAAGATTTTCTGTTGATACCCCATTTACGGTTAGTCATAGCCTGAAAAATACTACTACTACTACTACTATCGTTACTTTCCGTATACCCTAAAAAATGTTGGCGTAGTAGTGGTGATAGGGGTAGAGTTAGGTTAGGATAGGGATAGAGTTGGGATAGGTTGCGAGCGACGAGCTCATCAAGGCGTACAAAAACACTAACGTCAACTTGAAGAACATTTTAACAACTGATATTATTTTTAAAGTATTCCCATATTTATTATCGCTTATTGATAAGACCCTAACGATTTTCTTGTATTTATTTTCGCCTTTCGATAAGCTTCGCCATCTTAACGAACTGCTTTTGAATGTCTTCATACATTTTTCTCACTTGTGCTAAAATTACTACATCATTATCCCTAATACCCGGAGATACATTACATATATGCATAGATTTACCTTTAAAGTACCCTTCGCTTTCTTGATTTCTTGCAACAAGAAATTTAAGAGTAACTAAGGCTTTGATAGCAACGCACATTTTAAGCTGGTTCAATTGTTTTAAAATTACTACATCATCATCCCTAATCCCGGGTGATACATTACATATATGCATAGATTTACCTTTAAAGTACCCTTCGCTTTCTTGATTTCTTGCAACAGGAAATTTAAGAGTAACTAAGGCTTTGATAGCAACCCACATTTTAAGCTGGTTCAATTGTTTTAAAATTACTACATCATCATCCCTAATCCCGGGTGATACATTACATATATGCATAGATTTACATTTAAAGTACCCTTCGCTTTCTTGATTTCTTGCAACAGGAAATTTAAGAGTAACTAAGGCTTTGATAGCAACCCACATTTTAAGCTGGTTCAATTGTTTTAAAATTACTACATCATCATCCCTAATCCCGGGTGATACATTACATATTCACATCATTTTTAATTTATAGTTTTCTTTGTCTTCTTGATTTGTTGTAAAGGTCATTTGAGAGTAGCTAAAGCGTTGCTAGTGACCCATGTTTTAACCTCGTTGAATTGGTACAAGGTGACGCAATCATCGTCGTCTACCCCTTTATATGAATTAGAATTCGACGGTGTACTCTGGCATCGAATGTGTATTTAGTGTCATCATTAATAAGATATAGAGTATTGTTAATCATGTAATGCAAAGTGACGGCGTCATTGCTAACCTTTAACTCTATGACGTTGATAATTTCTTTATCTTTATAATCCCGACTGTCTTCCTTTTTGTGTAGACCTATTGTCTTCTTATTGATTAACAAATCAAAGTATAATTTTGTTGCAGCATCGTTGCCATGTATAGGGTTGTCTAGTTCGCCTAAAGCCCGGCCTTTACTGTGGTACCTGTTTATTTTATTATCGAACATTTATTGAGTCAAACATTTACTGTAAAGTGTTCGCATATTGACAGCATCTCTATCGAAAACAGGATCACCTATGTTATGTAACAGATTAGTAGAAATATCGTAATCCTCTTCCGGAGCTATGTGATTATTTATAGGTGTCTGCTGAGGTATCTCCGATTAACGTCCAAACTTATCGACACTCATCATATTAATTTCCTAATTTTTCTATATCCACTGTCTTTTATAAAACTCGTTTAACTCAGCTCTTCTATAATGGAGGCAATTTCGTTATCCTGACATTGTGTGGCCTACCTTTTGAGATGACAGAAAAAAGTTGTAACCTATCACAGAGATCGTTAGGTTTGTCCCAATCGGCATAAACTTTACAGCTATGCAAACCGGTTGGAGGAAATAATTTCAGTATAACTGCTTGGTTGTGGATGACTAATTTTCGAATTTTCATTAATGATAGGACTAAAATGTCAATTCAAAATTCGTTCAGCGTCTGCATCACCGAACTCCATCTGAAGATATTTTGATAGTCTCTTGATGATCTCCCTTAAACGGGCGATCTCAGAAATCAATTCCTCCTCGTTTGGTGTCATATTGCGGAATGATCTGGTATTCGACTATCAAATGGGTTTAAGACAGTTCCTAAGACTGAAAAAAAGACAGCGTAACACTTTTCACACGTGTAATCACAAAACACGTGTGTATATATTTGTTTCAATGTCAATTGCCTTATTACATTTTAACGCGTGTGACCCGCAAAAAGTCCTTACTAATGTAAAATAGATAATATTCCAACAAATGCTAATGATAACTATTTACAAGTACACACGTATGATCGTGAAAAGTCCTTGCTCATTAGCATAATGATAATGGTATTTTTCAATTTCAATTACACAATTATATTTCATGGCTACATAAATTAACTTTAAATTCAAATATTATTTCTTAAAATATACTTTGTGCCTTGTGTTACTTTAAAAACCATGTATAGTTTAGTAGATTTGAGTTATTTAGATAGTTGTAATAATATTATATTGTTATTAATAATATTATAATGTTCATTTTGTCATAAATATAAATTCCAGGTATAATAATTATAAACAAATTGATTCCATAGAAATTTTCAACTATTATCATAATTATATAAATTCCAAATTAAAAGAGGGGGGATATTTAAAAAAATATTTTTCAGAACATGGGGAATATGTGGTTATTCCATTCGTACATAGGTTGATTATGAGTTAAGAATAGAATATTCAAAAATTTTCAAAATGGACGACAGCACCATTATTATAATATGAAATTATTAAATGTTGTAAGACCGTTTATAAAAAATATATTGAAAAATCATTTCTATTATATGTATTTATTTAATCATATTCTATACTGTGATCCTGATAGTATGTTTGTGGATATAGAATATGCTAAAGATACTGATATAGAAAGGTAACATTAATTTTTTTAAACATTTTGTAAATTTGATGAATATTTTTATTAATTTATTGACCTAGCACCAATAAATTGGTCTTGGGACCATGAAAATATTGAATCAGATGAGTATGGAGTACCCTACATGTTTGATTCTCCTTATTGAGGTTACACCAACGGCATAAAAATCAAACACGCGTTATATTCTAATAAAAAAATGATCTTCAAACATTTTAGTGTCAGACTTTCCTTATTGAGGTTATGCCAAGGTCATAATAATTACCGATTCGCATTTCCATATTCAAATTAACTTGAAGTAAATATTATTTTAATAGTAAAACTAAACTTTTCAACTTGTTTCAGATATTAGCATTGTCAGAGTTTAACTTACTACATTCAATGCCAAAAACATCTAACGCAATTATCTGTGCTTCAACTACTGTATTTAAAAATTAACTGTAGCCTAAAATAGTGTTAGTCTTGAAGAAATATAATAATCCATCTGATAACCTAAAAACGGACTCCATATTACCAGGTAAGAATGAAAATGTATCAGAAATTAGTCCATAACTCTTGATTTGAAAACTACATTAACATCTATTAATATATAATAGTTAGTATTAAAGACAATAAATGTATTTCCCTCATAAATGTTTACGATCATTGAAGATCTACCTCCTAAAATTGAAATATGTTTTGGATAACCACTAACAAGTTTTAATTTAAAGACGGAAAATCTAACATAAAATATTTTGATCGGCAAAAAAGACAATTTGCTCAGTTGGTATCTGATAAATAAAATCAAATTTTGTAAAATTTCCTGGTAAGAAAATTAGCCATTCTACAATTAGTTGCGCTTTGCTAACCACTGTCTAATCTTGTAAATTTACCGACCAAAACCATTTTTCATAAAAAATATATAACTGATGATTGATAACTAGAAAAGTTTTTTAATTTTTTAAATCACATAAATTCGGTGTATAATCTTCTTTATCTTGTTTTACACGGTCTGTAGTGGATTTCGTTGTTGATACGGTGTCTTTTGGTCGATATAATGTTTGTATTGCTAATATGTCGTCCGCTGACAAATCATCATTCATATTTTGATAATATGGATACTTTACTGACGTCGGATCGTTTGAGTGGCTTATACCCAGAGTATGACCTGTTTCATAAATTAGGACACTTAATAAAAAATGTTTATCTTGATCACATTTTAAAATGTCTTTTTCTAAACATCATAATTCATCAGTATCAATGTGTATTTCACGAGTGGTTTGATTAACATCGGGATGAAAAGCATGCGCCAAAACACCACCTTCACCATCAAATGTATTTGTACAAAAAAAACGATGATCTTTGAAGTTTATGCAAGCCTCTTTTATAGGAAATTAATATATCAGCGTTCGATCTGTCATTTACAAAAACCTTACTTACTAGCCAACGTCCACCCTTGGCAGTTGAACCATTGTCGATGCGCTGACTAGTAGAGATGGGCATCCCTGAAAATAGGACTGTTGGAATCCTGGGAACGGTCCAGGGCTGTGCAATCATTAAGGTGTTCGGCATTCATAAATTCCCCACCACACAGCAGACACTCCGGGATCGGTAGCACATGAATGCGGTAGAGGTGCGCAGCAAAGTAATAATGACAGGTCTTCAATCTGAAAGCTTACAAATCGGGGCAAGTTTTGGTCAATTGGTATACCTGTCACAAGACTTCCCCGCCGTTTTCCTGCTGAGAGCTCCCTCAATCGACCGTGATTCCATTTTTTGGTGGACGTCATTATCAGGGACCTGGAGGAATGTAATGAACTCAGATGATGGGGGGTGTAGGTGGCTTGTTCCCTGCTTGGCTAGTTGATCAGCCTTTTCATTGCCAGTGATGCTTACATGGCTCGGGATCCACTGAAAATTGAGTACCCACCCGGCATTTATGAGAATATTTAGTTTTCTTCTGAAACCTTGTACAAACCGTTTAGATTACGCTGGGGGCTCCGCAAGCAGGCGATCTGTATCACCCCCCCATTTACAAAAAAAACAAATCTGAATGCTTTTCCCAAATTTTAAACGCTTGTTACGTTAATGCTTTTAGCTGACGCATTGCTACAACAAAATACCATTTTAGTAATTTCTTATGCTACTTTTCAGAAGATAACCGAAAAGGATAAATTGTATCTTTAAGACCCTCATCTAGGTATTCGCATAAATTGAAAATATACATTAGTTATTTTACCACTTATCGTTAAGTTGTAATACTCTTGAAATAATAAAATTATGTCAGATACTAATGTCAACAAAATATTTGAAACATTAGTGCTGCTAGATATATTCAAATGACCATATTCGTTTAAATATTTTAAAACCGACATAAGATTTTCTTCTCTATAACGTTTTACTATTTCACTTTCAACTGTACATGTTTTCAAATCAAACAGATCTTTTGTTGCAGTTTTTCACAATGAAAACAGTCTCAAAAATTAACAGTGAACATAACATATTAGTAAATAGCATTGCATTTATTGTTAATATATTATTATCCCGGCGCTTCACGCAAGGTACTGACAAACACCTGAAAAATCAGTTTCGGCCATTTTGAAATTAAGATTTTGATACACAGCCAAGCGCTATAATCTGCGTTCTGCCTAAATACAATAAAATGCATAAAATAAATGACCGCCATTTTGAAACAGTGTTGATTATTTTGAAAATACGATTATCTCTTGGCCATTTTGAAAATATACAAATACTTCTTGCAAACATCACAGCCGCCATCTTGAATGACGAAGTTCCCCTGCCTCGAAACAGTTCCCCCACCCGTTTCCTCATCAAATCACGCCCTTCCCCTCATTATCCCCAACAAACCACGCCCTTTTCCATCATTCCCTCTCCAAGTTACGCTCACCCCTCCATTACCCTCACCAAGCTAAGCCCCCGGAGATAATCACAGTAAGCCACTCCCCCCGAGATACCCACAACCCTATACTACTCTCGTAAAATTTACCTATACTGTGAAACGGTAGTGAAAAAGGTCTAGGTATTTCACATTGTAACTAATATCTATGCAACACTTTATACTGCTAGAAAGCTTGTACGCCTTTATAGGAACCAATATAGGTATTGTCCTTTTCATGATTACTACACAACTTTGAGTAATGAACAGCTATACTGCAACATGTCGAGGTATACTTGCGTGTAATCTATGCCTATGTGACTGAGAGTCAAAGTCTGATTGAAGAAATTAGGAAACGGTCAAAATCTTGATACCAAGTTTTGCGGATGCCAAACAGTCTCTTTCAACATATGTTCACTGTATATTATTCATTCCAACAGTATAACGCTATTTTCACATTCGTGTATGAACCTAATCCAAATGTCTCTGTTATAAATTCTTTTGGCAGATGTGATTCCTAACAGAATTACAGATGGAAAACTCTTGTTGTATGACCCGAACCTCTAATGTCTCCAGCATCGCCTATTAAATACATGCTAATGCCTATTCGTATGACTAGAGTAGTTTCCGCAAAACCTTTTCTTATCGGGATAATAAAAACAATATAAATTTGACCTTGGTGTTTTGGTAGCGTTATTATTAGCATATTTTGAAATATCATTATAGGTGTATATGCGAATCATAAATCTTTTTTGAAGGAATCAAAACCGATTCTGTATTGACCCTGGTCTATATCACTGTCTTTATCTATTACTATGAAACCGAATTTATCTTTCCAGGCTGGTGCACAGAGCTTTTTCAAATTGTTAAACGACTCTTCCATGCCTACGTGATCCGAATGAATGTGTCTTAAATTCTTATCGTTCTGTTTAAATACAATAATCAGATTAGCTGTCTCGGAATAAATGTTAAGGAATCCTACTGTACGTTTGACCTAGATAAAGGGAATCAATTGAGTTATGTCTCCCCATACTGAAGTAGTTACGTATATTACCATGCTTTTCATAATGTAAATCGTCAAAAATCATTATGGAATACGGTTCCGCTTCTTGTGGATCGATGACGTCATTTTCATTGTACGGAATATACCCGATGTGTGTACCCAATATACAGTGAAACCTGTCTTAGACGGACCCTGTGTTAGGCGGAATCCCGTCTAACGCAGAAAACTTTAAAAGTCCCGACTGTCGCCTATTTAATTTACCTGGTTAATAACCTTCATAAGCCAGAAACTGTCTAAAGCGGAAGCGGAATAAGCAAAAGTATGAGTGATACGTATTTACTACGTCTTAGTTCTGCAAAAGCCGAAAAATCTGATCATATACATGCTGTAAAATATAAAGTTACAATGACTTCCGTTTGGATAAAATACAGTTTATAATATATTTTTTTACCATAAGAAAATTCACAGGTCTGCTTAATTGTAACGGATCGTATTTATTTATGAGAATTCTGTAACAACGTTAAGGATTACTGATATGCACAAGATAACGCAATGGTATACAAACATCCATAATTTACAATAGGCTATGTATCAGCACTCATTTCCTTCAAGATAACGCAATGAATGGTTTACAAACATCCACGGTCAGACATATTGATTGACATATTGAAAGGCGAGAGACCGCTTCATTCTAAAAGGCAAAAACATGCGCAAATAGATGAAAAAGAAGAAATTGAAGAGACCAGTCGTAAAAAACAAAATAAAAACATTTGGCGAGGCTATAATGAAAATTGGTGAGTTAAAAGATTTTGCGATATGTATTAACAGCCTGGAAATGTCTCACCATTTGTTACAACTAAAAACAATAACTGAAACACAAACAAGTAAATCTAACTTTTTAAAACAAAAGTCAACGCTAGATTTTTTCAAGCCTACTTGATTTTCTTTTATTTTTACGTAAGCCTACTATGTACAGTATTTAGCCTAATTACAGTAAGAGGAAAAATATAGTTTTTAATAAATTGCATCATTAATTCATAAATTTTGTTGACAAGTGTATAAGTGTTTTAGTTTTAGTGTTTTCTATTAAAAATGTTTTGTGGAGAAGGATAAAAGGATGCTGCATTAAAAGGTAAGATTTTTATTATGTAATGTAGGTTTTAACATTTTCTGTAGTGTGCATAGCCAACATCACCTAGAAAACAAGGTTTTCGAGTAATGACGTCACAGGGCACAGGCTACGGGCTGTCATTAGGCAATCACGATAACCGATATTACTGTTGAATGACATTTATTTAGACGTTAAAATATGATAGTTTTCTTGTCATTTAAATACACTTGCTTTATATGATGAAGTGTCATCTCTGTAGGAAATAAACAGTCAGTACTTAATCGGAAGTAAATAATTAAATTAAATACTGTATTAGAACAAATGTAGACACGATGGCAATTGTCCGTTATCTATGTGGTGTTGGTACAGCGCCATACAGCTGATCAGTAGAAATAATAGTCTTATAGCTAAGAATCCCCTCACCCCAACGCTAAAAATAGAATCGGCAAACGTTTCCTGATGGTATTACCATCATACAGTACACTACTACTGTATGAGTCGGAAACCTGTCTTACACGGAAAAAAATGCCGGTCCCAATGGATTCCGGGTTAAACAGGTTTCACTGTACAAGGTTCGATTGCGTGGTCTTCATTCATTTGCTTGTCACCGAGGAATGATATTAGGATATAAGGACTAATGTAAATGACTAATGCATGTAAGCAATCTGTCTAGCATGACTAGCCGAGCTGGTTGTCCAGTGTTTGTTGTACTGTGGGGTTGCTGTTCTGTGGATAGAGAATTTTAGTTTTCTAAAAGTGCAATATAGTGAGCAAACAGCAACACAGTTCTTGCAATTTAAAAGAAAAACTTGAAGTGTTAATGCGACTAGACAAAGGGGAAAATTTGACAAAGTTAGCTGCTGAATTTAGTGTTGGTAAGGCTACAATAAGTGACTGGAAAAAAAATTTAGGTACAATGCTGAGTTTGGTTATACATAGGAATCTGGTGCTATTGAGTATAAAAAAAATTAAGTATACGTATCAGCATTAGTTTTGTCTAATTTTTGTCAGCAGTTTTTTCAAGGGTTTTCTCTTTAATCGCTTTTACCCTCTTATTATCACATTCATCAATAATATTAGAAGTATTTATTCCTATAAAAAAATTGAGGAAAAGAGGTATGAGATCAATTATTTTATGCACAATACAAATGAGATTAAAATTAAATTTATTCATTAACACAATTTCACAGTACATTTTGCTAAGCATACTTAATTGAATAATCTGCCTTGGTTAGAGATCTTTCAGTGAACTCTCACTAAGAACTAATATGAAGGTTATCTCTTCTGCAAATAACAATAGTGTGATTTTCACTTGAAAATTTAAAAAAATATGTTTATACTATAAACACTACATGGTTCACTTTTTCACAAAGAATTGTTGGTATAAAATCCGTGTGATTTAAATAACATACTAGACTTGTACGTTGGTTGGGTGTTCTAAACCGTAGCCATGATTTTTAAATATATTTTCTGCTATTTTCAAATAATACGTATCATCTCCCAACTTGCCTCCTTCAACAATACTATTTACATTTTCTTTCACCCTCTGAAAGCCATCACAACAATATTTTTGTGCCAAGGAAACCTGAAAAAAAATTCTGTGAATTAAATGGTAAACATAAATTGTAAACATTAAATTCTTCATACACAGATAAGCCACATTATTATAAAATAAACAAAAACCATTAATACAATATACTAATACTATTAGATTAGTTATAATAGAGCTGAAAACTTATTTGAGATTTAACATTACCAGAGTTTTGAGGAACATTTCTCCATCTTAACCCTTAGCACTCGACTATCGGGGGAGCCCCGTCAAGCGTATATTGCAGTTTACTCGTATGTTGGGGGTCACCCGACACGATTTTCAAATGCCTATAACTCATCTGCGGCGAAGCCCACGACATTCAATCTTTTACCGTTTGGTGCTACAATCTATTAACAATAATGTGAACTAAGTTAAAAATGTCTCGGAATATGTGAGTCATCACAAAATCTAGTTTGCCGCTACGTTGTAAGCTGCAAGTAGGTTACAGTTTTGCAGGTTATTTGTTTACTCGTAGTTTGTCGTGGCTTCACGTGCAATTAGTGATTCTGAAATTCCGATTTTTTACTTGATCCTGATTTATTAGAATGTAGTTCAGTTTCATAAACAAAATAATTAAAGCAACAGGTATTTGTAAATATAACCAGTTTATTTGTGGTGTAGATTTAGCTGTTCAATATATTGAACCGTGCAGTTTTACGAGACGAACAAATAAATGGTGGATGAAAATGTTTTTCTGGCTATTAGATGTGGCTGTAGTAAACAGTTTTATTATCTATTATAACAAGAAAAAGGAAATCAGAAAAAATCCTGTTAAATAAAAATAGTTTCGCCAAAACTTGGTGAGGGAACGCAGTGGTGATATCAGGAATAACCCGTATAGTAAGAAGGGTCGGCCATAAACTACTGACAAAGAAGAAAGACTGAATGGGAAATTACATTTAATCTTTTCCAATGATAAAAGTAGTTCTAAGGATTGTGTAGTTTGCAGTAACAGGAAGATAGAAGGAAGTAGAAGGGAAACAGTTTTTCACTGCAAAACATGCAGCAGAAAACCAGGACTTCATCCGGAAGAATGTTTTCAAAGATATCATACTCTGCAAAACTACAAATAAGATAATGAAATCATGTACATACAGTATTAGTGAATAAAAATAGCTTAGTTTATTAAAATCATAAGAGAAAACAAAGTTTTCCATAAACAATAATGCAACTTGCAGGTGAGGAATTTGTCTCAATTTAATTACAAGTGGGGAAGCAAAGCATGTTAAGAAAATCCGAGTGCTAAGGGTTAATGGACACACATTTTTTAATTTAAAACATATGTTTTGAAAATGGATAAATTGTTTAAATGTAAAACAGAGTATAATTCAAATGTCTTAGGTGAATTAGAATGTATTTTGAAATTAGATAACAGGCTAAAAAATCAAAATAGTTCGATTTAGTAATATTTAAATAGTTTTTAATAATATTTTTTATATAGGGAAACTTGAATAAAAATTGGGATAGGTATTTTAAATAAATAAAAAATATGTTATATGATAGAGTATCAACAAAAATGAATTTAAAATTTTTACAAAATAAAGTAATTTATAATTGAAACAAATTTGGAAATATGATGAAATTATGAGGTTACTTAAAAACGCAGGGAACTATATTAAAGTTTAAATATAGAGTTGAAAATTGTAGTAATTAATATTAAAATACGCACAGCTATGGTAAACTTGGCAGAGCAATGTAATGTGGAACTTTAGAAATTAAAATAGAATTACTGTACACAAATTTCTTATGTAAATGAATGGACAAAGGATAACATTCAAGTCTGAATAGATTAAGAAACAAAAAAGATAAGCCTTAGTTAATGAAGACTTACCTATCAGATTATTAGTTACAGAAAAAAAATCTAAATGTAAAAACTTATATTTTATATAAGAAGAAAACAAAGATAAAAAATGAAATAGTTCTCAGCGGTACCAGTTCCATAAATTACTGCTATAAAGAAATTAATAAAGATTGAATTTTCACAAGCGATACAGTTTTTAATTTAGGTTTTCAACACGGATGGTATGAATTTTGCTTTCATGCTGGTGTACAGTAACCTACTAAATAATTAGATGATATATAGCTTTGGATGCATTTTGTTCACTATATACAGGAAAAACGCTGTTGTTTAACCTTGAATAGCAGTTTTTATTAAATATTTTGTCTCAACATCTTTATCTAGGAACAATGCTGGTAAAGTCAGTATTTGTAATATTTTAATAATATAAAGAATTTTAATTTGTTGTTAAAATTTATATAGATTTCAATATTAAAAAATAATTATAATTTGAATTTATTTAATACACAAGAGGGAAATCATTTAATATAATTTATTATTGATTAAATATTGTGAAAATTTGTTAAATGAAAATGCATTTTATATTATAATGGAATCAGACAAATATAATGCAGGAAATATGTATATTATAACATACATGTACTATTTAAGGTGTTCTACAGGATCTTTGACTCTAATTAAATTAGATCAATTCATAGCTTCTTGTTTTTTACAATAACTTATAACGGACCTTAGCCATCCACGTTGGACGCCAATTTTATATAACGTACCTTCACTTACGTTTTTCTACAGGATAATTTTGACTCTTAAGAAATTAATTAATAACCCAGCTACTACTTGCTTTTATAATAACAGATTTATTTTATCCTGAGATCAATATTGCATTTACAGGTAGTTCATATAATTTGTTTTACTAACTCTAATATTTGCCGAGAGGCATCAAGACTGTTATTTCACTATTAATTTTTTAACAATTCTAAATTTACTTTCTTTTAGCTATCTAAGGGCGTGTATAAGTTACTGCACTTGGTTTGATAAATTTTATATTTCAATTAACTATGACTTTTTAAGGAATTTCTAAAGTTTAAAAGATTCTTAATGTTTGTTACTTTAAAGAGTTGGCTTTAAGTTAAAATTAAATGTATTACTTATTACTTGTGTGGTTCCTTGTTTCACTTCACTTGACACAAATTCACTTATTAATATTTTCCTATCAATTTCACTTTTCTTAATTTCTCGAAATGCTTCTATGCCGTAACTGACTTTATTAATCACTCCCTTATTTTAATTTGTTACCCTTTAATCTCCCTCTTTATTCTTCACTTTCTATTTAATAATCTCCCTTATAATTCTCCCTTACTTTAAATTTCCACGTTACTTTGTTTGAATTTGATATTTCTTACTAAAACTGAACATTACTTCTCCCTCGAGTCCTGTATTATGACTCCTCGAGTCCTACCACTTGACCCTTTCGAGTTCTGAAAATTGACTGTCTTTCCTGAACATACTCTTGGATCGTATCCGTATTGGTTTCATCCCCTCTTCAAATTTGATTGGCTCCCTTATGGCGCTCAAACTGTGGCTAGCCTATGAAATTTTTACGCTTCCCTCACTTTCTTTTGGGCTTCGTGGGAATTTGTCTAACTTTCCTACAGGTGCAGGTGTTTTTCTGTATTCTCAGGGATTCCTAGTCATAAATCTCCCTGGTCCGTGGATGTCTAGGTAAAGCTTCTCTCCCATGAACGAGGCACGTCTTGGTTTACTTACAATTAAACTTTTCGACGTTTATTAATGTTTATGGCTCACCAGATGCGTGCAGTAACCGTTTTTGGCCGAAAGATATAACAATAGACTACCCCTTGCTAGACAGCGACCGTGTACTACGATCTCACAAGTTCAAATATTTAACCAACAGTTTTCTTAACTTAATGAATTTCATTATAAACTGATTTATTTTAATTCTTAGTTCAAAGTTGTAGTAATTATAATTAGTTCTCTAATTTTCCGGCAGGCATCAAAACTCTTTTAAAAATGTCTCGAATTATCTTAAGACATTTATAGGTTACTGCACTTGGTTTCATAAAAGTTATATTCAATAGCTTGAATTACATATTACTTCTTCAATAAATTTCTGAAAAGTTAATGACAATACTTGATTTTTTTACTTTAAAGAGTTGACTTTGAATTTAATACAAATTAATACTTATAGTGATTATTCTTATTTATTGCGTTGCTTTCTTGCTCCACTTACACTTGACCACCAATGTACTTACTAATATCTCCCTCACTTAATTTCATTTCCTGTCACTCCAAATGCTTCTATACCATAACTAATTTTTTATTTCCATAAATATCTCCCTACTTAATACCACCTCCCTATTACATAGCGACTTTACTTCTTTATTTTAATTTAGAAATTGTTAGCAAAATTAACGTCTCTCTCCTCAAGTCCTGGATTTTGACTAACCCCTCTCCTGTTTCCTTTGGTTAGTTTCTGTGTGTGTTTCATCGCCTCTTCATTGGCTTTCTTACGCCGCTATTTTTCTCTGCCCATCAGAATCTTTCCTTCCAAGCTTTCTCTTTAGTTTGGGTGGTAATTTCTGGAAATTTCCCAAGCTGCAGGTGTTGGCTAGTCATGCTTTTTCTGTATTTTTAGAGATTTTCCTCCTGGTTCCTTCGATGTCTAACTAACGCTCCTCTCTACTGATCGGCCACATCGTGCTTTACATACATTGAAGCTATACACGTATATTTAGAATTTATGGTAGACCAGGTAAGTGCAGTAACCCTTTTTTTGCCACAAGATTTACAACTGACTGTTCTTTGATATTTAGAGACGATTGCTACAATCTCTTACAGGTCAAAGATTTGACGATATTTCTCCTGACATAAAGAATTATATTTCAATATATAGAAAAACAATGCAGACTCCAAATGAAGGAAATTTGCATATAATACGGAAGCCACTACCCTCTTTATTTCCCATTTCAAAGCCATCCTACAGTCATGCTAAAGCCTTTTTCAAAACAACTGGGGAAGGAGTTATGTTGAAAAAATGAAAAAACTGAACCTTTCTGGTTGAATAACTTTACTGCTTTGAGCACTACTATGACAGGTTAATACAAGCAAAACTAGTATTTTTCTTTTAGATTTTTGCTACAGTTCTTTCCAGGTTATGTATATGTTTGGTGTGTGGAATAAGCTGATGACTTAAGATAAAACCTCCAGCTGAGAATTTTGTGCATGTCTGCCTTATCAAACTTTTTAATTTTTTAAATAAGAAGTTTTACCTAGAAAATAAAATCCTAATGTCACGTGTTTAGTGTTTAGAGTCTCATAGCAGGGTGCTATCAGCCAAGGGTAAATAATGACACAACAAGATACTGCATCAAAATTATTCTCAGTCACTAATCACATCACTCTCTGAGTCTCTTTGAAAAGATACAACAATAGTTTAGTCGAGGAAATAGTATGATAAGAAAAATGTCTACAAGTAGTGCTGCTAATTGAAAAAAAAGACAGAGTTAAACAAATTTGTGAAATGTGCATTGACAATACTCACATTTTCTATTACTTTCTTATGTCTAAATCATCATTTTAAGAGTTGCTATGTTATTTAAAAGATCCAATTGCAGCCCACCAGAAAAATTACTAAATAAAACAAAGTGGCACCAAAGTAATTACATTGATTAATTTTACATAGGATGAGTTTCAACAGTTGCAAGCTTGAACATTTCTGATAATGGAAAAATACATTACAACATAAGTTTAATCCTAGACAGAAATTATTTTACACACAGACAAGAGGCTTAAGCGAAAAATAAATTATTAAATTTATTACTTTCCAGATAACTTGTAACTCTTATAATTTTCAAACTGTTTTGTATGGAAAATGAAATCTAACCATTTAAAAACAGTTAAAAATTTGTATGGCTAAAACCAAAAGTGTAGGGTGGCCGATAATATGTCTTGTATCTACAAGATCTCTCAGTCAGATAGTTTTACAAAATTTTTAACAGTATTAATAAACGTATTTTTAAATTTTTTTACTCTTTAGTTTTAATGTTATTGTTTTTTTTAGATAAAGCTCATATGTAAACAATCTTCGACTAAGTTTTTTTTTCAAACAATATATAACTCTTTTTGTTTATCAAGTATTATCAATTTTGTATGACTTTTAGAAAGAGCACTTTCTAACAGTCACATTCTGCTTGTATCGCTGACTAAATTAAAATTCAGGTTTACCATTACTTTTTTTACAATTATATACTTCAAGTTTTAATATATAATTTATGAACCCCTTGAACCAGCAAGAGCATAAGTTAAGGAGAGAAACTAATAATCTTGCTTCACATGTGCAGATAAAGTTATGTCACCCTCGGCTAATAGTTGCCTTACAGTTGTCTGCTTTGTTTTACTTAATGGCCTTAGTGTTGAAAAATTATGAAAATTTGATAGCCATTAAGGGCATAGGGAAAAATAACCCAATTGAGTTTACACCAGTCTAGACTAATTTGTGCAAGATTCAGAAAAACTCATTTGTCAAAGATATGCCAGTGTTAGTGTAATAATTGGTAACCATACTGGTGTCCATATCATGCTGTAGAAAAGGCAATTTTTTTTCAGACTCAAGTGGCATTGCAATTTTTTTCGCTTGCAACTCAAAAACATATTTTTTTGGGCTTTATAATAGGTAAACAATATCTCAAGTTTCATCTACAAGATGTAATTTTAAGATCTTAATTGTTAATATAGTTTTTGAATATGGAAATAAATAAATTGAAACTATGGATCAAATAAAACCAACTTATAAGCAGCTAAGTTGATAATTCTTTAATTATTCATAGCTGTTATAGATCTCTTACAGGGCAGAAGTTCATATTTTGGCTTTTAGTTTTTCACAAATAATACAGCTAACTTATACTAACCTCATAAGGACTAAAGCCAATGTTGACCTCTTTATGAAGGCTGTTCTGAGGTAGAAATTATTTACAAAAGATACAAAAGAACCTATTTCAGAGTCATGCAAAGTGCTGTTAGTCTTTTGTAGTTTTTCATTAAAAGTGTTTGTCATAAATCCATGAAAGTTAAAATATATTATTAATTATTGCAACAATACCAATGAAGACTGTGAGGCTGAATGAAATATTGCAACCCTAAAACCGATCACGACCAAAGATTAGAACCTTACAAATGCTTGGAATCAAGATTCATACGATTGCAAACACCAATCATTTCAATGAACGTCTTTCAATTTCGTGCCAAGAAAAAAGAACCATGAACAATTTCATAGGTAATTAAAAATTGTATAAGTACTTTTCACTGAGACAAACCACAATATCGTCAAGTTCAATTAGAACTCTATTAAATATTTCAGTTGAAAAAGAGGCTTCAGAATCATTAGTTTAGTGTTGGAATTGATATAAAATATCTTGAAAAATATATTTGTGTAACATAACTTACAATATGCAGGGTTCAGAAGGATGGAAAAAATATAATGACAAATAATTTCCTCAACGAAGATGAAGTTTGAGAAAAAGAATTATAAGATTATCAGATTAATGGCTTTAACTTACCAATAACCCAAGGGCATTGCAAGAAGCTCGAAATGTTTATTATAGGCCCCCATCAATAGTTTTTAATTAATTAGAAGATGTGGGAGGCATTATTCAGATATATTCCAATCATATAAGATAAAAGCATTCACTTCGATTTGTGTGAAATCTAACCAAAATTAAAATGTTTATTAATTCCAGAAAATCATTCTAGCAATATATGTGTACCACATTTTTCTTTGTTGAACTTAATATTATTCCAAATGTAACAGCTAATAATGTACGAATATAGACTCTCGATACCAACTCTTCAGAACTGAGAAGATAGGAGTTCTACACACATACACTACTGACTCTTCCATAGTATAAATGGTATATTTTTATAAAATATAAAGAATGAATTTAAATAAAAAAATCTAACAATAGACTGTACCTCATTTTCTGCATGGGCTATACCAGTACAGTATGCTCTTGAAGCTCGTCCTAATACTGCAGTCATAGCATACACATCTAAAACAACTGATGAAAGTCGCATAAGATCTACTTGATGGTTTATTAAATCAGTTTGATATTTTTTAAATAAAGAAGTTACTGCATATTGTAATCGTAATACACAATATTCCAGCTGATTTGCAGCTTCCTAAAAAAAGTAAAATATGTATTAATAAAACAAAAAAAAAAAAACATCAAAGCAAGGCTTTGACTTCTTGCTATATTTAATATTCTTTATTCTTTCAAAGAAAATTGCAAAAAAATTAATAAATTAAAACCTAATCATGTTCATTTAGTTGTTCTAAGAAGAACAACTATGCCTTCAGTATCAATATGTTGGAAAACAAAATATTAAAAAAAAATCAATTTCATAGATTTAGAGTTTGTCAATCAAACACTTTTTTTGCATGCTTATCCTATACACTGATTTTGAATCATGATATTAAATATTAAAACATGGATTATAGATAATTATGTTTTCTATGAAGCTAGGGACACTTTCAATACTCTCCTGGATGTGAGAACAAATGTTACTTTGATATTCTTTAAGTTGAGGAGTGAAATACTTTGTAACTAACTTTGAACACAATTTGTTCACGTTGAAATTTTTGTGAAGAATTTGCCTAGCATTTTTTAATAAAAATTTTATTGAAGACATACCATAACTTATTTTATTGCTACCATAACATCAGTTATACCTTTTACTTTTAGTCATGAAACATTGTTGTGACCGCTGCAGTCCAAACCCTTTTGTCTCAGTATTTAAAAATTTCTTTTAAATAAAAGTTTGTACACGTTATGATATTACAAGATTCCAACTTGAATATCATATTATTGTGAGATTGCAAGACATATTTTCCACAGAAGTAGCTTTTCTCAAGCCATGGTCCAGTTTAAATAATTTTCGATAACCATAACAATTAAAAACAAGTCAAATTAGCATTTTATCAAGTTTCTTGGGTTAAATCAATGGCAGTAAAAAATATATATTTTAGATTTATAAAATGAAGGTTTCGTGTAACATTTACAATAAAAATGTGTGGAAGCTTCGATCTAATGCCGAGTTGTATTCCTTATACAAATACGCAAATGTGGTCCATTTTATTAAAACGCGACGTCTAGAATGGTTGGGTCACATCATAAGAATGCCCACCAACAGAATGCCGAACAAACTTTTACATGGCACTATGATTGGCAAAAGAAGAGTTGGCCGACCAAGAAAACGATGGCTACAGGACCTTGAGGAAGATTTAAGAGTACTCGGCATTACAGCATGGAAACAGAAGGCTAAGGATAGAAGTACATGGCGGAACATTGTTAAGGAAGCCAAGGCCCACCCCGGGCTGTAGCGCTACGTAGTAGTAGTAGTAGTATTTACAGTAAAAGTAACAATTTTTACTTACAACAAGAGTAGAATGTAAGTGAAGGTACAGCTCAAGATTAAGTTTAGGGTTGTCATCGAAGTTCCTTTTATTTGCAATCATGCTTGATAGTGAAAATCTTGAATAATTAAAGACACTTTTCCTTTTTCCCATCTCTTCTTTTAGTTTTGTTGATGAATGATAAAGACCTAAAACATTAATGTTTCAAATAACAAAAGAACTCTATAATCAAAAATTAAAACTCAATAACATACAATATACAAACTATCGATTTGTCAGACAGAAATAACAATGGAATACGAGTTATGAAGTACATGATTATACCAAGACAGAAATATGAGACTGGCTTTAAATCTATTATTTCGAAAACAAAATGATTATCCTTTTGGATTATTACTCCAGTATTACTACAGCATTGCTTGGAGGGAATTATAGGGCCACTGACATGATTACTCAGGGGTTCTGTTGCCTAAATCGCTGTAAAACTAAATCGCTGGAGATGGAAATTGGTAATACAAAATGAGCTACGTTGAGAGTGGTAAATGTCTAGGAGTTGTTCTGGATAGAAAGCTACTCTGGCATGAGTCCTTGGAGGATAGAGAAAAATATCCACAGCTACGTTCTGGCAATACAGAGGAACGATAGGCATGAGATGGGGTCTAGGTCCACGTCAGATAAACTGGATTTATTCTGTCATCGTGGTGCTGGAGTTAGTCTCTGCTTTAATCGTCTGGTGGGACAGGGCACAGCAGGAAACAAGTAGTAGAGTGCTGGACCGTGTTCACGAGCGCTTCCTTAGATGCATAACAGCCACGAGGAGAAGCACACCATGTGCAGCCATGAGGAGAAGAACACCATGTGCAGCCATGAGGAATATGCAGGGTTTTCCATCCTTGGGTCTTCAAATTGGGATAGATGCAATGAAAACTGCATAACAGCTAAATTGTACCAGGCTTTGGAAGACAAGTAGCAAACAACATAAACAGCTATTTGATGATGCACTGAGGCAGGTCTAAATAGAACCTAAGGATAAAAGAAAAAAGGAATTATAAAATCTATATTCCTAAAAGAGAGGCATGGGCAGCGTGTAGACCCAAACATGGTGAAATCTGGTTCACGGATAGGTTCAAGACAAAGGTAGGAGTGGGAGTCGACTTTAGTGGATCAAAACACCACGACAGATTCTACAAGACAGATTCTCCTTTGCCTGGAAGATTACAACTCTGTTTTCCAAGCAGAGGTACTCAAAATCGAACTATGTGCTGAGGAAATAATAGGGTCTGGCCAGAGGAGCAATTCCATCTGGATTTGCTCGAACAGTCAGGCAGCTCTGAAGGCAATAGGTAAGGCTAGTGCCAGCTCCAAGCTGGTGGCTGGGACTAAAGCTTCTCTAGCAGAGTTATGTAAGTATAATACACACAACCTAACCTGGACTCTAGGGCATTCTGGCTGGAAATGAGAGAGCGGATGCTTCACAAAAACAAGGGTGTATAACTCAAGGACCATTGTTAAGGGCAGTGGGCATGCTGCCTCAGGAGGGGTGCAAGAGGACCATAAAAATAGGTTGTGCAAAAAAGAATGGAATGCAACTTAGGGGTGCAACCAATCCATTATACTGTGAGGTAAGACGGGAGTTTTTTGGGGAAAGAACTACTCTTCTTAAGAATATTTCAACTCAGATTTACTGTAGAGCTGGTTACAGACCATGGGAATCTGAGGAGTTTCCAATACAAAATTAGAAGATCTAGGTCCCCTATGTGCAAGATGTAGGATGACGACCAAGAGGAAAACCCAATACAGGTGCTCTGTGAGTGTCCTCCATTGGGAGATGCAAGAAGAAATTGGTTTAGCTAGCAGGTGTCAGAGGATATCAGAAGATTTACGTCGGGTGGATACTGACATTCTGCATCCACTAAGCTAAACCTGTAGTAAAAATGGAAAGAGATTACAAAGACTGTAGCTAAGTGCTCTACACCGATAAGGTCCCTCAAGGATTCTAAAAGAAATAATCAAACTAGTGTTAAAAAAGAAAAGGAAATTATTATATGCCACTATCATATATTTCTCTTGTTTGCAGTATTGAACCAGTGAAATGAATGAAAGGAAATTATTATATGCCACTATCATATATTTCTTTTGTTTGCAGTATTGAACCAGTGAAATGAATGAAAGGAAATTATTATATGCCACTATCATATATTTCTTTTGTTTGCAGTATTGAACCAGTGAAATGAATGAAAGGAAATTATTATATGCCACTATCATATATTTCCTTTGCAGTATTGAACCAGTGAAATGAATGAAAGGAAATTATTATATGCCACTATCATATATTTCCTTTGCAGTATTGAACCAGTGAAATGAATGAAAGGAAATTATTATATGCCACTATCATATATTTCCTTTGCAGTATTGAACCAGTGAAATGAATGAAAGGAAATTATTATATGCCACTATCATATATTTCCTTTGCAGTATTGAACCAGTGAAATGAATGAAAGGAAATTATTATATGCCACTATCATATATTTCTTTTGTTTGCAGTATTGAACCAGTGAAATGAATGAAAGGAAATTATTATATGCCACTATCATATATTTCCTTTGCAGTATTGAACCAGTGAAATGAATGAAAGGAAATTATTATATGCCACTATCATATATTTCCTTTGCAGTATTGAACCAGTGAAATGAATGAAAGGAAATTATTATATGCCACTATCATATATTTCCTTTGCAGTATTGAACCAGTGAAATGAATGAAAGGAAATTATTATATGCCACTATCATATATTTCCTTTGCAGTATTGAACCAGTGAAATGAATGAAAGGAAATTATTATATGCCACTATCATATATTTCCTTTGCAGTATTGAACCAGTGAAATGAATGAAAGGAAATTATTATATGCCACTATCATATATTTCTTTTGTTTGCAGTATTGAACCAGTGAAATGAATGAAAGGAAATTATTATATGCCACTATCATATATTTCCTTTGCAGTATTGAACCAGTGAAATGAATGAAAGGAAATTATTATATGCCACTATCATATATTTCTTTTGTTTGCAGTATTGAACCAGTGAAATGAATGAAAGGAAATTATTATATGCCACTATCATATATTTCTTTTGTTTGCAGTATTGAACCAGTGAAATGAATGAAAGGAAATTATTATATGCCACTATCATATATTTCCTTTGCAGTATTGAACCAGTGAAATGAATGAAAGGAAATTATTATATGCCACTATCATATATTTCCTTTGCAGTATTGAACCAGTGAAATGAATGAAAGGAAATTATTATATGCCACTATCATATATTTCCTTTGCAGTATTGAACCAGTGAAATGAATGAAAGGAAATTATTATATGCCACTATCATATATTTCCTTTGCAGTATTGAACCAGTGAAATGAATGAAAGGAAATTATTATATGCCACTATCATATATTTCTTTTGTTTGCAGTATTGAACCAGTGAAATGAATGAAAGGAAATTATTATATGCCACTATCATATATTTCCTTTGCAGTATTGAACCAGTGAAATGAATGAAAGGAAATTATTATATGCCACTATCATATATTTCCTTTGCAGTATTGAACCAGTGAAATGAATGAAAGGAAATTATTATATGCCACTATCATATATTTCCTTTGCAGTATTGAACCAGTGAAATGAATGAAAGGAAATTATTATATGCCACTATCATATATTTCCTTTGCAGTATTGAACCAGTGAAATGAATGAAAGGAAATTATTATATGCCACTATCATATATTTCCTTTGCAGTATTGAACCAGTGAAATGAATGAAAGGAAATTATTATATGCCACTATCATATATTTCCTTTGCAGTATTGAACCAGTGAAATGAATGAAAGGAAATTATTATATGCCACTATCATATATTTCTTTTGTTTGCAGTATTGAACCAGTGAAATGAATGAAAGGAAATTATTATATGCCACTATCATATATTTCCTTTGCAGTATTGAACCAGTGAAATGAATGAAAGGAAATTATTATATGCCACTATCATATATTTCCTTTGCAGTATTGAACCAGTGAAATGAATGAAAGGAAATTATTATATGCCACTATCATATATTTCTTTTGTTTGCAGTATTGAACCAGTGAAATGAATGAAAGGAAATTATTATATGCCACTATCATATATTTCCTTTGCAGTATTGAACCAGTGAAATGAATGAAAGGAAATTATTATATGCCACTATCATATATTTCCTTTGCAGTATTGAACCAGTGAAATAAATGAAAGGAAATTATTATATGCCACTATCATATATTTCTTTTGTTTGCAGTATTGAACCAGTGAAATGAATGAAAGGAAATTATTATATGCCACTATCATATATTTCTTTTGTTTGCAGTATTGAACCAGTGAAATGAATGAAAGGAAATTATTATATGCCACTATCATATATTTCCTTTGCAGTATTGAACCAGTGAAATGAATGAAAGGAAATTATTATATGCCACTATCATATATTTCCTTTGCAGTATTGAACCAGTGAAATAAATGAAAGGAAATTATTATATGCCACTATCATATATTTCCTTTGCAGTATTGAACCAGTGAAATAAATGAAAGGAAATTATTATATGCCACTATCATATATTTCCTTTGCAGTATTGAACCAGTGAAATAAATGAAAGGAAATTATTATATGCCACTATCATATATTTCTTTTGTTTGCAGTATTGAACCAGTGAAATGAATGAAAGGAAATTATTATATGCCACTATCATATATTTCTTTTGTTTGCAGTATTGAACCAGTGAAATGAATGAAAGGAAATTATTATATGCCACTATCATATATTTCCTTTGCAGTATTGAACCAGTGAAATGAATGAAAGGAAATTATTATATGCCACTATCATATATTTCCTTTGCAGTATTGAACCAGTGAAATAAATGAAAGGAAATTATTATATGCCACTATCATATATTTCCTTTGCAGTATTGAACCAGTGAAATGAATGAAAGGAAATTATTATATGCCACTATCATATATTTCCTTTGCAGTATTGAACCAGTGAAATGAATGAAAGGAAATTATTATATGCCACTATCATATATTTCTTTTGTTTGCAGTATTGAACCAGTGAAATGAATGAAAGGAAATTATTATATGCCACTATCATATATTTCCTTTGCAGTATTGAACCAGTGAAATGAATGAAAGGAAATTATTATATGCCACTATCATATATTTCTTTTGTTTGCAGTATTGAACCAGTGAAATGAATGAAAGGAAATTATTATATGCCACTATCATATATTTCCTTTGCAGTATTGAACCAGTGAAATGAATGAAAGGAAATTATTATATGCCACTATCATATATTTCCTTTGCAGTATTGAACCAGTGAAATAAATGAAAGGAAATTATTATATGCCACTATCATATATTTCCTTTGCAGTATTGAACCAGTGAAATGAATGAAAGGAAATTATTATATGCCACTATCATATATTTCCTTTGTTTGCAGTATTGAACCAGTGAAATGGATGAAAAGGAAATTATTATATGCCACTATCATATATTTCTTTTGTTTGCAGTATTGAACCAGTGAAATGGATGGAAAAGAAATTATTATATGCCACTATCATATATTTCCTTTCTTTGCAGTATTGAAAAGGGATGTCTACTGGCAAAAAAATATAGGTAGATGCTGAGTGTCAAACGTTTAGATAAGTTGTGATGAATATTATGTTAATGAGGACAATAACAGTCATTACAACTGATTCGCAGTCAAACTGTGGTGTTCTAACAGAGAGTAACGTTCATCAACATTATAAAACCTATTTTCCAAGAGCTCATATACCTTGTTGACAGGCAAACAATTTTTTTTAATGTTACAGAAGGACATTTAACTTCAGAGATATTTAGAAAGCTCTAAATAGTTCAACATATAAGTGATAAAGTTTAACGTTTGTCACATTTTACTGGAAAACTTTCAAATAATGGATAACCAACTTTTAACTGATGTATAACCAACTTTTAACTGATGTATAACCAACTTTTAATTGATGTATAGCCAACTTTTAACTGATGTATAGCCAACTTTTAACTGATGTATAACCAAATTTTAACTGATGTATAACCAACTTTTAACTGATGTATAGCCAACTTTTAACTGATGTATAACCAAATTTTAACTGATGTATAACCAACTTTTAACTGATGTATAGCCAACTTTTAACTGATGTATAACCAACTTTTAACTGATGTATAGCCAACTTTTAACTGATGTATAACCAAATTTTAACTGATGTATAACCAACTTTTAACTGATGTATAGCCAACTTTTAACTGATGTATAACCAACTTTTAACTGATGTATAGCCAACTTTTAACTGATGTATAACCAACTTTTAACTGATGTATAACCAACTTTTAATTGATGTATAGCCAACTTTTAACTGATGTATAGCCAACTTTTAACTGATGTATAACCAAATTTTAACTGATGTATAACCAACTTTTAACTGATGTATAGCCAACTTTTAACTGATGTATAACCAAATTTTAACTGATGTATAACCAACTTTTAACTGATGTATAGCCAACTTTTAACTGATGTATAACCAAATTTTAACTGATGTATAGCCAACTTTTAACTGATGTATAGCCAACTTTTAACTGATGTATAGCCAACTTTTAACTGATGTATAACCAACTTTTAACTGATGTATAACCAACTTTTAACTGATGTATAACCAACTTTTAACTGATGTATAGCCAACTTTTAACTGATGTATAGCCAACTTTTAACTGATGTATAGCCAACTTTTAACTGATGTATAACCAACTTTTAACTGATGTATAACCAACTTTTAACTGATGTATAGCCAACTTTTAACTGATGTATAACCAACTTTTAACTGATGTATAACCAACTTTTAACTGATGTATAGCCAACTTTTAACTGATGTATAGCCAACTTTTAACTGATGTATAGCCAACTTTTAACTGATGTATAACCAACTTTTAACTGATGTATAACCAACTTTTAACTGATGTATAGCCAACTTTTAACTGATGTATAACCAACTTTTAACTGATGTATAACCAACTTTTAACTGATGTATAGCCAACTTTTAACTGATGTATAACCAACTTTTAACTGATGTATAACCAACTTTTAACTGATGTATAGCCAACTTTTAACTGATGTATAACCAACTTTTAACTGATGTATAGCCAACTTTTAACTGATGTATAACCAACTTTTAACTGATGTATAGCCAACTTTTAACTGTTGTATAACCAAATTTTAACTGATGTATAACCAACTTTTAACTGATGTATAGCCAACTTTTAACTGATGTATAACCAACTTTTAACTGATGTATAGCCAACTTTTAACTGATGTATAACCAAATTTTAACTGATGTATAACCAACTTTTAACTGATGTATAACCAACTTTTAACTGATGTATAGCCAACTTTTAACTGATGTATAACCAACTTTTAACTGATGTATAGCCAACTTTTAACTGATGTATAACCAACTTTTAATTGATGTATAACCAACTTTTAACTGATGTATAACCAACTTTTAACTGATGTATAGCCAACTTTTAACTGATGTATAACCAACTTTTAACTGATGTATAACCAACTTTTAACTGATGTATAGCCAACTTTTAACTGATGTATAACCATCTTTTAACGGATGTATAACCAACTTTTAATTGATGTATAGCCAACTTTTAACTGATGTATAGCCAACTTTTAACTGATGTATAACCAACTTTTAACTGATGTATAGCCAACTTTTAACTGATGTATAACCATCTTTTAACGGATGTATAACCAACTTTTAATTGATGTATAGCCAACTTTTAACTGATGTATAGCCAACTTTTAACTGATGTATAGCCAACTTTTAACTGATGGTTAGATAATAAAGGATTACACATGTGTTTGAAAAAAAACTTCGTAGTTTTGTATATAAATTTAATGGTGAAAAATAATAAAGAACTCTATCATTAAGTACATACAATCAAAGAGACTTCTTTCAACAGTTCTTTAATGTTTAAAATCCACAATGTGGGGATCCACTTGTTGCTCTACACACATCCAAACAACATTCCAGTTCTCACCAGGTATTCAATAACATAGCAGGAGTGACTACCTCAACGTTGATTCTGAATAATTAGAAGATTCTGAACCTCAAATTCTGCACTTATGATGATTAACTGTTCTATTCATGTAAAATGTTACATCATCAGAAGATGAAATTGTTTTTTAATTGTTATTTTAATCCGCTTTGTGTTGAAATTTAAAAACAAAGTCAAACTTTTGGCTTTGAAAGGGTCAATTTCATATAGAAATTATAATTAGTAGCCTTGCAAATGAAGTCTACACTAGTTAGTGCAGTTTAATCCCTGATGAGGGCAACATCAGATAAAATTTGGTTGTGAGAAATGTGTTTACAGGTGTGCATTTATTATATATTTATGATCACAAGCTAAACTCTAACTTATAATGTATTTACTGTTTAGTTTAATATTTAAAGTAAAAAAGCTAAAATTAAATCTTCTAAAATAAACTGATTGTGTTAACATTCATATCCTACAGTGTATTAGACAACATTCTTGTACTTTAACCATCTTAAATAGCTTTTGGAACAAAAGTCCTGTAATTCAGGTTAATCATAGTAAAATGTTCACACAAAATAATTGTTCTTCAAATAATTGTGAAATAAGTATGATTGTGATAAATTTCTATAAACAAAATGCTAAATTGTCTTTTGAGGGATTAAATTTTTTTTCTGTAGAAAAAAATAACCTGATTTTTTAGTACAAACATTTTTCACCTTTCTTTGCCGGCCTGTATAGATATAAATTTGACATTGTAATGAATACAAGTTTCTTAAACAAAAATGTTGACTTACCAATTGAAGAAATATACAGTTTTGTAAAATCCAAGGCACCATCATAAATAGATAACGTCCTGAAATCTCTTGAATATTTTTCATATTCATGATCTAAGCAACCATGAGCACCAAGTAAGTTCAAACATATATCTATACATTTCTGACCATTTTCCATGGCAAAAGCCTGAAATGGTAACAACAAAATAATATTTAAAGAAAAAAATTTTTATAAATAAAATGTAAAACAATTTTATGAATAAACCTTATTTTAAATTACAATTTTACCAAACTATAAAAATAAAGAGATACAAGTTTTGTATTAAAAGTATAACAGTTACACCAATACTTTTCTACCTGTAATATAATACAACACTTGTACAAAAGGAAAATGAATTAGATAATATCAGATGATACCTTCTACCATCAGAAGATTACACATGAATAGAAGAAAATAATCAATTGTTATTGTTACCTCACTGCGTAACCCACCAACATCTACAGGCTAATCAGGTGATTAACCTTAAATAGATCACACAAAAGAATCATACCCACAAAGAAACAAATATATCAACTAATAACAATTTGTAAACAAATAATTACACCATTTAACTTGCTCACTGTTAATAAATTATTAACAACTGAAGAACTTCAATAAAATTATAACAAATCAAATTTAATAAGAATAAATACGCATCAATAAGAATACACAATAATTTAAAAAATAAATAAACATTAATCTATATCCCCAGTTGGTAAAATGGAAAAAAGATTAAGGAACCGCACAACATCAGAATTCTAATAAAATATTACATTCTTTATTAGTTATGAAAATACTGTAAAGTTATTTTATTTTACTGTAAAGTAAGCTGTCTCCTTGCGGCGCACCCTGGGCAACATTAAATTCTCTATAGAAAATGGTTCATGGATCTTTCCAATCATCAAAATTCTGAAAGTAAAACAATCAAATACCCAGGTGGGAATTAAGTTGGGAATCTTACATACTTTACAAAACTCAAGAATACCCCTAAGTACCCTGATAAAGAAAATTGTTTTGCCCATCTTTAAGCTGTATCTAATTCCAGATAAGTTTTGTTACACTAGACTCGGTCCAATATCCCATATTTAATATGAGCTAAATATTCTTTAACTCATATAATGTTAAACTAAAATATAAGCCACTGCTTTTTTAAAATTTATTTAATAAATATAATTTTTCTTGTGTTCATTTTTGTTTTGTATTTTAGAACAGTAAATAAAACAACAAAAATTAAAACTTTTTAACAGCATATAAGCAACGTTTTGGGATTTTCAAACTATTCAGAACAGTCAAGTTAATCTTGTGAAATAGAAAATGTATAAAACATAATTATTTTTGTTTTTTTGAATATGCTATTTATTTCATTTGTAACAGATAAAGGCGCTAGCACACACAAGGACAACCTCTTTCAATTATGCTTTGACACTGGTTAAGTCCATGATTGTCATTTCAAAAATATGACAATACAACTCCAAATATATTATAATATTAATAACGTGATGATAAAATGAGGTTATATAAACAGCTTAAACTGCTTATTTTGCTAATGAAAAAAAAACTAGTATCAAAAAAATAATCAAATATTCAATTTTAGATTCAAGATTAATTTTCTTTAAGTTCATTTCACACCTTTATCTGATGATCTGAACAGCAGTATCTGCTATAAAACAGCAAGGTTTTCTTTTTTTCATTTCTGTACCGTCATTTTTCAAGCTGCTAAACTACATAAAAGATGGTAAAATGGTAATTGACAAATGACGACAGACAAAAAATTAGTGGTTGCTAAGAAGTATGTGATACCAATGTAATTACATTATTTAGTTAAAAATAGGCTTGATTTTCAACAGCGACAAGCTCAAACATTTCAGATGATGAAAATTTACATTACATTACATGTTTAATTCGGAACATATTTCAACATATTTTGCTGGGTTCAGCAACAATCCATTACTAGTTACTTGATGCCATCATTAGTTATCTTTGGCTAGTAAGTTATATTTGATTCAGTGACCCATTAAAGCACTGACAACTGATAACGTCTAGTTACCCTTGGCTAATACTGTTTATAAGTGATAAGTTTGTGGGCTCTAAACAAGCCCAAGCAACATTCTAATGCGCTCACATCATATTTATTAAAGTTAAGTTTTTTGTACAGATTGTTTTATAATACTGGTTAGTGAAGCAAGCTCTTATAAAAATAGTACAGAATTGTACACTTAAGACCTTGGTAATGGTCGAATGTTTGTTTTCCTTCTTATCTAAAAGATATCTATTTTATCAAAAAAATTACAATTAATATTATAATTCTTGACTTCCCATCAAAAGTTTATTCTTAGGATTCTCTAACAAATTAGGTAAATCTAATTGGATTCCTAACCACTATTTTTATTTAAAATTTAAAAATTTATTTTTAATTTAAAGTTTTAGAAATGTTATCCAACCTTGTAATGAAGACTGAATTAAAAAATGAAATAATACATTTATAAATAATATTAGAGCTGGCTTGCCAGTTAAGGTTACAAACAAAATCAATATACAAAACTCACAATTATATAACTTTAATTTCATACACATTTTCATGACTTATATTATCATCATCAGTGATGCTACTATGACTTCAACTGATATTTAGTTAAATATATGATATTAAATATAAGTTAAAGTTATATGTTTGTAGTAGCATCGCTGATGATGATATAAGTGTATGAAATTAAAGTTTTATAATTGAGTTATGTACATTTATTTGGTCTGTAATATGTTTGAGTAAATTTTTATTATTCTATTGGAGCATGATGAAACCTGAAGCGGGCTTAAATTGTAGATTTAAGTGTTAAAATGAAAATTTTTACTTAAAATATAGAATTTTAAATTTTCTTAAACACTGAGGATTTGAATACAAATATCCTACAATATGCAAATATTTAATAACTAAAATATGTAAAGGAAAAGCCATTCTAAGGAGAGGAAAATTTTGTTCATTTGAAGAAAAAGTGAAAGGTCATAATAAAGCTAGGAAGACCATTGACATAGGACAATGAGCAGCAGAAAAAAATATGAATAAAACCAAGAATGGGAAAATCTCAAAAAAAGCATGACTGAAAAGTTATATCTGAATAAAAAATTATGTACAAAATCCATCTTAGTAAGGGAGGTCCCGCAGGGGGGTGCGGACTAGCCGCATCTACGAGGGATTTGGCGTCCCTCGCGGTACCCTAGCCTAACACTACACCACTCACAAAGCATACACATACACACATACACACACCAACACAATCCATACACATTTCAATACTTACAACTTCTCTTAGGGAATTTTGACTGGTCAGAACCGTTGCGCGTTGGGAGTGCTGAAAAGTCCAGAGCTTTACAAACTCTGGTCTGGGACGCTGATGTGAGCTTGCTCTGCCGAAGACGTAAGCGCGGTTTCTGGTCTACTAGCCGCTTCGGTCCTTGGTCAGGGAGTGTCCGCGGTGCATGGGTGTCGGAGCCTGTGCACAGTATTACGAGTTCTCGACTGATGCCCATCCAGTCGAGCTAAGGAGAAAAGCTATAGGCCTCAGAGTTCTGAGGATTGGAAATGACCTAATTGTGATCCAAAGGTGTACCCGTTCCTATAGTCTCGCCCTTAACGCTTGACACGATGGCTGGCTTAAAAAATTTATGGATTCAAAAATCCCGTCAAATATGACTAGTTTGAAAAGATCACGCCAGGATTCTCCTGACGAACATATTAACAAGGATTTGAGTAAAAAGTTGATGGTGGCAACGTCGCAGACATTGCCATCAGCAAAGTATTTAGTTTTTTCTAGTGCCGAAGAAGGGAAAGATCTTTCCAAAGTTTCTCCTTTCCTGATTAACAAGGCTATTACTGCGTGTGCTGGAGGCCCAGTAGCCTCTATTAAGAAACTTCGAAACGGAACACTTTTAATTGCGACTTCCACCAACAGACAAACCTGTTCTCTATCAAAAATGACCTCCTTCTTTGACCAGGTCATGGTATCTGTGGCTACCCACAGATCCTTGAATTACTCAAAGGGGGTCATCACATGTAGGGATTTAATGCACCTTCCAATCGATGAAATAAAGTCCGAACTGTCTTCTCAGTTAGTTACGGACGTTATTTCTATAATGAAAATGGACAAAGGAGAAAGAGTAGCAACAGCGTCTTTTATCGTAATCTTTGGAAAGCCGGAAATACCCGAATACTTGCATGCAGGTTACCAAAGGATCTCAGTGAGACCATACGTGGCTAACCCTAGGCGCTGCTTCAAGTGCCAGCGATTTGGGCATATCAGCTCTACCGGTTCAAAGCAGAACGTATGCGGTATATGTAGTGATGAAGGCCATGATGAGAAGGAATGTGTCAATTCTCCGAAATGCGCCAACTGTGGTGGTGACCACCCAGTGCGATCCTACAACTGCCCTACTTTTAAGGAAGAGAAAGCTATCCTACGCATCATGGCGAAAGACAAGCTGTCGTTTCCAGATGCCAAAAAAAATGTATAGATCTACTCAACCAAAGGCAGACAGTAAGACTTATGCCGCTAATCTGACACCTTCCAAATCGTCCTGTAACAACTGTGCCGAGTTGTCGAAAAAAATTGAAGTTCTAACTGAACAAGTTTCTCGCCTTTTGTCCATAGTCACGAATGGTCCTCCTACTTTGAATTTAGTACAAACTGCAGCGACGGATAGTGATTTACCTCTTGTACCAATCCCTTCCACTGGGGGGATTGGAGCACGAAATAAATCATTAAGTGAGCCTTGTGTTTCTTTGCAAAAATCATTGTCAACGGCTAACACAGCTTCTGTGCAGAAGATGTTGGAAAAAAACAAACCACGTAGACCAGTGTTATGCCAGACCACATCGCAACCGTCGTTACCGGGTATTAGGAAAAAAGCTAACAAAGGAGGGAATGTGAAAACCACTCCTCCTAAACCCAAATCTTCCTCAGATTCCATCCCTGAACGGGTGAATAGGAATCTGAAAAATGTAAGCCTGGGACGTCTAAAAACGTCCCAAACAAGAAAGGAGAAAGCACCAATGGGTGTCAGATCAATCCATTGCTGAGTTAATAAATGTCAACAATTAACAAATCAGTGATACAATGGAACGTCAACGGTGTTAGGAGTCACATAGAAGAACTTAAAGTACTCGTGCGAGATGTGTATCCAATGTTTGTATGTCTACAGGAGACACATCTCCACGAATCGCATAATTTCCATTTAAGGGAGTATTCAGTTTCTAGATCGGACTTCGTTACAGAAGATCGAGCTAGAGGTGGCGTAGCCATCCTAGCCCGTGACTGTATCGATGCTGTTTCTCTAAACTTAATAACTCCTTTACAAGCAGTAGCCGTTCAAACAGCTGTCCCGTATAAAATCACTGTGTGTTGTGTCTACTTGCCACCACAAGAAAACCTGCATCACAGTGATTTAGTGAATTTGATAAGCCAGTTACCAACTCTGTTCTTATTGGTAGGGGATTTTAATGCCCACCATTCGTCTTGGGGATCTCCGACTAGGAACTCTCGAGGTGATCTTGTTGAGAGTGTAAAAACGGAACTAGACTTATGTCTGCTAAATGACGGCTGGTGGATGGACAGCTGTTGACCTATCGATTTGCAGCCCTCAATTAGCTACTAGATGCACGTGGTCGGTACTCAATGATTTGTATGGAAGCGACCATGTGCCTATTAAGATCAGTTTATGTGACTCCCAACCCTGTTATGCTCGAAATCCCAGTTGGATTTTGCGAAAAGCCAACTGGGACTCATACTCGAATTACCTTGTATCACTTGATATGGATTATTTGACACCCATTGATGAAAATATAGAAAATATTACAAAAGCAATTTTAAATGCCGCTGAAAAGACCATTCCGAAAACCTCTGCGCATCCACGCCGACCACCTGTGCCGTGGTGGAACGATGAATGCACAGAAATCCTCCGTTTACGACGAAGAGCTCTTAGGAAATTTAAACGACACCCAACAAATGGAAACCTTCAGGAATATAAAATACTCCATGCGAAAGCACGGAGGATATTTAGGCTGAGTAGAAAAAAATCTTGGGAACAGTACATTAGTACAATTAGACGAACAACTCCATCCTCCAAAGTATAGAGAAAGTTAAGATCAGTTTGTGGTACTTCCATTCCGTTGCCAGCCATTGCGCTGAAGCAACCAGATGGGAGATTAATCACAAACAGTGATGACATTGCTAATGTACTTGGTACATCTTTTTCAAACTTTTCTGCTACTACAGCCTATAATATATTGCTCCAGATGTATAAACTGAAGGAAGAAGTAATACCGTTTACCGTTGGGTTGTCTGATAACTCTACTTTAAACACCCCTTTCTCTATAGGGGAATTGGAGTCAGCTCTTGCGTCAACGAAGGATTCTGCACCAGGTTCTGATTCCATTGTGTACTCCATGCTAAAACATCTACCATCATCGGCGAAACTTGTCCTCCTTCGAGTATACAATCGTTTATTCGAGGAGCTCTCTTTCCCCGATGCATGGTTAGAATCGACTGTAATTCCTCTTTTGAAGCCAGGTAAGGACAAAACCAACCCCAGTAGTTACAGGCCTATATCACTTACAAGCGTCATGTGCAAACTACTGGAGAAGATGGTCAACCGCCGTCTTGTCTGGTACCTAGAAACCAACAACCTTCTTAGCAACGAACAATGTGGTTTCAGACTAGGACGCTCATCAGTTGACCACTTGGTTTTGTTAGAATCCGCTATTCAAGATGCCTTTCTCTTGCGTCAAACGCTCGTTGCGGTTTTCTTTGACCTTGAAAAGGCATATGATATGGCATGGAAAAGAGGAATTCTGAACACTCTGAAATCATGGAGTATACAAGGGAATATCCTAGCATTCATCGCTAACTTTCTTTCAAACAGATCTTTCCGCGTTCGACTTGGAGGCACGTATTCAAACAGCTATACACAGGAGAATGGTGTACCGCAGGGCAGCGTGCTGAGCGTCACGCTATTTGCCGTTGCAATAAATAGTATCACCAGTAATATACGATCTCCGGTACAATGTTCCCTTTTTGTGGATGATTTTTGTATATATGTGCCTGCTCGTAGTATGGCAACTGCGGAAAGATCTTTGCAGTTAGCAATATACAGATTAGAGGAATGGTCAAAAACTACAGGTTTTAAATTCTCTGCTTCGAAGACCCAATGTGTAGCATTTAGTCGTCGTAGGTAACACCAGGAGCCGATACTTTATCTTGATGGGGTTCAGCTTCAAACCACGGATAGTGTTCGATTTTTGGGTCTTTTATTTGATAAAAGACGCTCATGGAGTCCACATGTTCGTGATTTGAAGGTGAGATGCAGCAAGAAATTGGATATGTTAAGAGTCCTTAGTGGTACGAATTGGGGAGCAGACAGAACTACTATGCTTTGGTTTTATCGCGCAGTCGTTAGATCGTGCATAGATTATGGTTGTCAAGTTTACTCATCTGCACGACCTACCGTACTGAAAACTCTTGATACCATCCACCACTCTGGACTTAGACTGGCTACTGGTGCATTTAGAACTAGCCCAATCCCTAGTCTTCTTGTCGAAGCTGGGGAACCTGCCCTTTCTAGACAACATCAGATGCTACAAATATCTTACGTTTCTGTTCTTCGAAGCAAACCCAACCACCCGGCATTTGAAAGTCTTTCATAATACGCTAAATGAAGTGTACAATACACGTTAACGTTCGACCGCTCCATTTGGCATACAAACTTTAAGAATATTGGATGACCTTGAGTTGCAACTTCCAACTATGTTTGAACGACAAATGTGCTATCTACCTCCATGGATAATAAAAACGCCGCACTTCGATTTTTCATTGTCTAGTTATATAAAACACAGTACTCCTGTTGTGGTCTACCACCAGGAATTTTTATCCATTTATAAATCTCACCAACACAGTGAAATTATTTTCACTGATGGATCTAAACTGGACAATGGCGTTGGGTGTGCGTTTTATGCATCTGGATGTACCTACACGTACGGATTGCCCTCAGCTTGCAGTGTTTTCACGGCAGAACTATTTGCTATTTTTAAAGCTTTGACCGTCATTCAATCTCGATCCTCGCATTATCTTTTGTGTTCGGATTCCAAAAGTGCTCTTCAGGATGTTTTCTCTAACAACCCTTTAGTTGGGGACATTTTGTGTGCTGTACACAGGCTTCAATTGAGGGGTGTGGGGGTAACTTTCTCTTGGGTTCCGGGACATTGCGGAATACTTGGAAATACAAAAGCGGATGAAGCGGCGAAGAAAGCTACAAGTTTGGTGCCTATTACTCAACTGGTTATGGCATCTGATTATGTGTGTTTCGCGAAACATTTATTGCTCGCTGCTTGGAATGACGAGTGGCATACCGTGATTCAGAATAAGCTGAGGGAAATTAAAGATACCGTTCGTCCATGGAGGTCTTCAATTCGTTCAAAACGTAGGGAGGAAGTGGTGGTTACACGCCTTCGCGTTGGCCACTTCTTTTGCAACTCATGGATATTTGATGCGTCGTGAAGATC
The DNA here is from genome assembly GCA_036971475.1 of Prosapia bicincta. Taxonomy (NCBI): domain Eukaryota; kingdom Metazoa; phylum Arthropoda; class Insecta; order Hemiptera; family Cercopidae; genus Prosapia; species Prosapia bicincta. The sequence goes on from JBAIZL010000002.1 coordinate 137,544,109, forward strand.
CACCAATATGCAAATACTGCGGTGATATCTTCACAATAAAACATATTTTAGTAGATTGTGTTAATGTAAGCAATATTCGTGCCCTTTTTAATTTAAAAGGGAGTTTGAATGTGGTGCTAAGGGACGATGCCTCGACCTTTGACCGAGTCATCGCTTTCTTGCACCACTTGAAAATATTTTTTAAAATTTAATACATAAATATATATTTATTTATACATATAATTCTCTGTTTCTTTTATTTATTTTAATTTAATTTATTTTGTGTTCTTGTAATTGTTATTGAGATTTATTTATTGATAAATTGTTACCTATTATTGTTTTACATATTGTTATTATTTATTACTGTTATATTGTTATTTGTTGTTATTTTGTTATTTATTATTGTTATAGATTTATTGTTGTTTTTTGTTATTTATTGTTGTTGTTTTTTGTTTTGTAATTTTTGTTGTATTTAAATTTATTTGGTTTTATTTAAAATAATGCGTTGTTCCATGTTAGATTTAGTTTGGCGATGATAACCACAAATGGTTTTTCGCCAGGAAAAAAAAAAAAGTAAGGGAGGTAACACAAAGCCAGGGATTAATGATGTCACATCGTATGATCCGGAGAGGAAGAAATTGTGTGATATCACCCCATTTTTTATGAATTTTATGATTGGAGAGTCTTGTCACCTGAGGAGGAAGCCCGCAAACAACAAATGCAGTTTTTACTGTGTTTTGAAAAGTCAACTCGGATAAATTCGAGTTGAACTCACTCAGCTTATTTAAAAAGTGTAAAAAAATCTTTATGCAATGCTATGTTAGTTTGTTGTAGTAGCCTAATATGTGACTGTGAGTTTCCCAACCCTCCTAGGTATTTACTTCCTGAATGAGGTCTTTTTACCATCGTTTTATGTTGCATTTTCTAAACACTGAAGTCAGTAAAACAAAAGGCAGTTAACCTTATATTTAAAATGTAGAACTTTCAAATCTGCAAGATTAAATTTAAATGTTGTAAATTGTTGGGCTGGGTAAGTTTTAAAGAAAACCGAATTCTAGAATTTAGGATTAAAGTGTGGAATGAATAGATATAAATAAAAAGAATTACAAAGACACTGAAATCAATATTAAAAACTTTTGTATTTAAATAAGAACTTTTGAATTTTCAAAATTAAATTAGCAGTATCGCTAATAAAATGGTAAAGCCAAGAAAGAAGGTCGGTCAAAAACAAGCGGCGAAGTCTGTATTCTGTACTAAACTAGTGCCAAGCTTTGCAAGGACTCTGGGACCTACTCGATTAACAAAAGCTTTCTTAAATTTAATTAAATTATTTGGGTATAATAACTTGAAGCAACTGTGGTGTAATTTTTAATTATAAATAAATAAAACCTCTTAAACCTCAAAAACTTTTTTTATGTCCTGATGTACATTTCAATTGCAAAGCAATCCTCTTCAGAGGAAATTACTACAAGACTTAGTCTTAGTAAATAAAAAGTTTTTGTTGTTTAAGATGTTACATTTATTTATAATCAATTCTTTGGGGTTAAAGTGACAGATTAGGAAATTTCTTTTGAGGTAAATTTTTATGAAAATATTATGATTCAGAGAATAGTGGCTCTTGTTACAACGAATGTAGCCTTAAAAAAATGTGATGTCCTACTGGTTTACCTTCATAAAACCAAGATGCCGGGTATGAAACTAGTCAGATGTAAACAAACGTAAAGAAATAAAGTCAAAATTGTAAAAAAGCAATTCAACCTGAAATAAAGATAATTGTAGATAATAAATAAGAATTAAATAGTAGGTTGTTTAATAGGTAATAGGGCAGTTGTTAAATCAGTTGCAAATTCAATATACACAAAGCTAGTACGAAATTTAAAAAAATTTAAGGTTACACAGACATTTCGGGCAATAAAAAACAATTTTCATGTATATTAAATAAGTTTGAAATGAAATAAATTCATTGTTAAAGTTTATCTGTTTTGAAAAATAAATTTCCTGTTATGATTAAAGACAAGAAATTGTAAAAATGAGGACAAGATTAAAAATAATTTTCCTAGACCTTTTTATTTAGTATCTAGGGCTCATAAATATTTGTTTACAAGGGGATTATTTGATTATGAGTTTAACCCTAAGAAAAGAAATAGTGTTGTTCATCCTTAAAGTATTAATCATAGCAAACGATGTAGTTAGAAAATTGTATTATAAACTCAGAGAATTGAGTAATGTTTAGACAACATATAAAGAAAGAATATTAAACTTTTCAGGTTAAATATTTGATTACAATCGTGAAAATTTCTGATATAATTTGGATTTTTAATTATGTATGATTTTCTGATATAATTTGGATGTTTTTAAATACAGTTGAGTCTCGATAATTTGAGGTAGTGTGGACCGAGATTCCCTCGGATTTACGAAAATACATTTCCCAAACTAAATTGAGAGTGCACAAATTCCATTTGTAGAACTTTATTGATTACAAAGAAAGTACTTACATAAATGATTAAAAGTACATATATAAATTAATGTTGCTTTGGAATAAATTGGTCATCACAGTTACTACATTTTTTGGAGAAGTTATGTGTCTTCTAAATTTCCTCATCAGATCATTTTCGGCTACGGTGTCACATAGACCTCTTAGCAAAAGCCCTTATGTTAGCGTCATGTCTGTCTGTTCTTCAATATAGTGTAGTGCAGTTTCCAAGGGGGGTCATTCCTATACCATGACTAATTTTCCCTTCTTGTACCGTCTCAACGAAACCTTCACCTTTATTCTTGTCCTCACTGCCTTCAGTAGTTTTTTGCACCATTTCAATAATCTCAACATCTGTTATCTCAAATTGTTCACATCGGAATCTTTACAAATTGGAAATTTCCTGATAAGAAATGTCAAATCTGTTTCTTCTTGGGGATCAATAACACTGTCATTAGTTTCATTATGAGTCAGGAGTTTATTCCACGACTTACTTGATGTTTATTTTTTAATTTTATTCCATGATTTGGCTATCCAGTAGACAACTCTTTTAGCTGTAATATTTTTTAGAAAGCCTACAATGCTTTCTTACCCTTCAGTCACTTCCAAGAGAGATTGTAAAAGGTAACGTGTGTTATTTTTTTCATACATTCCAGAACACACTGATCCATCAAATGGATTAGGCTCATAATATTTGTGGGAAGATATAAAGCACAAATATCATCAGAGCAGAGTTGATCTAACAGGGTGTCTAGTAAAATAGCTTGAAGAAATTCCCTGAGTTTTCCCTGACTTTTCTAAATTGTATTTACACTATATTTATAACACTTAGAATATAAACAAATTTATACAACTGTCTTGTCTTAGCTTTTTTGCTTTAGTTTTTCAATCTCTTCAGATATAAGTTCTATTTCTTTTGTAGCAACTGACATCACTTTTGCTGTTTTAGCTTCCAGTTCCTTCAGTTGAATATTATTTTTCCTCTTCTCAGCTGCTCTTCTATCTTTCTCGGTCATTTTCTGTCTATAGAAAGCCCAGTTTACATTGGGCCCATCCATTGATATCTGAAGGATCTTGGATAAATCCAGACTTTGAACACCTTTTAAGAACTAATTGAGTAACTCTTTTGCTTTTGTGTCTGTAAGGAACACAGAACCAAAATATCGAGCTTTCACTTCATCCGTCTCTGCATCCCAATACCTAACACTCAAATCCATTTGGGCTCTTTGTGATATTTTGTTTAAACTTTCATCAAAACCAATTACATAGTTAGAATTTGAATTTAAAATAATTTGATAAACCGAATACAACACTATAGGAAATTTTATCTTTCCGCAATCTTATGTTCTGTGCAATGGTGCTATCAGGGAACATCCTTAGAAAGAGGCACACACTACCTTCTGCATTGCGTAAAGAAGTGTTGCATTACTAAATTCACGCACCATATAATCTCGGCTTCTGTCACTTCATCTTTCAGTTTATATTTATCCTAAGGAAGGAGGGAAGGTAATGACGACATCTGCATGACGTGATTGCCCGCTACGGCAATGAAAACCGGAACCTTCCATGTTGAAATAAACAGTGTAAAAATAATCACCGTCAAATAAAACACATACTATCACGAGTCTAGACAAATAGCTGGCTTTTACACAGCGTTCTGTGTGGTCAGAAACAGACTGAGTTATCTGTTATCCCCACCTGTCCATATGATAACAGAACCACTGCGCACCCCAAGGCCACGGTCCAGGCTAAAACTTCCCAGCTGTACCAACTCGACACGTTTAATATTTATTGACATAAGTCCTGAGGTCATAGCAACGGGCTTATCAAATAAATAATGGGCATCTAAATAAAGAAGTGTTATTTCCTGACTGCCCTGCCCCTAAACCGCTGGCTTACAATACCAAATATTCGAGAGCAATGGCCACTAGTTTTGTTTCTAATCAAAATAAATATTTTCTCGATTTTTTAAAATTTTCCCTGACTTTTCCCTGAATTTTCCAGAATCTTAAAATTCCCTGACTTTTCCAGGTTTTCCCTGTCACTAGACACCCTGTCTAAATCGGGATGTGGCAGTGCTTTGTCTAACAGTAAAATAACCTTCCAAGGGAAACTCTTTGCTTTTAAACACTTTTCAGTTTCGGGCACAAAGTCGTTAAAAAACCACTCTGAATAATTCTCTATCCATCCAATCAGCATTTAGTTCTTATATGAAACAGCCAATGGTGACGTGGAAATGTTTTTAAATGCCAGTGGCTTAACTGATTAATCCTGTGGCCAAGACTACTAGAATTTAAAGGAAGTTCTAAAAATCGGGATTCGGAATTTTAAGACTACTGTATGTGTGATTTTCTGATTTCATTTTGAGTTTTTAAAAGTGTGACTTTCTGATAAATTTTGATTTTTTGTAAATATGTATGATTTTCTAATATAATTTTAAATTAATATAATTTAAACATATTTTTAAAATATGTTTGCTTTTCTAGGTAAAATTATGTGCTTTTCAGGATATGAAATTTTCTGTTTAAATGTACACTTTTCAAGTTATTATTTTGTTAAATTATGTATGATTTCCTAAAGCTAACATAGGTTCTTGAGGAACCATGGTGTTTCAAATTGTTAAAATTTTGTTGATTTGTTAAAATCTTGAAATAAGCTGAATTAGAGAAAAAAGGTTATTAATTTTTCATTTACATTTTTTGTTTTTAAAAAGAAAAATTAATTAAACTTATAAAATTACTAAAAACTTTAAATTTTTTAATAGTAAACTGTGCAAAATTTATAAATTTAAAAAAATATATAAAACAATATTTTTCAGTAACTTGCAAATCGAGTTACAATTTTATTTGATAAATCAACTTTTTTAAACAATCTTAATCCAGGGTCATTAGTTGGGATGCCTTCAAGGAATCCATTTCCAGGGAAACTAAAGCCCAAAGAATTAAATCCCTGTGACTTGGGTAAGTCCAGCGGACTGTTTCTTCGGCAGATTTTGGCAAGCATTATCACAGTTCTGATTCAAGTCACAAATGCTTCTTCAAAATTTTACCTGTGTCAACAGACCTACATGGGTGGGTAGGCCATCGTAAACCTCCTATCAATTTCCTGCATTTAAGGGTTAATATTTAAGGTACTAAGGGTCGATATTGTATACAAATATATGGAAATATTTGTTTTGTTTTAAACTCTTATTTTCAATAATTTGTTCTTATTTCTTACTTTTATTATAGCATTCTCTAAAGAACCATCATAGTCTTGAAATTGATCATGAAGTCCTGCAGTCATGTATGTCATAGATTCTAAGGCATAGATGGTTAACGCTACCTCTGCACACTTTTTTTGTATTTGCTCACAGTTTATTAAGCTTGTTGTAAACTGCCTTCTATGTATAATATGTTCGGTAACTTTACCAAATAGTTCCTTCAACATTGCTGAAACAATGAACATTTAAACAAAATTATTCAAAATTGTTAGGAAAGACAAATATGAGGGATATTCAGAAAGTATAGATGCTGTCTAAAGAGATTTTGCAGGAAGAAAAATCTGTTAATGTTTAGAAAAGGACTAAATTATCTCCTACTTGCTAGGCTAAATTGTCTAAAATACTTAACACAAAATATCACTCAATATGCATTTTTAACCATTAGTGAACATTGTTAATTATGCCCACATAAGATAAGAGCCGTTCTTTATGAAGTATTTACAGATATCAAGTTATCAGAAATTCTGCAGAAAGAGATGACAATGAATTTCAGCACTATTTTCTCCTTTTAAAAATGTAAAAAGAGCTTAGAATTCACATAGTCATTATTACATATATTATAGTGACAATAGTTTTGCTACTAAATTCTTTTATACTATATTTATATTATAAACATTTGCTACTAAATTCTTTTATACTATGTTTATATTACAAACATTTGCTACTAAATTCGTTTATACTATGTTTATATTTCAAACATTTGCTACTAAATTTGTTTATACTATGTTTATATTACAAACATTTGCTACTAAATTCGTTTATACTATGTTTATATTTCAAACATTTGCTACTAAATTTGTTTATACTATGTTTATATTACAAACATTTGCTACTAAATTCGTTTATACTATGTTTATATTTCAAACATTTGCTACTAAATTTGTTTATACTATGTTTATATTACAAACATTTGCTACTAAATTCGTTTATACTATGTTTATATTACAAACATTTGCTACTAAATTCGTTTATACTATGTTTATATTTCAAACATTTGCTACTAAATTCGTTTATACTATGTTTATATTTCAAACATTTGCTACTAAATTCGTTTATACTATGTTTATATTACAAACATTTGCTATTAAATTCGTTTATACTATGTTTATATTACAAACATTTGCTACTAAATTCGTTTATACTATGTTTACATTTCAAACATTTGCTACTAAATTTGTTTATACTATGTTTATAGTATAAACATAAATATAATAGTTATAAATTTATATATTTTTCTGAACATTTTTAAAAAAATATATTTAACTAATTTGCTTTTAATATCTGCTATTTATTTACATTTTGGTGAATAACAACTTTTGGCTTACACAAATCCTGATATATACGAAAATAATATTTTACTGTATGAAACATAATTCATCTACTTAATGTATTATGTTTTATTTACAATGTTACCCTAAATTTTTAAACGTGATTAACAATATTCATGTACACCATGCTTTATCTATTAGACAAAGTGATATAAGTATGACATTTATATGTATTGAAAAATTTACCAGTCGGTCTACTCGAAACGCACAAACAAAAGTCTGAACAGCCACAAATTCCGATAGGTCAGACGTGTTTGCCTACTAAAACAAAATTAGAGTAAATTAATAAATGTAGTTGACCTTGGTATCTATTCAGGGAATGGTAATTATTCTCATCTAGAAATGTTATAAATAAACATTAACAGCGATGAGCCAAAACACGGAATTAAATCTAAGAAATTATTATGTTTAGAATTTAAATTCAACATAAACATTCAAATTTAAATTTTTCTTAGAGGATTTGGCAAGAGCCGTTCATTCTAAAATCCCTACTATTTATTTGTTAGTGTGTAAAATAAACTAAACTATCAGTTTGCAAAATAAGTAGTATCCATTGTATACGGGTTACAAAATATGGATACTATTGATATTTAAGAAAGAGTTTTGATTTTTAACAATGACATAATTCATAAAACGTTTATTACAGATAAAAGGGAAAAATCAATCTTCTATAGAGAATTCAGGGACAAAATTTATGATTTGTAAAAAATTAATAGAATTGGAAATTTTTGATGTAATTATAAAGAATAATAAACATGTTCTACCTCCCTCTTGAAAATAACAGTTAAAAGTAACAGGAAGTACATCTCTGTAGTGAAATAATAAATCATAAGAGAAAACATATAGAAAGTTCGAATATATGATTGTTTACTTTTACTTGAAAATAAACATTATGCGAATTTTAGAAACTTTTATTAAAATTTCTGGAATAGTAAAAATCTTCAAACTATTTAAACATAATCATGTACACATAAATTATACAAAGTGTAAGATATTATAGACTGCTAAGTGTGTCGTCTAAAAGTAGCAGAAGACCTGTTGGGCCATGTCTACAAATTTCAAGTTGATTCAGATCTTATTTTTCTATAATGTCTAGCTTGTGTTTCCCTGACCTAAGAATGAATGTCCAAGTGTCCACATTTTATGTTGTCACATCAAACAGATTTATGTAAATAAACATAGGTCTTAGTCATTCTATGATAAAGGGTGAACGTGATATCGTAGTTAGTGCATCTCACCACTTATTGCTTGTGTGTAAATGCATGTTTGAAAAACTATCTAAGAACAATGATCACCTTTCTAATAGAAGTATTTTTGTAAGCGATTATGGTGTGAAATTTTGTTTAAACCACTGGGCTCATTGTGAGTACAAGTTTTTACTGTTTTTCTTCATTCAACCGCTTCTATCTCTTTCTATTGCTTACATTTGTGATTTGAAAGCAATCACTCAGGGCAGTAGGTTTCGCCCTTCAAAACCTGCAAAACCTTGAAAATTTCCAGCCCAAAATAATACTGCAATAGTCATTTATTTCTCCTATGACTTTTAAACATGACCATTTTCTCCCAATGTCAAAATAGTTATATAAAGATTCAAATATTATTTGCTTCAATATTTGTGTCGAACCGCTAGTATATTTGTTTATTTATATGTTTAGTGTGTATAACTTAATATTAAGTATTAATCTAATACAGTAAATTTTTTAGACAAAAGCTGTATATATTGAATTTTAGTGACTATATATGTGTAAACATACATGCAATGTTAAGATATTGTAACAGTATACAATAACTCAATATTGTATATTGTAACACACTAACCATCTATTACACATTATTAATATAATATATATGTAAACTTGTCCCTACAACTCATGCATAAATAAACTCAAGACGTTTATTACGGTTTGAATTGACAAAGAAACATATTTCTCGAAACAGTTATCATCATTTATAGAAAAATAAGTAATATTATTCTAACAAGTTATTATAATAGAATTCCTATAAAAGAAACTTTATAATTGTTAAGAAAATATTTGGTTGAAAATGATGTCGAAAAGAAAAAGGTTGATTCGTATGTGAAATTAACTAACTGTTGTGTGAGTCTCGCATCTTAGGTTTGTCAGGAGAATGCTGGCCTGTCCTCTTTAGGCTAGACAATTTTGACAGGGTTTTAGATTCCATTAAGTTTTTGTAGGCCAGCCATTGTGTCAAGCATTATGAGAGAGACTATAGAAATGGATACACCCTTGGATTACATTAAGTTTTTGTAGGCCAGCCATTGTGTCAAGCATTATGAGCGAAACCTTAGAAACGGATACACCCTTGGATTACATTAAGATCATTTCCAACCCCCAGAACTCTGAGGCCTATAGTTTTTCTCCTAACTCGACTGAAACAGCAACAGACGAGCACTCGTAATACTGTGCATAGGCCCCGACACCCGTGCACCACGGACACTCCCTGGTCAAAGGCCAAAGTGGCTGGCAGACCAGTAACCGCGCTTACGCCTCGACAAAGCAAGCTCACATCAGCATCCCGGGCCACAGTTTGTCAAGCTCTGGTCTTTTCAGCACTCCCAATGCGCAACGGTTCTGACCAGTCAAAAATCCCTAGGAGAAGGTGTAGGTTTTCATATGTAAAGATTGTGATGTTATTGTAATGTGTGTAGAAAGTGTAATAGTGTGTAATGTGTGTAGATAGTGTAATAGTGTGTAATGTGTGTAGAAAGTGTAATAGTGTGTAATGTGTGTAGAAAGTGTAATAGTGTGTAATGTGTGTAGAAAGTGTAATAGTGTGTAATGTGTGTAGAAAGTGTAATAGTGTGTAATGTGTGTAGAAAGTGTAATAGTGTGTAATGTGTGTAGATAGTGTAATAGTGTGTAATGTGTGTAGAAAGTGTAATAGTGTGTAATGTGTGTAGAAAGTGTAATAGTGTGTAATGTGTGTAGAAAGTGTAATAGTGTGTAATGTGTGTAGAAAGTGTAATAGTGTGTAATGTGTGTAGAAAGTGTAATAGTGTGTAATGTGCGTAGAAAGTGTAATAGTGTGTAATGTGTGTAGAAAGTGTAATAGTGTGTAATGTGTGTAGAAAGTGTAATAGTGTGTAATGTGTGTAGAAAGTGTAATAGTGTGTAATGTGAAGTGTGTCTTGTCAGGTAGCAGGAACTGATGTAAGTGAATGATATGTGGAAAGTCTTTACTGCTTCTGGCTTGAGCCAACTGTAAGCCTGACAGTCTCCTATCTTGTCTTGTATATGTATATGTACTAGCGGTCTCTTGCTGTCTTCTAGCAAGAGTGACAGTTACATTGTCCTTTTGTTTTTGTGTCACCTTAGAATATGTTAGAATAGTGTCTTATTTTACTGAAGCTTGGCTAGTGCATAAAATAATGACATGGCATAAAAGACAATCACTTGCAACAATAATAACCAAGAGAAGGAACCATAGAGTATAAAAATAGAGAGTGGAGCCGTTCTACATTTAAATCAAGAGAACCTAGTAGAAAGTAGAATAGATAATTTTCAAGATTGAGATTTTTCAGAACTAATTTTTTTTTTAATTTGAGAAATTTGCAAGACAGGAAAAATATATTTCTTAATATTTTTTAAAATATTATTTGAAATTTGAGACTACAATTGCTATTTAGTGGTGGTTACTAAAGTTACTTGAATTACATGCCACTATCTTTTAAATCTATGACACATAAGAATGTATGAGATAAGGGAGCAAACAATAGTTACGATACTTACCTACAGTACTTGCTCCTATTGCAAAACGACAACTACTTAAGATATCAATAGCTAATTTAAACCCTAATCCTTCTTCTCCAATAAGGTTATCTGAGGGCAAAATAACATTTTGAAATGTAACCTGTAATAGAAACATAATTTTATAATTATTATTATATTACTAACATCTAACATCTTTTTCTAGTAATATCATATAGAAATAAGAAACTCAAGATAAAAGTTATATTACTCAAATTTACATTTTTTACTTCCATTTCAGTCATCAGTTGTCAGTTTACACTTGAACATATATTAATATGTAACATTTTCCTATAGCAGCCCTTACTTTCTTTGTTTAATGGGGACAGCAATTCTGGAAGATATTACCCAATGACAACTCAGACTGTAACTCAGTTAATACCTGTCCAATAATTAATATTTGTACAAGTATTTAAGTAAAATTTATAGTTAGATTTTATTGTACACTATCAAGTCATTTGCCTCAAACAAGAACTTTTAACCCTTAGCGCTCGGATTTTTTTAACATGCTTTGCTTCCCCACTTGTAATTAAATTGAGACAAATTTCTTACCTGCAAGTTGCATTATTGTTTATGGGAAACTTTGTTTTCTCTTACATGATTTTAGTAAACTAAGCTATTTTTATTCACTAATACTGTATGTACATAATTTTATTATCTTAATTGTAGTTTTGCAGATTATGATATCTTTGAAAACAGTCTTCCGGATGAAGTACTGGTTTTCTGCTGCGTGTTTTGTAGTGAAAAACTTTTTCCGTTCTACCTCCTTTTATCTTCCTGTTACTGAAAACTACACAATCCTTAGAACTACTTATATCATTGGAAAAGAATATAATTTCCCATTCAGTCTTTTTTCTTTGTCAGTAGTTGATGGCCGACCCCTCTCACTTTACGGATTATTCCTGATATCACCAATGCGTTCCCTCACCAAGTTTTGGCGAAACTATTTTTGTTTAACAGGATTTTCTCTCATTTTATTTTTTATGTTATTATAGATAGTAAAATTGTTTACTACAGTCACATCTAATAGCCAGAAAAACATTTTCCTCCCCTATTTATTTGTTCGTCTCGTAAAACTGCACGGTTCATTATATTGAACAGCTAAATCTACACCACCAATAAACTGGTAATATTTACAAATACCTGTTGGTTTAATTATTTTGTTTATGATACTGAAATACATTCTAATAAATCAGGATCAAGTAAAAGATCAGGAATTTCAGAATCACTAATTGCACGTGAAGCCACAGCAAACTACGAGTAAACAAATAATCTGCAAAACTTCAACCTACTTGCAGGTTACAACGTAGTGGCAAACTAGAAATTGTGATGACTCACATATACCTAGACATTTTCAACTTAGTTCACATTATTGTCAATAGAATGCAGCACAAAACGGTAAAAGATTGAATGTTGTGGGCTTCGTCACAGACGAGTTATAGGCATTTGAAAATCGTGTCGGGTTACCCCCCCGACATACGAGTAAACTGCAATATACGCTTGGCGGGGCTCCCCCGACAGTCGAGTGCTAAGGGTTAATGAGTTTTATGTAGATAATATTAAAAACTAAAGTAGCATTGACATCTGATTTATTCAAGTATTACATTTGATTTTAAACTATAAGCAGTGATAATATTAATAGCAACAGCAAACGGCACCATGCTTAGTACACTACCATTCTGAACTCCATTCTCTAGTTAATAGTTTCACAATACATGCCATTCCCAGGCGGAATCAAGCATTAGTTGCAGCTTGATAATAATAAACAATTAATTTTATTTCCAATCATTACAAAACATTTAACAAGTCACCACACAGAATACAAACTAAATAACTTAGCAATATATACTAATTCATTTATAACAGCATAAGACAAAACCAATTTAATATGTATTATATAAAATATAATATTATGTTTTAATTAATTATTCTAAGTAATTTATATTTTTACAAATAGAAATTTTTACACGACCAGTCAATTTCAATCTCTACACGTGCTTGGTTTTTGTCTTTAACAAAAGAAATTGTCTTTAGCAAAGTTTAGAATACTTCACCAATTTTGAGTTTAGGCTAAATCCACATCACAAACACAATTTATAACTTTTTATATTTGTGTAAAAAGTTTGCCCACTCAACAACTTATAAAAAAGTCAATGAGTTATTTTTATGAAAATCTTTTATTTTTTATAAATATAATATTTTATCAACTTCTTACATATAGAAACAAGTTCAACACGCAGCTCGTATTAAATTTTGGTTTGTATTAAACTATTTTCTATTGCTGCTGAAAAAAATTGTTTAAAATATTAATACCAATAAATATAAAAACTGAAACTTGCCTCATTTATGTCCACACCTTTTACACCAATCATATTTATGGGTTTGCCCACAGTTACCCCCGGATAATCTTTTTCTACGATGAAAGCAGACATGCCTTTCACATCTCCAAACTGAGATTTGCTCTGAAAAGTATAAGATATGAAGTGTTCATATAACTAATTATAGTTGATAAATTTTCTAATATTTTCAAAGTTTAAGGCAAAGATATGAGCAAGAAATTTATTTAATTTATTCAGGACTTCAAACTTGAATTCAACAAAAGATTCCCTTGGCATTTATTGTTGTACTCATTCACTTAATATTGTGATTAACGATTTAGTACAAAGTATGGTCCGAAATTTCTCTGCCAATGATGAAGGTCTCTGTCTTTCTAAATCTATATCAACATTGGCATCACTAAACAAATCAGATGTGATTAAGAAAAGTCTAATAAAAGTGTACCCAACCAAGTGGTCACAGAGAAATCAATCTATAGATCCTCTTCAAACTAGATACTTTCACATAATGTAAACTCTGACTCTCATAACTTTGAATGGTATAAAGTCAGAAGAGGTAGGCCAAGCAAAATCGCTTTTATAATATTTTGAGCTATTCTCTACTGTTATTTTAATTGGGGAGGAAAGTGTTCTACTTAAATCTAATGGCATGATTTTGAAGAATTATAAACTACTTGAGAAAACTTGGATCAGGCAAAAAAAGCTGTTAAATCTTTAAATTAGAATCTCTTAACTTAGAAAAAAAGTGGCAAACAGTCAAAAACTATACTACTCAACTTTGTATGAAATGGAAGATTTCATCTTATTTTCCCCTAACTTTAAAACAAAGAAAAATGTGATTGACAAAGTTCAAACATCAAAGCTGATTAACCTATCATAGATAAAAATTAATTTTTCAATGTCGAACTGTTTAACCATACTTTCCAAACTGTAGCAACCCAAACAACAGAACTGCTTTTGTGCTGTCAGTCAAATTTATACAACTATTGCATTTTTACAGCCCTCATTTTCAATTCTACCACCAGCTCTAATGGTTTGTCTTCATCAACAGTCTTGATTTTCACATATCGATACACTGTGTTTAACTAATTAGTTTTCACTGCGTTCTGAGTTGTGCCAAAATTTAAAGTTATAAGTTTAAAGTTAGAATGACTTTCCTTAAATTTATCTTTTATTCATCTCCTTATTTTATTGGTAATTAATTTAATTAGTTTATTTTGAATTCGATGAACATTTTAATTAGGTACTTTAATTAGGTCTGCTAGAACAATCATATATTTTTATTATATACATTATCTCAAGAAAATGTTCTTGCACATGATATCATTATCTGACACCATATGTTCTCTCAATGGCAAGTCATTTGTAGCTAAAGTAATAATTGCATCTACAATTTATTATAAAACCTGCCTACAGTAATTTGTAGATTTTTTTATCTTTACAAGGTTTTCACAGTCAAAAGTTAGGCCTATTTGCCAGTGAAAATAAACTTCACTTGAAATATAACTTTGTGATTGCTCAATGATTTGTATGTTTCATCCTAAATGTGCTTTAGTAAACCCGCCATCTTAATGCCATCACCTAAAAACATGTTTAACTAGTATAATCAATTATGTTTTATGTTTATCTACTTGTCTTTATTCCCCTGAAAGTATCATTTTTCATCAAAACCTCTATTATAGTTTCTGCTGTCAGTGATCCTTAGGAATAGTTCTTTTAAGTTAATGAAGGCCTAATTTTATAATCAGTAAAAATGCAGATTAGGGAAATAACTACAAGTACATGCCAAAGAATATTTTTTTACATATATGTAATTAGTTCGCAAATCATTTTAAACTTAAAATCAGTTTTTTAGATCAACTAAAATAATTACTTAAAAATTACATTTATCAGATGGATTAATGTCCTTGACTTTGTCATGTTCTAACTCCCTTCTAGGTTCAGATTCATTAGACAAAAGTTGTAGCCCAGGAGTCTCACTCAAACCTATTATGTTGTTATATGAATGAAGAAATAATGACTTTGTCTTTTCTATCGCTATCACATTTTTCACTTGACTGTTCTAAAAAACAAAACAGTTTATTATTAACCTTCTGATGATGTTAACTGTGTTAGCAAAATGTACATAAAGGCTGTGTAAATATTTGTAGTAAGGGTTTCTAATTATTTATGACTGCTCTAGTTTCAATTGTTACTAAGGTTAGTCACACAAACAAAGTGGCCACTGATATCGATTAATGGTTTTCCCTGACTATTCCCTGATACAAACTTATTTTCCCTGACTTGCAAAACTCCCAGATAGCGACGTATTGCAAGGGCTTTGAGTACAGTAATTTCAATTTTTTTTAACCAACTAGATGATAAGGTTTTTCTTAATGGTAATTTAGACTCCAAAAGCAAATAAAATACGGGTTATTTATACATTTGGTACCAATTAAAACACAAAATCTGAAGATACATGATTAAAATTCAAGTATTAAAAATTTTTAAGAGAAATAAACCTATCCTACTGTAAGGAAAGATCTATCTAAATCAAAGTTAAAAGAAACAAACTTTGCAGCAATAACTCACCAATAATAAGTAGCATGATGAGGATATTGAGAGTAACAAACACTATCTATAAATTGTTCACAATAAACTACAGATTAAATATTTTAAGCTGGCTCTTGGATCCTAGGTGAAAATTCTCTATTAGTCACCCAGAAAACATCTGGCACTGCTGTCCCCTTTCATTGGGGCCAAAAATCGATACTAGTGCGTCCTAACCCTTAGACAATCCTATTGGATTTTTACTTCCACAGTTTTTATAGTTTAATGAAGCCTAAATGCATTGGGAAATAAATATGAATTAATTTATATTAATTAAAAAATTAATTTAATTTAATTAATTTTTAAAAAATGACTGTACTTGAAAAATTAACAACCCCGTTAATTCCCCGCATGAGCCATAATGCGATGGGAAACCCTAGAGTCAATGGAAGACAAAGCGATTGTTTGTAGAAATAGCCTGGGAGTACCTCCACCCTCCCCCCACCTTCAGAAAAATACGTAACGTATCACTCGAATGTGATCTTAGCGCGACACAACCCCAAATCATTATAGCTTTGTGCAATATTACTATTCGAATATCGATCAAATTTTTCCCTGACTCTTATTAAGATTCCCTGACTTTTCCATGATAACTGAATTCCCTGACTTTTCCCGGTTTTCCAGGTCAGTGGCCACCCTGACAAAGGATAAAACTACAGTCCAGGGGTCTCATTTTTGTTAACTAATGGTTTCAAAAAATAAGATGACAATATTCTTCTTTTGTTAAGTTCCATCTATTCAACTACTTCCCTTTGTTTCCTTGGTTTGCATTCTCTGCACCAATACACCTTTTCAACATTAAAAAAAAATTTTAACAATTGTAAAGGACATAAGCCTACTATACCATTCCTTGAAACTTGAGTGTGCTATTTTTACTTTTACCAGCTGGCATCAATCACACACAACATTCAATTACCAACATGTTTTTAAGAGTTGTACAAAAGTATTAGAGTCGATAAGTAGCTATAAACCCCTGCTACAAAATGGTTACACAACCTTTATGTACATTTTACTAACACAGTTAGTATTATCAGAAGGTTACAAATTACCTGTAATATTTAGTAATTAGAATTTATAATTATGGAGTACAGTATAATACATTTGTAATACATAGGTTGTTTACAATCTAAAATAAAATCCAAATACACCTTGTTTTAGCATCTAAATTTGTTGTGCCCATTGGAGTCTTTCACTCTAGATTAACTGCTCCATTTGTTCCATTAGCACTATACCAATGGTAACAACAGCAAAATGTAGATATAAGGCATTAAATATTATTTTGTAACATAAAACAATGGGGATTTGAATGGATAAAATTTGAAGGCATGATACTTATTAATATGGTAAAACTTAACTAGAACCATGAATAAAAAGTTAAAGATAAAATCAAACATATATTTAAAATGATTTGGTGTGATTTATAACTACTTATTTCTAAATGGGGGATAAGTTCAGCTTTTCCAAGTCTTTTTCTAAAGAGCACTACTGAAATAACTATTGATAAAATATTTGTTTTCAAATTTGTTAGAATATTAATTTTTTTAGTTGATTCCTTTTTATTTAGATATGGTTTTTAAAACATATGTTATTAATTCATTTCAATTTGTGTGAAATAATTAAACTGTAATTTATAGTGGCTTATTTTTAAGAGTTAATGAGCTAAGTTGGAACTATTAGCTCTTAATGAGTTAAATAATTATGTTATTAATTCAATATCTTGGCGTCAATTTGTGTTAAAGAATCAAGAATTGTACTAAACACTTTTAAATGTTTTAAACTTGCCTATAGTATCACTTACTTTGCTTGTTGAGGACAGCCGTTTCGGGAGATGTGTCCCTTTGTCAACTCAGACCGTAACTCTGAGTTAAAAACATTTAAAAGTGTTCAGTGACTACTAGTAGCTCACGAGAAGATGGAATCAACAAATGTCAAGAATTGTAATTGATTATTTTTTTTTGTAATGTGTATTGAGGAATCAAGCTTTTTTAATTTATTAGTTTGGATTTTATATGAGTTAACTAAGATTTCTCAATTGTTTGTGTTTAGCTGCATTTTAAAAATGTTATTTATTGATCACGCAGTATGGATAACCGACAAGGAAAGATGCGAAGGTCTGTAGTAATTTATAGTACAAACTATATTGCCAGCAGCTCAAATTTTGGCATTGAGGCTTTTGATTTTTAACCTGCTTTCCTAACTTATATAATTTTTGTATATCTTTACTCAATGTTGACCAAAAGCATTATTCCTTAATTAAGCTAATGGTCATTTTTATACCTTGGTGTCCAGAAAAAATTGTATTATGACGATGGCTACTTAGTCATCTTGCTTGTCATAATTTGGGGTATTACCCGTCTAGGGTTTCCTTCTCCAATATTATAAAGTAGACCTCCGTCGTCCAATTTATAACCATTTCCAGAATCTTTTCTCTTGGATTGACAAAAATCGTAAATTGTCTTTAAATTGTTCTGTAATAATTTCTTGTCTAGTTCAATAGGGTGTTACTATTGTATTTACACATCTGCTCAATGCATCCACATTTGTACGTTTCTTTCCTAGTTTGTGAATGACATCATAGTCGAACTCTGACAGTTCAACCCCCTTTGTTAGTCTAGAAGATGGATCTTTTAAACTTAGCATCTATTTGAGAGCCAAACGATCATTTATAACTGTGAATTTACAACCATAGATATAACATCTGAAATACTTAATAGATCATACAAGACTAAGAAGTTCTCTTACAGTCGTGCCATAATTTCGTTCTGCCTTTTTTGAACTGTCTGCTTGCATAAGCTATCAGGTGTTCTTGAATATTATGTATTTGTGACAGAACAGATCCTATTCCTACTGTAGAAGCATCTGTATTCAAGATAAAAAGTTAAGAGAAATCTGGGTATTTCAAAACAGGTTCATAACATAGTGTCTGAAAAGCTTCATTGTGTCTACTGCCCCGAGTGAATATGTTTGCTTTAAATAGTTCTGATGAGAGTTTGGTAATATCAACAAAGTTTATTATAAGTCATCGGTAATATCTAACTAATCCTAAGAAAGCTCATATATCTTTTACTTGTTGAAATTTAGGATAGTTTTTTATGGTGGTATATATATATATATATATATATATATATATATATATATATATATATATATACCACCATAAAAAACTATCCTATATATATATATATATATATATATATATATATATATATATATATATATTATTGTTCTTTTATAGTTCTAACTACCAAATTTAATATTTGCCTGCAAGAAATAATTTTTAAAAATAAACTTGTCTACTCACAATAATTATATATTTCTAAACATGATGAATAGACCATAATTTACAAACTCAAATACTTACAAGTGTCTGTGCCAGAACAGTAAAAACATCTGCATTGGTACCATTTGTAACCCACAGTTTCTTTCCATTTAGACACCATGAATTCTCATAGTCTGAGCTTTTTTCTGCAGTAGTTTGAATGGAGGCAACATCAGAACCACTAATATCTTCAGAAATGCAAAATGCGGCTAACCTTTCACCTGATGCCAATTTAGGAAGATATTTTTGTTTTTGTTTTTCAGATCCAAACAGCAATATACTCTAAAGCAAAACATACATTCAAACATACTGACCTTAATATTATAGAATAACTTATACTTTAGATTACCAATAAATACCAACCACCACGAGCTTGCTTCTTGCAAGGCCAATATACTATTACTGGATCCTATTTTCTTCTTTACTCTCAGGTATTGGCAAAAAGGCAAGCCCCTCACTCTTTGCCTCACAAAAAAAACTATGAAGTTTGTTGTTCTTTAATGAGTAATATTTTTATAGTAAAAAATATTATGGGTAATTATTAAGATCAGCGATTACTGCTCCGATCGGCGAAATTTTTTTTCCCTGATCAATTTGACCTAGCTGAACACAAATCTGAAGTTTTTTTTACTGCTAACACATTTTAAAAAAATAATTATATATATATATATATATTTAGGTTAGTTTTGGTTGGTAAAGATTATTTAGATTTTTTGGACTAGGAGACTGACAGACTTACCTTGGTAAGAGTCCACACTGTAGTCTTGAAATAGAAACACATAAAAGCACTTAAACAATGATATATTTCAACCACACAGTGGTCTTTGTCAATCGAAGAGAAAACACAAAAAGAAATATGAGAGTATGAAATAAAACAAATATAAGTTGTAATTACAGATTGTGTAGAGTAGAAATCAGATGACACAGATGCACAGATTAAAGATATATATATATTGTTTCCATGAGCATATGAGTGATTATAGTTTATATAAGTCTGTCAGGGGAAAAGAGATAAGGCTATTAGGGAAAAAAATTAGAAATCTACATCAGCCATCACCTTTTTGGATGTAGAGGTAACACTCCAGAATGAAAATATCAACACAGGAATTCACATCAAACCGACAAACCATCTACAATATCTCCATTTCGACAGCAACCACCCAATAAACATAAAACGATCCATTCCATACAGTCAAGCAATCAGGGGTAAGAGAATCTGTTCGAATGATAGGGAATTGGAAGATTTTAATAGAAAGATATCAACAGCCTTCCAGAGAAGAGGATACCCAAAAAAACTCATTGAAAACCAAATTCATTCAGCACAATCCTCGGTTCACCATAAACCACAAACAGAACAAAATAAACTGTCTTTAATAACAGACTACCATCCTGATCTACATAAAATCAACAAGATATTGAGAGATGGCTTCAAAATTCTTCAAGCTTCCGTCCACACCAAAAATCTTTCCGATCCACCGCAAATTTGGTACAAGCAACCTCCCAACTTGAAAAACATCCTAGTACATCCTCAACTACCAGACCCTGATGCAGAGAAACCACACAAACTTCCTCATGGCTCCTTCCCATGCAATAGACCTAGATGCAAGACGTGTCCAATACACCCCTCAGCAAATAGTTTCAACAGCCAAACAACAAAAATGGTCTTCAAAATACAGGGTCATCATAATTGTACATCGAAAAATGTCATATACCAGCTACAATATAAACTTTGCTCAGCACAGTACATAGGCCTGACCACGGATGGTCTGAATATCAGAATGAATGGCCACAGACATGATGTTAAAATTATGAATATGGATAGACCAACAGTTCAACATGCTGCGAGTCACAACATCACAACTTTTGATGACTGCTATACCACAAAAATAATTAAATCACTCCCCCCTGATTGCAATCCCTCAGAACTGAGAGGGTGGGAACTATCATACCAGTGGTATACCAAGTCCAGAGAATCCCCTAACCTCAACATCAGATAAATCCATTCATTTTTTTTTCCTAATAGCCTTAGCTCTTTTCCCCTAACAGACTTATATAAACTATAATCACTCATATGCTCATGGAAACAATATATATATATATCTGTGCATCTGTGCATCTGTGTCATCTGATTTCTACTCCACACAATCTGTGATTACAACTTATATTTATTTTATTTCATACTCTCATATTTCTTTTTGTGTTTTCTCTTCGATTGACAAAGACCACTGTGTGGTTGAAATATATCATTGTTTAAGTGCTTTTATGTGTTTCTATTTCAAGACTACAGTGTGGACTCTTACCAAGGTAAGTCTGTCAGTCTCCTAGTCCAAAAAATCTATATATATATATATATATATATATATATATATATATAACCTAATTTGGTAAAAATATAGTCTTAAGACGGTTTTTTAAATTTTTTTGTTTTTAAATTACTTGCTTTAATGTGTACAACATGAATATCAACTTTTTTCCCATGGAAAATATGGAAAGTTACTTTTTTACATTTTAAATGTTAGGCTGTAATGACATGTAGGCCTATAGCGTAAACCAGGCGCGCAGTAGTTACAGCGCACTGCACTATGTCTAAATTTGGTTGTAATTTTATACAATATTACTATATACCTATATTAAAATATACCTACGAAGTATCCAGTTAGATTTGGTTGTAATTATGGTAAATATTTAGACTTATTGCCGATGCAGAAAATTACAACCAAATCTATCCTTACTGGATACTTCATAGGTAGATAGTAATGTTGTATAAAACTATAAACAAGTCCATCCTGACTAAATACTTTGTAGGTATACTTTATAGGTAGATAGTAATGTAGAATAAAATTATAACCAAATCCATCCTGACTTGATACTTCATAGGTATATTTTAATGTGGGTATATAGTAATGTCGTATAAAACTATAACCAAATCTATCCTGACTGAATACTTTGTAGGTATATTTTAATAGGTAGATAGTAAAGTTGAATAAAATTATAACCATATCTACCCTGACTGAATACTTTATAGGTATATTTTAATGTAGGTATATAGTAATGTTGTATAAAATTATAACCAAAAGTTAAATATTTAGATTTTAACTTCAGTATTAAAATAAACTGACTTGGACATAGTGCAATGCGCTGTAGCTACTGTGCGGCCGGTTCACGCTATACCTGCTATTATAGACTAACATTAAAAATGTGCAAAAAAATTAACTTTTCGTATTTTCCCCGGAAAAAATTTATTATTCGTGTTCTAATGTTAGTAATGTCAAATCTATCAGGAAATAAAAATTTGCCGATCGGAGCGTTAAAGTCAGGTCAGTTCAGGTTATTTTATTCAATGTAAATATGTGTTTGCAGTTTAAAAAAACCTCAGATTCGTGTTCAGCAAAGTCAAATTGATCAGAAAAAAACTTCGCCGATCGGAGTGGTAGTTGCTGATCTTAATAATTACCATATTATGGAATATTTTTTCAACAAATATGTTACATGGAAACCTAAACTTTAATTTTTTTTTTTTACTACATAGTTTTTACTGGTATTAAGGCGCTTTTCATATTATGAACTAGTTGATCACAAGTAAATATAAACCCAATTACCCTCAGAACACCAAGTGTAGTAAGATCAAGCCATCTTAAACCCAAATAAATCACCCAATATTCCTACAGGCAGCAAGATAGTTTTCACAAATAAAAACTGTTTGTATTTTGATTAATTGTTTAATATAACTTGCACCTTGAAAAATAAAATACTTGAAATGGTATCACCAGTTTTTTATATAGATTTTTAAAATAATTATTACCTTTGAATAAGTCTGTGCTTTTTTGAAAACTGTCGTACCTAAAATAAATATGATCCTACATTAAAGGTAGAACTATATAATGCACTATTGAGCTTAAAGTGGACAGTTTAATTCTTATTTAAAATTTTTAATAGCTATTTTTTATAGATTCTTTTTTTATAGTAATTTTACAAATAATAATTTGAAACAATAAAGATAGAAGGTCAAAAAATATTTAAATATTTAATATTTTAAAAAATGCAGAAGCAACGCTTTGCTACTATTCAAATGTTGCTTGCAAACTCAAGGAGACTACGAACTACGTGAAATAGTAATTTGTGGAAAGATATATAAACACTGACACTGTGCAACTATGTTAAACATTTGGATGCTGTATGAGAAATAGACTATTTACCACTAGCATAAAATAAATTTTCCAATTGTTCAAAGTTCTATTTAGATTAAAATTCTTAAATTTCTATTACAAAGAAAAAATAAATGTATAAGTTGTGAATTATAAACTGAATGTGTAAAGTTAGATATATAAAATTTCTTGACAACAAGGCTTGCTTTTAGAGCACAATTGAGATAATATACCAAAATATATTAAACCACTGTTAGTTATAGTCAAAATTTTAGAGGGCTAATAAGATTTCAAATTCAAAGTGGGAATTTACAATTATCATTTTCAAAAGTGTTCATCTCAACTAACATTTATTTGTAGGACTACTCAAATTGACCTCTATGGCTGCTATGGAAAACAAATATTATGTGAACTAATAAGTCATGTTAAGGGAGCTAGTTTTTACAGTGTGGTCTTTGGCGATACTACAGATATAGCCAATATCTCTCTAATGATATTAGCAGCTACATATTTATACAAAGATCAAATTTGAGATATTCTAAGTTTCATAGACCTATAATGAAATGAAGAAGTAAAAAAAAGTAATATTGAACTAAATGATTAAATTTAAAGCAACAGGATATAGTTTATCACGTTGTATCACAACTGTTAACGAAGAAACTGTAGACTTCTCAAAAGATGGGTGTTATGTAATAATCTCAGATGAAGTTGAAACAGTACTAACTTTTAGGAATAAAGCTGTCTATGCTATTTATTCTCCTTCTTCAAATCATAATTTGAACAACTCGGCTGGAAAATCATCAAAAGTTTAGTAATTTAGGACTATTATTGGAACGATGAAAGGCACAATCTATTCTTTTAAAGCCTCATCAAAATGGCAACATAGTCGTTAATAAAAAAAAAGGGACATCAACTTCTTAGCAACAAGTTGGTTAAGAGGACATTTTGTACTATTGCAGATAAACTAGACGTAAACAAAAAACGCAGTAAATCTCGGATTAAAACAATTGTCGCAATAGTGTCACTTTATTCACATGGTGTATATATATTCAACAATATAACTAACAAAACTGTGTTGATATTACAGCAGGCAATGGATTATTTGCTTATGTGAGATGATAATTGTTAATGGAGTGTAAACAAGAGTGAATTAATTAGAAAACTATTCTTACATTGTCTTATTTTGTAATTTCTTTAAAATATTAAGTTTAACTGCTTTTGTTTCATGTAGTTATAATTTCAATATTGTTTATTAAATTTCTTATGATTTATTTATTTTGGAGAAGAGACAAACCTGTACTCCTACTGACTGATGTGCAGAGAGCAAGAGAAATAATGAACTATCTAATGCAGTAACTTCACAATATCGAGCATACTCTGTAGTATTCAAACCCTGACCACCATACTCCTTTGGTATTCTGAGTCCAAAAAGGTTAAATGTTTTTAACTGTTGTATTATTTCATCTGGTAATTTTGCTTCTGCATCAATATTCTTTGAAACTATAACAGAAAAAAAACATTTAAATATTATTAACTAATGATTTTATAAATCATCAACTTTATTTTATTGAGAACACAAAATTATTGTTTTCACTTTAAAGTTTTATTTTAGATATAATATAAATTACATTAAGATTCATGTTATATCGTATTATCTAGGGAGACCTGGTTTATAAACAAATTTCGAAATGTCTCAGTCAACAATAAGTCAAACCTGGTCCAGGATCCCTCTCTTCCTTTTCCAAATTCTGTCTTGTTTTGCTAAGCATTTGCTGTTTTATCAGTTTTGGATGTTCTTGTTTATATTAAGGCGTTATTCTCTCATTATTTTGATGTTTCAGTTAAATTAATTACTGTGCCGTCTGTTTAAGACTCATTAGGTGTTAAAAAAGGTTGATACCACTAGTTCAAATGTTTATAAGTAGTGTGTACATTTTAATAATCTTTAACTTGACTTTCTGTTTTTAGTTATAATTTTGTAATAAACTTATTTTATAAGTGTATAGTTGGTAAAAATATAGTCTTATGATGTTGGTGTTAAAAAAAAAATTTGGTTATTATATTACTCGTTTTAATGTGTAGAATACAAATATCAACTTTTTTTCCGCGGAAAGTACTGAAAATTACTTTTTCACATTTTTAATGTTAGGTTATAATGGCATGTATAGCGTAAATGAGTCTTATTGATATTGTTCAAAAATTGTTTTTTTGTTTAATTACTCATTTCAACGTGTAGAACACTAATATAAACATTTTTCCGTGGAAAATACAAAAAGGTAATTTTTCTGCACAATTTCAATGTTAGTCAGTAATAGCATGTATAGCGTGAACCGGCCGTGCAGTAGCTACAGCAAACTGCACTACATCAAAGTCAGTTTATTTTAATACTAAACTTAAAATCTAAAAATTTAACTTTTGGTTATAATTTTATACATGACTATAAACCTACATTAAAATACACCTATGAAGTATTCAGTCAGGAGAGATAATGTTATTCAACTATATTATCCACCTATATTGAAATATACCTACAAAGTATTCAGTCAGGATAGATTTTGTTATAGTTTTATACAAAATTACTATATACCTACAATAAAATATACCTATGAAGTGTCAAGTCAGGATAGATTTGGTAATAATTTTATTCAACATTATTATCTGCCTATATTAAAGTATACCTACGAAGTATCCAGTCAGGATAGATTTGTTGTATAAAATTACAACCAAATTAAGACGTAGTGCAGTGCGCTGTAGCTAGTGCCCACCCGGTTCACGCTATAGGCCTACATGGAATTACAGACTAACATTTAAAATATGAAAAAAATAACTTTCCGATTTTCCACAGAAAAAAGTTGATATTCGTGCTCTACACATTAAAACGAGTAATTAAAAAAATATATATATATGAAGTTAATATATTACTATTGTAAGTAATTTTACTATTACAATAGTAATATATTAACTTCATAAAGTCAGTACAACGGAAAAACAATAGATAACGTAAAATATCAAAAAAAAACAATATATATATATATATATATATATATATATATATATACATTAAAAAAAATCAATGTCATTAAGACTATATTTTTACTGGTTATACTAGTTTAACCAATAATCCTAACCTACAAAACCATGTAAGTAGAATTACTTTTACCTTTTTCTTTAAAATACTGTTTAATTGGCTCCAAATTATTCCGCATCAAATTTAAAGATTCAGTGGTAAACACTTCCGGATAGATTAATAAATTTGTATCAAATATTCCTAAAAATAAGTTTTTCGCAAAAGGGGGTTTAGAAGGTTTCTGTTGAGCAGTAGAGACTGATTCTTCAACAAATACCTGAGGTACTGTTTTTGAACTTTGGCATCTCTTCAAAACCTTTTGCTTTAACTTCAACTGTATTGATTTGTAAACTGACGTTGTGTTGAGAGAACGAAATATAACCATTATTGGCATGTTCTGGAACATTAATAATCATCCATAAGTACTTGTGAAATTAACTCATGAACAAAACTGCCTTTTCCAAAACCAAAATATTGTTAGTAAGTCTATACTATATAATTTAATAGAATAAATATCATTTAACACTTCATTCTGTAGTACTATGCTATAAATATTTTAAATCGACTCTAAGACTATTAACCCACGTCAAATTCATTTCCTACAAATATACTGCAGTGCAAAGTCTACTCAAAGTACAGAAGCATGGGCAGGCAGACACAAATAGCCACTGCAACTATAATTGTTTTAAATTACCATAACTAAAAACACCTGTGGTAAAACAGCCTACGCATATATATACAGTAGGCATACCTAAATATTTAGATATTTCAATGTTTCCTGTATTGAGCTTTACATTCGTTTTATTTCTATATTATCGTTTAATTTTGATTTATGAATATAATATTACTACCAAATTACGTATACATATTTTAAAAATTTAAATTTACTCTAAAAATTGATAAATTGTACAAATATAATTATATTTTATATTTATAATTATCAGTAACACATTTTCAGACTTTCGAGCTGTCACTTTTCATCATATGTTATAAAGTATACACAAATTACTGTAATATTTAGCAAGACATATAATGCAAACATCGTAACCGTGCGCTTGGCTTTAAGGGATCGCCTTAAATATAGCCTTATATATAACAATATATAAAGATAACACACGCCGAGCACACATATTTTTAAAACACCTAAATTCCATACACCCAAAACTAACATACACCATCAAAACAGAACAACAAAACTCTCTTAACGTCCTAGACCTTACAATTAAACGAATAGACCAAGAAACACAAATTCAATATATACCGAAAATCCACGAGTACCAATACGACCATTCACAGCTCCTCAAACCACCCACACCAACATAGACTAGTCACTTACAACACCATGATATATCACCTGCTTCAAACACTGTTAGACAAAGAAGAACACTACCAGGAGTTAAACACAATAAAACATACAGCACAAACTAACGGATAAAACACAACAATGATTGACAAATTATACAACCGCCTAAAAAATAAACCTAGTAAACCAAATACAACACACACAACACGACACACCCATAAAATACTTATCAATACCATACAGATCATCCAAAACCCACAATCTAACCAACACACTACGAAAATACAACTACAAAATAACTTACTCCACACACAACAGTCTCAATAAACAATTTAAACCCAACAACAAAATCGACATTTACAACACCACTGGAGTTTACAAACTAACTTGCAGTTCGTGCCCCAGTTTTTACATAGGCCAGAAAGGAAAGTCCTTCTACGCAAGTTACCAAGAACTTATATAAGCACTAACAAACAATAACTACCAATCAAACTTCCCCGATCATCTCAATACAACTAAAATATTTTCTATCTAATTTCCTATGGCAAAACTAAATTTTAATTACAAGTGATCAGTAGTCAAATGTGAAAATATGAAATAATACAAAACTACACAGAAATATTTCATGTTTTTAATTTCAAATGTTGATAAAATTGATACCTCAGTTTTTACAAATTTTCAAAATAAATTTTAGTTCGGATAGTCATAAACTAATGTAAAAGTGTTTAAGTTTTACCGAAATAATTGATTACAAAATTCAAGAGTTCAACATATTTTATTATGAAATAAAATACCGCAACATACACTTTATAAAATTTTGAAAGTGAATATACTATATTTAGGTAACCTTTTTTTTTTATAAATTTACTATAAATGATTTGTTATTAAATCATATGTTCAAAATATACTTTTGAATAATTCGTGAAATTGAAGACAAAATCTGTGTAGCTCATGTTTGGTAAAGTTTCCCCTCACTCCCCAATCTTTATCGAGAGTAACACACACACACACACACACACACACACACACACACACACACACACACACTAACTTATATATTTATGTGTTATATATATATATATATATATATATATATATGTGTGTGTGTGTGTGTGTGTGTGTGTGTGTGTGTGTGTGTGTGTGTGTGTGTGTGTGTATGTGTAGCAGTATGCCCGACGATGGAGATAAGACTGGTCTCTGAAAGTTAACTGGCATAAATACCAAGTAAGATTCTTGTTTAAGTACATATAGTGAAAGTGATAAGTGAATACGAGAAAACAGTGTTGCAAAACCACAAATATATATATATATATATATATATATATATATATATATATATATACAGTATATATGTAAATTTATATGTCATATTATTTATATATAAATATATGAAGTTATTATTATTACTTGTAAATAATTTTTCCACCATTAAGTGCATTAATTAGACCTTATGTGATGAGGCACCTTTCGGTCACTTGACCATTGTCGAATCACTGAATTAATTTCAAATTAAATTCTGAAATTGATTCAGTGATTCAACAATGGTCAAGTGATCGAAAGGTGCTTCATTACATAAGGTAACATTATTGCAATTAGTGGTGGAAAAAATTATTTACAAATGAAGGGTACAGAGAAAAAAGGGGCTAAGTCAGGCTTTCTAAATTTTACGGTAGAGCCTTTTTAAGTTTTAAAGACTCTAATATATAAAAGAATTATAACATATATCGATGTTTTCTTAAACCTCAACTTCATGCGTACTTAATCACAGCGTTTCAAGGTTCTAATATGTTTAATTTGCTAAAAAATGTAAAATAGTAATAATAACTTCATAAAGTCAGTACAACTGATATATATATATATATATATATATATATATATATATATATATATATATATTTTGTAGTTCATTACAGTCGGGCTCACCAAATTAATATCTTTATAATAGATTATAACTAGCCGAACTTTAATTTTTTGTAAAAACACACTGAGACATAACGTTTTATGATAGACATTATGCCTCGGTAAGTTTTAACAAATTTACAAAAGATTAAAGTTCGGATAGTCGTAAACTAATGTAAATATAATAAAAATATTAATATTTGAACATTATATATATAACGATATTAGTATTTCAAATTCAGGTTTTTTGTGATTAATAGATTTCAACGTCATTGGACGTTACTTCCTTGTACATTCTTTTCCGGTGTCATGGCTGAGAATCGTTAATTTGCGTTTACCGGTGTTTTATTGTGTTCTTCAATAATCTGTTTCCAGGAAAAGAAATTAATTTAATGAAAGTGTTCTTTATCCGTATACAATTTTGCTTGTGTTATTTTGTAAGTATTAATTAAAGTAGTGCTTGCATTTAATTCGAAATGGAGCTAACTGATCTGTTTAAGAAATTTGAGTTAAATCGTTTACCAAAAGACGTTTTAAACAGGGTGTGGCTAGATAGCTTTTCAGAAGTTGTAGATTTTCCACCAGAGTACAACTCTTTTTTAGAAGGTATAAACATTGATAATTTAATTTGTTGTACTATTGAATGTGTACGAAATTGGCTTGTAAGCAGTGTTGATAAGAAAACAAGTTCAAAAGAGAATGGAGAGAAATCAGAGGAACAATTTTCGTGGAAGAATTTAGCAAAAAATGTCGATCAAAAATCTTTGTTATGCTTGCTTAGTGCCTTCATTCATAAAAAAAAAACTGATTGTATTACAGAAAAGTCAAGATTACAAACAATTAAATCTGCACATTTATATTTTCTGCTGCTAGCTATTCCAGGCAGTAAATTTTTTCATATATATAATGATAATTTGTATTCACATGCTCTTGAAATATTACAGTTATGTAATTTAATTAATACAGAAAATCCAAAACCAGAAGCAAAAGGTAAGGGAAAGAAAAAACAGAAAAGAAAATCTGGTAGTAGTATTGATAAAAAGGCTTTACTTAATGCCATGATTTCACTAATGGATGATTTAATATTGGTTTTAAAGAATTTTGGCTTCAAAAACCTTAAAAATGGTTTAGAAACAACAGTTATAGCCTTACTTGAAATAACTAAATTAGAAAAGGAAAATACATCAATTGTGTTGAAATCTCCAGAACAGGATTCTGTTTCATATTTGGCACATAAGGCATATTTCGCACTAACACTATTATGCTCATCAGAGCATGGTGATGTAGAAGATACAGTAAAATTGATTACAAGTGAAATGCTGAAATATTTAAATGCATCCGATGAAAAAGACACAAAGATGACACCAGGAGAAAGAGCAATTATTAGAAGTAATTCTATAAGCTTTCTGCACCATTTGCTTACTAGTGTTGGAGAACCATCTTATGATGGAATTGCCTTTATGGTTAAATGGCTTTGTGTACGAACTCCAGATAAGGCCGAAATTAGAGCTAAAAATGTTCAAACAATCCTTGATATTATTGAGCTAATGCCTGTTGTTTTATACGCAAAGTTAGTTTTTTTTATTATATGCTTAGCGCATAATGGTGAAATAAAAAATAGAGTGACAGCCCTTGATATTTTGGGTAGATTGGTATTGTGGAACGAAAGAATAAAACCTAATGATGAAAATTTCGTGGAGGAAATATTTCTCAATCACAAATATTTACTGAGCGCAATATATGGCAGATGTAGGGATGTATCTGCAACAGTAAAGACAAAAGCAATAACTGTATTAGGCAGTTGTATTTCTTCAAACAAAAGAAGTATTAAAGATATAATAGAAAAGATCTTTGTAGTACGTTACAGACCTTCACAAAATGTTAGTGAACTGACTAAAAGTCCTTTTGACATGCATAACTTCATTAACACTAAATCCTATAAGATGGGAGATGTTAACCCGTTGCCTGGTCCAAAAGCTGTTATTGATAGTCTTATAGATGCCATTAGTCATGAAAAAGTTTTAATCCGTAAAGCTGCTTTTCAAACATTGACGAATATTTTTATTGTAAATAAGAAGTGGATGACTGATGAGATATTAAAGGTAAGTACTATTATAAAATTATTTTGGGAATAAAATATTAAATGGTAAATAAAACAATTTTCAGTAACTTGTAAAAAATATTGGAACCAACACCCCATCACTTTTGATTTGTGCTTGTTACACGCGTTATCGAAAAATACATTAAACAAAAATTAAATGAGTAAAATTATAAATAGTGCATTAGTAGTGTTCATAAGGGTAACTATTTACTTTAGCCATGTAAGCGATTTCGGCCAAAATATTTTACTGGTTGATGCAGAAACTCAACGAATACCAAAATAAATTGAAACACTTTCACCAATGTCCCAAATAACTACAATTTTGAAAACAAATATTTCTCTCTCACCCTTCCACATTCACCTAATACCTTACAAAATGAATGATAGTATTTATTTCCTGATCCCAAGTGTTCGATTTTAGTAAAAAAAATGTAGGTTATTATTAAGATCAGCGACTAGCGCTCCGGTCGGCAAAATTATTTTCCTAATCAATTTGACCTTGCTGAACACGAATCTGAAGATTTTTTTACTGCAAACACATTTAAAAAAATAATAAATAACCTGACCTGGTTTTCTTAGGATAATATGTGTTTGTGTATAACTTCAGATTCGTGTTCAGCAAGGTCATATTGATCCGGAAAAAAAATTTTGACGATCAGAGTGTTAGTAAGCACCAAAGTCAGGTAAGGTTAGGTTGTTTTTTTTAATGTAAATATTTATATTACTCAGTTTTGAGGTTACAGCGTCTCAGTGGCAGTTTTTGTTTAGAGAATTCTTGGTGTGTTCCCAGCAGGGACTTTTATGGATTCTTCAAGTGAACTGCAACATTTTTATTATGACAACCAATGACAGTGGCTTTAAACTTTGTCCTTTTACCTCATACGTCAGTTGTATAAACTAATCTTGAACTGAACTGCACACTGCTATATCATATCATTTTGTCTTAGGCTGAAAACCTATCAAAATTAACCTTTTATTAATTATATTGAAATCGCTATTTTAATTGAAATTGTATCTATTGTTCTTTGATTTTCAGTTCATTCTCTTTACAATGAAATGTTCAACTTTTTACGACGATTTTGAGTTTTTTGTCTTGTATGCACTCTCACTTTACAGGTGATTCACATTAAATAGGCTTTGGTAACACTTAATTATTTTGGTTGACCTTACCTTACAGTATTCACAGGAATTTACATTTTCCAACTCTTTATTTAGATAATTTTTTAATTACTGTTTATAATGTTATATACTTTTTGTTCTCACCTCTTTCTTTATTTAGTATTATTTATTAATATAACATTTATATTTTGACCTCTTTAAATTGATTAGATATTTGTTACATTTTATTTATTAGTTATTAATTGTAATATTAAAATTAATTTTTATGTTAGCATACTAGCAACGGTTTGTTGGCCTAAAGAGCTTGGTTCGGGCCTGTACATTCTAATCAAATTTTGCTTGTTTGTCTACTCTTGAGGTTACTTACAAGCCACTGGCTTTATATAAAATATTACTTTTAAACTTAATTGGCCCTAATTTTTTACAAACCATTACTAGGATGTTAAAAATTGAAATATTTACTTTTTTCAGTTTTAAAATTGGTTAAAAGGGGCTTTATGTCATTTTTTTTGTTTGTTGGATATTAATCTGACTTCACCCATAATATTATGTTATGGACTTCAGCTTTAGAATAGTATATTAAACACATTTCTGATGATCTAAAGGAATGTTTTTGCCTCTCGAATTTATCACCATATGGCTAGGCGCACATGAGCTAGAAAGTAATCGGGACGCCGAGATAGTTTTCTATCCAATGTTTTTGATACCTATAGAAGTTTCAGCGTACATGAGATAGAGTTTAAGCGCACGTCATTTCAAGCCTATTTTTTTTTTATAGTTATTTTCCATGTTGAGGACTGGCTTCACTTTATGTTGTTTCTCCTACGATATGGATCATAAACAAGTGCGTTTTAAAAGCTTTTTTACCCTGTCTTTATACTCTTCGCTTAGCACAGCCCACATTGTCCTATGTTGTTTAATTTCTTCTATAAACAATTCTACATCCACGTCCAAATCTTCACTTTCCATGGCCGATAGATTTAATTACTAATATATATATATATATATAAATAAATATGATATTAAATAAAATGATTACTAACTATTAAAGATTAATATTTAAAACTATAAATCATCATTGATATTAATAACAAATTATCAGCCTAATTTATATTAATGTTACAGATTGATGTCAATTGGTTATTCAATCATATTTAAAGTTAAACATATAAATAATATGAAATTAGTAATTATATAATCGAAAACTTACCTGATAAAATATAACAGATAGAAAGTAAGCTGTGTTGCATGTGCGCTGTCTCATTACCCACTGTGTACTAGTGGAATGCTGGCGATAGAATTGACGCCAAGATAGGAAGAGAAACCTGCGTCAGCCCAGATACCTATCGAGATAGGCCAGGGCTATCCGATAGCTATCGGCGTCCCATGTGCGTTGCCCCATTACTCCTAATGTACTTCTGCCTATCCGCTTGAAAACTATCTCGGCGTCCCATGTGCGTTGCCCCATTACTCCTAATGTACTTCTGCCTATCCGCTTGAAAACTATCTCGGCGTCCCGATTTCTTTCAAGCTCATGTGCACAGGGCCTAAAGAAATTTCATGTCTGCTTTAATGCTTTCTCGGAATGAGAAGTCACAAAGTAGAACTTTCATTTCTTTCCTAATGCATATAACTAACTTGTCAGCTAGCCAAGAGATTCTTTATAAGTTTCAAACTTCCGGTTTTAGTTTCAACATCTATCCTTTTTGAACTTCAACACGCTCTTTGAAGTTTGTTTACAATAATATATTACCATCATGGAATGAAGTAATTACTATTTATTAGGTATATACTGTGGTTGAATTTAATAATAAATACACAATAACCTCTTAACCACAAACTTTCTTTATTTTACCCAGGGTATGTACAAGGGGGTACCCAAAATTGACTGGAGCTGTGGGCGTAGCTTTCATATTATGCTTGTCTGCCGCACAGCCTGGATGGGGCAACTCATTGCCAGTTCACTGTTGCCTGTGTTGTCAGTCTGGATCGTTCTGTTTGCCTGCAGTGATTATTTTTGCTAGCACTGTTTTTTTTCTATGATGCAAGTTCGAGTGAACAACGTGTAACTGTGAAATTTAGTTTTCTACTCAGTGGAAATAAGGAAAAGACTCACGAAGCCAGTTCAGGCGTTTAAAATGTGTGGAGCAGTTTAACCTTTGCCATTTCTAATAAAAAACAAAATTCTAGTTATCTCTGTAATAGAGATAACTGTGTGTGCAGGTGCATTGTTGTGGTGGAAAAATCGGTCTCCTATCTGCCACAAATCGGGTCTTTTTTGACAAACACTGTTGCACAATCTTCTTAAAATTGCTAAATAAAACGTTTGGTTGACAGCCTGACCTGTGTTCATTTGAATGAACCCTTAGCATAAAAAAAAAACAATTAGCAAATCAGTGTAGCTCATCGCCAGTAATGCTCTTTGACAAAAAAATATGAATCAATTTCAAGCTGGTGTATCAAAGCACAACATGTTACAGCTCTATGTTCTTCTTCGTTGTCAGTCAGAGTTGACGGCAACCATTTCATTCCCAAATCTCCCTTTAAAATCCAGTGAAAGGAGTTCCAAGATAACCCTTTACTCTCTGATAGTTGATCAATTGTATATCAACAGTCTGTGTGGACAAACTAGGTCGACAACACAAGGGGCATCGAACTGGCAATGAGTCCATTTCTAGTGGCAGAAATGCAAACTACACAAACTCTGCCTACTGCAATCCTATTCCAATTACTTTTGGGCACCCTTCTCGCATACTAATATATGTGACAAAGATAAGATCCTAACAAATTATAAAATAAATAATTTTCAGGATATAGGTTTCTTGAAACATAACTCTTTGGGGATTAAGCTATTTTGTACATGTGATGTTTTTAACATTTCTCATTTAATTTCCCATTTATTTGATCTGAGAAAATTGTTTTAAAATATGAGCATAAGGGAATTTTACTAAACCATTGTCCAACTCCTGAGTTATTCTACTTTGATTTTTTCCGGTTTGCTATTTTTAAATTCTTCCAGCATACCAATTAATTCGCCTTGATACTCCTTTCTGTAGCCAATGTATTCTTGGCCTTGTCCTCTTTCAACATTTCAATTGCAGGTGGGTCTTTGACAAATGTTATGAGGCTGATCTTGAAGTCAATAAATGTTTTCTTTCCGCATGTCATCATTGTTTCTAAAAACGGTTTGTCAATTCATCTGCTTGATTTATTTAGTTTCATAGTTATAATAAAAATCTTTTTCTTTTTTCTTCTACTAAACTATTTTCTTAATTCATCACCATCATCATCTGTTTCTTCTGTTTTTCATTTCCTTAAGTGTTATTTTGTTTTATGATTAATAAATAGTTTTTTATCTTAGTGTATAACTACTTTATCTTCTACAGATATTATCATATTGTAGACAACAATAATTAAAATAAAAACCGATATATTATTCTTTGCCAAAACTAATTCTTGTTGAAAAGCCAAGTTTTAAATTTCAGGAGATGGTACATAGTTGCAGAGACATGTCTGTGTTAATAAGAAAAACTTTGATTAAATGTTTGACTGATTTACTAATGCAGTATTCTTCAAGTGAAAAAATTGCTGTTTCCTGGATGCATGGTGTAATGCCATTAATTGGGGACCCTGAATCCAAATCTCAAGAAAAGACTGCTGAGGTAATTATTTGCAGTTTATAATTATTTCTTTATTTTTTTGAATAAGCCAAATATTCTATACCTTTAAAGTTATTATTTTTTCTAGTTTATTTTAAATGTCTTGTTTCATTACATAATAAAAATCTTACCTTTTAATGCAGCATCCTTTTATCCTTCTCCACAAAACATTTTTAATAGAAAACACTAAAACTATAAAACTAAACACTTATACACTTGTCAACAAAATTTATGATTTAATGATGCAATTTATTAAAAACTATATTTTTCCTCTTACTGTATTTAGGCTAAATACTGTACATAGTAGGCTTACGTAAAAATAAAAGAAAATCAAGTAGGCTTGAAAAAACCTAGCATTGACTTTGGTTTTAAAAGGTTAGTTTTACTTGCTTGTGTTTCAGTTATTGTTTTTAGTTGTAACAAATGGTGATAGATTTCCGGGCTGTTAATACATACCGCGAAATCTTCTAACACACATTTTCATTAAAGCCTCGCCAAATGTTTTTATTTTGTTTTCTACGACTGGTCCATCTTTAATTTCTTCTTCACTTTCTATAATCTCATTAGTCTCCATTTCAATAATTTCGTCCAGAGATTTTAGACCTTCTTCTGTTGCTAGTTCATTGTCAAAACTTACGTATTCTTCAGCAGATAAAGTAGAGTGTCCTGTTTCTGTCAGCAAATCTTTCACCGTGCGTAAGATAATGTCTTGCGTCCCCGTTTCAATAGCATTATTGAGTTCTTCTTGTAGAATAAAACCAGCTTCTTTGAATCCATTTTGAACACACGATATTGATATTTTCTCATAGGAACTCGATATCCATCTTATAGCATCCAAAACAGAGATATTACTGGTCAATTCCTATACTGACGAGCATGAATTTATTTTAGCAATAAGAGAATGTATAACGTGTTTTCTATGGTGGACTTTAAGATAATAATGCCCTGATCCATCGGTTGAGTAACACTAGTAGTATTGGGCGGAAAAAACACTAATTTGATGTGAGAGTAATCTTCACGAGGATGACACGTTGCATTGTCCATAAATAGCAAAATATGCCTGTTATCACACTTAATTTTATAATTCAAATTTCGAAGCCAGTTTTCCATAATGGCTGACGTTATCCATGCCTTCTTGTTAGCATGCCATTCAACTGGTAACTGGCCTCCATTTTTGAAACTCCGGGGTTTCCATGATTTCCCAATTATCAACGGTTTTTCTAATTTTCCATCTGCAATACTACA
This sequence comes from Prosapia bicincta, assembly GCA_036971475.1. Lineage (NCBI taxonomy): Eukaryota > Metazoa > Arthropoda > Insecta > Hemiptera > Cercopidae > Prosapia > Prosapia bicincta. The sequence goes on from JBAIZL010000002.1 coordinate 137,581,700, forward strand.
AATTAAAACTGTAAGCCTTTCTTTAGACTGCTTACCTCCAATACATTTTTCATTCTTTAAATTTAAAGTCTTATTTGGGAGAGCTCTAAAAAACAAACCTATCTCTTCAGTTTCCAATATTTTTGGCTTCATAACCAGCTGTTAATTCTCAAACTTTGTGCTTCCAATCATCAACTGTTTCCTGGTTAACTTCTTTTGCTTCACCACAAATTTGGTTGAAAGAAATTGAATGTCTGGAACTAAAACTTTCTAACCATCCATTCGAAGCTTTGAATGTTGTGTTCCCTAGCTTAGCGGCATTTGACTTAGCTTGTTTTTGTAATATTGAACTTGAGATGGGAAGATTCATGGTTCGTGCTTGTGTAAACCATTTAAATAAAATTGTCAATTTCAATATTTGCGCATGGTTTTTGCCTTTTAGAATGAAGCGGTCTCTCGCCTTTCAACCAATCTTCTTTTATTTGTTCTTTGTTTTTCAAAATGCCATAAATCTGTGTTTTCCCGCATTTATATTTATCACACAACTGTTTCACATTCAATTTTCCACTAAGTTCAATAACATCAATTTTCTCTTTCAAACTTAATGTATAGAGTCTAACGTTTTTTCTTGACATTTTTACAATAAGCCTACTACAGAAAAAATCCACTACACACTACTAACGTATAACTTCAAGCAAAGACACATTTATAAGAGTTGATAAAACACTACACAAACAAAAAATAACACGAATAACACAGTCACCAAAAAAAATACGTAATAAGGACAATGTACAGTAAGGCTGGTTACTGACGCTACTGTACGTACGATGTGCTTACGCGGAAAGTAAGGCGACCTATTGACTGGATGCTGTAATAAAACCGGAAGAAACGACTGCTGACTCGAACATCAATATCTCTGGCCATGGATGTATGTAAACCATTCATTGCATTATCTCGAAGGAATCGAGTGCTGACACATAACCTGTCGTAAATTATGGATGTTTGTATACTATTCCGTTATCTTGTGCATATCAGCAATTCTTAACGTTGTTACAGAATTCTCAGAAATAAATACGATCCGTTACAATTAAGCAGACCTATCTATGAATTTTGTTATGTAAGAAAATATATTATAAACTGTGTTTTATCTAAACGGAAGTCATTGTAACTTTATATTTTACAGCATGTATATGATCAGATTTTCCGGCTTATGCAGAACTAAGACATAGTAAATACGTATCACTCATCCTTTTGCTTATTCCGCTTCCGCGTTAAACAGTTTCCGGCTTAGGCTTATGAAGGTTATTAACCAGGTAAGTTAAATAGCGACAGTCGGGACTTTTAAAGTTTTTCGTGATAGACGGGATTCCGCCTAACACAGGTCCGTTTAAGACAGGTTTCATTGTATTTTGTTTTTTATGGAAATAGAATAATGTAATGCATCTGTAATTACAAACTAGACTTGCAGGCTACTAGAGTTTTTGAGTTTTTCAACTTACATACATCATGTAAGTACAACATTAAAACATTACATACCTATTTACGTATTTATGTGCTATGTTTAATCACAATTACATGTTAATTTCACGATTTCTGTAATTTATCTCTGAAGTTTCTCACACCTTTGGTCCCGAATATGACAAATTAGAGAGGTCCACTGTATATGAAAATATGTAGTACAAACTAGTAGTAATGGTTTAATTGTAATTATTTAATAAAATGGAACTTGAATATAATTTCTCTCTGTTGATCTAAGTAGGAATTGACTTTAAATGATGTTTTTTCATTACTTATTTTAAATAAATTGTGTATACTACGATCTATTAAATTCCATCATTTTCTTGTTAAATTTTATAGACACCCTTTATATGCCGCATCATGCTTATTGCAAATAAAATATTTTTAAAACGAATTGACCTATTCTCATGAAATTCATTTTAGTCATATTTGATTGTACATATTTTAACAATGTTAATGTTGGTTGTCAACAACTTTTTTATCCAATGCAAACGTATACACCCATAAAGTATTCTACTTTATATCTCAAAATGAGTGTTCATATCTGTATCTATATATCTTTAGGTAGAAGTATTCACTAAAACATTACAATAAAATATGTTATCAGACGTATGTTATTAATACAAAAAATTGTATTAAAAATCCATACTTTATTATTGTTATATTGAATTATTTGTATTGAAATTTATCAAAGTTTAAATAACTCAATATATTTATTAACAGATCAAAACTAATTAATAATAACCTTTTCCGTTACCAATGTTAAATAAGTAATGTAACATAACCGATAGTTAAAACAGTTGTTTTACAACCTAATGTATAACATAAAATCAGGTGATATATGAAATCATATGTTATCATTGATTCATAACAATGAGGTGACCATAACATAGCCTGATGAAATTTATACTAATACTATTAATCTGACAGAAATTATACTGACAATATAGTATGTTTATGTCTTTCCAATAAGTTTTTGTAATCGTCACAGTAAAAGTTTTAACTTATATAAAAAAAAAATATGCAACTTCAAGACCAACAACCCAACAGTTGCAAGTTGTAATACAGTACACTGTGGAAAATACTTTAGTAATGGGCACATATTTTCTTTCAATAGTAATGTTAATGGTTCCTGACAGGAAGGCCTAACAGGATTGGAAGGCTGTAAAGAGGTCAGGTTTGTGGAATCATTATTCTGGGGACTTGATCTCTACTAAATAATTGGAAGCCTAAGAGCAGAAAAAGATATTACAGGAGCTACAAGCAGGGCCGTATTTAGGGTAAGGAGAAATAGGCGACCGCCTAGGGCGCCGTCAGATTAGGGGCGCCACGAAATAATGTACAATTATTATTGCGAAGCCGGGCACTTGTACATTTTAATTTAAAATTTTTTGCTGGACGATGCTTTTTAGAACCATGAGGGATTTTAAGGGCATCGCTTAGGTGTATGGAGATTCGACTGCTTGAACATAACAGTAGATTATAGCGTACACTCTAAATTCCATCGAGTTTCATCGAAATTCATTCAAAGGCGAGTGGGTTTTGACTCGTATTCGGATAGGGCACTCGAGCTTCGAGTTAAAGGCTCACTTGCCTTTAAGTGAAATTCACTTGTCTTCGTGTAACATTCATTCGAACACAAGTAAATTTTAACTCAAAGCTCGAGTCAAAATGTGCCTCATCCGAATACGAGTGAATTTCGCTTGATTATATTTAGAGTGCAAGGCAAACTTTTTTACCGTTGATCGTGTAAGTCGACTTTAGTCCCTAGTGACAGAATCTGGATTTATTTATTCCCTACATATTTGTGGGTTTTTGTATAATTTGCAAACATTACCCAATAATGAAACCCTTAAAAAATGTTGCATAAATTTACAAAATCATTTGACAGTAGGAGAGGTCTCAGATATAAATGGCATTGAACTCTATGAGGAAATTGGACATATGAAAGTTATTTTGAGTGAACCTGCAAATATTCAAGTCCAGGAAAAGACTGATTCGATACACTCGATAGAAGTGCTGAGAACAATTAAAGCTTTCGATTTGAAAAATCTTTTTACCAATCTATGGATTGCTTTAAGAATTCTTCTCGTCATCCCTATTACTGTTGTTAGTGGTGAGAGGAGTTTCAGTAAACTTAAACTCATAAAAACTTATTTGAGATCAACAATGACACAGAAAATGAAATTGCACGAAAAGTAGATTTTGATTCAGTGATAACAACTTTTGCAGAATCCAAAGCTCGTAAAGTTGTATTGTAATATTTAATAATTTTTTCAAAATATTTTTATAATTAAGTTGTAATTTGTATTTATAAAATATTTTAGTATTCTATGAATAATTACTTGATTTTTGAATGAATCAGAGTATGAATAAATATATATTTAAACAATAGAGTCGTTTTAATTTTTAATGAGTAATATGTGTATGTTAAAAGTTTTTGAAAACCACTCGCCTTACATGGGGCGCCAGGAGATTTTTCGCCTAGGGCGCCAGAAAACCTAGACACGGCCCTGGCTACAAGAAAAAATTAATTACAGTTTACTATCAGCGGGGTGGAGGAAATAACACTATTTTCATAATAAAATGAAGAAAATCAAGGTTATTGTCTATCCTTGTAGATCTTCTTTCATTGACGTTCCTTGGGATAGGAGTTGGTAGTGACTCATGTTTACATTATAGATACTTTATGTTACGCCGTTTGTTAGGAACTGGAGGAAAGATGAATATTTAAGTAGACAGATTTTACTTAAAAATGGTTTGTTTATTTACACTTATTTCTTTTCAGGCAGCGAAGACTTTAATACTGGATAATTTAGTTAACAATGAAGAAACAGAAACACCTTTGCACCATTTGCCTTGGAAGTTAATCAAATTAATTAAAGATAACATGCAAAAGGAATTTTTAATTGTTTGCTCTAAATGGATTCAGTATAACCTTTTTGAGTAAGTTATAAGATAGTTTTCATATATATATATATTTAGGTTAGTTTTGGTTGGTAAAGATTATTTAGATTTTTTGGACTAGGAGACTGACAGACTTACCTTGGTAAGAGTCCACACTGTAGTCTTGAAATAGAAACACATAAAAGCACTTAAACAATGATATATTTCAACCACACAGTGGTCTTTGTCAATCGAAGAGAAAACACAAAAAAAGAAATATGAGAGAATGAAATAAAATAAATATAAGTTGTAATCACAGATTGTGTAGAGTAGAAATCAGATGACACAGATGCACAGATTAAAGATATTTAATGTCTTAAAGATATTAATGTCTTAGTGTTGTTGTTTTGTCTTAGTGTTTTTTTTTCTCCTAATAGCCTTATCTCTTTTCCCCTGACAGACTTATATAAACTATAATCACTAATATGCTCGTGGAAACAATATATATATATCTTTAATCTGTGCATCTGTGTCATCTGATTTCTACTCTACACAGTCTGTGATTACAACTTATATTTATTTTATTTCATTCTCTCATATTTCTTTTCTTGTGTTTTCTCTTCGATTGACAAAGACCACCGTGTGGTTGAAATATATCATTGTTTAAGTGCTTTTATGTGTTCCTATTTCAAGACTACAGAGTGGACTCTTACCAAGGTAAGTCTGTCAGTCTCCTAGTCCAAAAAATCTATATATATATATATATATATATATATATATATATATATATATATATATATGTAGTAACTCAAAAGCAATATTATCCTATTCAAATGTTAATTTTTTCATATAAACATGTTCTTTTACAAAACAACTTAAATAGCTTTGATTTATCCAGGTTTATATTGTATACCAACCTTTAAATTAATAAATTTCTTGAGAACTGTGGACTAATTTTAGCTATCAAATAAAAACCCACTAACCTCAATATAAAAATCTTTTATTGTACTACAGTTACTTTATGTACATTTCAATTACTTTGTAATCATCTTCAGAAATACTGTTTATGATAGAAGTAAAATAAAATTTTATATTGTGGTTAGTGGGTTTTTATTTACTAACCGTTGTTTAACAATGGGCCTGAAGACAAATTAAAGCAGAGAAATGGAATTATCATATTTATGTTACATAATTTACAGTTATTTATATTTATGGAAATTAATGAGTATTGTATATTCTTGTCAGTTGTGGTAGTGAAATCAAATTATTGTGACATATTGAAACTGTAGATTATGGAACTTTATGGAACTGTAGAATAGAGATTAGTGGAGTGTGTTTTGTTGTAACAATAAACTTCGTTCTCATTTTGTACACTATCAAATGAGCAGTTATAAGTTTGTAAAAGACTTGGCTCGTTCACTTAGAAAGGGGTTTCATATGAGCAGTTATAAGTTTGTAAAAGACTTGGCTTGTTCACTTAGAAAGGGGTTTCATAAGAGCAGTTATAAGTTTGTAAAAGACTTGGCTTGTTCACTTAGAAAGTGGTTTCATATGAGCAGTTATAAGTTTGTAAAAGACTTGGCTTGTTCACTTAGAAAGGGGTTTCATATGAGCAGTTATAAGTTTGTAAAAGACTTGGCTTTTTCACTTAGAAAGGGGTTTCATAAGAGCAGTTATAAGTTTGTAAAAGACTTGGCTCGTTCACTTAGAAAGGGGTTTCATATGAGCAGTTATAAGTTTGTAAAAGACTTGGCTTGTTCACTTAGAAAGGGGTTTCATAAGAGCAGTTATAAGTTTGTAAAAGACTTGGCTTGTTCACTTAGAAAGTGGTTTCATATGAGCAGTTATAAGTTTGTAAAAGACTTGGCTTGTTCACTTAGAAAGGGGTTTCATATGAGCAGTTATAAGTTTGTAAAAGACTTGGCTTGTTCACTTAGAAAGGGGTTTCATATGAGCAGTTATAAGTTTATAAAAGACTTGGCTTGTTCACTTAGAAAGTGGTTTCATATGAGCAGTTATAAGTTTGTAAAAGACTTGGCTTGTTCACTTAGAAAGGGGTTTCATATGAGCAGTTATAAGTTTGTAAAAGACTTGGCTCGTTCACTTAGAAAGGGGTTCAAACACTTTTTCTGAAACACATACAATTCAAATCAAGCACTATGAAACAATATGTGATTAAAAAAGTACTTAGTTGTTTAAAACTCTTGATAAAAAATCCTGAGAAAAATCCAAATGAATATTTGAGATAACTCATTAATTTATATACATATATCTTTTATAATTATAATCAATTTTAATTTTGTTTCGGAACATAACACAATTTTTCTACAAGTAGTTTAAGTAATTATCTACATAAATCGCAGTACAGAGTAGTCCCACGTTATTGGCAGGGGTAACGTTTGCTGAACTTTCCGCGAATATTGAAACCAACTGTATTTGGAAGGGGTAGGGTTACTATCCACCTAAAAAATGTTAACTCTAATTATAGCTATACTGTACATTGATAATACAGTATGGTATATTTATGTACTACATAATTACATTCATATTTTTCACACACACACATATTCTTCATGGTTAAACACTATCCACTAAATTTTTAAACCGCTAGTTTTAAACAAATAATCTTTTAAACACTGTTTTTGATTTAAATAAACTTGTTCTTTTACTTTATGCACGATTTTTTTTATAGTTTTACACACACTTTATATGGCAATAATGCTTTTCCAGATCTTGATTAAATTTTAGTGCCCTAACTTCAGAGGCAATGTATATTGTCTTTCTATCAAATAGGAAAAATATCCTCATTGTTCTATTGTAGGGGAAAGGACAATTATTATAGGCTTGAATTTCCATGTTCTATGTGTATTCTAAACATCTTCTTTATTAAAACCAATTATATATTATTTATTATTTTGTTGTTGTTGTAATTTTTAAAACTATGCTTGAATTTAGACATTTTCTTAAGCAGATACAAAATAAAATTTTCTCCACCAAAACAAACAACAGATTGAAGCAAATGAGATTTGTCATTCTGGCAGTTGACCAAACATTGAATTCTGAATCAGCATACCCAATTAGGAAAACTTACTTTGTCTATTACAACATGTAGTAAAGGTATGCAGTAGAACCTTGTTAAGTCCCCTACCCTTTAATTTGGATCTACAGATAATCCGGAGCAGTTAAGGTAATTGTATAAAAGCAAAAAATGCAATGTTGAATACTACATGATGATTGTCAGAGGGTACAGTAGACTTACTAGGAGGAGATTATTGTAGCTTATTCAAATACAGAAAACAGGGACTATAGAGGGGATGAAAACACTGAACAGCCAGAAGTTATAGGTGAAGCGAAAGTAGCATCTCACTTGGATGAGTTGATCTGTTTTGAGCAGCAGAAGGAAACAACAACGACAGAGCTTCTCATGTTGAAAAGGATACAGTATTAGTGTTCATAAACTATATTTAAAATATGTACGTTTATATACCATGCACACTACTCTTAGTCTGATAAATATAAATGAATTTTTCTGTAAGTGCAATGTCTTCTTTAAATTATTTTTGAGTGTCAGGCTAAACCAGATTGGTTTAGACCAGAAGGTTTAGTCTGAATTAGGGAAGGTTTAGGGTTGAATCTGAATTATTGAGGTTCTACTGTATAGTACATACTTGCTTATTTGTTCCTGACTTAACCCTAGAACAGTTGCATCTGTGCAGCTGATTCCAGTCACTGTGGGTCATAGTGTCCCGCATTTTTAAAATGTCATTATAATTAGTAAAAGCAATTTTCCTGTTTTTATTTATTTTGTCTTAGTGTAAGATGTATAATGAAATATAAAGTACATGGAATTTAATAACTGCATGTTTATTGTATTGTAAAATAAATGAATAGTGACAACATAAATATGTAGTTTTTTACAAACATAGAATATGACTACAACAATATTCAAATACATATCCGAAAGATAATACTCTTATAATTGTTTTATAAAAGTATAAATTAGATTCTAATATATAAATACCATACACTAATCCTAAAATAAATCTTATTTCAACTTTTAATAAAACGATCAATGTTAAATTGTAAAAATCACTAATTGAAGACTTTTTATTAAAAACGTTACTTTTTCACGAAGATGAAATAAAAATAAAACCCTGTGACAAAAAAATAACTAATGTAAAAAACCCTTATAACTAATGTAAAATGTGTTGATTTTTTATCTAGACATTTCAAACAGGTCAGTTTGTAAACTTGCTATTTTCTGTAAAATTTGAGTTGGCATTTTTTGCTGCACCCTGAGTGCCAGATAAGTGCAATATAACATTCTTTTGTCTTGTTTGAATTGCTTAGATAGGTTCAGCTATTTTCCATTCAGTTTTATCTCTATCTATAAAGTTTCCTCTGGAAGTGAGAGGATTATCATCATTCAAAAAAGAGTTTCTAGCGTCATCATCCGTTGTATCTTCTTGCTCTTAACTCTGTTCTGTGTCAGTATTTCTAAACAGATCATCACCCATTTCTTCTTCTGGATCAGCTTCATCGCCAAACTCAATTTCAACAATGTCCAAATCATATTGTAAAGAAGGGCAGTCGTCAAAGGCTGCTAAAATTTTGTCTATTTCACTATCATCCATGGCAAAGCTGAATTAAATGTAAAATACCAATCAACTCCACTTTATATCAATCCAAATAACTCATAACCTAACAAGACTCTTGTCACCTATTAATTTTATGCACTTACAGTCACTATGGGTCACCATGACCCGCACATCACTATCACGGTTGACAGCTGCAGGCAGACTAATCAGGCGATCCGCATCGATCTAGGAGTGGGAAAGTAAGAAAAAGCTGAGCAGGTTATCATGACCCATAACGACTATTAGTAGATTAACAAGGTTCTACTGCACTCACAAATTAAATTTGGATTTTTGAGAATTATATGAATTGTATGAGTAAACAACTGAATCTTAAGTTGTGCATTGAGTACTTATGTCAGTCACAAGTTCAGCTTGTGAATTTATCCAGTGGGTTGACCTTAAAAATATGTGTGCGTATTATCAGAAATGTTTTAATCTGAATTCGGATTTCTGTTAAGCAGGGTTTTTCTTTATATAAATTAATGCCATGTGTTTTTTTTAACATAATTTATTTCCATTTCAATAACAAATGTTTAGACTTTGATAAAATACATCACTCTGTTGTTTTTTTCTTACAAAAAGTTTAACATGGGCCAATTTAAACTCTGAACAAAGTGTTGTGTTTTGTTTACAGTTCAGCTTTGTTAGATGTGATTAGGAGTCATATTGACACCGAGAGAAATAATTATGCTTGGTTCTTGTTATGTTCCCTATCTGGATTCACACAGATTGGAAATTCACCATTCATTTTGGACTATTTTTATAATAATGTACATGATGAAATAAAGGTAAGTAGATATAAATATTAAGTGCGTAAGTGGGTTTCTATTAATTCAAACACTACTGGTCTAAAACCACTAATGATTAGAACTAAAATTTCAAGGTAAAATCATCTTAATTGAATATTAGAACAAAAAAATCTTGTAAAAACAAAATACGTAATTACTTATAATGCATGCACCGGCCAAAATGACCATTGCAGGAAACATGGTAATGTTAAGTAAATTTGATAAAATATTAATTTAGCTAAATAAATTTCAATAAGTAATAATACAATAAAGTAAAACAGAAAGGAATTCATATGTAAGCGAAATAAGTAGATTAACCAGTTGAAATGTAATCAAATAACCTAGTTTAAGCCTAAGAAGCTAGCCTTGTTAAAGAGGTCTTGAGTCATAGTCTCACAAACTTGAAGGACATTTCAAGTTCATACATTCGTGAAGATGCTTCTAAAATTTGATAAGTGGTTGACCCAAGCGTGAATGAAAAACCAGGACGCTAAAGTAAAAGAAATTAATTTGTACCAATATAAAATGAAATTTGGCTGAGGAAGGATAGAAAATTTAACAAATCAATTCAATAACTGTATAAAACAACTGTGGCGTAATGTTTAACATGAATAAATGAAACCTCTCAACCACAAATAACTTTCTTCTTTTATTTAAAACCTTATGTACATTTCGATTGCATAGCAATCGTCCTTAAAGGTAATTTACAATGAAAATACATTGAAACGACATATTTCATTAACTATATACACGGGTAAATACTTTCCTACGTCCCTTTACATTTCCAACCAATCACGTTGCAGTAAATTCCCCCCCCCCCTGCCGCAACTAGGTCTGGTCTCTCAACTTTCGTGGTGAAGATTTACCGTTACACATATTTCAATTTTAACCAGATACAATTATACATATATTTTAATTTTACAAAACTACAACTATCTTCTAATTAGTGAATATAATTGAGAGATCGGGATAGGCCCTTTATCACCATTTAATATATTATTTTCGTCATTTTTGTATAAACAAACTTTTAAAACTATTCAATAGACCTTCTGATTCAACATTTTTCACTAATTTAAAATTATTTATTTCTAAAGAATGTTTGCTGTTTAGGATGTGTTCTGCAATACCTGATTTTTCAGGTCTTTGTTATTTTATATGGCTAATATGTTCTTTAAACCTGGTTGATATTTTTCTTTTTGTTTGGCCTATATAAATTTTATTGCAATAATTACAATTTACTTTATAAATCCCAGATTTATCTATCTTTTGGATTACCTAGTAAATTTTTTATTCTATTTAGGCTTTTGTAAGTTACTTTTAAATTTACATCTTTAAAAACTTTTTCTAAATCCTTATGTGTTTATTTTTAATATTTTCTTTTTCTGATGTTAAAGTAGTGGAATTGTTTCTAGACCTATTTAAATTTTGTTTTCTCAATATATTGTTTATTATATTAGGATAATATCCATTAAATTTCGCAATTTCTTTAATTGTGGCTAATTCACATTCAAATCTATTCTTATTTAAAGGAATTGTAATTAATCTATTAACCATAGTATTAAAAGCTGCTAATTTATGGGATTTACAATGAATAGAATCTATTGGGATATATCTATCATTACTTGTATTTTTTCGATATATATCTTATTATTGTTTTTAATACATAAAACATCCGTAAACATTTATTATTTTCTATTTTATAAGTAAATTTTATATTTTTATGTTGATTGATAATGATTGCTAAGAAATTTTCTAAGTTGCACTCTTTAATATTAAAAATTGCGAAAACATCAACATCTAATCCATACTCTAGGAAAATACGAAAGTTTATTACTTAATTCCTTTTCAAAATTTTTCATAAAAAGTTCGGCTATAAAAGGTGATTAACTCTTCCCCATAGCTGTACAATCTTTTTGTTGGTAAAATTCGTTGTTAAAAGAAAAATAATTCTGTCATACAACACTTAGTTAATTTCACATATTGGTTAACTTCATTAATTTCTACTTCATTTTCAATTAAAAATTCTTTTAATAAAATTAATGTTTCAGCAATTGGTATACTTGGAAATGATGAACTAATATGAAACGATACAAGAATTTCGTCATCTGTTAATTCAATATTTTTTAATTTTTATATAAACTCTCCTGTATTTTTTATTGAGCTGGATTCTATAGTAAATTTAAAATTTCCAAAAACTTTACTTAACCATTTTGACAAAAGATAAGTTGGTGAGTTAATCCCCGATACAATCGGTCTCACCAAATTACCTTCTTTATGTATCTTTAGGAGGCAATATAATCTAGGTAGAACTGCGTTTGAAACATTAAATTTATAAATTTCATTTTTTGGAATAACTGAATTGCAACTTTTAATAATATTTGCCGTTTCTTTTACAAATTTGTTTAATGGATATTTTCTTAATTTCAAAAAAAAAATTTTTTCTCAGCAAATTCTCAACTCTATTAACATAATCTACTTCGTCTAACATTACAATTGCATTTTCTTTGTCTGCTTTTAAAAAATAACAATTATAAGATCTTAAACTTTTAATGACCTCCAAATCTTGATTATTTCTTCCTGGCTGCATTCTTCTTTAATTTTAAATTTTCAGCAATCTTCATTTTACAAGCACTCTTGACGTAATTTTTATCTGTTTTATTTAAACCTCTAATTCAACTTTCAATATTTCCTATTAACTCTTCAACACATTTTTCATTATTATTACGAAATGAAAATTTCAACCCTTTACCTAATATTTCCATTTCCGACTGGGTAAATTTTATATTCATTTCATTTTTAACCAAAATCTTGTTTTTTTTGTTAGGTCTGTCTGGTGTATTTCTCATCAATTTAATGGATATGATCCTAATATAATAAACAATATATTGAGAAAACAAAATTTATATAGGTCTAGAAACAATTCCACTACTTTAACACCAGAAAAAGAAAATAATAAAAATTAATACATAAGCTTACCATTCGATAGGGGTTTAACAAAGGGTTTAGAAAAAGTTTTTAAAGATGTAAATTTAAAAGTAGCTTACAAAAGCCTAAAAAATTTACTAGGTAATCCAAAAGATAAAATAAAGATATTAGATAAATCTGGGATTTAAAAAGTAAATGTAATTCTTGCAATAAAATTTATATAGGCTAAACAGAAAGAAAAATATTAACTAGGTTTAAAAAACATATTAGCCATATAAAATATCAAAGACCTGAAAAATCAAGTATCACAGAATACATCCTAAACACCAAACATTCTTTAGAAATAATTAATCTTAAATTAGTGAAAAATGTTAAAATGGTAAATGTTTATCGAATAGTTTTGAAAGTTTGTTTATACATAAATATCACGAAAATAATCTATTAAATGGTGATAAAGGGCCTATCCCGATCTCTCAATTGTATTCACTAATTAGAAGATAGTTGTAGTTTTGTAAAATTAAAATATATGTATAATTCTATTTTGGTTAAAATTGAAATATGTGTAACGGTAAATCTTCACCACAAACGTTGAGAGACCAGACCAAGTTGGGGTGAATTTACTGCAACGTGATTTGTTGGAAATGTAAAGGGAAATATATACACATCCTGTGTATATATTTGATAAAATATGTCGTTTCAATGTATTTTCATTGTAAATTACTTCTGAGAATGATTGCTATGCAATCGAAATGTACAAGGTTTTAAATAAAAGAAGAAAGTTATTTGTGGTTGAGAGGTTTCATTTATTTATGTTAAATCAATTCAACATAAACATCGGTAGTATAAAAAGCCTATAAGAGAAAATCCCAGAAAATTGAGCAGAAACAATTAGTCGTCATAGAAATAAAATCATTATTGCTCAAAAAGGAAAAGGCCTAATTTGCAAGAGAAGCTGCTAGCGTGGTTTCAAGTAATCTTTCAAGGAACATATGTGGATGGTTGTGTTTTATACAGTAGCAAGTCAAACTTCATAAAATTACAAGATAATTATTAGTTGTGTGAGAAGTTGATGGAGGATGCAGAAACCAACTCTAAAATAACAACTAAAATAAATTGAGTTGCTAGAACCAAGAAAGTAGAAGAATTTTGTTCAAAAGGATTAGTCAACTTAAGTATCTGACCAGGTTTTTACAAAATTTTAATTCTTTCTTTTAATAATGATTTTGTTTCTTACTATTCCAAATTTAATAGATTAACCCTTAGCACTCAACTGTCGGGGGAGCCCCGCCAAGCGTATATTGCAGTTTACTCGTATGTCGGGGGTCACCCGACACGATTTTCAAATGCCTATAACTCGTCTGCGGCGAAGCCCACGACATTCAATCTTTTACCGTTTGGTGCTACACTCTATTGAAAATAATGTGAACTAAGTTGAAAATGCCTAGGAATATGTGAGTCATCACAACAAAATCTAGTTTGCCGCTACGTTGTAAGCTGCACGTAGGTTACAGTTTTGCCGGTTATTTGTTTACTCGTAGTTGGCCGTGGCTTCACGTGCAATTAGTGATTCTGAAATTCCTGATCTTTTACTTGATCCTGATTTATTAGAATGTAGTTAGTTCAGTTTCATAAACAAAATAACTGAACCAACAGGTATTTGTAAATATAACCAGTTTATGAGTGATATAGATTTAGCTGTTCAATATAATGAACCGTGCAGTTTTACAAAACGAACAAATAAATGGTGGAGGACAATGTTTTTTTGGCCATTTAGATGTAGCTGTAGTAAACAGTTTTATTATCTATAATAACAAAAAAGGAAATGAAAGAAAATCCTGTTAAAAAAAATAGTTTCGCCAAAACTTGAACGCATTGGTGATATCAGGAATAACCCGTATAGTGAGAGGGGTCGGCCGTCAAATACTGACAAAGAAGAAAGACGGAATTGGAAATTACATTTAAACTTTTCCAATGATAAAAATACATCTAAGGATTGTGTAGTTTGCAGTAACAGGAAGATAAAAGTAGGTAGAAGGGAAACAGTTTTTCAATACAAAACATGCGGCAGAAAACCAGAACTTCATCCGGAAGACTGTTTTCAAAAATATCATACTCTGCAAAACTACAAATAAGATAATAAAATCATGTACATACAGTATTAGTGAATAAAAATAGCTTAGTTTACTAAAATCATGTAAGAGAAAACAAAGTATTCCATAAACAATAATGCAACCTGCAGGTGAGGAATTTATCCCAATTTAATTACAAGTGGGAAAGCAAAGCATGTTACAAAAATCCGAGCGCTAAGGGTTAATAAATTTAAAAAATAAATATAAAGTTTAATCTTGACTACAGCTTTAGGTAGTCCAGAATATTTTTAGGGTTTTACTTGCGATGGTTTATATAGATAACCCAAATATATGATGTTTCTACATATTATTGCAACATTCATAGCCTTTTGTTAAAATATAATCATGTTTTGTGTATGAATAATAAATGTGTTGTAAAATGTGTATATAATCACTTATAAGGCTTAGCAATAAGTTTGTTATGTTCAGAAACTACCATAATAATGAAATATTTGTTAATAAACTAGGGTTATATCTAGGGATGGGCCGATTCCTAAAATTTTCGATTCCGATTCCGATTCTAAAATTTTCCTTTCGATTCTCGATTCTTTAGTCGATTCTCGATTCTTTCAAGTTATATTAGCTTACATGCTAGTTCTCTATTAATTAATTTAGTTAACATCTTGGTCATATGGCAAAACCTTTTAAAAGTTCTGTTTTAATGTAATCGGCTACACAAAACTTTCAACCGTGAGAGTGATATCTGTCTATAATATAATTTATTGAGGTTAAGTTTCGGAGGAATAATACAGTGTTTCTGTTATCCGTCTATTCGCTCAACCGTCATGGCCACGGTTCCGACGGTGACGGTTAATCGAGTTTTTACTGTACTTTTTTGTGTTTTGTTCTGACATTTAGTGAGAGAGAGAGAGACGAGCGATGTCAAACGACCAGAAATGGTTACGATCTTGATTGCTGTTGCTTCATAAATAATAATATTTTCGTTTACTTTAATCATTTAATTCATTCAAATCAACTAATACATAAATAAGACATAGTTGGTAATTAATTATTTTTCCACACAAATATAATAAATTTTGGTAATAAATTTTGTTTGGTAATAAATTACTCCACACGCATATTTTAATAGTTAACAAAATAGGAATCGGAATCGACACTTTTATGAATGAAGAATCGAGTATCGACGATTCCTCGATACCACCTAGAATCGACGATTCCTGGAATCGAGAATCGGAATTGGCCCATCCCTAGTTATATCATAGGAAGACAATTTTGTGTAAAATAAGTTATTTTAAATACTTAAAAGATAAAGGTAGAGTATAATTAGGCTAGGTGAAAGATGTTTTAAAGACAGATAGGTGTGTTGAAAAATTTATTATAAAAGTAAAATGTGTTTAAAATTAGTAGTATATTAATGTTAGAAAAGGATAAAGAAAATTTTAAATCATTGATCTTAATTAACACATTGACTATCAACCAGTTTTCAGATAACCTTGAAACAGATTTTTTTTGTATTTATTGTTCAACACTTTAGCTGCCGGCTACAATATCGGCGTTTTCCCGGGAAGTTGCCAAAATATTTGAAGCCTATTTTTGAATAATGTCTACTTATTTTTTGTTCCTCTGACTTTATGAAGTTATTATTATTAATTGTAAACAATTTCTACCACTGTGTGCAATAATTTTACCTTATGTGATGAGGCACCTTTCAGTCACTTGACCATTGTCGAATCACTGAATTAATTTTCTCTATTTTTCTGGTATGGTTGTTCAGTCCATGATGTTGGTATTTGTTGACGTCATACATGTTTGTTCTTGAGTTGTGTGTGTAATGTTTTTGAATAGTACGTTGTCTGCATATGTATTATATTCGTCGTCTGTACTTTTGTAGCCATGATTAGCTGACAATTATTTACAGTAATATGATGACACACTAGGTTTTCAGGGATTCAAGCATTTTGTCATTGACTCTTATTTACAGTAGTCGGTTCATTCACTCTTATTGACAGCTATTGTTTATTTTTGGGATAGTTCAGAAAGATTAGTTTATTTTTATGCTCGTTGTTCTTACCGGATATTGTGCCACGTTTCTGAATTTGCCTCGTCTTCTTCAAGGATATATGTTCTAGCTCAATTCCAACACCCCTTACGCTAACAGAGCCTGTCACTTTTCCCATAGACTATCCCAAACTGCCAGAAAAACAAATACAACTAAACAATATGTAGTTATGCTCGACCAGCGGATGCAAAATTGAAGCCTTAGAAACTGATGAGAAATTTCTGCGATCAGCTTTTTGTTTTTCGATCATGGTTCGACCATATTCTAAATTAAAATGTAATTTGTATATTAGTAAATGCATGAAAATTCAAAATAAAAAATAAATGCACAAAATTGTACATTTATTCAAAATCATAGAACAAAAATAGACAACTACATTCTCTGCAAAAATAAGTCAATACATAAAATACTATTATAAAACATTGTAGATATCAAAAAGGTTGAAAAATGCAATAATAAAAGGGTTTAACACAAATCTCTTATGCAATATTCGAATCTCAAAAATTTAACTTAGGATGATCAGATTTCAAAACGACTAAGGTACAATGTTCTCCAAACTGTTACGAGGCACTGACATAAAAATCAAACCTTTTTCCTAATAATTATCGACTATAGAGGAGTTTAAACAAGACTGGAAATGAGTATGCTAGCGCACCCACCACCACTCTTAAGGAAACAGGGTAGCGCATCTTTATGCTGTCAGTCCCTTGCTAGGGATCCCAGGCGTGCTGGTACGCTAGCCTTACTGAACGTGTTATGGGATTAGGCTTTAAAGTGTTAACCTTACACAGGGCGTGCCTAAATGAGTAACACACTTTAATGTGTGATTTACTTTTTTGTAAACTACCATATTTTTTCAATTTTATATGGCCTCGAATCATTAATGGAAAACAATATATTAAACATGTTTTGCTGTGAGTAGGCCTATAGTATAAGAAGTAATACAAATAAAATAATGTATTTATAAAGAATTTATTCAATTTTTATTAGTATTATTTATGCAAAAATGATAGAATTAAAATCGAAAATCAAATGTTTATTTCTCAATATCTAGGAAATAAGGTAATTTCTAATTTTCCCCAGTCTCTCACAAAGCCACTGTCACTAATATTGTGTTCTGCACCTGAATAATTTTAACCATTCCTTTTCATCAACAGAAAAATCAAAATCAATGTTGCATAAAATATTTTCAAAAATTCGTCATCAGTACACTAAGCCCTAAAATAAAGTATTGAATTAAAAAACACAAAAACTTCAAATTCAAATGGCTCTAAAAGTATATAAAATTTTTGATTAAAATTTACTTATATATCTGGTATTGTAATTGGCTTTGTCAGTCCACTTGATTTTTATCGAATATCTAGTCACTTGTTGATTGCTGGGAATTAACTGATAGTGGCAACCAACCAAGGTTTTTCTTTTATAAATAAGTAGGTAGTAATACTCAAGAGGTTGCCTGAGGCACCTAGTTAAGGGTCAACGTTCATTCAAAATTTTTGCCATGTTCCTGGACCCATGTGCATTTTCAAAGTATCTAAAATTGTAATTCAAACGAATGGTCTTAGTTCATTTTTAGTTGTTTTCAATTAATCCTCATCTATTGTTGTGACATGTGTCGTTGGCAATCTACTTTTTACTGACTACTCCCAAAACTTCCAATACACAAAAGAACTTCAACCCGCTCAAACTCTTGAGAAGAAAGAACTTTATACTATTGGCAAGGATGTCATGTTTAATGTTTCAATCATGATAGGTATAGAACATAAGTTCTTTTTTTGTCAAGAGCTTGAGCGGGTTGAAGTTTTTTCACTTCAGAATTGATGAAAATAGTGAAATTTTAAATTGAAATAGCTATTAAACAAAGAACAAACCTGAAATTGTATCCAATTCATTTAAAATACTTTTTCAACCTAAATAAAATTGTTTGAAAGAAACATCAGTAAGGATTTTAAAAATTAATTAACTGTACTGTTTAATTGATTGTAGGTTGATGAAGATTGCTGTATTTTGGTGACAGAAGTCTTGTACTACAATTGGAAGACGTTAACATCAAAAGAGCAAACAGATTTGAAGAATCGTCTCTTGACTTCACTTTCGCAGTTCACTGTACCTTTACCACTCATTGCACGATATGTCGACATGTGTAATTTAATTACTAAAGGTCTTCAAAGTCCACCGAAAGCAGCCAGAAAAAGTATCCGCGTATGGGCAAGCAAACTTATAAAGGTACAATCTCTTAATTTTTAGTTTAAATATATTTTAAAATAATAAATAATTTTAACATGTCAAATGGCACGGGTTTTTTCTGGGTAATTGCTGGGGGGGGGGGAGTAATATCCTTCAATAATACTGCTTTTTGACAGAATTATTCTTAACGCTCTATATTTTATTGGTGTTAATAAATTAAATGATTTTACATACAATTTTGTGTCGTAGTTCCAGCAAGATATAGCTGGAAACTGTTTTCAACTAACATAACTATTTGAGATACTTCCTAATATTTTACTTGTTTAGCCTAAAATAATATTTATTTGTAATTGTTTACAGAGGCAGAAAAACTATAAACATTGACAGTGAAAGTATTTACATTGTTTTATAAAATGTTGAGTTGGAAAAAACTGAACATATGAAAACCAAGATATTAGATTTTAATATCCCAGCCTATAACCGATATTCCTCGAGTTTTTACATTTTCACATATGTTATTCAGGAATACACTCTGAACAGACTACTCCGCACCTACTAAGAGGGGTTTGGCGTCCCTCGCATTACTCCAGGCAAACACACACAATACTAACAACACTTACTTCACTGTTACACACTTTATAACACGCTCTACAAACACCACATTCACAACACAATCTTTACAAATTAATACTCATATCTTTTCTGTGAGTGATTTTGACTGGTCAGTACCATTGCGCATTGGGAGTGCTGAAAAGGCCAGAGCTTGAGAAACTCTGGTCCGGGACACTGATGTGAGCTTGCTCTGCTGAAGACGTGAGCGTGGTTTCTGGTTTGTCAGCTGCTTCGGTCGGTCCACGGTGTACAGGTGTAGGAGCTTGTACACAGTATGACGAGTTCTCGACTGATGTCCATCCAGTCAAGCAAAGGAGAAAAACTATAGGCCTCAGAGTTCTGAGGGTTGGAAATGATCTTAATGTGATCCAAGGGTGTACCCGTTCCTATAGTCTTGCCCGTAACGCTCGACACGATGGCTGTCTTAATATACTTTTATGGAAAACAAAAATACATCAAATGGAGAAGTTAGTCTAAAGAGGACCCGTCAGGTTTCACCTGATAAGCCTAAGGTCGACGAGGGGATTAAAAAGTTGATGGTGGCAACGTCTCAGAGTTTGCAATCACCAAAGTATTTAATATTTTCTAGTGCCGAGGAGGGGAAAGATCTCTCGAAAGTTTTTCCTTTCCTTATTAACAAGGCTATTACTGCTTGTGTCAGAGGTCCTGTAGCCTCTATTAAGAAACTTTGAAACTGCTAATTGCAACCTCCACCGAGAGACAAACTCGTTCTCTTTCAAAAATGACCTCTTTCTTTGACCAGGACATGGTATCTGTGGCTCTCCATAGTTCCTTGAACTCTTCAAGAGGGGGTCATTACATGTAGAGATGTTATGAACGTGTCTGTGAATGAAATTAAATCAGAACTGGCTTCTCAGTTGGTAACGTAACGGACGTTTTACCAATCATGAAGATAGACGAGGGTATTAAAGTTGCAACAGCCTTGTTTATTTTGATATTTGGAAAACCGGATTTACCTGAATACATTCATGCGGGTTACCAGAGGCTATCAGTGAAGCCATATGTGGCTAACCTACGGAGGTGTTTCAAGTGTCAACGTTTTGGGCACATAAGTTCTTCTGGTTTTCGAAGCAGGGAGTATATGGTCAGTGTAGCGTCGAAGGTCATGAATAGCTCTCGTAGTATTTGTTGGTTTGTGTTTAGAGTTTTATTATTGTTAACCTATTTATTTTCTACATCATGTTTTAATTATGTTGTTATAGATTTATTGTCACGTTGTTTTGTTATCTATTGTTATGTTTTTCTTTATTGTTACATATTTATTTTTATGTTACTACTGTTTTATTTTATTTATTTAATTTTTTTATATTTTGATTTATGTAACTATTTTGGTATTACTTTTGCTGTTGTTTGGCAATGATAACCACACTTGGTTTTTCGCCAGAAAAAAAAACCTGAAGCTAGCTACCCGGCACGCTCTGGGTTCCCTTACAAGGCACAGAGAGTGTGTGCGCTCCTAGCTTATTTTCTTAGATACGGCGAGCTCACCAGCACGCTCACTCCCAGGCTAATTGAAACTTCTCTAGTGTCGATACGCGTTTGTATAAAGGTTTGATTTTTATGTCAATGCTTCAGAAGAGTTTGGAAAATATTTTGCCTGAGTCGTTTTTAAATCAGACCATCCCAATTTAACTTTTGATGCTTCAACTGATACAGTGCTTCAGGGAGTTTTATGAACAGATTTAATTTGGTTTAACTTTTATATTTTAATGTTTTTTTTAGTTTGAAAAATTTAATGCGGCAAAATATCCGGTAAAAACAATTATCATAAAAATTAACTAGGCTTTCTGAACTAACACAAGAATAAACGATAACTGTCCTATTAGAGTGAATGAACCAACTCGAGGTGGGAACAGACTATTGTAAATATGAGTCATTGACAAAATGCTTGGACCCCCCGAAAACCTAATGTGTCATCTTAAGATTGTAGTAAACAAATGTCAGCTAATCTCTGCTATAAATAGTCTCGGGCGTGACATATTTATTATCTATGTCTCCGTTTACATTATCGATCTAAAAAACACATGGCACAAACAGAAACAAACATTCCGAGTTTTAAACGTTGAGTGCTTATTTTAGTAAGTAATATATTTTAGTAGTAGGGTCTTGAGTTTTGTATGTAAATTTTTTTTTCTCTTGTCTTTTTTATTGTTTTTCTTATTTGTCATACAGTAACTTATCATTTGTATTTCTTTGATATTGTATCTCTAAGCCAATATTTTAGAAATAATATTCGAGCTGGCTTGTGAGTGAAAGTTACAATTAAAGAATAAAAATATGGTACAACTCGCATATATAAAAATTTTTATTTTTATTTTTTATTTACTCACTAAATTCTGCAGTGACTGGATATTTTTGTTTGTATGTGTTTGGAGTTCTTGGCATTGTCTTACGTTTTCCTCAATATTATAATGTCGTCTACATATTTGTGCTAATATATTATTATATCTGCATGTTAGTTGTTATTTATGATTTTATTCTCTTTTGCAGAATATGAAAACAATAAAACATTGAATTTCTTAGACATCGCCATAACAAAAAATCAAAACAAGTATGAATTCAACATATACCGCAAGCCAACCATGACAGACACACTGATACACAACACATTGAACTACCCAATACAACATAAACACACAGCATTCATACATTTACTACAGAGACTAATCAAGATACCTATGTCCACAACTAACTATACAGAGGAACTAAATGCAATCAAATATTTAGCTCACAAAAACGGATATGACATATATTTAATAATGTTCTTACTCGGAAACTGTATAATAACAGTTTCAAAACTTACAAAAGTAAACAGAAGACTCTACCTTTCACTGTTTGATTGTCTAGAGATTCTTGTTAGATAATATACTCTCTATCGACAATCTACAGTTAGGTCCATTGATAAACTTCTTCCATCAGCAGCAAAACTAATTCTTTTTCCCATATAAAACCATACATTCAAGAAAGATTGTTTTCCCAATGTATGGTTAGAAGGGACAGTAATTCCTATTTTGAAACAAGGAAAAGATAAAACTAATTCCAGTAGTTATAGACAAATAATATCTCTTAATACCTGTTCATGCGAAATACCAAAAATGTTCCGCACAGGGTAGCGTTCTGATTGTGACATGGTTTGTCATTACTATTAACAGTGTAACTTCAAACTGTTTCTGTTCCACTGTTCCCTGTTTGCAGACAATTTTTATCGTTAATGCCTCCACAACTAGTAATCAACAGATTACAAAAAATATCAAATTATACAGGGGGCAATTTCTCATCTTTGAGAACCTAGTGTATAGCGTTTAGTCGTCACAGGCAACACGAGGTGTATATCCTTCGTCTTGATGGTTTGTGGCTTCAAACCACATATAATGGGATGGGGGGGGGGGTCTTTTATTCATGAAGACTTTCATGGATCTCATATGTGTTGATATGAAGATTCGATGCAATAAGATATTTTACTTGTTTAGAGTTTTTAGTGATACTAATTGGGGAGCAAACGACCTGTAAGCTCTGTTTCTATTGTGCTGGTGTAAGATTGCTCATAGATTACTGTTGTGTGGCCTATTAATCTGTTCTACTTATATTTCTGGAGCTTCTTGATTCAGTACATCACTGTGGACTTATACATGCTACTGATTCTTTTAGATCAAGCCCAAACTCCATTATTTTCATTGAGCTTGGGGAACCTGCTCTTTCATGGCGATGTCAGATGCTTCATATTTTGTACATTACTGGTCTTCAAAGCCAACCAAAATATTCTGGCATTTAAAATAGTTTTTTATAACTCATTCGAGCATTGTTGCAAATGCGTCAATGTTCATCAGCTCTCTTTGGAATAAGAATGTTGTACATTCCTAGTAACCTAAATTTACAAATTCCTCCTGTATTCGAATGAACATTGTGCTACATCCTTCCATTAATAATTAAACCGCCAAATTTTAACTTCTTACTTCCCACTTATCTGAAACATAATAATCCTGACGCTATCTATCGCCAGGAGTTTATGGTGTTGAGAGATGACGTTACAGCTATTGACAATCACATATCTTTAATAAATATTTGGTGTATAGTTGTTACATGTTTAACTTAAAAAAGAAACATATACTTGAAATATTTTGTGTATATTATGGCAGTGTAATTATTCTTTCCAGTGAAATATTAATTTCCGAGTTGGATTCTAGTAATGATGTATGCAAGTGTCTTATCGTTGTATCCTTATTTTTAGACCTCAGAGGAAAAAATTGTTAGAAGAATTGGTCCTGGAAGCCCTCGTGTAATAGACGACGAACAGTTGCTTTGTCAGTTGATTTCTACTTTGGGTGATGCAACTCAAATTTGCCCTGATGTGATGAAAGATAAAACTGTGGTGATATTGAAAAACATACTAGAAGTCTACCAAGAAAACATTGAGTCAGGTTTGTGATTTTTGTTTTTATTTATTTTACCTTTGAACAATGAAAAAATGTTTCTAGTTGTGAGCTAGAATGTTAATATGAATTATTAGGGATATATAAAAGTTTTGCAAATAAGATAAAAAATATTTCTAACCATTAGTTACTCATGTATATATAAACGTGAATATAAGACATGTAAAGAAGCAGAGAAATTATAGATTAAAGTGAAATGAGATATTTATATAAAATGCAAAATCTTTAACTAATGAAATATATAAGTTGCATTTGAAATTAGCTTATACAATAAGCTATTATTTTTCGTATAATATAAAATGGGAAGAAAAATACAATAAAATCAACTTCATGGTAAATAAAATTAAAAATGTAGAAATAAATAACATAACAAAAAACTAAATAATTTGAAAATTTTCATGAAATTAGGGGCAAATGCCCCTATTCATATTGAAACAAATTCTAAACTTTTGTTTAATTTTATTTTTTAATAGAAATTAATTTTATATAATTCAAATTTTCATAACATAATTTCCTCATAAACTATATATTTTAGTGAATGTGATTTCAATTTGATTTTTGACCAATCGTATTATCAATATGTATCTTTAATCCATCTTGAGATTTTACTCGACTTTGCTACATAAAGTTGATCATCTGTAAAAACAGGTTTAGTCGAAAGAAGCCTTACTTATAGTGTAGTTATTGAAAATGCAAGTCTTATAAGAAACTGGCTCCTTTTTGTTTGAAATAGCATGCTAGGATCTGTTGATATTAATTTAATTATTGGTAAAAATATGATGTTTCCTTTTCTAGAACCAGTGATTATTTCTAAATTTAATACACCTGGCAAACATATCTAGTACGATAAAAAATATTAGTAAGTAGGGTTTTCTGTCAAGTGATATAAATAAAAACATAACCTTTTTGCTTATATACCTTGAAATGGTTAGTTATAATGAAAAAGTACTCTTTTTTTACTTCGGCTTAAGTGACCATTTACATCACCCTTGTAATTCTGTTACTACACAATCAATAGTATTTATTTATTAATGAACTTTATCAATAAACATCATTTATTTTGTTGCTTTCTATTTTAGAAAGATGTAGTAAGATACCTTGTTCTCTTTGTAGCTGTCTAGTTAACCTCTCCATGTATTCAGATACACCAAATTTCTCAATTATTCTAATCTTTGACCATGAATTTGGCAAGGTGCTATAATCCCAATTTTATCACTGAAAAGCCTTTTTTCAAATACAGTAAACTCCCGATTATCCGTGGGCGGATTAACCGGTTTGCGGATTATCCGGGGTCTGCCATTGTTTTACAAATATCCAATTTTTATTTCAATTAGATTCATGTGTTTAAATTTTCAAATGGTGAATTACTACGTAAATACATATAAGGCTTAATAGAAGTTAAGATGAAGGGAATAGATATGTAAATATGTACGTACTAAATTTTACATTGAAAGGGAAGCATCCCGACGCGGGCCAGCGAAATAAAAGGGGCGAGCAGACTACTGTATATATGAGACAATGACAAAATGCTTGGACGCCCGAAAACCTAATGTGTATCATAAGATTGAAAACAAATGTCAGCTAATCTCGGTTATAAACAGTCTAGGACGTGACATATACATTATCCATGTCTGTCATATACATTATCAATCTTCATGGCTTTGTGACACAAGTAGACACTGCGTCAAAATGATTCTCAAGAAACTTAGACCGCATATTAAAGCTAAATCAATGCTCACAAAAAAACAGCCGAAAGTGACAGATTTTTTTGTTAAAAAGTGAAAGTATTATGTGTAAAGGAAATTACATACATACTTACTTTAGACATATATGCCTACTTATGTAGGTATTGTAAATAGTTAGACATATAAATGTACATGTTATAATCCGTCAAATACATCGACATTTTAAATTATTTTCTGTATTTATTTTGTCCTCTGAAGATTATTTGTGAATTGCATTAACCGGGGTCATTATTTGTGTAACTTATGGTGTAATAATCGATTATCGATCGTTTTGCATATTCTTTGTTCATAGCGGATTATCCGGGGAATTCGTTATCCGCCGTTGCCGGGCCACCCTATTCCACGGATAATCGGGAGTTTACTGTATCTATTTAAACCTAGTAATAAGTATATCACACTTGTTTTTTGTGTTTTTCTCACTAAAGTAAACCTCCAATTTTTCATGAAATCAGGTGGCAGGTGTACTGGGTATGGTGTATATATCGCGGATAATTAATAAGTTTTATTATAAGAGTAAAATCTAATGAGCGCAGCAGCTATATTACAATCAGTACAATTAACATTACACCAAATGCCACAATATAAGATATTAATAGACCAAATCTTTATCATCAGAGGGTATGCCTTCATAAAAGCTGCTAAACAGATTAAATGAAGTAACTATAGCTTCAAGTTATATAGAGAGAACTAAATCTCTACTGACTAATCAGGGTGGCCTCGTCAGTTATCTTACTAAGTTATAAACTGAAAGCCTGGTCATGCTTTATTTTTTAGTTTTATGTTGGAGGTAGGTTATTTTTATTAATTTTTTTATTTGGCTACTTCAGACAGTAGTTACTTTATTTTATTACAGGGTGTCTAGTGACAGGGAAAACCTGGAAAAGTCAGGGAATTTTAAGATTCTGGAAAATTCAGGGAAAAGTCAGGGAAAATTTTAAAAAATCGGGAAAATATTTATTTTGATTAGAAACAAAACTAGTGGCCATTGCTCTCGAATATTTGGTATTGTAAGCCAGTGGTTTAGGGGCAGGGCAGTCAGGAAATAACACTTCTTTATTTAGATGCCCATTATTTATTTGATAAGCCCAATGCTATGACTTCAAGACGTATGTCAATAAATATTAAACGTGTCGAGTTGGTACTGCTGGGAGGTTTTAGCCTGGACCGTGGCCTTGGGGTGCGCAGTGGTTCTGTTATCATATGGACAGGGGGGGATAACAGATAACTCAGTCTGTTTCTGACCACACAGAACGCTGTGTAAACATTCGTAGCCAGCTATTTGTCTAGATTCGTGATAGTATGTGTTTTATTTGACGGTGATTATTTGTACACCGTTTATTTCAACATGGAAGGTTCCAGTTTTCATTGCCGTAGCGGGCAAGCGCGTCATGCAGATGTCGTCATTACCTCCCCTCCTTCCTTAGGATAAATATAAACTAAAAGATGAAGTGTCCGAAGCAGAGATTATATGGTGCGTGAATTTAGTAATGCAACACTTCTTTACGCAATGCAGAAGGTAGTGTGTGCCTCTTTCCAAGGATGTTCCCTGATAGCACCATTGCACAGAACATGAGATTGGGGAAAGATAACATTTCCTATAGTGTTGTATTCGGTTTATCAAATTATTTTAAAGACCTGTTACTGACATCATTAAATTCAAATTCTAACTATGTAATTGGCTTTGATGAAAGTTTAAACAAAATATCACAAAGAGCCCAAATGGATTTGAGTGTTAGGTATTGGGATGCAGAGACGGATGAAGTGAAAGCTCGATATTTTGGTTCTGTGTTCCTTACAGACACAAAAGCAAAAGAGTTACTCAATTCGTTCTTCAAAGTCTGGATTTATCCAAGATCCTTCAGATATCAATGGATGGGCCCAATGTAAACTGGGCTTTCTATAGACATCTAAAAGAGGAAAAGTCAGGGAAAACGCAGGGAATTTCTTCAAGCTATTTTACTAGACACCCTGGAAAAGTCAGGGAAAACTCAGGGAATTTCTTCAAGCTATTTTACTAGACACCCTGTATTAGTTTGTTTTATAATTTCAATAGCAATGTAATTTTTTTGTATAACTCCAATGTACCCTGGGATGACAATGATTTTATCATCAAAATCTGCATAACATTTAATCTACATAACTTTGTAAATCAGTTATTATATGATTAATATGTTCTATTGTGGTATTTAATGTATTATTAATTATATTGAATATTTTAATATGTTATAATGTACAAGTTTATGAAGATGAAATAATAAATAGCCATTTATAATTTTCCTACTTACAAATCTATTTAATTTTGATTTAAATAATTTTTGTTTAATAAAAATTAACCAAGTAATTTGTATACTATAATGTAAAACGAACTCGCATTTCTGTTTTGTGGTTCAAAACAAATGAAAACAGTACATGCAATCAAGTATCATAATTTTCCACCCTAATGTAGTCAATTTATCTAATACTAAATTCAATAATAGGGAAATAAATCTTCTTGAAAATAATGAAAGCAATATAAATAGAGACGGAAATAAAGGTATTAATAATATTATAATAGGTACAGAATTAGCTATTAGTAATTTAAATGAAAATATAAAAAAAAGTTCTTGAATCGAAGCAGCTTGTGAAATGAAAAAAATTAATAAACCCCTAGAATTATAAAAAGTTATTTACATTTACTGGTAATTAAATAAAAAATATCACAAAATTGTTTAAATATACCAACATCAAATTTGCATATAAAACTAATAAGTATAATAATGAAATATTAATATACATGAAAAAACGGTGTGTAGATTAGAATATGATTGCTGTAATAAAGTTTATATAGGTCAAACTAAGAAAAAAACACAATGATAGATATAAAGAGCATTTCAATGCTTATAAAAAACCAGAAATTTAGAAATCGAATTTTGCTCATCATTGTATCAATAATAACTACATATTTCCAAATTTAGATATGATACTTATAAAAGAAATTGATAGAGGCTTAAGAATGAATATTTATGAAGCTTTAGAGTAATATAAATGTAATAATAACAGGTTAATAAACGAATAAGTACAGATCAAACCAAAATTCGATATTTTATTCATGTATATGATGTTAAGGCAGCAAATTGATAAATTTCATTATGTTGTGATACATTTGGCAACACTGTTTGTTGAATCTATCTAACACATGTATGTATGATATTTTTTTTATTATTCCTGATGATTTACTACTATTGTTTGCCAACAAAAAACTTTGAATTGTATAATTCAATAAATGTTTTTTGTTTTTGAATTTTCTTGTATTTTTCAACAAACTGTGTTGCTAAATCTATTACAACATTGTAAATTTATCGATTTGCTAAAATAACTCAAGTAAGATCTACTAAAACAAAGATACACACACTGTAACACGGCCTTCGCCGTCACGCAGATAAAACTTTGAACAAGCATTGGTCAAATCGAGCACCGAAGTCAGCCCTGTTCTAACGCTTGCCAAAATTTGCCAGAGAGCTAGTCACTTGACTTAATATTAAAAAACCTAATTTGCGGAGAATTAACCCTTTGGGTACTGTATCCTGGGAAATGAATTCTTCTTAGGCATCTCAGCTTAGTGACCAGATTGTTAGATTGCCTAAGAAAATTGTTTATCAAATCAATTTCTACTCAATTTGCAATTTAGTAAAAGACACTGTTTTTTATTTATATATATCAAATTACTCATTTGCACAGATTAATCAATTTTACAAAATTTAACTTCTCACAAAACTAATTCTTTCCGTTTACAGAATTTTTTTAAAAAAAAAACAACAAAACTTTTATAAATGACATTGTTTTTATCCTAATGACTTTCCCCTAGCTTAGTTAGTTGAATATTTTAATTCCTTTTAACCCTTTGGTGCCAGATGTAACCCTTTGAATAGTTACATAAATTTAGCATACACTTATATCCTTAAATTCCACTTATTCCACTTATATCCACTTATTATTTACAGTTAAATTTAAATTATAGCAAATTATACAAAATTATCCCTGAAAAGAGAAACATATTAACACTTATAATTCCATAAGAAAAATCACCTATGTAAATGAATCACATTTTACCAGAATTTTTCACATATTTAAAATCATACCCTACATTATCAGATATTAATATTCACAATTTATACAAAATCTGTGCATGTTTAAGATTCCTTGGATTTATTTCCAGCAAAATTTAATTTTCAAAAAACATATGTTTATATCTATACTCGGTTTGCTGCCATTTTGGCTTTGATTTTGTCAGGCCAAAATGCCACCGCATATCCCTAGTGTTTCTTCACTTCAAGTATCAATAAAGACATTATCTTTATAACATAGTTTGTTCTTATATTTTTTAAATGAATAAGAATTGCTTGATTTATCATTTCCCCCGAAAGTAAATGAATTTAAAAATGTATAGATTTGAAAGAGAAGAAAGCTAATACCATTATCGTGCCGTCTCCTGGACTCTGCAATCTGACTAGATTTCTTTCAGCTTAGACTGTTCTGATTTGACGACTTGTAGCTTCTCTCCTGGACCTTCTTTCTTCATTTCTTTCATAGTCACGCTTTACTACGAATATAATATTTAAAACTTTACAGTTCTTATCCCTGTTTTTCTAAATGCGTTTCACCAACTTTATTTCCGATTTTAAAACAGTTTCTTAATAACTTTATGTTTACTTTTTATGGTTTACACTTTTAAAAATTTTAAAATTTATTTTGGCGACTTTTGATGTTAATATCTTTTCTAAAAAACAATTTACAGTTTTATAACCTTTGAAACCTGTTCATAATCTATTGAAATGCACCACATTTTTTTTGTTTGAATTTAGCCAATTTTAGGGACCGAAATTGCTGTTACATTTTTGCAGCCAGGTTTCGCTGCAATTAGCTCATAATATTTTAATTTTACGCTTTTAAAACATCAAAAGCGGAGTGGTTTGTCACTCCGAACCAGTGTTTACGACAGTTGGAGACCCACTGAAAACTTAGTCTTTACCCTCCACACTTTCTCTTTTCCTCATCTGTTGTCTCCGGTCCAATCAACATACTTGTTAAAGATGACATAATATGGTCAATACCTAGTCCTAAAAATAGAGTAATCTTTGACGCCAGAGACTCTTTTTGTTAGCAGCTTATCCATTTTAGTACAAAATTTTATATTTGGTCATAACTTTTTAAATTTTGAATTTAGGTGATTTCCTTATTCTTGATGTTCTTCATAATTTTACTCTCTGCACATTTTCAAATGCTGATAAACTATCTACATGAATTTTTACTTTTCTTCTATTTTTCGTTGTTGGTTTTTATCTCCTTCAAATAAATGAAAAATCTCTCCCCTTTAAAAATTGATTTACTTTATAAAATTCTTTAAAATAGTTGCTTATGGCACTGTTTTTATATTTATTACTTATTGAAAATAAAATTTTATATTTTTAAATTTAAAATTTCCATTGTAACGCTTAAATTCTTAATTTAAGCCCATTACAACACACACACACACACACACACACACACACACACACACAGTTCTAAATAAATGAATGCCCTAAAGTTTAGCCCTATCTTGCTAAGTTTACCGTCTGTCTATTTTTATTGAAAAAAAATCCTCATATTTATTGACGGTAAAAATTTGATATTCTGCAAAATTTCTGTTCCAAGTAGGACATGTTAGAAAAAAAGGTTACAGACAAGTATCATTCCAGGTTTCAAGTGATGGCCGTACAAAGAACGCAACACACCTTTGCAAATATTGCTGGTTTTGAATGTAGTTAGACAGCAACACGATGAATGTTTTCACTTTATACTAGGAAAAAATTTAATTTATTCAACGCAAAATACTCAATAAACATGTAAGCTTACATCAATAAATATCTACCTAAATGTACATAAAATGTGTAAGGTGTAGTGTGTAGGTGTATGGGCACAAACTACACATTGTTTTTTTGGCTTTTTTTTTGGTAGTGTCTCTGGGAAGTGACACCCTGTTAGCCTATGAGATGTTGGTATGAACTAAGATGTATACGATTAAAGAAGAGAAAACAAATTTAGAAACGCTGGACAATATCCAGTAAAAACAACGAGCATAAAAATAAATTTAGCATCATGAAATGAGCTAAGCGTTGTAAACTAACGTGCTGATAAACAATAACTGTCAATAAGAGCAAATTTACTATTGTAAATAAGAGTCAAAGACAAAAGGCATTGACGTCTGAACAAGTAGTTTGCCACAATATTATTAATAACTGTCAGCTAATCACGGCTATATATAGACTGGGATGTGATATAAAGCCTTCTCTGTGCCTACGTTTACAATATTGATCAGTACTGTGTTTTTGAAAGATATGACACCAGAGAAAAAAAGAGTCCGATTTAACTCAGGATAATTTAAATAACATGAATATCTGAGTTAACTCTGGTTAATAAGTTAAGTAGTTAAAGTAAAAAAAAAGTATAAAAATAAAATTGTTCAAGTATTGTTTATTTAAGCGTGATTAAAATATGTTGATAATTCCTAATTTAAAAACTATTCAACAAAACAATAAGTATTACACTAAACAAATTTTGTAGCAAGGGTTCAAAATGAGGACCATATACTTTGTTTCAAAGGTTAACTTTGAATTAGTCAACTTTGGTTTCCTAAAACAATTTGCTATTGTTTGCTGTGTTATACTTTTCCACACCTCACACGAAATAAAATCTTTAATAATTGTTTGTGGAAGTAGCTTTTTAGACTTCTAATGATGCCCTGATCCATGGGTTTGTGCTATTGACGGTCAGGAAGACAAGATTAATATTGGTTAAATTAACCTTTGTTGGGCAGGACAGTTGCCAACCAATAAAAAAATGTTTTTTGTTTTGGGGAAAGTTCTCTGTCTCATTTTCACAAATTGTGTTTAGATGCAAGAAGTCATCCAGGATTTTTTGTTAACAGAATAGTGCACAAGTAGTTTTTTCACATTTCCGAATTTTTTTCGCATTCCGGTCCACTTTCTTCCAAATTTTTTAAAATGTTGCCCTTATTTTTTAAAATTGTACCCACTATCGAATTAACTAACTCAAATTTTCTACACACGTCCTTCATTTCCCCTCTTTCATTCGCTCTAATAACAGGAACTTTCTATTCAATCGATATACCTTTTATCTTAGCACTATAAGTGTGTATACTTTATTTTCGCGTGTTAACAGTAAGTAAAAATTTTAAACAACTCTATTATTATAACTTTATCTCGTTTAAACGTTACAGTGTGAACCAATTGACAGAATAATTTTGTCTGTACAGTATGACATACGATAGCGAACTCAGTAACTAAATGACTTCTGCTATGGATTAGTAACAATACGTTCGTTTGCCGAATTTTTGTAAAAAATCTACTGCAGGCCTACTATTCGAGTACTTATGTTTACTGTGGGCAGCATTACATATTGTACTCAATTCTTGGAGCAAGACCAATGTAAATACTGTACTGTAATTGATATTGCCGCCTTCTATTTTCCATTTGATGAAACAAGATTCTTTTTGACGCTACGTCCAAGGTGAACGTAATTTTCTTGATGCAAAAACTTTTTACCATGAGGGAATTGCATTGTATTATGACGGGGCTATAAAAACCAACTGGCGTTACAGTCGAGGGGATGTTATATTAGAGGAAGTTATAACCCAGTTCGACTGTAATTCATTAACAGTATTTTGTGAGGGATGGTGATAAGTAAAATTTGTATTACTCATTAATATTTGACTTGAAATCCCACAACTGACATGTCATACCCTTTCTTGTTCCTAATAATTCTGTTTCTTTCCATTTAAATTGAAATACATAAGCACTTTTTATGTACTGAAGAAACATAAAAAAATATCTTTTTGTTTTCAATCTATTTAACAATTCATTATTTTTGTTTTGTAATATGGTTTGCAATATCTCTACTTTTGTATAAGAAAATTAGTTTTAAATAAAAAAGTTTTTAAAAAAATATTGAGCAAACACTCCAAATTTTTGGACCAGGACAAAGTATATACAGTAGAACACCAATTATTCAAATCAATTGGGACCATACCCTACTAGTATGAACAAAAATTCGGATAGTTGGGTATTTTTTCAAAGAGGTATGACAAAATAATAACTTTATGTATGTTTCAAATGGGAGGAAAACTATTTTTTAAACTTGATTTGATAAAGTTTACGAATCATTATTGCAAAACCATTTCAAAATGGCATCATCTAATTAAGTGTTTTTTTGCTGCTTTCATTGATTTCCTTGACTAAATTATTTTCTTTGTTAATGAAAAAATTTTTGTTGTAATTTTTTTCTGAACATCTGAAAGTGATTCGGATGGTCGGAGTTTGGATAATTAGAGTTATACTATAACACAGACCTGTAGAAAAATGTTAGTAAGTATTTCAACAACAATGTGAATTTATATTTTCTGTTGAATTTAGGAACACGTAGATGGAAAGGAGAATCAGGCTCAGCTGTTGAAGCAGTAACGCTGGCGACAGTTGGCAAATTTTGCATTCAGAATAAATCCATTGCTGAAACAACAGTACCATTGTTTGCTCAAGTTCTTAATAAAACAAAATACAATGCAGTGAAAATTAACGCAATGATAGCACTTGCAGATCTCTTTAAAAGGTGAGATTTAAGTAATAAATAATTCAATTTTATTCTGGTTATGCAACCTATTGCCACCAAGAACAATATTGTCCTACAAGCTGGCACTTTAGTAATCATGTTACCTTATAGCAGAATTTAGATGTTGCACTTAGCTAAAACTGCAATATCTAAAAAACTACAAAACATAAATAAATGACATTTTTAGATAATACTAGATACACATAACTTGAGTTAAAATTGAAAATTTTGAAATGAAATAATATTAAAATTCACTGACTGTTTACAATGTTTAAGAATCACAAACAGTAATTATTACAATTTTGAACTTGCAGAATTATCTAAACTCAGAACTTTCATTATGGGAAAATTCATGTTTTAATATCATTACTATTATTATTAATGTGCAGTTATTAGGATTTGCAGTCGTTGCTTACAGACAATATGCTCAAGTATGTAGTCTCTTCAAAATTTTCCAAGAATTTCGCCTTACTTAGACTATGTGTTGTAATGGGTTGTATTGCGTCTTTCATAAATGTTGTGGGTATGTGATGTGGATGACATCACAGTCAACAACTGAGTTTCAAACCAAATACTTTTGAAATTAATCAAATTATAGTAAAGCATTTATCATTTGTATAAGATGCCTCTGTACCTCCAGTATATAAATTTCTCAGTGTGACTACGTACTTGGGATCTCAGCTTGTAGGCTTATCAAAATAAATGCTTGGTAAATCTCGTAACACCTTAGATAACAGGCTGTGTTCAGAAGTGGCTTGAATTTGGGTTTCATATCCTTGCAAAAATAAATTAATTTTTGTAAAGTTTAGTACCAAATTTAAATAATTTATTCATGTGTTTTTATTTTTGAGCTGTTTCTTGCTAATAAAATAGAAAAATCGCTATTATTGAAAATATTTATTCACAATAACTGTACTAAAAACTTTTACATCCAAGTGTACCTGTGCACTTATACACTACACTATAGAGGTATTTGTCAACATTGAGAATAGTTTGCATTCACCATCCTCACTTTTTATAATTGTATCAATATACATTATTGTATACAATAATTATGTAATGTTCCAGGAACATTATGTCGTAAAACTACAAAAACATTAAAAAAAAACAACAGAAAACTACGAGATATACAAACCCCACAAATACTGTCCACAACACACTCTAAACGACAAACACACATTAAAATACAGTAAACTCCCAATTATCTGTGGAATAGGGTGGCCCGGCAACGCCGGATAACGAATTCCCCGGATAATCTGCTATGAACAAAGAATACGCAAAATGATCGATAATCGATTATTATACCATAAGTTACACAAATATTGACCCCGGTTAATGTAATTTACAAATAATCTTCAGAGGACAAAATAAATATGGGAAATAACTTAAAATGTCGATGTATTTGACGGATTATAACATGTATATTTATGTCTAACTATTTACAATACGTACATAAGTATATGTCAAAAGTAAGTATGTATGTACATATGTAATTTTCTTTACACATAATACAAACAAATCTGTCACTTTCGTCTGTTTTTTTGTGAGCATTGATTTAGCTTTAATGTGCGATCTAAGTTTCTTGAGAACTTGTGTCACATTTATCACAAAGACATAAAGATCGAGAATGTATATGACAGACATGGATAATACATATGTCACGTCTTAGACTATTTATAGCCGAGATTAGCTGACATTTGTTTACAATATTATGATACACATTAGGTTTTTGGGCGTCCAAGCATTTTGTCATTGTCTCTTATATACAGTAGTCTGCTCGCCCCTTTTATTTCGCTGGCCCGCATCGGATGCTTCCCTTTCAATGTAAAAATTAGTATGTACATATCTGTTTTTTTTTTTTATTTCATTCTCTCATATTTCTTTTTGTGTTTTCTCTTCGATTGACAAAGACCACTGTGTGGTTGAAATATATCATTGTTTAAGTGCTTTTATGTGTTTTTATTTCAAGACTACAGAGTGGACTCTTACCAAGGTAAGTCTGTCAGTCTCCTAGTTCAAAAAATCTATATATATATATATATATTTGGTATTTTTTGACGTTACACGCACTTTCTCTTGATTTATGTGTATGATGTTTTTATATAGTATGTCTTCTGTATATGTTGTTTGTAGATTCATTAAATTGTTGTGTATGTTTTTATAAATGTGGTATTTTTCTAGTGAGTTTAGTTCTATTGGGTTATTATTTATTTCAAGTATGGTTAGGTTATTTTCGTAATTTGTTATTTCATGTTTATGTGATATTAGGTGTGCTGCAACATTTGATACTTTTGAATTTTTGTTTTTGAATGCTCTATAATGTTCTTCAAATCTTATTTTAAATGTTCTGGTTGTTTTTCCTATGTAAAAAGCGTTACAGTTGTTGCATGTAATTTTGTAAATTCCTGATAGGTTATGTTTTTCTGAATTTGTTTTGTGGTTTGTGTTAAGATATTTTATTATTTTGTTGTTTGGTTTGTATGTTGGAGTATAAACGTAAAATATCAAGAATATATATATACACCATAAGCATAAAACATTGTTTTTGTTATGAATAATATAATAAAATAATAATATACAATAATATTATATAATACAATCACTTACATCGAGTAGATATCAAGCAATGTGGTATTAAATAGACACATAGTAAACACAACTTAGAGAAGCATACAGTAGTTGTAAAAAAAATTTTCTACCACTTTTGGGTCAATATAAAACATGAATATATTACTAATATCCTCTTACAACAAAGTCTGTATATGTTAAAACTACATAAACTATTTTTGGTCAACATCGGAAACTCTGAAGTCATTGAACTTTTAAATTCACACCACTACTTTAAACAGATTCACATATTTCACAACTCATACATTGGTTATTTGTTTTAATATTGCCTTTTTGACAGATATGAGCATAAAAAGAGGATGGCATTGCCACCTACTGGTTAATTAACAAACTGATGAATCTCCTCCCAACATCAAGTTTTTAATGTAGGCTTATTTATCAAACTGTTACTGACTTGAATAAGTATAAAATAAGACGATTTTTTAAATATGAATAGCTTTGGAAGATATATGTCTTATTTTTATTTTGTATTTCAGGCATACATCATTAGTAGAAAACTACGTACGAGATATATATGTTTGTCTTAAAGATAACAGTATTGAAATCAGACTCAAGGCATTAACCTTGTTAATAGACCTAATCCAACAAGATTTTCTTCGACTACGCTGTCCTATGTTTTTTCACTTGTTTACTATGATACATGATGAAGCAGAAGTTATACGAGAGACAGTCGAATCATTTATATTTAACATTGCAATAATTAAACATAAGTCTATAATAGCACAACATTTTATTGAAAGTGTGTTCCACTATAATGGATACTTTGTAAGTATTAGTATGTGCAATAAATGCATATTTGTTTTAAGATACTTTTCTTTAAGATTTATTTTAAACTTTGGTTGCCAAAAATCATTTACCATGACAAACATGAGGTTTGTTTAGAGGGTAGGGAATCGCAATAAGTGATATTTTTGCTTAAAACTAATAATTTACTTGTCTTATTACACCAGCCTCAAACTCAAACTTTGA
This sequence comes from Prosapia bicincta, assembly GCA_036971475.1. Lineage (NCBI taxonomy): Eukaryota > Metazoa > Arthropoda > Insecta > Hemiptera > Cercopidae > Prosapia > Prosapia bicincta. The sequence continues at coordinate 137,619,814 of JBAIZL010000002.1, forward strand.
TGGTGCAAAATTCAAAAGCACTTTGTTTTGAATATCTAATATAGCATAATGCATTCTAAACTTTTTTTTTGCACATTTGTTTTAAGTGAAAAAAAACTTTTGTATTTTCTAATGAATAGTATTTTAATTAATTGCATTGTATTTTTAAAAGCCATACTATGTACATTGCGTGTAGTATTCACTTCATTTTATATTTTTTCCTATTGTTTCTAATGTTCCTTTGGCACTAATTTTTTTTAAATTAAAAATGCATGTAATGAAACATGTTTAGTCATGAGTCCCTTAAAATTTTGCAATGGAATTTTAAAATACTCACATAGAAATTAATAGGTTTGTTATCATTTTGAATTTGTTATATAGTTTTTTATTGCCAGTAAATGAGATAAATTTCTTACCTAAGCTTTTACCAACAAAACCCTTTTCTTACGCATTTTCTTGGCCACACTTGGTACCCACTAAACATATTCAAACAAATAGTCTTCTTCTTATTTTTATTAATTAAACTGTACATATTCTATTTATTTAAAATTGATTGCATCATATTGTGGCACTAATTATGAGAACATCCTTTTCATTTAATTAAATTGTTGATAATACTTTTTAAATTAATTTTGCCTATTCTAAATCCTTTGTCATACCTATTTTGCTCAGATACCCATCAGTCGACAACATTTTATTGACAACTTCTTCTTACCTTCAAAGATAGAATAAATAGCATAAATGGCACATAAATTTGTTTAACATATAATAGAATAAAAGATTATGAAATTAATTTATTGGTATAATTTTGTTAAATGTTAAACTTGAATATTTTCAAATTGTAAAAACTGCTTACTTTTTAAATTGTAGATTTTTATGAAAAACCCTATAAACAAAACATTTTTAATTTGTAAATTGATAACAAAATGCAATGAAAATTTTTTATCATTCTAATGCATATAATGATTCTAACCTTCTGTTGAATATGTAGTTTTCTAGAAAAAAATAATTTTTAAGTAATGATCAATACTTTTCTTATAATGTACAGACCAACACTCTGGAACAGTTAGGTAATGATTAATCATCTCCCTTCACTCCAGTGATCAGATATAATTCAAGTTAACCTGCAGGGGGGGGGGTGCAGACTAGCCGCACATACTAAGAGGGGTTTGGCGTCTAACATAAACACAACTAACAATGTACACTACACATTACACACTATTACTCTATTTACACACATTACAATAGCCACACAAACTGTATATATGAAAACTTACACCTTCTCCTAGGGATTTTTGACTGGTCAGAACCGTTGCACGTTGGGAGTGTTGAAAATGACAGAGCTTGACAAACTCTAGTGTGGGTTGCTGATGTGAGCTCGCTCTGCCGACACGCAAACGCGGTTACTGGTCTGCAGCCACTTCGGCCCTTGGTCAGGGAGTGTCTGCAGTGCACAGGTGTTGAAGCCTATGCACAGTATCATGAGTTTTTGATTGATCCCCATCCAGTCGACCTAAGGAAAAAAGTTATAGGCCTCAGAGTTCTGAGGGTTGAAAATGATCTTAATATGATCGAAGGGTCCACACGTTCCTATAGTCTGGTCTGTAATGCTTGACACGATGGCTGTTTTATAAAAATGTATAGATCCTAAAAATACGTCTAGATTCACCTGACAAGGATTCACCTAAAGTCGAGGATTTGAGCAAGAAGTTGATGTTGGCAACGTTACCGGCATTGCCATCACCAAAATATTGAATTTATTTATCCAGAGTCTCTCTTATAAATAAGGGAATAACAGCCTGTGCTGGAGGTCCTGTCTGATATATCAAGAAATTGACGATTAGGACACTGCTCGTTGCAACTAGTAGTGAGAAACAGATGCGATCTCTTTTAAAAACAACTTCATTTTTTGACCAGGTCAGGGTATCTGTGGCTCCTCATAGATCCTTGAATTTCTGAAAGGGGATCATAACTTGATGTTTGTCCCTATAAATGAAATCAAGTTCAAACTGTCATTATAGTTCGTTAAGGATGTAGTACCTTGATGTAAACCGGAGATACTTGATTAAATTAATGCAAGCTACCAAAAGCTGTCAGTGAGGCCTTAATATGTATCTAACCCTCAGGGATGTTTCAAGTGACAGCATTTTGGACACAATAGTTCTGTGTGTTCTAAACAAGGCGGAAGGCCAAGAGGAAATGGATTACGTTAATACCTCAAATTGCGTCGACTATGGTGGAAATCAGCCGGCATGGTCTTATCACTGTCCTCATTTTAAGGAGCAGAAGGCAATCCTAGGTATTATGGCTAACTAGAGGATATTGTTTTCAGAAGTTAAGAAAATCTTCAGAGCTACACAACTAAAGTTTGGCAGTAGATCATATGCTGCTACTGTGAGCACTACGAAAACGTCCTGTTCTAACTGTGCTGACTTTACCAAAAAAATAGAAATTTTTACTGAGCAAGTTACTCGCCTTCTGTCTTTAGTTATTAATGGCCCTCTATTAAATTTAGTTCAACCAGCGACCTGCTTGTACGAAGTAAATCATTAGTAGAAACAGGTATCTCTGGGCAAAGGAAGCTGCCAGCAGGCAATAAACCTGTTGTGACAAATACTATAAATAGAAAGGTTGGAGACAAATAAAGTCCAGTACAACCAAGCAACGGAGAGTAACAAGTGCCACAAAAAATACTCCTAAAGGAAGGCAGAGTAAAACTACCCCTCCTAAACCAAAAACTTCCTCAGATTCTATCCCTGAGGAGGCGGAAACGGAATCTGAGAACTCTAAGCCTGGGATGCCTCAGTTGAGAAAAAAGAGAAAACCAATGGGTGTCAAATTAATCCATTGTTAAATTGATATGACTTCAATTAGAAAATCAGTGATACAATGGAACGTAAACGGCATTAGGGTTCACGTCGAATATTTAAAGCTACTCGTGCGAGATGGCTGTCCAATGTTCTTATGTCTATAAGAGACACATCTCCATGAATTGGAAAACTTTCATGTAAGGGAGTATTCAGTTTTTTTATCTGACTTTGTTACAGAAGATTGGGGTGGAGGTGGCGTAGCTATCCTAATTCGTGACTGTATCGATACGGTAACTTTAAATTTTAATAACTCCCATACAAGTAGTAGCTGTTCAAACAGCAGTCCCGTTTGAGTTCACTGTGTGTTGTATCTACCTTCCACCTAATACCATACTTGAACACAGTGATTTATTTGACCTAATAAGCCAGTTACCTACCCCGTATGATTACTAAGAGATTTTATTGCACAATAATTGTCTTGGGGATCCTCGACCTGCAACCCTTGAGGACAGCTTGTAGAGAGTATAGGAACAGAATTAGATTTATGTATACTATATGATGGTTCTCCCACTTATTAGCAGCGTCTACTGGACGATAGACAGTGGCTGACCTAACGATATGCGTCCCCCCTTTTGGCTACTAGATGCACATAGTTGGTACTCAATGATTTGAATGGAAGCGACCATGTGCCTATAAAGATCACATTATGTGACTCCTCTCCTTGTTACGTTCGACATCTCTGTTGGATCTTATGGAAAGCCAACTGGGTCGCCTTTTCAAACTATTTTGTATCACTGGATATTGGTTATCTGACGCCTATTGATGTAATTGTTAACATTTTAACAACATTAATTTTTAATACCTCAGAAAAGACCATTCCCAAAACATCTGTGTATCTACGCCGCCCACCTGTGGCGTGTTGGAAAAATGAATGGACAGAAATCTTCCGTTAGAGCTCTAAGGAAACTTAATCGACACCCATCTAGTGAAAACCTTGTAGAATACAAGAAACTTCGTGCTAAAGGACGGAGGATCTTCAGGCAACACAGTACATTAGCACTATAAGATGAACAACTCCATCCTCCACAATATGGAGGAAATTGAGATCCATATGTGGTGCTTCCATTCCGCTGCCAGCCATTGGGCTGAAGAATCCAGATGGAAGACTGATTACAAACTTTTCTGATATAGCTGATGTACTGGGAATGTCATTTTAAAAATTTTCGTCTACCTCAGCCTATTATAGTACATTTCAATTACACAAACTCTTCAATATCTTTTACTGTTGGGTTGTCGAAGATTCTCCATTAAACACTCCTTTCTCTATAGAGGAAATGGAGTCTGCTCTCTCATCAGAATCCAGTGAAGGATTCTGCACCAGGTGCTGATTCCATTTTATATTCCATGATTACGCATCTACTATCATCGGCGAAACTAGTCCTACTTCGTTTATACAACCGTTTGTTCTAGGAGCAATGTTTTCCCGATGCATGGTTACGAGCATCTTGTGCAAACTACTGGAGAAGATGGTCAATGTTGTCATGTTTGGTATCTAGAAACCATTGATGTTATTGCAACAAACAGTGCGGTTTAAGGCAAGGACGATCATCTGTTGATCACTGGGTTTTGTCAGAGTCGGATATTTAAAATGCCTTTCTCTTGCGCAAACATTTGTAGCTGTTTTCTTTGACCTTGAGAAGGCATTTGATATGGCTTGGAAATGAGGGATTTTGCACACCTTAAAATCATGTTTTACAAGGAGACATTCTGCCGTTCATTGTTAACATTTTGTCGAATAGAGTCCTCAGTGGTATGAATTAGCAGACAGAACTAGTATGCTTCGATTCTATTGCGCGGCAGTTGGATCGCACATAGATTATGGTTGTCAAGCATATTCATCCGCATGACCTACAGCTCTAACTCGATGCAGTCCACCACTCTAGACTTAGACTTGCTGCTGGTACGCTTAGAACTAGTCCAATCCCTAGTCTTCTTTTTGAGGGTGGGAACAATAGACAAAATTTAATATGACACCAGATGCTACAAATTTCTTACATCTCTGGTCTTCGAAGCAAACCTAAACATCCTGCATTCAAAATCATATTTAATAACACTCACCAACATTATCACGATGGATATCAACGTTCGGCTGCTCCATTCGGAATACGAAGATTAAGAATATTGGATAACCTTGAGTTGCAACTTCCTTCTAGGTTGGTGCCCATTACTCAATGATTTATGGCATCTAATTATGTGTGCTTTGAGAAACATTTATTGCTTGCTGCTTGGAATGATGAATGGCATACCATGATTCAAAATAAGCTAAGGGAAATTAAAGATACCGTCTGTCCATAGAGGTCTTCTATTCGTTCAAAACGTAGGGAGGAAGTGGTGGTTACACGCCTTTGCATTTGCCCCTCTTTTGCAACTCATGTATATTTGTTGCGTCATGAAGATCCACCAATATGTCAACACTGCGGTGATATTTTCACTATAAAACATATTTTATGGATTGTGTTGGTTTAATCAAAATTCATGGCCTTTTTAATGTGGAAGGCAGTTTAAAGGTGGTGTTAAGGGACGATGCATTGACCGTGTCATCGCTCCCTTGCACCACTTGAAGTTATTTTTTTCAAATTTAATATAATACTTTATATTATATACATATATTTCTTTGTTATAGTGTTATTAATATTGATCTATTGTTACATTTGTTAATTATTGTTACTTTTTATTCATTATTTGTATAGTTATATTGTTTACCATTGTTATCTTGTTTTTTATTGTTGTTTTCCTTCTAGGTTATATTGTGCTAATATATTTTTTCATTATTAATTTAGTTTATTTTTTTAGTTAAAATTTTTTCTTTAGACCGTTAATGGTTTTGGTGACGTGGGTTTTTGGCCAGGGAGAAAATAGGAAAAAAAACAATTCAAGCTATTGACGTTGGTCATACAGAGCCATATTTTCCCCCTATTTCAAGAAAGGTTGATAGGCATTTAAAATTCAAGTAATAAAAAATTGTTGATCAACAAGGTAGTTGAAAACACTAACCTCCACAAAAGCTGTAAGGTTTTTATAGTTTTCTGAATTGTATGAAAATAACTCTATTTGAAATAGTATTTTGTTGCATGATAACTAGTTGAAAAACATTTGTATTGTATAGAACAGCGGTTCCCAACCTGTGGGTTGTGAAACCTATGGTTTCAATTGGATCGCGACTAGATTCCTAAAACTATCAGAAACTAAAACATAAATCATCAGAAAAGTCAAAGCAAAACAAATTGTATTTTGATTGTATTCTTTTAGGCATATTTTTAAGCCATAATTCTATAATGCAATAAAAAATAAAAGTCACAAATAAACATTTAAAACAAATAATATGTAGTATTTTTTTTTTTTACTCCACCGCGGAGTCGATGGAGGAGGAGATATTCCGATAAAGAGAGGCGGGTCGTCTGCTGAAAAAGGTTGGGGACCACTGGTTTAGAATATTGTACAAGTGAAATACCAAATGTACTTATTATCAGCCTTTTTTTTGAATTTTGAACAATCAATTTACTAACTCCAAAGCTTAATTAAAATAATTTGGAATGAGATTTTTAAACAAATAATCAAATGCCACTCCATGCTTAGAATAACTTGAGTGGAATACTGTGGGTAATAAGAGAAAATGCTTTTTACCCAATATAAGATGCTGTTAGCCTGTTGTTTCTTTTAAAGCTTTTACTCTTGCTTGATTGAGTCATATGTTATACTGTAGTATAACGAGAGTTGATTTTGTCTCCATGTTTCTATTGTATTCAAAAATAGTTTTAATAATTATATCAGAGATTGTACTTTATTTATGTTTTAATTTGTAATGAAATATTAATGTTTTGTTTGTAGGATCCAGCATTTACCAAAACATCTATGTCTAGAAAAGAACACCAGTTATTTTCAATTTCAGGCAAACTTAGGACTGCAAAAAGACAGGGTATTTACAATTTCATGTTGAGAAAGATGCTGGATGAAGATAGGTTTAGAATTTTATATCAACTCTGCTATGATATTTTAGGTAAGTATATTTTGCTTTGTTTAACTTTGTTGTAGCAGGGACCAGAATGTCTTTTGCTCTCATGTCTGTAATGAGCGACCCATGTTTTCTCCTCTATCACAATAGAGTCAATAAAACTTTCTCTTTCTACTTCATAAAGGTAGACGAATTCTTGTATTTAACAAACTCTATATGTTTTGTGTTTGTCAAATAGCATTTTTACCACACTGTCCAAAAATTCAAACTATCTGTGGCTGACCACCAGACACATTTCATGGAATTTCTCCTCCATCTTATGCGGCAATTTCAACTTTTTGAACAAACTCTTCAACATTATTGAAGATATCTTGATCTGTTCCTCATTATAATTGTTTGTTTGCCATCTTTAAAATTTCAATACTGCTCTGCCACTTTTTCACAAACTTCCTCTGTAAAAGTGACTACTCCATAACTTCCACAGGCTTCTGTTTTTTAAAAATATAGAGATAACAGATGAGGTATCTCATTTCACACTTGGCAGGATTAGAAATGAGTGGGTTTGTTACAAAACACTAATTAGATGCTGCAACTTACCAGGGAACATACATGGTTTGCAGGCATGCCAACTTTCAAAAAACTTTCTTAATACTTGTAACCCCATTTTCTAAATATTCCTCGTTTATTATTTTCTGTATTTACTGATATAGGAAGTATTTAAAACGTATAGATTACATGAAAATATCATATATAACACATGTCTAGAATAATATGCATTTCTAAAATAATATTAATTTCTCCGATTTTGTTTTTCTTAAGAAGGATTTCCACAGAAACAACAAAAGGCTTTCTTTAGAGGGGTTTCAATTAATTCAACAGACTTTCTTCTTTGCTATTCAAATATCCAATACTTACATATATAACATACATCTGTATATAATTATATTGAACATAATAATATTCAAGAATTTTCTTTCATAATTATGTAAAAGAATTGTATTGTTTATGCAAGAATCTTTTCTTACTCTTACATATCATTCAGAAAGTTCATATATTTTTTAATTAAATATAATGTATTTGATTTATTTGTTCCATTTACCAATTGTTTTGGTTTCGTTTGTTTCACCAACAAGGATTTCCATTTATAATACATTTCCAATCCCCTCGTCTGTTTTATGATACAATAGTTTTTACCATGATTTAACAGTGTTATCGACCTGATAGCATTCTATGTTGTATCGATCCATAAAGCAACATCTAGCAAGTCTCAAGTTCTTAGGTACTTGGGAACACTCTTTCCCGCATCTGTACTTGCGATTATAACTGTTAGTAACTTAAGGCAGTATAGAATACACAGTTTGTTTTTTGCTTTTCCGCCATACTGTATTATTCTAGATTACAAGATCTAGGTAAAATAACCCACTAAATTACCTAATAACACAAAATCCTGTAGAATATATGTAAACTGAACGATACAGAGACTCGAACACTGGCTGAGTCGAGAAAGTACAAAGAGCTGACTGCTGTAACCAAAGAACTGTCCCAACGGCAAGGCACCTTGGCTTTATTTTCATATTACGTCCAGATATGAGAAGGTTTTTCTGTAAATAAATTTTGATTAAATTTACATCTCAAATGAAATCACATTTGGCCTTTTAAGGACACACTAATATTCCTCGTCTTAGCACTCGCAAACCATTCCCACACAATTTAATTGATGTTTCTTTTTCTTTTCATAGAACTATTTTCATTGAACCATTTCCATTGATTTCTTTTATTTCCGATGTCATTTTTAAAATCTTATAAACTGAAGTTTTACTGATTAAAATTTTGTCTGATATTTGATTATCACTCATATTTTTCGCTGTCAATTATGACTTGCAGTTTGTTGTTGAGATTGAAACAACACATTCTTTTAAGGACATTGTTAACACCGTGTTGTCTTCCATAGGTGGTCTGGGTTTATCAGATGATTGAGCTAAGCGGATTTGATCCTCAACAAGTTTTTTAGGATATCCTCTTTTTTTGGAAAGCTATTAAGGTCTTTCTATTAAAGTCCTCCAATGCTATATCGTTGGAACACATTCTCTTGCCCCTGATCGCCTGACTGTATGTTATGGACCTTTTTATATTCATAGGGTGGTTGCTATTGAAAATCAGGAATTGCAGATGGTTTATCGGTTTGATGTGGACACCAGTATAGATATTCCCATCTCTGATTGATACATCTACATCCAAGAAGGTGATTGTTGCTGTAGTTTTCTCCTAGGCGAATTGAAGTGTAGAGAATACTGATAAGCCCTTCAAAAAACTTTTCAGCGTTGAGATTCCCTGTGTCCAAATTAGAAAGATGTCGTACCATCTTATTATATGTTGATAAATTATATCTACCAACATAAAGGTTGGTGTGTTAAAATTTTTAGGAATTCTGCTTCGATATTACCCATGTACAGGTTTGCGTACGACAGAGCCATCCTAGTACCCATTGCTGTTCCTTTTATTTGCAAGTAATTCTTTCCCTCAAACTGAAAATTATTCTTTTCAAGAATGAATTTGGTTTGGTGAACAAGGAAAGGTGTAGTGGGGTAAGGGTTGTCTGAGCATTTGTTTAGGAAATTTTCAAGAGCTGATAGACCATGTGCATGAGGGATGTTCGTATAAAGAGAGGTAACATCTATGGTGACCAAAATTGTTTCAGGAGGTAAAGGTACGGGTTTTTGAGACAGCCGGTCTATGAAATGATTCGTATCCTGAATGTATGACGGAAGGTTTTTCAAAGGTTGAATATACGAATCTAGAAAAGCTGAGATTCTTTCAGTGACCGAATTACAACCAGTAATTATTGGCCTACCAGGTGGAGGTACGATATTTTTATGGATCTTTGGAAGTATGTAAAATTGAGAAGTAGAGGGGCTTTCATTGCACAGTAATTTTATAGATCCTTCTGAAATTTGTTCTCTAGGAGCTGTATATTTGAGCCATTCCAAGAGAGAATTGTTGTAATCTGATGTTGGGTTGTACTTGAGGAGCTTATATTTTGCGCTGTTAGACAGTAACTTGTTTGCCTCATTTATGTAGTCTTCTCTGTTCATGACAACCGCGGTTGAACCTTTATCTGCTGGAAGAATCATGTTATTGTTTTTTAGAGAATATGTTGCTGCTCTATCGAGTTTGGTAAGGTTATGTTTGGTTTTGAGGCAGTTTATGAATGATTTATCCGTGATGTTTTGCATTAAGAAGTTTATGTAGAGTTCAATAGGATGATCAGGTGATAGTGGTGGAGGGTTCCAATCAGAAGGTGGCTTGAACTTTGCCAGACAAGCGTTTACATTAGTATCCTCTTTAAAATTTAGTGTCTGTGCTATATAGTTTTGTATTCTCAGTTTTCTGGCAAAGCTAAAGACATCCTTACCTAATTTGAACTGGTCTATTTCTTTAGATGGTGTGAACGACAAGCCTTTTGAAAGCACTTGTAATTCATGTTCTGTAAGTATGTGATCGGAAATATTGTAAACTGAAATTGTACTTGGTGGAAAGTTATCTTTTATGTCTAGGCTATTTTGGTTATTATCATTAACAGTATTCTTAAACTGCATTGGTTTGGTTGGCAATATAGGGAGCTGTCCACTGGGTACAGGTATCTTTAAAATAGTGCTGAGACTAGGTTTGTCGGAAACAAGAGGTGGTTTGTTAATCGGTAAAAATTGATTCTCACATTTCTGAATCTGGCCAAAAAGATTTATTTGTTGGATAGAGTTTTGAAAGCTTCTGTAGTTTACTTTTTGCAAGATTATCTTGCAGTATGCAGGCTTTATAGAGAGTGTCTTCCATTTGTAGATGTAGATATAGAAAAATCAATGTAATAAATTTAGGTGTTGAGGTTAGGAGCTCAGACAATTTAAACTGTTCTTGTTTTGTAACACTGTAAGTAATCACCAGGGAATTATTTCTGTAGATTGAAGATATGAAAGTTTTCATATAGTGGGGCATACCAGAAAGAGGTGAATCAGCAGTTAATCCTTTTGGGGTGAGGTCGAGGTTTTTACATGCTTCCAAAAACAGTATGTTTGTGTTGATTTTTTTGACAGTTTGAATGCAAAACAGAAAATAAAAAAAAAACAGAAGAATTCATAAAATCCAACAATTGCATATAATTAAAGACCTCACTAAAAAATACCAAAACGAAATCATACAATTAGCAAAAAAGCAATGACAATTTATTCAGCAAAAAAGCCCTTACCATTACACAATAGACAATCCAAAGCCCCCTAAAATAAACGCCCTCATCAAAATACATAAAGTCAACAATACCATAAGACCCATAATAAATTTCAAAATTGCACCTGCCTATAAAATAACACAAATAATCACCAATAACCTAAAACACAAACTTAAACTGGAAAATAAATACACCATAAAAACTCAATTAAATTAATTGACAGACTAAAAACAATAAACATAACCAAAAACACTAAATTTATATAATTTGATATCACAAACATGTACTCTAATATACCAAAAAAGAAACTATGCAAATAATAAAAAACAAATTAACTGATCTTAAAACCAACCCCAAATACACAAACCAAATTACAAAATGCCTAAAGACCATACTAAACCAAAACTATTTCATATTTAATAATAAGATATATAAACAAATAGATGGCTTAGCAATAAGATCACCCCTATCAAGTATAATATCAGATCTCAAAATGCATACATCAAACCTCAAACTTAGCTACACACGCCATCAAAAACAAACATACATTCCCCACATTAGAAAACATACACCTAATAAAAAAAAGTACAAAAAGCCCTCAAAATGACAATCTGGGAACAACTAAAAATTTATTAACATAAAAATAATATAAACGAACAAATAAAATAAAAAAATGTTAAATTATTCAACCTAACAGACAAAATTAACCCAAAGACAAACTTGAAAGACTTCTACAGTGCAGTGAATCTGACAATAGAATAATAACGGTACAGCACAAAAACAACGGTAATTCCAAACAGCTCAGCAGTCTACTACAACCCCCGGCCAGTGATGCTCGATAATGGAGATACTATCAATCTTTGAAAGTTAACTCGTAAAATACCAAGTAAGATTCTTGTTTAAGTACATATAGTGAAAGTGATAAGTGAATACAAGAAAACAGTGTTGCAAGTTAAATATATATATTCTTGATATTTTACGTTATCCATTGTTTTTCCGTTGCACTGATTTTATGAAGTTAATATATTACTATTGTAAGTAATTTTATCCACCATTACGTGCTATGATTTTACCTTGTGTGATGAGGAGCCTTTCGGTCACTTGACCATTTTCGAATCACTGATTACTTTTTCTCAATTTTTCTGGTGTGGATGTTCGGTCCGTCGTGTTGGTAATTGTTGACGTCATACACGTTTCCTCTTGAGTCTTGTGTATAATGTTTTTGAATAGTATGTCTTCTGTATATGTTGTTTGTAGATTCATTAAATTGTTGTGTATGTGTTTATAAATTTGGTATTTTTCTAGTGAGTTTAGTTCTATTGGGTTATTATTTATTTCAAGTATGGTTAGGTTATTTTCGTAATTTGTTATTTCATGTTTATGTGATATTAGGTGTGTTGCAACATTTGATACTTTTGTTTTTGAATGCTCTATAATGTTCTTCAAATCTTATTTTAAATGATCTGGTTGTTTTCCCTATGTAAAATGCGTTACAGTTGTAAACAGCCAGATCATTTAAAATAAGATTTGAAGAACATTATAGAGCATTCAAAAACAAAAGTATCAAATGTTGCAACACACCTAATATCACATAAACATGAAATAACAAATTACGAAAATAACCTAACCATACTTGAAATAAATAATAACCCAATAGAACTAAACTCACTAGAAAAATACCACATTTATAAAAACATACACAACAATTTAATGAATCTACAAACAACATATACAGAAGACATACTATTCAAAAACATTATACGTAAGACTCAAGAGGAATGTGTATGACGTCAATAATTACCAACACGACGGACCGAACATCCACACCAGAAAAATTGAGAAAAAGTAATCAGTGATTCGACAATGGTCAAGTGACCGAAAAGCGCCTCTTCACACAAGGTAAAATCATTGCACTTAATGGTGGATAAAATTACTTACAATAGTAATATATATATATATATATATATATATTCTTGAAATTTAATATTATCCATTGTTTTTCCGTTGCACTGACTTTATGAAGTTAATATATTACTAATTTTGAGTAATATTATCCACCATTAAGTGCAATAATTTTACCTTGAGTGATGAGGCACCTTTCGGTCTTTGACCATTGTCGAATCACTGATTGTTCTCTGCTGTGGATGCTACGTCCGTGAAGCCGGTGTTTGTTGAAGTTACGCGCACTATTTCTTGATCTGTGTGTATGAGGTTTCTGTATAGTATGTCTTCTGTATATGTTGTTTGTAAATTCATTAAGTTGTTGTGTAAGTTTTTATAAATGTGGTATTTTTCTAGTGAGTTTAGTTCTATTGGGTTGTTATTTATTTCCAGTATGGTTAGGTTATTTTCGTAATTTGTAATTTCGTGTTTATGGGAAATTAGGTGTGCTGCAACATTTGATACTTTAGAATTTTTATTTTTGAATGCTCTATAATGTTCTTCAAATCTTATTTTAAATGTTCTGGATGTTTTTCCTATGTAAAAAGCGTTACAGTTGTTGCAAGTGATTTTGTAGATTCCTGATAGGTTATGTTTTTCTGAATTTGTTACTAAGATATTTTATTATTTTGTTGTTTGGTTTGTAAGTTGGAGTGTAGTATTCTTTGTTGTATATATTTGTTATTTTTTCTATTTTGTTATTGGTATATTTATATTTTAGGTAGATTTTTTTATTTTTATTGTTTTTGTGTTCCGGTTGTAGTGTTGTGTTGAGGTTAGGTTTTTTTGTGAATTTATTGTATATATTTTTTATAATGTGTTTGTTGTATCCATTTTCTATTGCTATTTTTGTAATGTTATTTAATTCTTCATTTAATTTTTGTTTGTTATCCTGTGTGTATTTTATTGCTTTATTTATCATGTTACTGTAAGTGTTAATTTTGTGTGTCCAGGGGTGGTTAGATTTGTAGTGTATTGTGGTGTTGTTGGAAGTAGGTTTCCTGTATACTGTAGTTTCTATTTTATTATCATTTATATTTAAAGTAATGTCGAGGAAGTTGATTGTTCTATTTGTTTCTGTTTCAACGGTGAATTGTATGTTTTCGTTGTATGTATTTAGTTTGTTTAATATTATGAGGTGTTCGTTGTGAATGGTAGGTTGGTATATTACAAGTATATCGTCTACATATCTTGTCCATAGTAAGATATTGTGTGTGTTTATTATAGGTTTAATTATTATTTGTTCAAAGTGTTGTAAATATATTTCAGACATGACAGATGAAATGGGTGAACCCATGGGGAGTCCTGTTGTTTGTTTATAATATTTATTGTTAAATTGGAAGTAATTTTGGTTACATATGTGTTTGGTTAGCGTAATGATACTATCTATTATGTTTCTTTTTTCGTTATTGTGTATCAGTTTGTTTTTTATTATTTCTATAGTTTCTTCTATTGGGATACTAGGGTACATGTTAGTTATGTCATAACTTATTATTTTTGTGTTGCTGTTTGTTTTTATCGTTTTTATTTTATTAATTAATTCGTATCCATTTTTTATATTGTATGTGTTGTTGATGTGTATTTTAGACCTTAGGATTTTGTCTAAGATTTTTGCGATTATGTAAGATGGTGCTGTTGTGAAATTTATTAGTGGTCTAAATGGTGTGTTTGGTTTATGGATTTTAGGTATCCCTGATAATACGGGTGCGCATGGTTTAAATGGGTATAATCTTGTGTGGTATTTTAATTTATTGTTATAGTTTAGGGTGTTACGGTGAGTGACTATTAAGTTTTTTATTGTAATAAGGTATTTGTTAGTTGGGTCTGGGATTTGTTCGTATTTATTTTCTTTTATGTAGTTAGTCATTGAATCGATATATTTGGTATTTTCTATTATTACTGGAGTATTTGTTTTATCTGATTTTAATATTAAGTAATCGTTGTTTTCTAGTTTTTCTCTGAGTTTTATAATTTCTTTTTTTTTTTAATATATTGTTCTGTTATTTTGTTTTTTTCCGTTTTTATTAGGTTAATTTTATTATTAATGTTATTTCTTATGTGTTCAGTATTTTGGTGGGTAATTTTGTGGATGTTAGATTCTGTGTCAACTATTAGGTTTTTTATTATTTGTTTTTTGTTGAAGTTAGGTAGGTTATATTTGAAGGAATTTGTTATTATTATTTTTTCTTTTTCAGTAAATTCTGTTTTAGTTAAGTTTATGAATTTATTATTGTTAGAGGTGTGGGTTGGTTCTAGGCTATTTTTTTTTTTTTTTTTTTTTTTTTTTTTTTTTTTTTTTTTTTTTTTTTTGTTTTAATATATATATATATATTAATTGTTTTTTGTTCAAAGTGTTGTAGATATATTTCTGACATGACTGATGATATGGGTGATCCCATGGGGAGTCTAGTTGTTTGTTGATAGTATTTATTGTTAAATTGGAAGTAATTTTGGTTACATATGTGTTTTGTTTGTGTAATGATACTATTTATTGTGTTTTTTTTTTGTTATTGTGTATTAGTTTGTTTTTCATTATTTCTATGGTTTCTTCTATTGGGATACTAGGGTACATGTTAGTTATGTCATGACTTATTATTTTAGTGTTGTTGTTGTTTCTATGTTTTTTATTTTATTAATTAATTTGTATCCATTTTTTATATTGTATGTGTTGTTGATGGGTATTTTAGATCTTATTATTTTGTCTAGTATTTTTGCGATTATGTAGGATGGTGCTGTTTTGAAATTGTATCAGTGGTCTAAATGGTGTCGGGTTTGTGGATTTTTTTTGTTGCAGCACACCTAATATCACATAAACATGAAATAACAAACTACGAAAATAACCTAACCATACTTGAAATAAATAATAACCCAATAGAATTAAACTCACTAGAAAAATACCACATTTATAAAAACACACACAACAATTTAATGAACCTACAGACTACATATACAGAAGACATACTGCATAAAAACATTATACGCTTAGATCAAGAGAAAATGCGTGTAACGTCAACAAATACCAACATCACGGACCGAACATCTACATCTATGTTTATAATAATTTGTTATTATTACAAACATATATTAATTTGCACCAGGTATGTAAGCCACTAACCATATCAAAACCTTCTCATTAATTAAATAAAATTTTTAAAACTATGCAATAAATAAGTTTTAATTCGATTTAACCAGTTCCTTGTGTAATTTTAAAAAAATATTAGCGGTGATGCAAAATGTCTGTTAATAGATAAAGTGGTTGATGGTGCCATCTCATTGAATGATAGCGGGAAAGCTGTGATACTAGATGTATTTAACATTATCAGCAGTGACAGTATACAACTTAAAACCTTAACTTTTTCTCCTACTGATGAACTAGAAGGAAAAACTGATGAAGAATTGAAACCTATGGATTTACAGGTGTATGCCCAAAAAAATGTTTTATCTCAGGTGAGTAGAATATTTCTAATATAAACAAAATTACAAATATTTAAATATTTTACTGAAAAAGTTTAAACTTTTTAAAATAAATTTGTAAACAAATGGGTAAACTATAAAAGCACTTGCAAGCAGTGTTTTTGTATTTTTGTACAAAACTAAACTCAGACATCTAAAGAATTGTGTTGTTTGTGCATGTTATTGGTATTAAAACATTATTTTGCAAATTTATCTTTAATAATTATCAGATTTACTCTATTTCTATAAGAATAAAAATAAAATTTTGTGAATTGGAAATAAATGCTTTACTAAGCTATTAGCTGTGGCAATGTTGACTGGAGGTTAGTAAGTATAAATGAACCAACAGGTATGAGTTTAATGCATTAAACAAATTCCATCCTGTGTGATCTACTGTTTTCAGTTTGTTGTTGCAATCATCTTGATTGCATTGGTTAATTCATAAGTAAATATTTTAAAAGAACTATACCAACTTATTGAGGTACTCAATAAGTATCAGATTGGCTCTGTCAATGAAATGTATGTTTCAAAATGCGTGAAGACAGTAAGTAGCTATAGTTTTCACTTAGTTTTAAAAAAATAATTACTTCCATTTTATGTGTTTTTTTTTTACAAAAAATTCCATACGTGTGTGTGTGTGTGATATACGAAAGAGAGAGAGAGAGAGTGTTATAAGTTATTGTAAAAAATTATGTCACCATTAAATGCAATTATTTTTTACCTCATGATGACTTTTCGGTCACTTGACCATTGTCGAATCACTGAATTATCTCTACTCAAGTGTAATTATTTCTACTTTTCTATAAGTAGAAATAATTCAGGGATTTGACAATTCGTTCAAATATAAATAAAAACAAAATGTTAAACTCAATTCACAAATTACAAACAAGATACGATTTTGTTTCGTAATAAATAACATTACACACAATGGAAAAATTATCCCCAATCAAAACTGACCAGTAGAACACCTACAATTTAAACATAACACACAAACAACATGTGAATATTCAGCAGGAGCTGAGCCTACCCTAAAACCTTATTAAGAAATACATACCTACATTTGCATACCTTTTTATTGATAAAGTCATGGTTTATTAGTGTTCTCATTGCTTGGTAACTGCTAAAAGGCTTATGTTACTGTAATTTACACAAATCCATTATCTACATCTAGATGTGCAACGATATTCTTTCATTGCTTACCGACTACAAATAGTCACACGGTTGTGTTTGTATTTTTGTAATATGTCTAGACGCATATTGTTGCATGTCCCCCAAAAATAATTTCAGCATTTAGCCTTTTGGACTCCAATTGTTAGGTCACCGGCCACTCCACCAGTTCCACTGAGTTAAGCATGTGTTTTGCACATGTATGTTAGTTATTCACTAAGAAATCAGGACTTCCAGTAAATATATATATTATATACCACTGTGTTTAGAATAAAAAATTTTTTATCATAGAAAAAACATTATATTTGGTTTTGTTGATGAAATAGGATTTTCCTTATGATGAATTATAGAATCCTTTTAAACCCAAAGTGATACTGAATAAAAATATATGTGTAATTAGTATTACAAAAATCTATTTGTAATATTTATTTTAAAAAATGTAAAACTAAGCACGTGCATAAAAATGCCAAGAATCGTATACCTACTGTAATACTCAGCTGCAAATAGATTTAAATGTGACAATAGTTCACTTTGATGTAATTATTTTAAAACAAGCAAATTGCACTAAACACCATATCTACAAGCACCATATTTACAAAACTAGGTATTACAAAAAATAAAGTAAATGTTTGGATATAATCCCGGGTTATTTGGGTAAAACGAGCAGTAGGCCTACAGCTCAGACTTTGTAAGCCTATAAGAAAGCACTGCATCTCTACAACATTATATGTTAGAACTAAAATAAAAGAAAAACACTAAATAAATAAATAAAGATCAGGAATAAAGATGAGTCTACATAAACAGCAATCAGTCAACTAGGCCAGATGTCTGCTGCTTAAGGTTCAGAACATCATACCGGAAAAAATAATGATAAATAAGGCCAATCAGGGTTATAAAAATAAACATTGCCTTCTCATAACACAGCAAATGAACATAGTACATGTTATCAGTAAGTAATATGTTCCAAAGTATGTAATAGTTGCAAAATATGGCTGATTGAGTCAGACAGTGGCGCGGAATGAGATTTTTAGTGATGTCGGACTCAGTTTGCCTATGGAGCGCAAAAGGTTAAGGTCATATGAAAACATCACTAAAACATTTTGGAATACATTTCAAGTTAAACAACTAACTAACAGTGTTTGACAATTTAATTGTATCTGATATTGATTAATCTGTTATCATAACAACTGAATCCCCTGTTTTTATCCTACTCAAGTATAATACTGCATACCTCATTTGGACAATGTGATACTCTTTGTCTATTGTTTCTTTGGATTTTGGGAATGTTCTTTTTTTCTGTAGTAGTAATTTTTCTGTGTTTAAGTTGCTTATCAGAAAAAAACTAATTACAAATAAATGTTTGTTTTATTTTCAAAACCTGTGAGCTATCTAAGATCTGGATGAGTGTTTCATTACTCAGCCAATTAATAACCATATGCAATATAAACAGTCAGTATTGAGTATTATACTCCAACAGTTTTCCTTTAGTTTGATAATTTGCTATCAAATAAACGTTAATGATTAATATTAGGTTAATAAATTCTTATCTGTAAAATGTTTATTTTTAAAGTGGTAAGGTATTTTTAGCAATTACTTAAAGTGGCACATAGACCTACACTTTTTATTCTGATTGTTTTTCAATTATGGTCTAGACCTCTTTCACACATAACCTCTTCAGTGCTTTCCATTACTGCAGGTTTGCTGTCAGTTTATAAGTTGTCACATTGTGTGACATTTATCGAGGGATGTGACTGACTTGTAAACACTCCTGCCAGGATTCTCTACATCAACTGTTCAAACTTAAGTTGTCTTCTTACTGCCTAGTTGAGGTATTAACAGCTAGTTTCCATATTCCAATACACCTCATGACAAATAACTTAGACAGAGTAAATATTGTTGTATCATTCATAAATTTGTATGAAAACTGAAGGGGATGAATCTTTTGGACAGAGAAACACATTCATTTGTGGAAGGACAATTTTCTTGACTTTAATCCCACCCAAAAAAGGGTTAAATCAAGATTTGTATGAAAACTGGAGGGGATGAATCTTTTGGTCAGAGAAACACATTCATTTGTTAAAGAACTATTTTATTGACTTTAATCCCATCGAAAAAAGGGGTTAAATCAAGATAGGGATTATTTTGCTAGTACTTTCTGGGGCTAGAAGCATTGTATTTCCAAAGACTAAGTGTTTTAAAATAACCATTTCATATATTCATATTTTTTGGTGAGTGTTTATGAGTACTTATTTCCATAAAAGAAAAATAAATGAAATGTATTAAAGTTGATTATTAATTTTTTTTTAAAATCGTTTAAAACTTTAAAATGGACATTTGTATTTCACCTTATAGTTAGTCTCAAACTATACCTAAGTCTAAGAAGGTACTGAAATTTTATTACTTTGAGCTCGGGAAATATACAGGAATTTGAAAATTATATCTGAGTGGCCACTATGCTTTGGGTATCACATGCATCATATTGTTTTAAATGGCATTTTAAAAAAACCTCTTTGCTTTAAATACCATTTAAATAAAACTTTATGTATTTTTTATACTAAAAAAAGTACAATAACTCTGATCACTTTTGCTAAATGCTTTTTCCCGAAATAAGTATATAATTCAAATTAAAGTCTTAAATTCTAAACACATTACCAACTCATAATTAGTAATCATTTATTAGAGTTTGAATAAATTTTGATTATAACACACTATAATAATCAACCGTGGCCTCTTTCACTGACTGATGTTTATTCACTGCCTAAAGAAGGCCTAAATAATTGTTTTGTAATGGATATACATGTTTAATGTAAGCATACCTGATTTTTTATCTGTCCTCCAAAGAAAGTTTGTCCTTGTTTAACACTTACAGTACTAACCGAATTGCCGCCAGCCATTCCCTGTTTGCTGGCCATTTTCCTAACTTTTGAAATTATCTTACAAAATAATCACTTAACTTATGAAAACGTTTCTTACCTCATTTTAAAGCTCCTTCTTTGTTCTTTCCAACTGTATGACTTCCAAATTCCCATCCCCACACATTATTATTTATCAATTTTGAAAAGAAGCACAGATTTTAAAGTTTTTGAAAAAGTTGACTAAAATGAAATGTTTTTCTTTATTGTCCTAAAATTAAACTATCTATTCAAAACTAGATAAGAACACACTACATATATTATTTGTTCATGTTGAATGATTGAAATTATTTATACTGATGTGGAAAAATTCTTTTTTGAATGATAAACTTTGAAACATGGTTCCATACACAAAGCTATTTTGCATACTGAACACCAGTAGGGAGTATTTTTTCTTTTGGCTTTTCCACTTTCTTTCTTGCCTCTTACAGAGCACACTTTACACATCCTCTGTATTCTACTTTTCCCTGGTGGTGCTGGAATTCTTTCTATAAAGTGATTGCCAGTAGAAAACCTACCTGGCTGACCACCACTAGAACTTGGTCGTGGAGAATCCTCTTCACAAAGAGGCAATTTAATACACAGAAGTTTTATAAACTGTGTTACTGCCATCTTCTTTCCCTTTATTTTATTGTAAAGAATACATGCATTCACCACACATATAAGAATACAATGGAATGCAAGCTTTTTCCACCACTTGACAGTCTTGTGGTCAAATGCCCCATATGACATCAGCTGATCAGTGCGGTCGAGACCAGACTTGCCAGCCTTATTTTGATAATCGTCCAGAACACATGCTGGCTTAGTTTTATCAGTTCCTCTATTCTGTTCTGTATGAAACCATTTCAGCAGCATGTCTGGTACTCAGTATGTACACTAGACGTTTATCTCTCCAGCATATAGCTTGAAGATTTCCAGCCCTGCGATAAATTTGCTCCCCTCTTTCAAGAATTGGACTCTTCAAATCCTTTGGCAAACCTCTTCTATTCTTCATCACTGTTCCTACAAGAGCTGTTCTCATGTTTTCAAGTTCTCTTGCAAGATCAGGACTTGTGTAGTATCTGTCCGTGTACAAGGTACGGCCTACTCCAGATAGGCTGCCTAATAAACTTGTCACAATGTTGATAATAACATTGCTCAGACCACAGTAAATACTAAAATTCCATACATATCCAGTATCAGCTTCTGAAAGCATGTATAATTTTATGTCATATTTACTTGGCTTCTGAGGCATATACTGCTTGAATTGCAGCCTTCCTCTGAACGCGCACATGCCTTCATCAATTGTTATTTTTTCACCAGGCAGATAGGCCTGCTGAAAACGAAGCTGTATTGTATCAACGAGAGGACAAACTTTATGCAGGGGGTCATATAACCTGGTTCACCTTTCTTCAGCGAAGAATTATCATGGGCAATAGGTACATGCAACAACAGGGTCTTTACTCCAGTGATCAATAATTGAGGTCTTTGGCTGATGCTCTGGTGGAATATAATGGCAATGAAATTTTTTATTTTTACTCTACATTTCCATTCATTCATCCTTGAATTAGGCTTCAAAGACTGATAACTTCTCAATTACCTCAGCCTCTGTCTTGCATATAAATTTGTTTGTTGTTTGAAAGTGTCAATCAAGTTACTGTCAACAAAATGTGAAAAAAAATCCAACAGAACTATTTTCATCAGGTTCAAAACTATTTGTCACCCCACTGAAACCATTGAAAACATCTAAAGTTGGGGTTGAATCCATGTTGGTCCATACTATTTGTCACCCCACTGAAACCATTGAAAACATCTAAAGTTGGGGTAGAATCCAAGTTGATCCATACTATTTCAGAATCAGTAGGCCGGCTGACTCTGGTACTACAGCAACAGGAATTGGCTGTATGCTGTCAATAATTGTCTGATTCGCGATGATTTCCTCATTCTCTGAATCCGAATCTGGAACCAAAAATAAAGTTCCTAAAATTCTAGAAGAGAATATGTACTATTTATATTCAGAAAATGGGGAAATATTGACAGTAAACATTTTGTAAACAAAGCCAATTCACGACAACTTATAGGTTATAACACGAAAGAATAGCTCTACTAACCTAGGTTATGTTGAAATTCCTAGGATATTTATCCTAGATATTATACTATCTAAGATATTAGATACTCCGTCAGTTGACGGAATAACACATTACAATCAAATTGAAACGAGCATCACGTCAAATGACGTGGTAAGCATTCTTGTATGTGTCGCTGTGTTCCGTCAATTGACATGGTTGGCATGGTAAGTGTTAAAAATAGAAATATTTAAAAAAAATAATACAATACTTTAAAACTTTTTAACACGAACACATTAAGTTACTAATATACATTCACATGCAAGAGTAGAAAATATCTAAATACTCTGTACTATTCAGTTTCCTTGTCTACAGTAAAAAAGTTTGTATTGACAAACAATTCCAATATGATCTCCAAGTTAAATTTATTTAATGTACTTTATTTTTATCACATTTTATTCTTGGCTAGAACCCAACAAAGGTGGTTTAAGGGATTAATTTTCCCAGAAATATTTTAAAATGTTTCTTTTATTATTATTTTTTGGTTAAAAAATTGTTTTAAATTGACTAGTTTTGTAAACAATCATATTAATTTCAAACTCTGATAAATAAAACAGGAATATAATTTTACGCTTTAGAGGGCATACAATTGCTTTTAATTTTCAAAATTCTGCCTTGATAGACAACTCAGTTCCTCCAAAATACCAATGCCTGCTCTCCATTGAATAGATTTCTTTGTAGTTTATGTTTTTAATATTTTTCTTGTTGAAGATTTTTGTAGTCGCTAGTATAATAAAGCTATTTTAACAATGAAATTGGTAATGCGTTTCGCGATTAAATAATTTGTTAATAAATAATTAAATGTAGTGATTACTAATTGAATATTTTTATGTTCAATTACAAAATGTAAATTGTGATAAAACTGTAGTGGCAATTGCCATTATGAAGTAGAAATTATAATTAAATGTATTCTTTGTGGTTCTAGGTCGTCAGGCAAAATATGATTGAAAATATTATGCCTGTATTTATAAGTCTGAAAAACAAGCTTATCAGTATAAGATCACCCATTATTGATGATTTAAGGCGATGTGTTCTTCATATTATGAAACATTATAAAGATGAAGTAAGTGGTTGTAAAGTGCATATTGCATTTTATAAATAATATTTAAGTTCAAATTATTTATACTTTTAATATAGCGTAAGATTTGGAATTAGGGATTACATTTATATTGATACTTTTTGTAAATGAAAACTATAAAATACATTGAAATATTTTGTAAAACTAGGGCAATGCTGAAAAAAATTTTATTAATCTAGGGCTGTTGTTGGCTGACTATCTCAACTATAGGGCAAACAGATAGTTTATGAATTGTACAAAGTATCTTTAATTTTCATCTCTGGTAATCACCGCTAATGTTTAAAAAGTAAAGTTTGCATTTAGGAATAAGTGGCTAATCATTCCTAAAATAACATTTGCCAAACCCACAAAAGATAGCATACTCAATTGATGTAGAAATGTACTAATCTGTAAAGTGGGTGTTTAAAATAATAGTACCCTCCAAAAGTAGGTGAGCTAAAGAAATAACCTTAGCCAGAAAAAGAATAAAAGAGTTTAACTTTGTACTTTACATAAACACATTGTGTTAAATATTTTAAATAAATAAGAATATGTTTACAGTCAATAAGTTTGAAAACCAGAAGGGTTGTACTAACTAGTAAGTACTATCGCATAACATTTAGCCAAGTTTGAAAAACATACATAACCGTGTAAGGAGCTCTTGTAACACACGCTACTATTGAATTCATGTGGGAATTTTTTTATAAATAAGCATAGTTGTTTAGCATTAATCTATTGTACGTTAAAATTTTTCTCATATCAAATAATTTCAATGTAAATAAATGAAGTAAATATAATTAATTAAAATTTACTAAATATTTGCTTTTTATAGAAGTAGGATTGTAACCTTCAATTATTGTATTTTATAAAATCTATATGCAAATAAACAATACTTCAATATAGGAATCACCAACAATTAAAGGTAAATTGCTTTTTCAGGTTAAGGTTATCTTAAAAGATGATCCACAATTTGCTGAAGAAATTGCTTTTGACCTTGAGCGTGCTACCAAAAAAGATGAAGAAAATAGTGAAGAAATACTGGGTCGAAAGATTACTGAAAACTTTCTGAATAGAAGAGTAGCTGAGGCTATAGTGATATGTGGAAAATTTGAAGGAACAGAGATAGAAGAAATAATGGCTACTACACTGGATAGATCATTAGGTGAAGCTGAAGAAGATGATCCCGCAACTGCAGATAATGATGAAGTGAAAGAGAGAAAGAAAGCAGCTATTGCTGACGAAGCTTTAGCAGCAGTGTATTCACCTAGAACTGTTCAAAGGACTTCAAAATTTACACCTATTGTTTGCCCTGCAAAAACGTCATGTGACATTTTGAAGTCTTCATTTGTGCCAGAAGCTGTGACTCCTCTATTTCAAAGATATTCTCCAGTGCCAGGGACCTCAAAATCTAAAGAGTCATATTATTACATGACACTGTCGTCTAAGGCTGGGCCTTCACAGTCTAAAGAATCGTCCTCTGCAACAGCTCAACCAGAAGCGGCAGCAAAAGCCGGACTGCTAGAAGCATCAGGTCCAGGAGAAGCTGCAGTACCAGCAGGACTGTTTGAAGAAGCTGCAGTACCAGCAGGACTGTTTGAAGAAGCTGCGACAGCAGCAGGTTCAGAAGCGGCTGGACCTGGAGAAGCAGCAGGAGAAGCGGCCTCTGATGATGATCAGGATGAGAATAAACCAAAGGGTAATAAATATAAGAAAAAGAGAACAAAACGGAATAAAAAACCTTTAAACAAGAAACACAAGAAATAATATTTGTTTTGAAAACATTTTTTTATTTTTAAGTTTCAGTTTTATAATTATGAAAATTGTTCTTTAGAGTTTAAATATACTAAAGTTTTTCTTGACAACGTGATTGAAATGAGCTTAAAAAAATATCAAAGATTTTCTAAATATTTCTTTGTCATTCAGTTTATTTCATTCTAAAACAGTTCAACTGTTTTAAAAAATTAATTTCAGTATTTTTGTGTTATACCTAATGTTTGTAAGTGGAATTATATCAAGATATTTTTTTTCAATTTCTCATTTTTATCAAGTATTAATTTGATCTCATACAAATTAACAGAATTGAAAAAAAACATTCCAATTTATGTGTAAGGTTCTGTTTGTAAGACTTGGTATGTTCCATGGCATTATTATTGGACAGTTTTATTTTCCTGTGTTTAACCAAACCTAGTTGCTTTATTATATCTCTGTTTGTTGCTTAATAGTTGTCATTAGTTGGTATGATGTAAACCAATATTTTGTTTTGTTCAATTTAGCATGTAATGTGAGGCTGTGATTTACAATCTTATAATTAAGGAGGGGCCAATAACTGAAATTTTTTATTCTAAAATTTGTCTTTCAATTCTCGATTTTTTTAATAATGATACTCTCTGAAAGCATGACCAACATATCTGATGAAAGTAATACTTTATTTTAAAATTACAATTGTGGACTTGAATGGAGATTCAAGTATCAATGATTATTCAATACCATTACAATCAAAGATTCCTGGAATGGAAAATTGTTTTGGGCCCACCGCTACTTATAATATTTAGTTAAGATTTTGTTTTTTTTATGATAAGATTTTGTTTTTTTTTATGATAAGATTTCTTAACTTTCATCTTTTAATTTTAGCACCTTGGTTTAATTTTGTATTTTTCACATGTTTAGTAAAGTTTTTGAGTCAATTCAGTTGCTTATTTCTTCCTTTACTGAAACTGGTATGCCATTGTGGTTTGCAGTATTCCTTATTAATGTGTTATTTCTAAATTCTACAGTGAAATCATGTAAGATTTACCCAATATTTAGTAGTTTTTACAGTATTTTTGGTGGAAGGTCTGAGCTTTATTACGTGTTGCTAATTCCAGCAACAAGTTGTTCTTAATTTACTGTTCTTAGGATTTGTACATTAGTTACTAAGATTTTAAAGGATAAACTGAAATACCCAAAGCAGGTTAAGCACTTTATGGCACAGTGTTGAAAAGTTACTGAAGTACTGTGTAAGTTATAATTCTTGTTAACAATAGAAAGTGAAAATGGTTTGGTTTTAGATCATACATTTTTCTATATTATAAACAAAAAAATTTTCAACTTCTTATTTAGCATTCCTTATAAAGAAATTGATAAAGTGACATAATGAAAGATTGCACTATAATCATTTGAAGAATAATTGATGAATGATAGTGTAATCTGTACAGTAGCCGCCGTATAGTGTGATCATGCTTAATGTTATCTTTCCATTATTATTATTGTTTCACTTAAAGACACAGAATTTTACTAATCAATTGTAATCAAGCTGCTTATTGTAGTCATCTCTTCCCTCATTGCTATCATTTAATTTGTCTTGCTATAAAAAATGCATCTAATACCACAGACCAAAGAAAAATGTTTATAAGTATCCTAAATTCTTAGAAATCCCCTTAGTGTTATGGTGAGTGACATCCTGACCATCAGTCCTGTTATCTACGTGATTCATCTCTATGTCATTCATAACCTGTTTCACTTTACTCTAGGTTTCATAAAATGTACGATGGAATGTTTGTCTAGTTCAGAGGTTCCCAACGTGTGGTATGCATACCTCCATGGGTACGCAAAAATAATACCAGTAACAACGGCCATCAATATTTCAAACTTTAGATTTGAAGCAAATACGAGTGTACTCTAGTACTTGAAAATTTTAAAGGTGAAGAATTTAAAAATATCATTTCTAAGAGAGTATTATTAATCATGCCTTTTAAATTAATACTTGAAGTGAAAAGGATACATTATTTCAAACACTAAATGCTGACATACATGACATATACAGGTAGAGCTAACATTGTTATGGATATGAGTAAAATTACTACTCAACAATCAGAATTTGACTTCTTTAACATTTGCATTTTCTTCATTGAGGACAAATTTTTGATGACCTGGAATCATCCTCAGCTTTGACTCAAAATAATGCCAAAGTTAAAAAAAAAAATAAGACTGATAGATGGTAGAGGACTGATGCAACTCATGTCACCCTACTTGGAATAGTTGAAAAAAAACTGTTCCAACATATGAATGATCTGCATGACTATTAATTCTTAGTTTAAATGCTACAACCTAACAAGGTTGACTTTAATATTCAGTTGGGTTAGATATGTGGAAAAATCCTTAATTTCACTTCAGTTTCTAGTAGGTAACGTATAAATAAACAAATGAAGTTATATTTTTCCATCTGTTTAGTAGATAGTTGACAGATTTAACCCAGTAACTGCTTGAACCCTGTACGTTGTAAATAATTGTTATATTCTTAGAAGGCATTATTATTGGACAGTTTTATTTTCCTGTGTTTAACCAAACCTAGTTGCTTTATTATATCTCTGTTTGTTGCTTAATAGTTGTCATTAGTTGGTATGATGTAAACCAATATTTTGTTTTGTTCAATTTAGCATGTAATGTGAGGCTGTGATTTACAATCTTATAATTAAGGAGGGGCCAATAACTGAAATTTTTTATTCTAAAATTTGTCTTTCAATTCTCGATTTTTTTAATAATGATACTCTCTGAAAGCATGACAAACATATCTGATGAAAGTAATACTTTATTTTAAAATTACAATTGTGGACTTGAATGGAGATTCAAGTATCAATGATTATTCAATACCATTACAATCAAAGATTCCTGGAATGGAAAATTGTTTTGGGCCCACCGCTACTTATAATATTTAGTTAAGATTTTTTTTTTTTTTATGATAAGATTTTGTTTTTTTTTATGATAAGATTTCTTAACTTTCATCTTTTAATTTTAGCACCTTGGTTTAATTTTGTATTTTTTACTTGTTTAGTAAAGTTTTTGAGTTCAATTTAGTTGCTTTTTCTTCCTTTACTGAAACTGGTATGCCATTGTGGTTTGCAGTATTCCTTATTAATGTGTTATTTCTAAATTCTACAGTGAAATCCTGTAAGATTTACCCAATATTTAGTAGTTTTTACAGTATTTTTGGTGGAAGGTCTGAGCTTTATTACGTGTTGCTAATTCCAGCAACAAGTTGTTCTTAATTTACTGTTCTTAGGATTTGTACATTAGTAACTAAGATTTTAAAGGATAAACTGAAAGACCCAAAGCAGGTTAAGCACTTTATGGCACAGTGTTGTAAAGTTACTGAAGTACTGTGTAAGTTATAATTCTTGTTAACAATAGAAAGTGAAAATGGTTTGGTTTTAGATCATACATTTTTCTATATTATAAACATTAAAAAAATTTTGAACTTCTTATCTTGCATGTTTTAAAAAGAAATTGATAAAGTGACATAATGAAAGATTGCACTATAATCATGTGAAGAATAATTGATGAATGATAGTGTAATCTGTACAGTAGCCGCCGTATAGTGTGATCATGCTTAATGTTATCTTTCCATTATTATTATTGTTTCACTTAAAGACACAGAATACTATTAATTAATTGTAATCAAGCTGCTTATTGTAATCATCTCTTCCCTCATTGCTATCATTTAATTTGTCTTGCTATAAAAAATGCATCTAATACCACAGACCAAAGAAAAATGTTTATAAGTATCGTAAATTCTTAGAAATCCCCTTAGTGTTATGGTGAGTGACATCCTGACCATCAGTCCTGTTATCTACGTGATTCATCTCTATGTCATTCATAACCTGTTTCACTTTACTCTAGGTTTCATAAAATGTACGATGGAATGTTTGTCTAGTTCAGAGGTTCCGAACGTATGGTATGCATACCTCCATGGGTACGCAAAAATAATACCAGTAACAACGGACATCAATATTTCAAACTTTAGATTTGAAGCAAATACGAGTGTACTCTAGTACTTGAAAATTTTAAAGGTGAAGAATTTAAAAATATCATTTCTAAGAGAGTATTATTAATCATGCCTTTTAAATTAATACTTGAAGTGAAAAGGATACATTATTTCAAACACTAAATGCTGACATACATGACATATACAGGTAGAGCTAACATTGTTATGGATATGAGTAAAATTACTACTCAACAATCAGAATTTGACTTCTTTAACATTTGCATTTTCTTCATTGAGGACAAATTTTTGATGACCTGGAATCATCCTCAGCTTTGACTCAAAATAATGCCAAAGTTAAAAAAAAAAATAAGACTGATAGATGGTAGAGGACTGATGCAACTCATGTCACCCTACTTGGAATAGTTGAAAAAAAACTGTTCCAACATATGAATGATCTGCATGACTATTAATTCTTAGTTTAAATGCTACAACCTAACAAGGTTGACTTTAATATTCAGTTGGGTTAGATATGTGGAAAAATCCTTAATTTCACTTCAGTTTCTAGTAGGTAACGTATAAATAAACAAATGAAGTTATATTTTTCCATCTGTTTAGTAGATAGTTGACAGATTTAACCCAGTAACTGCTTGAACCCTGTACGTTGTAAATAATTGTTATATTCTTAGAAGGCATTATTATTGGACAGTTTTATTTTCCTGTGTTTAACAAAACCTAGTTGCTTTATTATATCTCTGTTTGTTGCTTAATAGTTGTCATTAGTTGGTATGATGTAAACCAATATTTTGTTTTGTTCAATTTAGCATGTGATGTGAGGCTGTGATTTACAGTCATATAAAATTTGGTCAAAATTTTGTTTTTTTGCATTATTCCTAATAGAAAGTATGTCTGTTATGAAGTTTTTTAACTTTTGATAATTTATTTAATTTTGTAATTTGTACACTTGTTCAATAAAGTTTTAATTTTATCTCTTGATTTTTTATGCAAAATTTGTAGCTTAGTAGTTGTTATTGGCTGACTGATATAAACCAATATTGTAATTTTTGTTTTGCTTGATTTAAAATTTGATTAATTTTTAGCTTTCATTAGTAGCACTTGCTAATTTCTCTAATTAAATTTGATTTTAGTTTTTTCTCGGAACTTGTATGTTGATGTGACTTTTAATATTGTTTATTAAAGTTGTACTCCTAAAATGTAATGTGAGGCTGTGATTTACAATCTTATAATTAGGGAGGGGCCAATAACTGAAATTTTTTATTCTAAAATTTTTCTTTCAATTCTCGATTTTTTTAATAATGATACTCTCTGAAAGCATGACAAACATATCTGATGAAAGTAATACTTTATTTTAAAATTACAATTGTGGACTTGAATGGAGATTCAAGTATCAATGATTATTCAATACCATTACAATCAAAGATTCCTGGAATGGAAAATTGTTTTGGGCCCACCGCTACTTATAATATTTAGTTAAGATTTTGTTTTTTTTATGATAAGATTTTGTTTTTTTTTTATGATAAGATTTTGTTTTTTTTTATGATAAGATTTCTTAACTTTCATCTTTTAATTTTAGCACCTTGGTTTAATTTTGTATTTTTTACTTGTTTAGTAAAGTTTTTTAGTTCAATTCAGTTGCTTTTTCTTCCTTTACTGAAACTGGTATGCCATTGTGGTTTGCAGTATTCCTTATTAATGTGTTATTTCTAAATTCTACAGTGAAATCCTGTAAGATTTACCCAATATTTAGTAGTTTTTACAGTATTTTTGGTGGAAGGTCTGAGCTTTATTACATGTTGCTAATTCCAGCAACAAGTTGTTCTTAATTTACTGTTCTTAGGATCTGTACATTAGTAACTAAGATTTTAAAGGATAAACTGAAAGACCCAAAGCAGGTTAAGCACTTTATGGCACAGTGTTGAAAAGTTACTGAAGTACTGTGTAAGTTATAATTCTTGTTAACAATAGAAAGTGAAAATGGTTTGGTTTTAGATCATACATTTTTCTATATTATAAACAAAAAAATTTTCAACTTCTTATTTTGCATTCCTTATAAAGAAATTGATAAAGTGACATAATGAAAGATTGCACTATAATCATTTGAAGAATAATTGATGAATGATAGTGTAATCTGTACAGTAGCCGCCGTATAGTGTGATCATGCTTAATGTTATCTTTCCATTATTATTATTGTTTCACTTAAAGACACAGAATTTTACTAATTAATTGTAATCAAGCTGCTTATTGTAGTCATCTCTTCCCTCATTGCTATCATTTAATTTGTCTTGCTATAAAAAATGCATCTAATACCACAGACCAAAGAAAAATGTTTATAAGTATCGTAAATTCTTAGAAATCCCCTTAGTGTTATGGTGAGTGACATCCTGACCATCAGTCCTGTTATCTACGTGATTCATCTCTATGTCATTCATAACCTGTTTGACTTTACTCTAGGTTTCATAAAATGTACGATGGAATGTTTGTCTAGTTCAGAGGTTCCCAACGTGTGGTATGCATACCTCCATGGGTACGCAAAAATAATACCAGTAACAACGGACATCAATATTTCAAACTTTAGATTTGAAGCAAATACGAGTGTACTCTAGTACTTGAAAATTTTAAACGTGAAGAATTTAAAAATATCATTTCTAAGAGAGTATTATTAATCATGCCTTTTAAATTAATACTTGAAGTGAAAAGGATACATTATTTCAAACACTAAATGCTGACATACATGACATATACAGGTAGAGCTAACATTGTTATGGATATGAGTAAAATTACTACTCAACAATCAGAATTTGACTTCTTTAACATTTGCATTTTCTTCATTGAGGACAAATTTTTGATGACCTGGAATCATCCTCAGTTTTGACTCAAAATAATGCCAAAGTTAAAAAAACAAATAAGACTGATAGATGGTAGAGGACTGATGCAACTCATGTCACCCTACTTGGAATAGTTGAAAAAAAACTGTTCCAACATATGAATGATCTGCATGACTATTAATTCTTAGTTTAAATGCTACAACCTAATAAGGTTGACTTTAATATTCAGTTGGGTTAGATATGTGGAAAAATCCTTAATTTCACTTCAGTTTCTAGTAGGTAACGTATAAATAAACAAATGAAGTTACATTTTTCCATCTGTTTAGTAGATAGTTGACAGATTTAACCCAGTAACTGCTTGAACCCTGTACGTTGTAAATAATTGTTATATTCTTAGAAGGCAAATATGTAAACTGCCGAAAGTCGCTAACGAGACTAAGAGATTGTAAGCAAATCTTGTCAATGTAATGTTTAAATTAATAAAGGCACTGTTAGTAGTTCTTTCGAACATCAACAACAAGACCATGCTTGTGGTAGTTGATTTGGCGTATTTGATGGAGGTGGTCTTAATTATATAGTATAAAACTGTTCGCTATTGATAACTCCAAAATCCATTAAAGCAAAACACTAAATAATCAAAGTAGAACACGAATGAGGTTATCAAAAGAGATCGATTAAATAGCCTAACTGTCTACTGCACACGATCATTTTATAAATTAAATTACTTTTTTAAAACAGTAAATTATCATTGTTAACATTATCATTAAGGAAAATGCTCGAAGTACGTAATAATTGAATCGCAATTTATGTTGGACTGAGTATGACAAAAGAGTGAAACAGGATTTTTTGTGATGTCAGTTTGCCTATGGAATGCAAAAAGTTAAAAGTGGTTATACTTTAATCGACTCCATGACTCAGCTGGTAGCTGTTGGGTCAGTTAGAGGTTTTTATTACTTAGGTAGGATTATCTTAACAGTTTTCCATCTTGAAGAAGTATTTCAACCTTGATTATAATTAATTATTTTTAGTTCAGTAATATAATGTATTTGTCACTATGTTCCGGTTCAATAAAGAGAACAATGTTTGGTATTATTTTAAAAACCTCTACGGTAAAACAAATTTAAAAAATTACTCGAATATCAAATGCTTTGAAATAAATAATTTAAAATTAATTGTTAAAACAATTGTTTTCGTAAAGGTTATTGTGAAATAATGATATCCAATTGTTAACCTATAAGGAACAATAACAAAGAATAACATTCATTAGAATGTATTGCTGGACTCCTAGAACAAGGGATCAATATTGCAAAAAGGTAACTGATCTTGTTAAATCTAATTGAGGAGCAAGGGCGTAAACACTTGTAAATGGAATCTTAGAATTCTTTTTTTCGCTACCTTCATTGATTTTTTTTTAAAAAACTTTAATCTTTATCTTCAAGTACGTGTACGAAGTGTAGGTTTGCTCTTTTTAATCTCTGAAATAGTTAATTGTTCAACACCTAACATCCCAGCCAACTGTTTACCCGTAACTTCTTTATCTGATTGATTTACAATTAGTTTTTTCTATAAGACAACTTGTTTCTCTCAGAAACCATGGGTAACGACAAAACAGATTCACAAACAGAACATTTTCGTTTTAATTTTTTTTCTGGCAGTCTGAAAGAAATTTGGATAACCAGTAGTCCAGGTAGTTTGAGTTCTGATAATCTGAGGTCTACTGTACTTATAAGGTTCATTACACAGTAAAACACACCTGCAACACTTTTCAAGGTTCTACGTAAAAGCTGCCTATTATTTGGGTATAGGATTAAGTTACAAATAGGGTATAAATAATTTTCATGCACATGCAATGAAATATAGTAGACCTACAATATTTATTATTATAGTAAAACGCCTCATATCCGAACCCCTGAGAAATTCGAACATGATTTGATGAAAACCAAATTTTAAAAATTTATTGAAGTATATACTGAAAGTTTGCTACTTGCATAAATCAGAACTGAGATGTGTAATACATATAGGAATTGACACTGTAAAAACATGATATAATACGAAGGCCTATACTGTACTACTGTATCACTTCATTAACATAGAATTTATTGACAGTAAAATTAAAAAGACAAACACTTAACTATATGTTTCACTTAAAAAGAAAAGACAGAAATACTTAACCTTTAAATCAATAATCTTCATTTGCCGAAGAGACGTAAACCTTCCCGAGGATGCGATGTTGCGCCACTGTCGCAATAGCATAACATCATTGGTTGTTGCAACTGCATGTTGTTCTATGTAACGCAACACAACATTGAGTATGGCATGAGTAAAGGCATCTCTTTCCTTGCTATCGCTGTCTGCTACACTGTTATCGTGTGGAACCTAGACCATAGACACCAAGTCATGCTATCTTGTTTCATTGTTATCTAGTGTTGTCCACTCTTCCAGGCAACTTTCATCAGGATCTTCACATACTGCTACTCTTTGGAGCTCTGTTTCATCACCCCGTGTTCAAGTGGTGTTTCCACTAATTCAAGTCTATGCCAGAGCTTTTTCCAAAATTTCCGCTTTAAAGTGCTACTGATATTATCATCCAGTGTTCTAAGTGGTGTTTCCACAAATTCAATTCTAGGCCAGAGCTTTTTCCAAATTTCCGCTATAAAATGTTACTGATATTACTCCAGGATTCTGCTACCCAGTAAATTACATCCTTTATTGTAATCATCTTATGTTTTTCTGGAATAGAAAGAGAACAATCTACTTCAATTAATATTTGCAGAAGCTTTTTTCTGTGGCTCTGTTTTATGTCCTGCAGCACACATCAAGCTAGAGGCTAAAGCAACGATGTTACGTTAAGTGGGAGTAAAATTGCTTACATGTCTTAAAATACCAACTGCTTGACTAAAGGATGTGAAAGAGCATTGTCTATTAAAAGTTACTTTTTATATCTAAAAATTCATTCACTGTATTTTTTGTTTACACCTTGTATACTCTATGGTTAAATATCTACAATTAATAGCAAACTTAGAAAAAGACAAAACCAACCCCAGTATATCTCTCACAAGTGTTTTATAGAAACTATTGGACAAGATGATCAGCTACCATCTTGTCTACAACCTAGAAACCAATGGTTTTTCAAGCAGCAATTAATGTGTTTTCAGACAAGGATATTCATCTATTTACCAATTGGTTTTGTTAGAGTCAGCTATCTAAAATGTTTTTTTGTTGTGTCAAACACTAGTTACTGTTTTCTTTGACCTTGAGAGAGAATATGACATTGCCTGGAGAAGAGGAATTTTACACTTTAAATCATTAAATATATACAGTAACATTCTTGAATTCATCAAGAATTTCTTATTAAGCATGTCTTGGAGGCACAATGTCTAATCATTGCCTTTGGGGAAAGCTCAAAGGAACAAAAGGAGAATTGTGTTTTTGAATAGATCTAGAAAATGCTTTTTTCAAGTATTAGACACAGACTTCTGCAGGAAACATTGTTTCCATATTCCATTGTTAATGAGAGGCTGTTTCATAACTATTATGATTAGCTTATCTATTTTACGAGTGAACTGGATGACAGAAACAATCCCTTTTTGCGATATACATTTTCCAAGGGTGCCGTCTTTTGCCAGCTGTATTCAAATTAGTTATTGGTATTTAAAAAGAAAGGTTCTGAAGTTTAGTGAGAGAGCATACAATTTCAAATATAGAATATCACCTCCCATACTTAATTTTGTGGTTGATGCTTGCTTCTCTAATATCGCCTAGAGTTCAGGTTGGTGGTAGATTGAGGATTTTTGCATTAGAATATGTGTCTGCAGATGAAGCTTTTGTAGGGTTTTCGTTGAGTTTTGGGAAGGGTTGGTACGAGATTCAAGAAATTAGATCCTGATTTGGTAGTACACAACTCAAAGCATTCAGATTATACAGGAAGGTAATTAAAATTTCTAGGATGGGATTTGGATTTCAAGGAGAGAGATGCGGGTTTAAATTCATGGCAGGGCTCTCATCTTGTTCTTGGATCTTCAGATACTGCTACTCTTTTGAGCTCAGTTTCATCACCCCGTGTTCAAGTGGTGTTTCCACTAATTCAAGTCTATGCCAGAGCTTTTTCCAAAATTTCCGCTTTAAAGTGCTACTGATATTACTCCAGGATTCAGCTACCCAGTAAATTACATCCTTTATTGTAATCATCTTACGTTTTTCTGGAAGAGAAACAACAATCTCTTCAATTCATGTTTGCAGAAGCTTTTATCTGTGGCTCTGTTTTATGTCCTGCAGCACACATTAAGGTAGAGACTAAAGCAACGATGTTACGTTAAGTGGGAGTAAAATTGCTTACATGTCTTAAAATACCAACTGCTTGACTAAAGGATGTGAAAGAGCATTGTTTATCAAAAGTTACTTTTTATATCTAAAAATTCATTCACTGTATTTTTTGTTTACACCTTGTATACTCTATGGTTAAATATCTACAATTAATAGCAAACTTAGAAAAAGACAAACCAACCCCAGTATATCTCTCACAAGTGTTTTATAGAAACTATTGGACAAGATGATCAGCTGCCATCTTGTCTACAACCTAGAAATGAATGGTTTTTCAAGCAGTAAACAATGTGTTTTCAGACAAGGATGTTCATCTATTTACCAATTGGTTTTGTTAGAGTCAGCTATCTAAAATGTTTTTTTGTTGTGTCAAACACTAGTTACCCTTTACTTTGACCTTGAGAGAGAATATGACATTGCCTGGAGAAGATTAATTTTACACTTTAAATCATTAAATATATACAGTAACATTCTTGAATTCATCAAGAATTTCTTATTAAGCATGTCTTGGAGGCACAATGTCTAATCATTACCTTTGGGGAAAGCTCACAGGAACAAAAGGAGAATTGTGTTTTTGAATAGATCTAGAAAATGCTTTTTTCAAGTATTAGACACAGACTTCTGCAGGAAACATTGTTTCCATATTCCATTGTTAATGAGAGGTTGTTTCATAACTATTATGATTAGCTTATCTATTTTACGAGTGAACTGGATGACAGAAACAATGCCTTTTGCGATATACATTTTCCAAGGGTGCCATCTTTTGCCAGCTCCATTCAATTTAGTTATTGGTAATTAAAAAGAAATTTCTGAAATTTGGTGAGAGAGCATACAATTTCAAATGTAGAATATCACCTCCCATACTTAATTTTGTTGATGATGCTTTCTTCTCTAATATCGCCTAGAGTTCAGGTTGGTGGTAGATTGAGGATTTTTGCATTAGAATATGTGTCTGCAGATAAAGCTTTTGTAGTTTTTTCGTTGAGTTTTGGGAAGGGTTGGTACGAGATTCAAGAAATTAGACCCTGATTTGGTAATACACAACTCAAAGCATTCAGATTATACAGGAAGGTAATTAAAATTTCTAGGATGGGATTTGGATTTCAAGGAGAGAGATGCGGGTTTAAATTCTTGGCAGGGCTCTGATCTTGTTCTTGGATCTTCACATACTGCTACTCTTTTGAGCTCAGGGTTCATCACCCCGTGTTCTAAGTGGTGTTTCCACTAATTCAAGTCTATGCCAGAGCTTTTTCCAAAATTTCCGCTTTAAAGTGCTACTGATATTACTCCAGGATTCAGCTACCCAGTAAATTACATCCTTTATTGTAATCATCTTACCTTTTTCTGGAAGAGAAACAACAATTTCTTCAATTCATGTTTGCAGAAGCTTTTATCTGTGGCTCTGTTTTATGTCCTGCAGCACACATTAAGCTAGAGGCTAAAGCAACGATGTCACGTTAAGTGGGAGTAAAATTGCTTACATGTCTTAAAATACCAACTGCTTGACTAAAAGATGCGAAAGAGCATTGTCTATCAAAAGTTACTTTTTATATCTAAAAATTCATTCACTGTATTTTTTGTTTACACCTTGTATACTCTATGGTTAAATATCTACCATTAATAGCAAACTTAGAAAAAGACAAAACCAATCCCAGTATATCTCTCACAAGTGTTTTATAGAAACTATTGGACAAGATGATCAGCTGCCATCTTGTCTACAACCTAGAAATCAATGGTTTTTCAAGCAGCAAACAATGTGTTTTCAGACAAGGATGTTCATCTATTTACCAATTGGTTTTGTTAGAGTCAGCTATCTAAAATGTTTTTTTGTTGTGTCGAACAGTAGTTACTGTTTTTTTTGACCTTGAGAGAGAATATGACATTGTATAGAGAAGAGAAATTATACACTTTAAATCATTAAATATATATAGTAACATTCTTGAATTCATCAAGAATTTCTTATTAAGCATGGTTTGGAGGCACAATTTCTAATCATTGCCTTTGGGGAAAGCTTACAGGAACAAAAGGAGAATTATGTTTTTGAATAGATCTAGAAAATGCTTTTATCAAGTATTAGACACAGACTTCTGCAGGAAACATTGTTTCCATATTCCATTGTTAATGAGAGGTTGTTTCATAACTATTATGATTAGCTTATCTATTTTACGACTGAACTGGATGACAGAAACAATGCCTTTTGCGATATACATTTTACAAGGGTGCCATCTTTTGCCAGCTCCATTCAAATTAGTTATTGGTATTTAAAAAGAAAGGTTCTGAAGTTTAGTGAGAGAGCATACAATTTCAAATGTAGAATATCACCTCCCATACTTAATTTTGTGGATGATGCTTGCTTCTCTAATATCGCCTAGAGTTCAGGTTGGTGGTAGATTGAGGATTTTTGCATTTGAATATGTGTCTGCAGATGAAGCTTTTGTAGGGTTTTCTTTGAGTTTTGGGAAGGATTGGAACAAGATTCAAAAAATTAGATCCTGATTTGGTAGTGCACAACTCAAAGCATTCAGATTATACAGGAAGGTAATTAAAATTTCAAGAATGGGATTTGGATTTCAAGGAGAGAGATGCGGGTTTAAATTCATGGCAGTGCTCTGATCTTGTTCTTGGATCTTCACATACTGCTACTCTTTTGAGCTCAGTCTCATCACTCTGTGTTCTAAGTGGTGTTTCCACAAATTCAAGTCTATGCCAGAGCTTTTTCCAAAATTTCCGCTATAAAGTGCTACTGATATTATTCCAGGATTTAGCTACCCTGTAAATTACATCCTTTATTGTAATCATCTTAAGTTTTTCTGGAAGAAAAACAACAATCTTCTTCAACTAATGTTTGCATAAGCTTTTTTCTGTGGCTCTGTTTTATGTTCTGCAGCACACCATAATCTAGAGGCAAAAGCAATGATGTCACGTTAAGTGGGAAAAAAATTGCTTACATGTCTTGAAATACCAACTGTCTTACTAAAGGATGTGAAAGAGCATAGTCTATCAAAAGTTAGCACGATTTTCATTCTGTTCACTATTCAAAAGCTTAGAACAAATTTTTTACTCACTTGTCTCATTTGTAAATTATAAGTTAAAATCCTTTGACCGGAACCG
Source organism: Prosapia bicincta (assembly GCA_036971475.1). Lineage (NCBI taxonomy): Eukaryota > Metazoa > Arthropoda > Insecta > Hemiptera > Cercopidae > Prosapia > Prosapia bicincta. Next base: position 137,659,483 of record JBAIZL010000002.1, read on the forward strand.
TGTGAGATGTTAAGGTCTCCTGATAGATCTTTAATAGTCATTTAACCTGTTTCAACCAACCATTGTTTCTACTTTCTACCCATTGTCATCTGTTTTTTGGGTCATGGAATTCCCAAACACTGCTTGTCTTCAACCGATTTTTTCCATTTTTAAATCTGTCGTACCACCTGTACACAGTCTTCAGAGTACTACATTATTGCCATACACAGATTTTAACATTTCGTGAACTTCTTTGGCATTCTTTTGCAACTTAAAACAAAACTTATCGCTAATGCGTTGTTTGAAATCTATGTTGCGCGACAGACACGACCTCATTTTAGCTGCCCTGCCAATTGACTGACAAGCTCCAGCGTGTTAAAAGTTGTGGCTGCCTTTTTCAACAGATCACACTACTAGGCAAATACATCTTGGATTTAGGCCTTAGCAGTTGCCGCTATAAAAATTCATTTGCTGTATTTTTTGTTTACACATTTTATACTCTATGGTTAAATATCTACCATTATTAGCAAACCTAGAAAAAGACAAAACCAACCCCAGTATACCTTTCACAAGTGTTTTATAGAAACTATTGGACAAGATGAGCAGCCTCCATCTTGTCTAAAACCTAGAAACCAATGGTTTTTCAAGCAACATACAATGTGTTTTCAGACAAGGATTTACCAATTGGTTTTGTTAATGTCAGCTATCTAAAATTTTGTTTTCTTGTCTCAAACACTAGTTACCGTTTTCTTTGGCCTTGAGAGAGAATATGACATTGTATGGAGACGAGAAATTTTACACTTTAAATCATTAAATATATACAGTAACATTCTTGAATTCATCAAGAATTTCTTATTAAGCATGTCTTGGAGGCACAATGTCTAATCATTGCCTTTGGGGAAAGATCACAAGAACAAACGGAAAATTGTGTTTTTGAATAGATCTAGAAAATGCTTTTTTCTAGTATTAGACACAGACTTCTGCAGGAAGCATTGTTTCCATATTCCATTGTTAATAAGAGGCTGTTTCATAACTATTATGATCATCTTATCTTTTTTACGAGTTAACTGGATGACAGAAACAATCCCTTTTTGCGATATACATTTTCCAAGGGTGCCGTCTTTTGCCAGCTGTATTCAAATTAGTTATTGGTATTTAAAAAGAAAGGTTCTGAAGTTTAGTGAGAGAGCATACAATTTCAAATATAGAATATCACCTTCCATACTTAATTTTGTGGTTGATGCTTGCTTCTCTAATATCGCCTAGAGTTCAGGTTGGTGGTAGATTGAGGATTTTTGCATTAGAATATGTGTCTGCAGATGAAGCTTTTGTAGGGTTTTCGTTGAGTTTTGGGAAGGGTTGGTACGAGATTCAAGAAATTAGATCCTGATTTGGTAGTACACAACTCAAAGCATTCAGATTATACAGGAAGGTAATTAAAATTTCTAGGATGGGATTTGGATTTCAAGGAGAGAGATGCGGGTTTAAATTCATAGCAGTGCTCTGATCTTGTTCTTGGATCTTCACATACTGCTACTATTTTGAGCTCAGTTTCATCACCCCGTGTTCAAGTGGTGTTTCCACTAATTCAAGTCTATGCCAGAGCTTTTTCCAAAATTTCCGCTTTAAAGTGCTACTGATATTACTCCAGGATTCAGCTACCCAGTAAATTACATCCTTTATTGTAATCATCTTACGTTTTTCTGGAAGAGAAACAACAATTTCTTCAATTCATGTTTGCAGAAGCTTTTATCTGTGGCTCTGCTTTATGTCCTGCAGCACACATTAAGCTAGAGGCTAAAGCAACGATGTCACGTTAAGTGGGAGTAAAATTGCTTACATGTCTTAAAATACCAACTGCTTGACTAAAGGATGTGAAAGAGCATTGTCTATCAAAAGTTACTTTTTATATCTAAAAATTCATTCACTGTATTTTTTGTTTACACCTTGTATACTCTATGGTTAAATATCTACAATTAATAGCAAACTTAGAAAAAGACAAAACCAACCCCAGTATATCTCTCATAAGTGTTTTATAGAAACTATTGGACAAGATGATCAGCTGCCATCTTGTCTACAACCTAGAAACCAATGGTTTTTCAAGCAGCAATTAATGTGTTTTCAGGCAAGGATGTTCATCTATTTACCAATTGGTTTTGTTAGAGTCAGCTATCTAAAATGTTTTTTTGTTGTGTCAAACACTAGTTACTGTTTTCTTTGACCTTGAGAGAGAATATGACATTGCCTGGAGAAGAGGAATTTTACACTTTAAATCATTAAATATATACAGTAACATTCTTGAATTCATCAAGAATTTCTTATTAAGCATGTCTTGGAGGCACAATGTCTAATCATTGCCTTTGGGGAAAGATCACAAGAACAAACGGAGAATTGTGTTTTTGAATAGATCTAGAAAGAGCTTTTATCAAGTATTAGACACAGACTTCTGCAGGAAACATTGTTTCCATATTCCATTGTTAATGAGAGGTTGATTCATAACTATTATGATTAGCTTATCTATTTTACGACTGAACTGGATGACAGAAACAATGCCTTTTGCGATATACATTTTACAAGGGTGCCATCTTTTGCCAGCTCCATTCAAATTAGTTATTGGTATTTAAAAAGAAAGGTTCTGAAGTTTAGTGAGAGAGCATACAATTTCAAATGTAGAATATCACCTCCCATACTTAATTTTGTGGATGATGCTTGCTTCTCTAATATCGCCTAGAGTTCAGGTTGGTGGTAGATTGAGGATTTTTGCATTTGAATATGTGTCTGCAGATGAAGCTTTTGTAGGGTTTTCGTTGAGTTTTGGGAAGGGTTGGTACGAGATTCAAGAAATTAGATCCTGATTTGGTAGTACACAACTCAAAGCATTCAGATTATACAGGAAGGTAATTAAAATTTCTAGGAAGGGATTTGGATTTCAAGGAGAGAGATGCGGGTTTAAATTCATGGCAGTGCTCTGATCTTGTTCTTGGATCTTCACATACTGCTACTCTTTTGAGCTCAGTTTCATCACCCCATGTTCAAGTGGTGTTTCCACAAATTCAAGTCTATGCCAGAGCTTTTTCCAAAATTTCCGCTTTAAAGTGCTACTGATATTACTCCAGGATTCAGCTACCCAGTAAATTACATCCTTTATTGTAATCATCTTACGTTTTTCTGGAAGAGAAACAACAATTTCTTCAATTCATGTTTGCAGAAGCTTTTATCTGTGGCTCTGTTTTATGTCCTGCAGCACACATTATGCTAGAGGCTAAAGCAACGATGTCACGTTAAGTGGGAGTAAAATTGCTTACATGTCTTAAAATACCAACTGCTTGACTAAAGGATGTGAAAGAGCATTGTCTATCAAAAGTTGCTTTTTATATCTAAAAATTCATTTACTGTATTTTTTGTTTACACCTTGTATACTCTATGGTTAAATATCTACCATTAATAGCAAACTTAGAAAAAGACAAAACCAATCCCAGTATATCTCTCACAAGTGTTTTATAGAAACTATTGGACAAGATGATCAGCTGCCATCTTGTCTACAACCTAGAAACCAATGGTTTTTCAAGCAGCAATTAATGTGTTTTCAGACAAGGATGTTTATCTATTTACCAATTGGTTTTGTTAGAGTCAGCTATCTAAAATGTTTTTTTGTTGTGTCAAACACTAGTTACCGTTTTCTTTGACCTTGAGAGAGAATATGACATTGCCTGGAGAAGAGGAATTTTACACTTTAAATCATTAAATATATACAGTAACATTCTTGAATTCATCAAGAATTTCTTATTAAGCATGTCTTGGAGGCACAATGTCTAATCATTGCCTTTGGGGAAAGCTCACAGGAACAAAAGGAGAATTGTGTTTTTGAATAGATCTAGAAAAAGCTTTTTTCTAGTATTAGACACAGACTTCTACAGGAAGCATTGTTTCCATATTCCATTGTTAATAAGAGGCTGTTTAATAACTATTATGATCATCTTATCTTTTTTACGAGTGAACTGGATGACAGAAACAATCCCTTTTGCGATATACATTTTCCAAGGGTGCCGTCTTTTGCCAGCTCCATTCAAATTAGTTATTGGTATTTAAAAAGAAAGGTTCTGAAATTTAGTGAGAGAGCATACAATTTCAAATATAGAATATCACCTCCCATACTTAATTTTGTGGATGATGCTTGCTTCTCTAATATTGCCTAGAGTTCAGGTTAGTGGTAGATTGAGGATTTTTGCATTAGAATATGTGTCTGCAGATAAAGCTTTTGTAGGGTTTTCTTTGAGTTTTGGGAAGGATTGGAACAAGATTCAAAAAATTAGATTCTGATTTGGTAGTGCACAACTCAAAGCATTCAGATTATACAGGAAGGTAATTAAAATTTCAAGAATGGGATTTGGATTTCAAGGAGAGAGATGCGGGTTTAAATTCATGGCAGTGCTCTGATCTTGTTCTTGGATCTTCACATACTGCTACTCTTTGGAGCTCAGTCTCATCACCCCGTGTTCAAGTGGTGTTTCCACAAATTCAAGTCTATGCCAGAGCTTTTTCCAAAATTTCCGCTATATAGTGCTACTGATATTACTCCAGGATTCAGTTACCCAGTAAATTACATCCCTTATTGTAATCATCTTTAGTTTTTCAGGAAGAAAAACAACAATCTTCTTCAACTAATGTTTGCAGAAGCTTTTTTCTGTGCCTCTGTTTTATGTTCTGCAGCACACCATAATCTAGAGGCAAAAGCAATGATGTCACGTTAAGTGGGAAAAAAATTGCTTACATGTCTTGAAATACCAACTGTCTTACTAAAGGATGTGAAAGAGCATAGTCTATCAAAAGTTAGCACGATTTTCATTCTGTTCACTATTCAAAAGCTTGGAACAAATTTATTACTCACTTGTCTCATTTGTAAATTATAGGTTAAAATCCTTTGACCGGAACCGTGTGAGATGTTAAGGTCTCCTGATAGATCTTTAATAGTCATTCACCTGTTTCAACCAACCATTGTTTCTACTTTCTACCCATTGTCATCTGTTTTTCGGGTCATGGAATTCCCAAACACTGCTTGTCTTCAACCGATTTTTTTCCATTTTTAAATCTGTCGTACCACTTGTACACAGTCTTCAGAGTACTACATTATTGCCATACACAGATTTTAACATTTCGTGAACTTCTTTGGCATTCTTTTGCAACTTAAAACAAAACTTATCGCTAATACGTTGTTTGAAATCTATGTTGCGCAACAGACACGACCTCATTTTAGCTGCCCTGCCAATTGACTGACAAGCTCCAGCGTGTTAAAAGTTGTGGCTGCCTTTTTCAACAGATCACACTACTAGGCAAATACATCTTGGATTTAGGCCTTAGCAGTTGCCGCTATAAAAATTCATTTGCTGTATTTTTTGTTTACACCTTGTATACTCTATGGTTAAATATCTACCATTATTAGCTAACCTAGAAAAAGACAAAACCAACCCCAGTATATCTTTCACAAGTGTTTTATAGAAACTATTGGACAAGATGAGCAGCCTCCATCTTGTCTAAAACCTAGAAACCAATGGTTTTTCAAGCAACATACAGTGTGTTTTCAGACAAGGATTTACCAATTGGTTTTGTTAAGATCAGCTATCTAAAATTTTGTTTTCTTGTCTCAAACACTAGTTACTGTTTTCTTTGGCCTCGAGAGAGAATATGACATTGCCTGGAGAAGAGGAATTTTACACTTTAAATCATTAAATATATACAGTAACATTCTTGAATTCATCAAGAATTTCTTATTAAGCATGTCTTGGAGGCACAATGTCTAATCATTGCCTTTGGGGAAAGCTCACAGGAACAAACGGAGAATTGTGTTTTTGAATAGATCTAGAAAATGCTTTTTTCTAGTATTAGACACAGACTTCTGCAGGAAGCATTGCTTCCATATTCCATTGTTAATAAGAGGCTGTTTCATAACTATTATGATCATCTTATCTTTTTTACGAGTGAACTGGATGACAGAAACAATCCCTTTTTGCGATATACATTTTCCAAGGGTGCCGTCTTTTGCCAGCTGTATTCAAATTAGTTATTGGTATTTAAAAAGAAAGGTTCTGAAGTTTAGTGAGAGAGCATACAATTTCAAATATAGAATATCACCTCCCATACTTAATTTTGTGGTTGATGCTTGCTTCTCTAATATCGCCTAGAGTTCAGGTTGGTGGTAGATTGAGGATTTTTGCATTAGAATATGTGTCTGCAGATGAAGCTTTTGTAAGGTTTTCGTTGAGTTTGGGGAAGGGTTGGTACGAGATTCAAGAAATTAGATCCTGATTTGGTAGTACACAACTCAAAGCATTCAGATTATACAGGAAGGTAATTAAAATTTCTAGGATGGGATTTGGATTTCAAGGAGAGAGATGCGGGTTCAAATTCATGGCAGGGCTCTCATCTTGTTCTTCGATCTTCACATACTGCTACTCTTTTGAGCTCAGTTTCATCACCCCGTGTTCAAGTGGTGTTTCCACTAATTCAAGTCTATGCCAGAGCTTTTTCCAAAATTTCCGCTTTAAAGTGCTACTGATATTACTCCAGGATTCAGCTACCCAGTAAATTACATCCTTTATTGTAATCATCTTACGTTTTTCTGGAAGAGAAACAACAATTTCTTCAATTCATGTTTGCAGAAGCTTTTATCTGTGGCTCTGTTTTATGTCCTGCAGCACACATTAAGCTAGAGACTAAAGCAACGATGTTACGTTAAGTGGGAGTAAAATTGCTTACATGTCTTAAAATACCAACTGCTTGACTAAAGGATGTGAAAAAACATTGTCTATCAAAAGTTACTTTTTATATCTAAAAATTCATTCACTGTATTTTTTGTTTACACCTTGTATACTCTATGGTTAAATATCTACAATTAATAGCAAACTTAGAAAAAGACAAAACCAACCCCAGTATATCTCTCACAAGTGTTTTATAGAAACTATTGGACAAGATGATCAGCTGCCATCTTGTCTACAACCTAGAAACCAATGGTTTTCCAAGCAGCAATTAGTGTGTTTTCAGACAAGGATGAACTATTTACCAATTGGTTTTGTTAGAGTCAGCTATCTAAAATGTTTTTTTGTTGTGTCAAACACTAGTTACCGTTTTCTTTGACCTTGAGAGAGAATATGACATTGCCTGGAGAAGAGGAATTTTACACTTTAAATCATTAAATATATACAGTAACATTCTTGAATTCATCAAGAATTTCTTACTAAGCATGTCTTGGAGGCACAATGTCTAATCATTGCCTTTGGGGAAAGCTCACAGGAACAAAAGGAGAATTGTGTTTTTGAATAGATCTAGAAAATGCTTTTTTCAGGTATTAGACACAGACGTCAGCAGGAAACGTTGTTTCCATATTCCATTGTTAATAAGAGGCTGTTTCAAAACTATTATGATCACCTTATCTTTTTTACGAGTGAACTGGATGACAGAAACAATGCCTTTTTGCGATATATATTTTCCAAGGGTGCCATCTTTTGCCAGCTCCATTCAATTTAGTTATTGGTATTTAAAAAGAAAGGTTCTGAAATTTAGTGAGAGAGCATACAATTTCAAATGTAGAATATCACCTCCCATACTTAATTTTGTTGATGATGCTTTCTTCTCTAATATCACCTAGAGCTCAGGTTGATGGTAGATTGAGGATTTTTGCATTAGAATATGTGTCTGCAGATGAAGCTTTTGTAGGGTTTTCTTTGAGTTTTGGGTAGGATTGGAACAAGATTCAAAAAATTAGATTCTGATTTGGTAGTGCACAACTCAAAGCATTCAGATTATACAGGAAGGTAATTAAATTTCAAGAATGGGATTTGGATTTCAAGGAGAGAGATGCGGGTTTAAATTCATGGCAGTGCTCTGATCTTGTTCTTGGATCTTCACATACTGCTACTCTTTTGAGCTCAGTTTCATCACCCTGTGTTCTAAGTGGTGTTTCCACTAATTCAAGTCTATGCCAGAGCTTTTTCCAAAATTTCCGCTATATAGTGCTACTGATATTACTCCAGGATTCAGTTACCCAGTAAATTACATCCCTTATTGTAATCATCTTTAGTTTTTCTGGAAGAGAAACAACAATCTTCTTTAATTAATGTTTGCATAAGCTTTTTTCTGTGGCTCTGTTTTATGTCCAGCAGCACACATTAATCTAGAGGCTAAGGCAACGATGTCACGTTAAGTGGGAGAAAAATTGCTTACATATCTTATACCAACTGCTTGACTAAAGGATGTGAAAGAGCATTGTCTATCAAAAGTTAGCACGATTTTCATTCTGTTCATCATTCAAACGCTTAGGGACAAATTTTGTACTCACTTGTCTCATTTGTAAATTATAGGTTAAAATCCTTTGAACGGAACCGTCTGAGGTTAAGATTTCCTGATAGCTCTGGAATAGTCATTCGCTTGTTTCAACGAACCAATATTTCTACTTTCTGCCCATTGTCATCTGTTTTTTCAGGTAATGGACTTCCCAAACGCACCTTCTCTTCAACCGACTCATTTCCATTTTTAAATCAGTCATACCACTTGTACAGTCTTCAGATTTTTACGAGATTCAAGGAATTAGATCCTGACCTGGTAGTGCACAACTCAAAGCATTCAGATTATACAGGAAGGTAATTAAAATTTCTAGGATGGGATTTGGATTTCAAGGAGAGAGATGCGGGTTTAAATTCATGGCAGGGCTCTCTTCTTCTTGTTCTTGAGCAAAGTCGATGAATTTCTTACTTTGGGGCCAAAGAAGACTAATTTAGCAGCTCATGCTTCTTGGCCATCTAACATCTTAATTCTTATGTTTGTTGTTGTATGGTTTTCGTACTTGAGGTAATTAAAAGTAGAAAGTAATGGCTTCTCAAAGGGTGGTATTTTTTTAAGCATTCCGATGAATAAAGTATTATGATTAATTAAATAATAAAAAAAATATACATTTACAGACCATAAGCATAAAACATTGTTTTTGCTATGAACAATGTAATTAAATAGTATTAAGTACATATCTTTACCCAAATTTCATTGTTTTTATACACAAAACAATAATTTTGCCGTTTCATTTTCAGTGTATGTAAGTCCCATGTTATATGATTCGTATTAAATGTTTTTGCTGATTCACAGACATAAAAAACTTGTTCACAATAGAAAATAAAAGTCACAAATAAACATTTATAACAAATAATATGTAGTATTTTTTTTACTCCACCGTGGAGTCGATGGAGGAGGAGATATTCCGATAAAGAGAGGTGGGTCGTCTGCTGAAAAAGGTTGGGGACCACTGGTTTAGAATATTGTACAAGTGAAATACCAAATGTACTTATTATCAGCCTTTTTTTTGAATTTTGAACAATCAATTTACTAACTCCAAAGCTTAATTAAAATAATTTGGAATGAGATTTTTAAACAAATAATCAAATGCCACTCCATGCTTGGAATAACTTGAGTGGAATACTGTGGGTAATAAGGGAAAATGCTTTTTACCCATTATAAGATGCTGTTAGCCTGTTGTTTCTTTTAAAGTTTTTACTCTTGCTTGACTGAGTCATATGTTATACTGTAGTATAACGAGAGTTGATTTTGTCTCCATGTTTCTATTGGGTTCAAAAATAGTTTTAATAATTATATCAGAGATTGTACTTTATTTATGTTTTAATTTGTAATGAAATATTAATGTTTTGTTTGTAGGATCCTGCATTTACCAAAACAACTATGTCTAGAAAAGAACATCAGTTATTTTCAATTTCAGGCAAACTTAGGACTGCAAAAAGACAAGGTATTTACAATTTCATGTTGGGAAAGATGCTGGATGAAGATAGGTTCAGAATTTTATATCGACTTTGCGATTATATTTTAGGTAAGTATATTTTGCTTTGTTTAACTTTGTTGTAGCAGGGACCAGAATGTCTTTTGCTCTCATGTCTGTAATGAGCGACCCATGTTTTCTCCTCTATCACAATAGAGTCAATAAAACTTTCTCTTTCTACTTCATAAAGGTAGACGAATTCTTGTGTTTAACAAACTCTATATGTTTTGTGTTTGTCAAATAGCATTTTTACCACACTGTCCAAAAATTCAAACTATCTGTGGCTGACTACCTGACACATTTCATGGAATTTCTCTACCATCATATGCGGTAATTCCGACTTAAACTTTTAACTTTTTGAACAAAATCTTTAACACTATCGAAGGTATCTTGATCTGTTCTTCATTATGAATGTTTGCCATATTTAACATTTCTATACAGCTCTGTCTTTTTTCGCCGACTTCCTCTTTAAAAGTGATAACTTCACAACTTCCACAGGTTTCTATTTTTTAAAAATATAGAGATAGCAGATAAGGTCTCTCATTTCACACTTGACATGATTAGGAATGAGCGGGTTCGTTACCAAACACTAATTCGATGCTGCAAGTTACCAGGGAACATACCTGGTCTGCAGGCATGCCAACTTTCTAAAAACTGATTTCCCTGATACTTGTATTGTCTTTTAACCTCATTTCCTAAATATTCCTCATCTATTATTATCTGTATTTACTGATATAGGAAGTATTTAAAATGTATAGATTACATGAAAATATCATATATGGCACATGTCTAGAATAATATGCATTTCTAAAATAACATTAATTTCTCCAATTTTGTTTTTCTTAAGAAGGCTTTCAACAGAAACAACAAAAGGCTTTCTTTAGAAGGCTTTCAATTAATTCAACAGACTTTCTTCTTTGCTATTCAAATATATGGGGTGTAAATGTAGCAGGCCTCCACGTGGTGCACCCTGGGTAACGCTAAATCTGCTACGACGAATCTCTGCCAAATCCTTCTAGAGATGACCAAATCGATAGTATCAAGCAGCCATCGCAAAGCCAGCCCTTCTCAGGGCTTGAACGATGGGCTCCGCGTACTATTCTGGAACGCCGGTGGCCTTAATAACACAAAGTTCACAGAGTTCAAGACTCTCATTCATAAACTGGACGCAGATGTTTTCATTGTAGTTGAAGCTGGAGCCTCAACAGACTCTCCAGATTTTTTTCACACTATGAATTTTACCAATTTTATTTTACCTAGGTCTAGACAAGTGGCCTCAGGGATTGTTGTCGGTGTAAATAACAACGCAGCATGCAAATTTGAGATGCTTCACAAGATGTGTCGATTTCAAAACCGACAAACATGAAGCCGTACTTATAGAAGTCTGGATAAACGGACACTACTACAAAATCATTGGTGTTTATAACCCACCAACTAACAACTTAAATACAAGTCTCATAGAAATGTCATCCCGACACCGCAACTCCATTATACTAGGGGACTTCAATGCGCACTCCCCCCGATGGAACTACTCTGACCGCAACGCACCTGGCCACGCTATGGAGAATTTTATTGACAAAACACAACTGATCTATCTACAATCAGAACCCACCTTTCTATCATTTGGTGGAAGCACCAGTACACCTGACATGTGCCTGGTACATGCAAACCTGATAAGCAGATCTGACCTGAAACTGAGAGATGCTGCTGAGGGATGTGGTCATAGAGCCTTGTTCTTACAGGTGCGACCAAGAAATAATAATGCCCAAAAACTACGTCTTCCACGCTGGAATTTCAAAAGGGCAGACTGGACAGCTTTTGAACAAACATCAAATCAGCTTCTCACTCCTAGCATCATAAATGACAACCCTGACCAGTCTGTAGCAGCTTTTGAGAAGAACATTTTAGAGATCGCCAAAAAATGCATACCCAGATGGTACGTCAATAAATATAAGCCTTTTTGGAATGAAAATCTGACAAAACTACAAAGGGAACGTAATAAAGCCAGGAAAAGGGCAGAGACTACCAACAACCTCGAAGACTGGATCCAACTCAGAAAAAAACAAGCCCAACTGAGAAGGGAGATCATCCAATCGAAAAGAAGCACATACCGTAATTTTGTTGCCAAACTAGATTTTAGAAAGGACGGCTCGAAAGCTCACAATTTTATTTCAAGCCTCAATAACGACAAACGTAACTTCACATGGGAACCAATCATTTTCAATGGAAGGACGCTCACCAGCCCAAAAGACGTTGCACAAGCACTCTGCAAGCACTATGCTGCTGTCAGCACCCTTGACATAAGAGCCAATGACCGTAAATACATCAAACAGCAATCAGTGGGTCCTCTCCAAGCCGAGCCGACACCTGAAATGGTCAACCCTTTCCTTACACACGAACTGGAAGCAGCCATTCGCACACTAAAAAATGGAAAAGCAGCTGGACCGGACCGAATATTTCCCGAATTTATAAAACACCTTGGTGTAACAGCAAAGCAGTGCCTCCTCAAGCTCATAAACTTGACATGGATGAAATGGGTCCCCCACCAATGGAAAAGAGCTGAAATTATCTCCATCCGTAAGAAAGGCAAACTCCGTAACAACCTCGAGAGCTTCCGGCCGATATCGCTGACCAGTGTCTGCTCAAAGGTGGCTGAAAAGATGATTGAGCTAAGACTGAGAAACTTCTTAGAAATGAAAGGAGCAATAAGCGAAGCCCAAGCAGGTTTTCGCCAAAACTGCTCTACTGTTGACCAACTGGTGAAGTTCACTCAAGCTGTGAAGGATGGTTTCCACAGAAGGCAGTCCACCCTGGCCGTACTAATTGATTTTAAAGCTGTATATGATAAAGTGTGGAAGCAATTGCTACTATCAAAACTAGCGAAACTGGGGGTCGTAAACAATATGATGAAGTGGATAAAAAATTTCCTAACCCAGCGCCTGATAAGGACGAGGTTCATGAGTGCTGTCTCCAATTTTAAAGTCCAAAAACAAGGTTTACCTCAGGGAGCCGTGCTCAGTTGTCTTCTCTTCAACACAATGATTAATGACCTCACCGCCGCCATCGAAAAGACACCTGGCACATCATACCTGCTGTATGCTGATGACATCATTGTGTGGAATACTACTAACAAGACTGACCACCTTGAAGGAACTATGAACCTAGTATTGGAAAACATTGGGCTATGGGCCGACTGCAATAAAATGACAGTTAATCCTGAGAAAACAATTTTTCAGTTTTTCACTCTCTCCACCAAGCCCCCAACCATTGAGCTCAAATATAAAAAGAGTTGCCTACCAGAGTCTAAATTGTCCAAATACTTAGGTGTTAATCTGGACACTAGACTCTCATGGAAAAATTACATACAAGAGGTTGCTGAGCGCGCTAGCAAGCGAACAAATTTGTTAAAAAGACTAACTGGTACAAAGTGGGGTTGCACGCAGGACGTTCTTGCCACTGCTTATAAGACCTATGTCAGACCCTCCATGGAATACGCTTCAGAAGTTACGTCACTGGCCAGTCAACCGAATCTGCGAAAGTTAGATAAAATACAGAACAGTGCCCTCAGAATCATCACCGGCGCAGCTTTCTCAACGCCCATTTGTGCGATGGAAATACAAACCTGCATAGAACCATTGCAAAAAAGGCGCGAAAAACTAACGCTTAAATTTTGGGAACGCTCAAGAAGAGTAAATCACCGATACTGGACTAACTATAGAAAGGCTGCACAGAGACTAAAAACCCAGCTAAGCCCACTACAACACGCTGAAGAACTTAGAAGAAGGTATAGCATCGGTGAATCAAACCCAACCCCGCTCAAAACTTTCAACAAGGCGACTATTGCCATGCCTCTCAAAAGTTTGTCATTACTAAACTTTAAAACCTCCAAGCATCTTGCACTCCCAGAAGAACTAAAGATTTCTGCCCTTGAGACAATCCACACTTTATATCCTGAACCAGACTGGCTGCACATCTACACTGATGGATCTAAACTCAATCCTACTGGAGCTGGGGCTGGAGCTTTCTCCAAGCTATTTGAAATCAGCCAGGGCGTTGGGGCAAACACAAGTAATTTTGATGGGGAAGTAACGGCAGTGCGACTGGCCGCAGAGGCTCTTGCTGCGCATCACCCAGCAACGAACCACCAACGAGCTGTTTTCTTTATAGACTCCCAAGCCGCCATAATTGCAATAGCCGACAACTCTTCAACAGACTGTTCGAACATATTCCACTGCCGAGAAGCAATCTCACATCTTTTGCAAAATGAATGGTCAATTAGCCTTCAGTGGATCCCAAGTCACATTGGCATCACAGGTAACGAAAGAGCAGACGACCTTGCAAAAAATGGAACGCAGATGCAACAACCATATGCAGAAACCAGCCTCATTTCTGCCAAACACCTTATTGATGCAATCCTTAAACGCTCAATTAAAAAAGATCATGAGGAAGCCAGCAGGGGGAAACAGTGGGCATCACTTAGCAGTCGCGGTCCTTTGGTGCCCACAAGCGATAGAGCAACTGCCGTGGCTGACTTTCGACTTCTGACAGGACACGACTATCTCCAGGCCCAAATCTACCGTTTTGGCCTAGTGGAATCCGATACGTGTCCGCTCTGTCTCAATGGTGTCATGAATGGGGACCACATTTCAACCTGTCCTGAACTGGACGACCAGCTGTCCAGAACCGGTCGTTACTGGGAGGCTCGACGCCGAATGGTTCAACAGCCAAGGGCGGGCATTGGATAAAGTAAAGTAAGTTGCTATTCAAATATCCAACATTTACATATATAACATACATCTGTATTTAATTATATTGAACATAATAATATTCAAGAATTTTCTTTGATAATTATGTATAAGAATTGTATTGTTTATGCAAGAATCTTTTCTTACTCTTACATATCATTCAGAAAGTTCATATATTTTTTAATTAAATATAATGTATTTGATTTATTTGTCCCATTTACCAATTGTTTTGGTTTCGTTTGTTTCACCAACAAGGATTTCCATTTATAATACGTTTCCAATCCCCTCATTGTTTGTTTTATGATACAATAGTTTTTACCATGATTTAACAGTGTTATCGACCTGATTGCATTCTATGTTGTATCGATCCATAAAGCAACATCTAGTAAGTCTCAAGTTCTTAGGTACTTGGGAACACTCTTTCCCGCATCTGTACCCGTGATTATAACTGTTAGTAACTTAAGGCAGTATAGAATACACAGTTTGTTTTTTGCTTTTCCGCCATATTGTATTATTCTAGATTACAAGATCTAGGTAAAATAACCAACTAAATTACCTAATAACACAAAATCCTGTAGAATATATGTAAACTGAACGATACAGAGACTCGAACACTGGCTGAGTCAAGAAAGTACAAAGAGCTGACTGCTGTAACCAAAGAACTGTCCCAACGGCAAGGCACCTTGGCTTTATTTTCATATTACGTCCCAGATATAAGAAGGTTTTACTGTAAATGAATTTTGATTAAATTTACATCTCAAATGAAATCACATTTGGCCTTTTAAGGACACACTAATATTCCTCGTCTTAGCACTCGCAAACCATTCCAACACAATTTAATTGATGTTTCTTTTTCTTTTCATAGAACTTTTTCCATTGAACCATTTCCATTGATTTCTTTTATTTCCGATGTAATTTCTAAAATCTTATAAACTGAAGTTTAACTGATTAAATTTTTTTTCGATATTTGATTATCACTTATATTTTTTACTTTCTCTTATGACTTTCAGTCTGTAGTTGAGATTAAAACAACACATTCTCTTAAAGCCATTGTTAATACCATTGGAATTCAGAAGTACGTTGAGTATGTTTTCATATTACGTCCGGATATAAGATGGTTTTGCTGTAATTGAATTTTGATTAAATTTACACCTCAAATGAAATGCACATTTGGCCTTTTTAGGACACTAATCCTGCTTGTCTTAGCACTCAAAAACCATTCCCACACAATTTAACTTATGTTTCTTTTTCTATCAATTTTTTTTAATAGAGCTATTTCCATTTAATCATCAACCCTTTTATTTCTGATGTCATTTTAAAAATCGTATAAACTGAAGTTTTACTGATTAAATTTTTTTCCGTTATTTGATTGTCTTTTATATTTTTTCACTTTCTCTTATGACTTTCAGTTTGTTGTTGAGATTGAAACAACACATTCTCTTAAAGCTATTGTTAACACCGTTGGAATTCAGAAGTACCCAATGAACAAAAGTTCAGTATGTTTTGCTGCTACAGTAGACTATATAGACTTAAATCCTTGTAGGAAATAACACCTTTGGTACAGAAGTGTAAGTTTTTATTTGCTGTCCAGGGAACAATAAATTTAATTGTATTTGCCAGGTAAAACAATGTGATGTTCTGAGCAGGTGTTATTTATTGTCTTATTGCTAGGCAGAAACGACACAATTAGTTTAATGACTGCAGAACGTTTATTAAACTGCGGAAAAATCCATGCAATTAGTAATTCACAGACTTCAGGACTGGTCTAAAATTACAGGTTTTAAATTCTCTGCGTTGAAGACCCAATGTGTAACATTTAGTCGTCGTAGGCAACACCAGGAGCCGATCCTTTATCTTGATGGGATTCAACTTCAAACCGCAGACAATGTTCGATTTTTGGGTCTTTTATTTGATAAAGGACTCTCATGGTCCAAAGGCACAGCATAAACACTCTAATGCCTTTTCAAACGTATTTCTGAAAATTCATTTCATAAATTTAGAAACTTAAAACCTAATATTATGCCTTAGACTACTTGGCACAGCTAAATTGGTGATGACACACAATTGTGTGAGTGTGAGTATATAAATATCTTGAATATATATATATATATATATATTAAATATGGTGATTTTTTTCTTGTAATACAGTTAATAAATTAAAAATATTTCAAAAACAAGAATACTTTTAATGAATATATTTATTAAAAGATATAAAATTACAAAATTATTGAAATAAAATTACAAGATTATTTAAAGAAACAAATTTACAAATTACATATAAAACTGATAATAAAATTAAAAATTTAATAAACAGTAACAAAAATCAAAATAATATGCACGAAAGAAATGGAGTATATAATATAAAATGTCAAACTTGTAATAAATTATATGAAGGTCAAACAAAAGAGAAATTAAAAGAAAGACACAAAGAACATTTAAACGCTTATATCAAACCAAATATATACAAATCAAATTTAGCTACGCATTGTATTAATAATGGACATGAGTTTCCGGAAATAGAAAATATGAAATTATTAAAAGAATTAAATAAAGGATTAAAAATGAATATATTTGAAACATTGGAAATTTATAAGCATAAAGTTAAAGACAAATTAATTGATGAACAAATTAAAGTGAGATCAAGACACCAAACTATTTACAAGGTCATTGATGTTATAGAAAAATTACATAAAGTGCAATACTTATAAACATATGGTCCTTTGTAGCACATATGATTTAATTTTGTAAACATATTTTATTAGATAAATATTTTCCTGAAGATGCTGGTACTATTTTATCGGCGAAAAGGTTTGAATAAATATATTCATTAAAAGTATTCTTGTTTTTGAAATATTTTTAATTTATTATATATATATATATATATATATATTCTTGATATTTAACGTTATCCATTGTTTTTCCGTTGCATATATATAACTTCATATATTATATACATAATATATATATATTAACTTCATATATATATATATATATATATATATATATATATATATATATATATATATATGAAGTTATTATATTACTATTGTAAGTAATTTTTCCACCATTAAGTCCAATGATTTTACCTTGTGTGATGAGGCACCTTTCGGTCACTTGACCATTGTCGAATCACTATAGTTTTTCTTTTATATCCATTTATAGATAAATTAAATGATAACATAATAAGAAAACTGAAACTCGAAAATAACTTTGTACCTAATAAGAGAGGAAATATTTGGACAACTTTTACATTCACTGGTAACGAAATAAATAAAATTACAAGATTATTTAAAGAAACAAATTTACAAATTACATATAACTCTGATAATAAAATTAAAAGTTTAATAAACAATAACAAAAATCAAAATAATATGCTCGAAAGAAATGGAGTATATAATATAAAATGTCAAAATTGTAATAAATTATATGTAGGACAAACAAAAAAGAAATTAAAAGAAAGACACAAAGAACATTTAAACGCTTATATCAAACCTAACATATACAAATCAAATTTAGCTACGCATTGAATTAATAATGGACACGAGTTTCCAGAAATAGAAAATATGAAATTAATAAAAGAATTAAATAAAAGATTAAAAATGAATATATTTGAAACATTGGAAATTTATAAGCATAAAGTTAAAGACAAATTAATTGATGAACAAATTAAAGTGAGATCAAGACACCAAACTATTTACAAGGTCATTGATGTTATAGAAAAATTACATAAAGTGCAATACTTATAAACATATGGTCCTTTGTAGCACATATGATTTAATTTTGTAAACATATTTTATTAGATAATTATTTTCCTGAAGATGCTGGTACTATTTTATCGGCGAAAAGCTTTGAATAAATATATTCATTAAAAGTATTCTTGTTTTTGAAATATTTTTAATTTATTATATATATATATATATATATATATATATATATATATATATATATATATATATATATATATATAGAGAGAGAATTTTTGGACTAGGAGACTGACAGACTTATGATTACAATTATTTTATTTCATTCTCTCATATTTCTTTTTGTGTTTTCTCTTCGATTGACAAAGACCACTGTGTGGTTGAAATATATCATTGTTTAAATGCTTTTATGTGTTTTAATTTCAAGACTACAGAGTGGACTCTTACCAAGGTAAGTCTGTCAGTCTCCTAGTCCAAAAAATCTAAATAATCTTTACCAACCAAAACTAACCTAAATATATATATATATATATATATATATATATATATATATATATATATATATATATATATATATATGAAGTTGATATATTACTATTGTAAATACTTTTATCCACCAATTAGTGGTGGATAAAAGTTCTTACAATAGTAAAATATCAACTTCATAAAGTCAGTGCAACGGAAAAATAATGGACAACTTAAATTATCAATATATATATATATATATATATATATATATATATATATATATATATATATATACATATATATATGGTGAATAGTTATTATTAGAGTCTTTTAAAAGAGTCTGCCAAGTCAGTGGTCCCTCTCTTTTTGTTTAATGAACAGTTATACAGTCAACTTGATGGTGCCCTTATTGGATCTTCTCTTTCTCCAGATGTAACCAATATTTTTTGACGTTTTTTGGAAGCTCAACATCTGCAGAGTCAAATTTTCAACTGATACTATCACCTAAGGCTGGGACTTCACTGTCTAAAAAATCGTCGTCAGCAACAGCAGGACCAGGAGAAGCGGCCTTTGATGATGAGGAGGAGAAGGAACCAGAACCCTCTGATGAGGCTTCTCAATCCCAGTTTCAGTTTTATAATTATGAAAATTGTTCTTTAGAGTTTAAATATGCTAAAGTTTTTCTTGACAATGTGTTTGAAATGAGCTTAAAAAATATCAAAGATTTTCTATATATTTCTTTGTTGTTTATTTTATTTCATTCAAAACAGTTCAACTGTTTTAAAAAATTAATTTCAGTATTTTTGTGTTTATGCCTAATGTTTGTAAGTGGAATTATATCAAGATATTTTTTTCAATTTCTCATTTTTATCAAGTATTAATTTGATCTCATACAAATTAACAGAATTGAAAAAAAACATTCCAATTTATGTGTAAGGTTCTGTTTATAAGACTTGGTATGTTCCATGGCATTATTATTGGACAGTTTTATTTTCCTGTGTTTAACCAAACCTAGTTGCTTTATTATATCTCTGTTTGTTGCTTAATAGTTGTCATTAGTTGATATGATGTAAACCAATATTTTGTTTTGTTCAATTTAGCATGTGATGTGAGACTGTGATTTACAGTCTTATAAAATTTGGTCAAAATTTTTTTTGCATTATTCCTAATAGAAAGTATGTCTGTTATGAGGTTTTTTAACTTTCATCTTTTAACTTTTGATAATTTATTTAATTTTGTAATTTTTACACTTGTGTTCAATAAAGTTTTAATTTTATTTCTTGATTTTTTATGCAAAATTTGTAGCTTAGTAGTTGTTATTGGCTGACTGATATAAACCAATATTGTAATTTTTGTTTTGCTTGATTTAAAATTTGATTAAGTTTTAGCTTTCATTATTAGCACTTGCTAATTTCTCTAATTAAATTTGATTTTAGTTTTTTCTCGGAACTTGTATGTCGATGTGGCTTGTAATATTGTTTATTAAAGTTGTACTCCTAAAATGTAATGTGAGGCTGTGATTTACAATCTTATAATTAGGGAGGGGCCAATAACTGAAATTTTTTATTCTAAAATTTTTCTTTCAATTCTCGATTTTTTTAATAATGATACTCTCTGAAAGCATGACAAACATATCTGATGAAAGTAATACTTCATTTTAAAATTACAATTGTGGACTTGAATGGAGATTCAAGTATCAATGATTATTCAATACCATTACAATCAAAGATTCCTGGAATGGAAAATTGTTTTGGGCCCACCGCTACTTATAATATTTAGTTAAGATTTTGTTTTTTTTTATGACAAGAGTTCCTAACTCTCATCTTTTAGTTTTAGCACCTTGATTTAATTTTGTATTTTTCACATGTTTAGTAAAGTTTTTGAGTCAATTCAGTTGCTTTTTCTTCCTTTACTGAAACTTGTATGCCATTATGGTTTGCAATATTGCTTATTAATGTGTTATTTCTGAATTATACAGTGAAATCATGTAAGATTTACCCAATATTTAGTAGTTTTTACAGTATTTTTGGTGGAAGGTCTGAGCTTTATTACGTGTTGCTAATTCCAGCAACAAGTTGTTCTTAATTTACTGTTCTTAGGATTTGTACATTAGTAACTAAGATTTTAAAGGATAAACTGAAAGACCCAAAGCAGGTTAAGCACTTTATGGCACAGTGTTGTAAAGTTACTGAAGTACTGTGTAAGTTATAATTCTTCTTAATAGAAAATGAAAGTGATTTGGTTTTAGATCATACATTTTTCTATATTATAAACATTAAAAAAATTTTTAACTTCTTATTTTGCATTCCTTAAAAAGAAATTGATAAAGTGACATAATGAAAGATTGCACTATAATCATTTGAAGAATAATTGATGAATGATAGTGTAATCTGTACAGTAGCCGCCGTATAGTGTGATCATGCTTAATGTTATCTTTCTGTTATTATTATTGTTTCACTTAAAGACACAGAATTTTACTAATCAATTGTAATCAAGCTGCTTATTGTAATCATCTCTTCCCTCATTGCTATCATTTAATTTGTCTTGCTATAAAAAATGCATCTAATACCACAGACCAAAGAAAAATGTTTATAAGTATCGTAAATTCTTAGAAATCCCCTTAGTGTTATGGTGAGTGACATCCTGACCTTCAGTCCTGTTATCTACGTGATTCATCTCTATGTCATTCATAACCTGTTTCACTTTACTCTAGGTTTCATAAAATGTACGATGGAATGTTTGTCTAGTTCAGAGGTTCCGAACGTGTGGTATGCATACCTCCATGGGTACGCAAAAATAATACCAGTAACAACGGACATCAATATTTCAAACTTTAGATTTGAAGCAAATACGAGTGTACTCTAGTAGTTGACAAGATAAATGTGTTGTTGATCGGAAAATTGCGTGGAGCTTGTATGTTTGTGTGTGACTGAAAACACAGAATAGAATAGCGATGGGAAACATCTATTTCAGATTTAGGTGAACAATATAAATGCAGGAATGGGTCTATGATTTGATGTCAGGAAACTTTCAGGAAACCGTCTGTCGTGTTGTCCACACAAAAAATATCATATACACAGACGGTTCCCTCCGCTGCATCCATACTTACAAGGCAGCAAGGCATCCACTCTTTGTCCTAACCGTATGCTGAGATTCTTTATCTTTCTTTGTTTCCCTCAGAGTTTTACTTCAAGAATATTTTTTCTACTTCAGTGCGTCAGTTTTACGCAAGTGACAGGCATCTTATCTAGTTATTACAGTTGGCTTATCCTTTACTGTTATATTGTTTATCTTGTTGTGTTTGTAAATACGACCTCATTGATTGAGTGAACATTATTGTGTTGAAATGGACAAGTGGTTGAAACAGGAACGTCGAAAACTTCCTCAGCTAACACAGATCATCGGCATTGTGCAGCAAGTAGCAGTTCAAACCAATTTGATTTACGATCCCCTTCATATAAGGGTGGGTCAACGGACTGAACGGCAGTAAACGGTAAGACGTCTTTCATAATGAGTTATATAGCTAAGAGTGGTAAAAATCACGAAGTTACTGAAAGTTTTATTTCTGGTTGTGTTCTAAATGCTGTCAAATGTATGTTAGGTGAAGAGCATGTAAAAATAATTGAGAAAATTCCTTTATCAAACAATACGGTTTCTCTTAGAATAAAAGACATGTCAGATTATACTCAATCTGCGTTAGATAAAAAAATAAAAGAAAGTCCCTTCTTTTCTATTCAAGTGGACGAAAGATTTCAGCCTTTACTTCCTAAGTTCAATACTTTGGAAAATTTTCTCAAATTAATGTTTGTTAATGGGAGTGATTCTTAATTACTGTACTAAGTTTCCTAAATTACAAGTTTATTTTATAGGAACATTTCTTACATTTCCTTAAGAAATAATCACATGGAATAAAATTTTTTATATGGTTCATAATATATATATATATATATATATATATATATATATATATATATATATATATATATATATATATATATATATATATTCATAACTATTTTATATATTTGAATGTATATACTAAATATACTAAACGTAGTAATATACTAAACGACCACACATACTTTGAAGCCAATAGCCTGTTCCAATACATCACATAAGACGCCGACACTTCACCCACTGTCATAAATCCAACCCTGTCATACCGTTTGTAAGGAGAAAAAGTTGGCAGTAGAGGGTTAGCTTTGTAAAAGGAACGATAGTTTTGAAACGAGTCAGCAAGTAAGCAATTACGTATTCACTTAGTTAAGTAGTTTAAAATCAGTATTATCATTAAGTAAAATGCTCTAAAGTACGTAATAATTGAATTGCAATTTATGTTGGACTGAGTACAACAGTGGAGTGAAACTGGATTTTTTGTGATGTCAGAGTCAGTTTACCTATGAAGTGCAAAAGGTTAAAAGTGGTTATATTTTAATTCACACTACGACTCAGCTGGTAGCTGTTGGGCCAGTTTGAGGTTTTTATTGCTTATGTAGGATTACCTTGACAGTTTTCCATCTTGAAGAAGTATTTCAATCTTGATTTTAGTTCATTATATTTAGTTCATATATAATGTATTTGTCACTATGTTCCGGTTCAATAAAGAGAACAATGTTTGGTATTATTTTAAAAACCTCTACGGCAAAACAAATTTAAAAAATTACTCAAATATCAAATGCTTTGAAATAAATAATTTAAAATTAATTGTTAAAACAATTGTTTTCGTAAAGGTTACTGTGAAATAATGATATCCAATTGTTAACCTGTAAGGAACAATAACAAAGAATAACATTCATTAGAATGTATTGCTGGACTCCTAGAACAAGGGATCAATATTGCAGAAAGGTAACTGATCTTGTTAAATCTAATTGAGGAGCAAGGGCGTAAACACTTGTAAATGGAATCTTAGAATTCTTTTTTTCGCTACCTTCATTGATTAAAAAAAAAACTTCCATCCTTATCGTCAAGTACGTGTACAAAGCTTAAGAGTGTAGGTTTGCTCTTTTTAATCTCTGAAATAGTTAATTGTTCAACACCGTACATCCCAGCCAACTGTTTACCAATAACTTCTTTATCTGATTGATTTATAATTAGTTTTTTCTATAAGACAACTTGTTTTCTCTCAGAAACCATGGGTAACGACAAAACACACCCTCTAACAGAACAATGAACCTATGTGAAAAAGAACTATCAAAATAGCAGGTCAATAGCATTCCTGATTGACTAACCAAAGCAAATAGTGACAGTTAAGCCAGGCCGGCCATGACAGCTAACTATAAAGAGCTGCACTGAGATAGTGGCTCAATATCCAATAATGTTTGTGCTTCACAAAGAAAAAGCCTATAAAACATGTAGACAAAATCGTTCGTTTGGAAATTGCAATACATTTTTGTTTTAATTTTTTTTCTGGCAGTCTGAAAGCAATTTGTATAATCAGTAATCCAGGTAGTTTGAGTTCGGATAATCTGAGGTCTACTGTACTTATAAGGTTCATTACACAGTAAAACCACCTGCAACACTTTTCAAGGGTCTACATAAAAGCTGCCTATTATTTGGGTATAGGATTAAGTTACAAATAGGGTATAAATAATTTTCATAATTTCATGCACATGCAATGAAATATAGTAGACATACAGTATTTATTAATATAGTAAAACCCCTCAAATCCGAACCCCTGCGAAATCCAAACATGATTTGATGAAAACCAAATTTTAAAAAAGTATCTAAAATTTATTGAATTATGTACTGAAAGTACACTAAACTATATGTTTGGCTTGAAAAGAAAAGACAGAAATACTTAAATATATTTTCCTCTTAAAATCAGTAATCTTCACCTGATGAAGAGACGTAAACCTTCCCGAGGATGTGATGATGCGCCACCACCGCATTAGCATTGAGTATGGCAGAAGCATCTGCATGATTAACACCATTCGTCAAGGCATCTTTTTCCTCGCTATCGCTATCTGCTACACCGTTATCGTGTTGATCCTGTACCATAGACATCATGTCATGCTATCATGCTTGATTGTTATCTAGTGTTGTCCACTCTTCCAGGCAACTTTCATCAGCATCTTCACATGCTGGTACTCTTTGAAGGAGCTCAGTTTCATCATCCCCTGTTCTAAGTGGTGTTTCCACAAATTCGAGGCTAGGGCAGAGCTTCTTCCAAGATTTCCGCAGTAAAGTGTTCCTGATAATATCCCAGGACTCAGCTACCCAGTAAATTACATCATTTATTGTAATTGTCTTAAGTTTTTCTGGAATAGAAAGAGAATAATCTTCTTCAATTAATGTTTGCAGAAGCTTTTTTCTGTGGCTTGGTTTTATGTTCTGCAGCACACCTTGATCTAAAGGCTGAAGCAATGATGTCTTGTTAGGTAGGAGACAAATTGCTTATATGTCTTAACATACCAACAGCTTGACTGAAAGATATGAAGGAGCATTGTCTATCAATAGTAAAACTTTTGGTGGCAGTCCATTTTTTTCATATATTTTGTTACTGAAGGAACAAATTAATTTTTAAACCACTAATGAAAATATTACCAGTCATCCACGCCTTACACTGATTTCTGTAATGAACAGGGAGAGGATTCAAGTTCATATTTTCAACGTCTCGTGGTTTGTTGGATTTTCCAATGACCATTAATAGTAGCTTATTTGTTATTGCAGCAAAAACTGTGAGACACTGTTTGCTTGTTTTAAAGCCTGGTTCAGAAGATTCTTCTTTAGAAGCAAGACTTTTAGTGGGAAGGGCTTTAAAGTTCAATCCAGTCTCGTCCCCATTATACACTTGCTGGGGTGGGTAATTTCCAGACAAAATCAAATTTGTGAATTCGTCTTAAATATTGTTTTGCAGCAAGATTATCAGCTGATAGCTTCTCCCCACTTACCGTTAGTTTTTTAATTCCGTGCCTTCTCTTCCATCTATCCAATTATCCAATGCTAGCAGTAAATTCCAAATCACTATTCATTAATTTGTTTAACTGTAATGCTTTTTCTTGTATTAATGGCCCATTAATAGGAACTCCTTTCTGCCTCTTTTGTGTAAACCATAAAAATACAGCTTCGTCAATTGTTTTATTCACAGAAACTTTTGCATGACGTTATTCCAAAGACTTTTCACTTGTAGCACTGCAAAACTGTTGAATTTTTGCAAGATTCTTTTCCTAGTCACTTGTTGTAGAATTACAGTTATTAAATTCAACAGCCAACTTTGTCAAACTTTCCTCTTTGTCTAGCCGCATTAACACTTAAAATTTGAAAAAATACTTGTAAAAAGGTCTACAGTACAGTATTGATACAGAAATATGTAATAAATGCAATATTAATTTTTGTTAATAAAAAAACGCACTTCTGTCAAATGCAAATTACACAGCAAATTCGAACTTTTTCGGCAAATCCAAACTTTAAGCTATAGCCCCAATTAGTTCGGATTTAAGGGGTTCCACTGTATTTATTATTATAATAATTTATATTACCGTAATAAAAGCATTTTCATCCACATGTTTTGTCAACAGTTAAAATTACATTGCGGTACTGTAGTAAAATTTATTTACATGTTTCGTACTATACAATAGTAAGTGCATATTATCACTTAAAATTACATGGTAATTATTTACCATAATACCATTTGTACTACCATTTAAAATTTATTCACTTATTTTACTTTATTGGGAAGGTTTTTTGTAATTGTGTACTATGACACTTCTGGTGAAACTCCTAATACAAGGAGTAAACCCCTGAAAAGATCTGTTAAAGTAGTTACATTAGCCTTCACCCTATTACGTTTGATATTTTTATTGGATTCTGTAAAAAGTCAACTGGGATAACTTTTCAATATATTTTGTATCAAGAGACATGGATTATCTGAATATAATTAATGAAATGTTGAATATTTTTACTAAGAGTTTTGAATGCCATCGAAAATTCCATTCCCAGAGTATCTGTATACTCACATAGTTGCCTGCCATATGATTGAATGATGAATGTACAGAAATACTCCATTTACGACAAAGAACTTTATGTAGATTAACAGACAACCAACAAATGAAAACTATGAGTAATTTAATATTCTTCATACTGAACCACGGGGAATATTTTGTCAGAGTAGAAGAGATTCTTGGGCATAGCACTTTGAAACAATTACAGAACAAGTTGTGAGAGATTTTTAAGGTCATTTTTTCTTCATGAAGTTTACCCTACTTCTTTCAGTATCCCCTCGGAGCCTGCATAAGCAGGTAAAAATAAAGCAATTTGTAAATCTAGAATTACAAAATATTAAACAAAAAATAATATGTTGAAACACATAAGTGAATGGAATGATAAACTGATAGTAGGTCTTCATAGGAAACTGACCTTTCGGAAACTTCCAGTTGCAAGGCATACTGTTTTTACTTCTCAGGAAGTAACAAATTCTTATTATTGAGTTATCAATTGTTTATGTATAAGTAGAAAACAAAACAAGCCATCATTCTTTAAGTTACAATCACTTACATCCAGTAGATATAAGCAATGTGGTATTAAATAGACACATAGTAAACACAACTTAGAGAAGCATACAGTAATTGTAAAAGTAATTTAAACCACTTTTGGGTCAATATAAAACATGAATATATTACTAATATCCTCTTACAACAAAGTTTGTATATGTTAAAACTACATAAACTATTTTTGGTCAACATCGGAAACTCTGAAGTCATTGAACTCAACAAAATTCACACCACTACTGTAAACAGATAAACATGTTTCAAAACTCATACATTGGTTATTTGTTTTAATGTTGCCTTCTTGGCAGAAACTGATATGAGCATGAAAATAGGACGGCACTGCCACCTACTGGTAACTAACAAACTGATGAACCCCCTCCCAACAGCAAGTTTTTAATGTAGGCTTATTTATCAAACTGTTACTGACTTAAATAAGTTTAAAATAAAATGATTTTTTAAACACCTATTGCTATGGAAGATATGTGTCTTATATTTTATATTTCAGGTATACACATTAGTGGAAAACTACATACCAGATATATATATATATATATATATATATATATATATATATATATATATATATATATATATATACATATAGGTTAGTTTTGGTTGGTAAAGATTATTTAGATTTTTTGGACTTGGAGACTGACAGACTTACCTTGGTAAGAGTCCACACTGTAGTCTTGAAATAGAAACACATAAAAGCACTTAAACAATGATATATTTCAACCACACAGTGGTCTTTGTCAATTGAAGAGAAAACACAAAAAGAAATATGAGAGAATAAAAATAAAAAAAATAAAAAAAAAAATTTTATTTTTTAAAAAATTTTATTTCATTCTCTAATATTTCTTTTTGTGTTTTCTCTTCGATTGACAAAGACCACTGTGTGGTTGAAATATATCATTGTTTAAGTGCTTTTATGTGTTTCTATTTCAAGACTACAGTGTGGACTCTTACCAAGGTAAGTCTGTCAGTCTCCTAGTCCAAAAAAACTATATATATATATATATATATATATATATATATATATATATATATATATATATATATATATGAACAATATGAATATGAACAATTTATCAACAGTATTTTACTGGAAGATTACAGACAATCTAATATTGAGGTATTCTTCGTGAAAAAGTAAATAAATTTGAATGTGTAAGTAAGATGGAAATGTTTTATGATAAAGTTTCATGTGTTTAAGTGTTTTATTAAGTTTTTTATGTACTTCAATAATTTTATAAAATTATGCTAGATTCAATTAGTCTTTTAAAAAATCTACAATGGAATAAAATAATTTGACGTGCAGTATTGCCACAAAATATAACAGATATAAGACCTAGTTAACAAAAATTTTACTACAGTACATAAAACTGTCAGGTGTTGCAAAATTTGCTAATTAATCATCATTATTTCCATGTGCCTGAATTACATTGTAGTAGTAGTGTTATAGAATTGAAATGACTTGCTGTAATGCTAGGCCTACATATCGTTCACTAAACACTTGTGACCGTAACATAGTGAATTAAATGTGGCACTACCGTACATCGTGATTACATGGTCGGTTATTGTTATCAAATATGCTTCTTACAAATATGATTACAATAAGGGGCGGCTACTGTATTAGCTACCTAAATCCTAAAAACCTGTCGTAAATGTCAGTCAACCTTTAATTCCTAAGTTCAATACTTTGGAAAATTTTCTCAAATAGTGTTTGTAAATGGGAGTAATTCTAAATTACGTGAAAACTAGTAGCTCACGTGAAGATGGAATCAACAAATATATCTAAATTATTGGGCTAAGTTTCCTAAATTACAAGTTTATTTTTTAGGAACATGTCTTACATTTCTTTATGAAATAATCACATGGAATAAAAATTTTGATGGGGTTTGTAAATCATAACTATTTTATAAATTTTACAATGTATAAATTATATTAAAAATTATAATTCTATATATCTTAAATGCCAATTCACCACACAATCTACATAATAAAGTGTTTAATTGTTTTACAAAAACAATTGTATTATCAATTGATATTTCACTGTAGGCTTTAAACAACAAGTTCAAATAAATCTGAAAATATTAAATGTGAAGAATTTAAATCATGCCTTGGTACTTGAAGTGAAAAAGATACATTATTTCAATACTAAAAGCTGACGTACATGACATATACAGGTATAGCTAACAGTGCTATGGATATGAGTAAAATTACTTCTCAACAATCAGAATTTGACTTCTTTAACACTTGCATTTTCTTCATTGAGGACAAATTTTTGATGACCTGGAATCATCCACAGCTTTGGCTCAAAATAAAGCCAAAGGTAACAAAAAAATAAGACTGATAGTATGGTAAAAGACTGATGCAACTCGTGTCATCCATGTTTTTACTTGGAATAGTTGAAAAAAAAACTGTTCCAACATTGGAATGGTCTGTTGACTACTAATTCTTAGTTTAAATGCTACAACCTAACAAGGTTGACTTTCATTTTCAGTTGGATTATACTGCAAAAGAAGCCTTGATTTCGTTTCAGTTTCTAGTAGGTAGCATACAAATAAATGGATGGTGTTACCTTTATCGATCTGTTTAGTAGATAGTTGACTGATTTAACCTAGTAACTGCTTGAACCCTTTAGGTTGAAAAGGTTGTTTTTGTGAAAAATTGCTAAATGCCTATGAGTAAGCGTATTACACAGGAGTTGAAGAATAAATCTTGTAGAGTGTCTGCAGTTATATATTCAAAGAAAATCAGTCACTAGGAATGACTGTAAAAGAAAGTTGAGTTGTACAGTCATAAATTGTTATGGAAACATGATCAATTATTGTAATTTAAAGAGAATCCATTAATATAATTTGATATGAGAGTATATTATTGAGGTTATTCATCGATTACAGACACTTAACCTTTTGGACTCCAATTATTTGGTTCCCGTCAGCTCCACCAAATCCAATAAGTAAGTAGCTGTTTTTGCACAAAAAAGTTTAATTATTTGCTAAAAAAATTAAACCTTCAATTGAATATATATTATACCACTGTGTTCAGAATAAAATGAATAGTAATATAAGGTTTATATTTTGAAAATGTAAAGTTTTTATTTAGTAGGCCTGATAAAATTTTGTTTTTTATTACAGAAAAAATATTATTTTTAATTTTGTTGATGAAATAAGATTTTCCTCATGATGGATTATGGCGTCATTTGAAGCCTAAAGTAATACTGAACAGAAATATATGCATAGGTAGTATTAGACAAATCTTTTTGAAATATTTATTGAAAAAAATGTAAAATTGCACAGGCGTAACAAAGGATAGTGTAGACCTAATTACTATAATAGTCAGCGCAACTAGGTTTAAATAAGACATAATGTAATTTTTTGAAAGAAAAAAAAATTGCAATTAACACCATATTTTTAAGCACAAAATATATTTATAAAAGTAGCACAAAAATATATAAACCTAAAAGATAAATTATTGAAAACTGCCATTTAGGCCAATTCAAAATCGATTAATTAGTTTAGGCTGAGTTTATTTAAACATACTGCTTCATGTGGAGACTTGAAAACACTTGAACTTATTTTTTGACAGTGTGAAACTTGTCAAAGCAGCTGTCTAGATTTAATCCAGGGTTATTTGGGCAAGTCTTGCAGTAAAACGTAACTTTCCTACCCCATGATTTTTTTGTTAGAGCTTTTTGGTTTTTTTCTGACATGTTTCAAGAGAATCTATTCATTCTAATTGGAATATCCCTTTCAACTGAAATAGAACTACTCCGTTTTCTACGAATGTTTCGAACAACTGCGACAAGAGCGTCAATGAGTTACTTTAGGTAGTTGAGTTGGCGTAATGAAGGCAAGTTGTTTAAATTATGTAATATAAAAGTGTTCACTTCTGGTAACTCCAAAATGCATTGAAGCAAAACACTAAATAATCAAAGTAGACCCGGCTAGCTGGCTTGAGCAACCGGGCGGGTCCACAGGTGGCGGATAGTGGAACGGCCTACAGATATGTAGGTTACTTGTGAATAAGGATTCCGGAAGGTTTCTGAATAAGCAGGCCTGGACCAAGGCAATGGTTCAAAGGTGAGGAATTATCCCTCCTCGTCAGTCAACCGGTTGGGTGTGGTAGAAATAACTGCTCTGACTGGGGAGACTGGGGTAGTTGGGAATTAAGTCCTCACAATGCTACTCTCACCTCCCAGGTGAACCAAGGACAATGTGACAGTGAAGTATGGGCGGGAAACTACCCTAACGACACAGTTGTAACAAAAGAGAGTAAAGCAGGCTGTTCGCTCCATGAGCAACAGTTAATAATGTCCTGAACTTGGGGTAGGCTTCAAGGTCAATGACTGAATACCAAATCCAACGTGGAAGGCATCGTGCCGAAGGATGAATGGCTGTAGGGTATAAAAGCAGTCGCACACGATCCCCTTGAGGAACCAGATTAAACCTCATTGTATGTTGTCTTGCCAGGGCAGTGGGGGTTCTGTTCTGGTCGACCGTTATTTTCCCCATACTCGTGGGACGTTAATGGACCAAACAAGTAAAAAAATTGATTTTGAGACTGCATAGATAGCGGGAGCCAATGAGACGACAAACCGTGAGTCTGTAGCAGATTTGTCAACAGCAACCATCACTGGGGGTGCGGGGGCGGCTGTCAAGCTGCCGACTGCAGAAACGGTGAAATGGCTGTAGAGTTGAGCACGCTTTCTCTACGGAGAAAGCGTATGAGTGGAGCGGCCAAAAGGTGGCTCCGTAGAGAATAGGTGAGAGCAGCGGGAGGGCCATTAATCCTGAGAAAACGAAGGGGAGACCAAAACCGAGCCGAGTTTGTCAAAGTCCAGGGCTTGGATGTTGTGAGGAGGGAGGTTCAACAGGGAAGCAATCAACCAAGAGCACCAAACCCCAGCACGCCCAAAAGGTCTAGAAGTTTGACGTCCAATCCCTCTCCAGTGGAGGGAGGAAAGAAGAAAGTGAAGCTGGGACAAGGGGGGGATGCTACAGTGTCTTTGGGCACATACGGCGATACCCTTCGGCAAAAGCTAGCCATTGTCCCAGTTAGTTACCCAGAGAGACAACTCTCAGAAGAGATGGCGTTGGAGCTGGAGGAGCTGTTCTTCTCAGAACTACTGTCCGCTGAGACGGAGAGTGGGGATAGAGGGTTCAGGACAGCATACTTATTTAGGGGGGCTCTTAATGTCGTATGCTCCTCACGGGAGAGCCTGGAGTGGGTCCTTCGGGTCCTGCCAAGCTTCACCCTGAGTGAGGGGGTAAAGTTGAGGGCAGGGCCACCCAAGGAGATCTTTTGTATTGCAAAAGTTTCAATGTGGGTGCCCAAACCCTACAATGACAAGGAGCCGGAAGAGATCCTGAAGGTGGTCAAAACCCAGAACCCTGGGTTAGTTCAGGATTCTTGGAAGGTGATTGTTAGGAAAAGGGAGGATGCAGGTCTTACCCTTATCCTGTATATAGGAGAGGGCTCCCTCAGAGCACTGCGGAACAACAACCTGAGGGTGAATGTGGGGCTGAGACAGGCCACGTTCAAGGTGCTCTCTACTCCTGGGGCTGCTTTGCGGACCCAGGCAACTGCTAAGTAAGCAGAACGATGATCAAGTTCCTCCAAGTGAACCTACAGCATAGCAGGGCGGCTAGTGCTGTCGTGTGTAGGATGCTGGACAGGGGAGAGGTGGACTTGGTTCTCATCCAGGAGCCATGGATTTCTGGAGGATGAATATGCGGGCTGGCGACATCTGGAGGTAAGTTGTTGTATGATAAGAACTCCGGTGTTCCCAGGACGTGTATCCTGGTTAGGAGGGGGTTGAGTGCTTTTGTACTAACGGACTTCTGCTGCAGGGATTTGATAGCAGTGTTGGTGGAGCTGCGGGCGGAGGGGAGGATGAAAAGGCTGAACCTGGCCATGGCATATCTTCCCTTTGACTACGCGGGGGCTCTACCAATACAAGAGCTGAGGAGGCTGGTCGAGCACTGCGAGGCTGTGGATGAGGAGCTGCTGGTGGGGATGGATGCTAACTCCCATCACACTTCGTGGGCAAGTACAGGTACCAACACTAGAGGTGAGGAACTTTTAGCTTATCTTAGCTCTAAGAATTTACTAGTCTTAAATCAGGGGGAAGAGCCGACGTTTGTCACTAGTACAGATGGCTAGGTATGTACTAAATTGGCATGTGTCGGATGAACCATCTTCTTCTAACCACAGACATATTAGGTATGATATCTCCCTCAATCCAGTCATGCTTCGGCCAACCAGGGATCCAAGAAGAACAGACTGGGACTCCTACAGGAGGGACCTGGGTGTTCGGATTGAGGAGGCTGGATTGGAGTATGGTGGGAGGAGAAAGCTAGAAGACTCTGCCACATTGGTTGGCGAGGCTATAGTAGAATCCTTTACTGATAACTGCCCTTTCAGTGAGGGGAGAAAAGTAGGGGATCCGTCATGGTGGAATAAGAAGCTAACCAAATTTCGGAAGACCACCAGGAGACTCTTTAATAGAGCAAAAAAGAACGGGGAGTGGGGCCAGTATGGGAAAACACTAACCGAATACAACAGGGCAATTAGAGAAGCACGCAGGAAGTCCTGGAAGGAGTTTTGTCAAGAGATTGACAAAACTCGGGAACTCGGGAAGGGGCACGACCGCATAAAGTGCTCTCTAAGGACCCAGTTAACCCGGTGGGGATGCTAAGAACCCCACTGGGAAATATAACAAAAACTGCAGGGGAAACTGTGGAAGAATTAATCAGAACACATTTCCCTTGCAGTACTCTGAGGAAACTTGGGGGAGCAGACACTGAACCAGTGTCCAAACCCTCCACAAGACGTGGTAAGAGGGAGGACTGGGAAGTGGCAAGGAGGATAGTAACTCCACAAAGGGCAAGATGGGCTATTGGCACATTTAAACCCTACAAATCTCCAGGTCCAGATGGGATCTATCCTGTGCTGCTGCAGCAGGGAATGGATATGCTGGTACTGGTACTTACTAAATTATACAGGCTAAGCATTGCTCTAGGGCATGTGCCGGTAGCCTGGAAATCTAGTAATGTGGTCTTTATACCTAAGCCCACCGGTAACCAATCGGAAGGGAAAGGATACTGACCTATTACACTCATGTCCTTTGTTCTTAAGGGACTTGAAAAACTGGTTGATAGGCATATTAGGGGGGGGGGGGTGCTTTGGCCATAAAACCACTGCATTGGAACCAGTATGCTTATCAACCGGGGAAATCCTGCGAGGGAGCTCTCTATCAAGTGGTTGGTAGGATTGAGCAAATGATTGCTAAGAAAGGTTGTGCCATTGGTGCCTTCCTCGACATTGAAGGGGCTTTCAATAACCCCTCAGTGGAGACGAT
Source organism: Prosapia bicincta (assembly GCA_036971475.1). Classification (NCBI taxonomy): domain Eukaryota; kingdom Metazoa; phylum Arthropoda; class Insecta; order Hemiptera; family Cercopidae; genus Prosapia; species Prosapia bicincta. The sequence goes on from JBAIZL010000002.1 coordinate 137,694,039, forward strand.
GGTAAATAGTGCAAGACGTCATGGAGTGGATCCGACCACTTGTGGCTGGATAAGTTCCATGTTAACAAACAGAAGCATTTCTGTAGAGGTGGCAGGGGAGGTCAGAAGGGCGGAGACTAGTCTGGCACTGGGGGGGGGGGGTTCTCTCTCCTCTGTTGTGGTGCCTAGTGGTTGACAACCTTATTGAACTCCTGAATGAACAGGGGTATTTCTGTCTGGGATATGCGGACGACATAGTTGTTCTGATCCTGGGCAGATTCCCTGATACAGTCCTTGAGATAATCAGAAATCCTCTACAACTGATTGAAGAGTGGTGTAATAAGGAGAACCTTAGGGTAAATCCGAAAAAGACTGCTCTTATTAACTTCACCAGACAGCGAAAAGATCTGACGACCAGGATGCCTCGCTTGTTTGGTGAATACCTTGAGTTTGTGGGGGAGGTGAAGTACCTGGGAGTTACTTTGGACAGGAAACTCACCTGGAACCCACATCTTGAGAGGACAGTTAACAGGGCCAAAAGGGCACTGATGACAGTGAGAAAATTTGTGGGTAAGAAATGGGGACTGAAGCCATCAATCATGCACTGGATGTATCTGAGGGTGATAAGACCTATGATTACCTATGGAGCTCTGGTGTGGTGGACAAAGGCCAACCAGGCACTATCCAGAGATTGGCTTGTCTGTGCACACTGGGAGCGATGTCAACTACACCTGGTGCAGCAATGGAAGTAATGCTTAACCTCCCTCCTCTCGAGCTTGTCCTTAGGGGAGAGGCAAGGCTGGCGGCATGGAGATTGCGCAACTCGAACAACTGGGCTAACCTCCCAGATGTTTCGGGACATATGAGTATCGAGTGCATGGTCAAAGAACCCGTCTTGGAAATGGGCAGCGACCACATTACTCGAACGTTTGCACCTGACCAGGCCCACCAAACTATGATGGAATGGTCAGGGACATTAACATCGGGAGCTCAGATCTGGTACACAGATGGCTCCAAGATGGACTTTGGCACTGGAGCGGGGGTATATTGTAAAAACCCAAGGGTAAAACTAGTTTTTTCCTTGGGGAGGCATACCTCTGTCTTTCAGGCCGAAATATATGCTATAAATACCTGTCTGGGAGAGATAGCGAGAAGGGGAACACACTGGACCCGGATTGCTATTTTCTCCGACAGTCAGGCAGCAATTAAGGCACTAAACGGACATGTGGTCACCTCGGCCATAGTCAGGGAGTGCCTAAATAACCTACAAGCCCTGGCAAGGAACAATCAAATCAAGATAGGTTGGGTGCCAGGGCATAGGGGAATATTTGGAAATGAAGCCGCAGATGCACTGGCCAGAGAGGGGTCTTCGACTCCCCTGATTGGACCGGAGCCGATGGTAGGTATTTCCAAATCCATGGTCAAGATTGCAGTGCGAAGGTGGATGGCTGAAAGACACTGTGAACACTGGATCAGGGCTGAAGGGATGAGACACAGTAAGCTAACCCTTAGGAAACCTTCCTTGGGGCTGCAGAAGAGTCTCATCTATCTGTCTAGGCAGGAATTGAGGATAGCCACAGGTCTACTTATGGGACATGGTGGACTAAGGAAACATCTGAATAAAATGGGTATCTACAAAGATGAACCAGTGTGCAGATTATGCGGGCAAGAACTGGAGACTGCCACACACATTATTTATAGATGTGAAGCACTTGCCGAGAGGCGCTTCAACCTCTTTGGTAATAGTACAGCTCTGGTGGATGCTGAAGGTAAAACATTAGTCAGGAAACTCCTAAACCTGGTAAGAGGGAAGGGGCTATTTGACTAGATCAGGGAGGTAAGTACAATATACCTTAAGGTAGCAGTGCTTCGGGCAGTTTAATCCCGCTCCCAAGTTAATAATAAAAAAAAATAAAATCAAAGTAGAATATGAATGAGTTTATATTCACATCAACAGAGATCGAATAAATAGCCCAGCTATCAGCTACTTACGATAAATACGGCCGATCATTTTATAAATTAAACTTTGCTTCCCCAAAACACAGGAAACGAACATTGTAAACATTATCATTATGTAAAACTTTCTAAAGTATTTAGTAATTGAATCACAATATATGTTGGACTGAGGCCGACAGTGGAGTGGAATGGGATTTTTTGTGATGTTAGACTCAGTTTGCCTGTGAAGAGCAAAAGGTTAAAAGTGTGTTATATTTTAATCGACATCACGGCTCAGCTGGTAGCTGTTGGGTCAGTTGGAGGTTTTTATTGCTTACGAAGAATTACCTTAACAGTTTTCCATCTTGAAGAAGTTTAAAATTTGATTTTAATTAATTAGTTTTACTTCCTATATAAAGTATTTGTCACTATGTTCCTGTTCAATAGAGAGAACGATGTTTGGTATTATTTAAAAAATTACAATACAATAAAACAAATTGATAAAGTTACTCGAATCTCAAATGTTTTCAAATGAATAATTTTAAATTGATTGTTAAAAAAATTGTTTTCTTAAAAGTTATTGTAAAATAATGACATCAAACTGTTAACTTATAAGGAACAATAACAAAGAATAACAATCATTAGAATGTGTTGCTGGTCTCACTTGAACAAGGGATCAATATTGCAAAAATGTGACTGATCTTGTTAAATCTAATGGAGGAGCAAGGGTGTAGACAGTTTCATTCTAAGCTTCTGATCGAAAGGGGGCTTCTTGAAGTCCCTGCTGGATTATGAAGAAGGAACTTTGTAATATGGATGAAGGATTATGTATGAATATGACTTACTTTTTATATTAGGTGAGCTGTTGCAACAATTTTAGAGTGAATGAGTTGTTCACCCTTTTAAGTGATGTTTTCTCTCTTATTTTATTGGCAGAAGAGTTACTTAGATTTTTATAAAGCATCAAGAATACATTTTTTTTACTACTCATTTGGTATTAACTTGGCAAATAAACCACTATTATCTGATATTTTTCATCAGGCGTTTCGCACTAGGTCAGGGCATTGTTCAATGCTGTGAATCACGGATAAGACTGTCGCTCAGGTGTGGGAGTCTGTGGTGTATTGGTGTTCTATATTGTGTTATTGTTCATAGAGTAGTTATTAATTATGTGTTCAAATATAGTATTTGATTGTGAGTGTGTTTTGTCGTTTAGAATGTGCTGTGGATAGTATTAGTGGTGTTTGTACATCTCGTAGTTTTCTGTTGTAGGATTTTTAAATTGGTGTGTGAGTGTAGTGTGTTTTATATGTGTATGGAGCAATTTAATTTGGGTTGTGTCTTTTATGTGTTCTTTGTATCTTGTGGTAAATGTTCTCCCTGTTTGCTCTATATAAAAGCTGGGGCTGTTGTTGCATGTAATTGTATGTACTCCTGCTCCCCAGTCATGTTTATTCAGGTGTGTTTTTGTACTGTGTAGATGTTTGTTAATTGTCTTGGATGTTTTAAATGGTACTTTGTTTTTACGTTTGCGGAACGAGGAAGCTATCTTTTGTGATGTGTTGTCGTGATATGTAAGTGTTATGTATCTTTGTGTTTGTATGTTATTGTTGTTTTTGATGTTTTATGTGTGTGTTGTTTTTTGCGCATTATGTTGCCATCAAGTGTGTTTGTATCCGTTTTTATTGGCTATGTATTTTATTGTGTTGAGTTCGTTTATTTTGTCTTCATTGTTCATGGGTATGTTGATTAGTCTGTGTATCATGGAGTGGAATTCAGCATGTTTGTGTTGTGTGGGGCAATTGGAATTCTTGTGTAGAACTGTCAGTGGTGGTGGGTTTCCTGCATATTTTAAATATGTTTTTTGTTTTTTCCAAGTTGATACCAAAAGTGTAATGATAAAAAACCTCAAGATGTACAGCACAAAAACTGCAACTTTTTTATGTTTGCCTATTGAAAGTTTTTCATATAATTCAAATAAAATGAGTTAAATAAATATTCGTATTAGCGCTCTGGTCTCGAGAGCTGCAGGTTATACACTTTGTAAACATAAAATGTAAAGTAAAAAATATGCCAACAATATGTTCAGTAGGAAGTGATCAGTTGATTGTAACAGGTTTAGCATTACTGCAGTTTGATACCAAAAAAAGTAGCATTGGCAACAGAATTAGGCAAACAAAGTTACTGTCACAGTTATGTGTAAATATAGAAACGCAGTTTGCCACGATAACAAAGAAAACTAGATTAGTAGAGCAATGAAAATACTGGAAAGAACCCCAATACCACAAAAATAACAAATAAAACAAGTTACTTAAGATTAAACCCTTATGTGCATTTCGATGACCATTTCATCAGCATCAGAGGGTCTTATTACAAAATACAATCTAGCACACAAGAAGTTACAAACTAGAATGATGAGTTTGTAACTTCTTGTGTGCTAGATTGTATTTTGTATTAAAACCCTCTGATGATGATGACATGGTCATCAAAATGTACATAAAGGTTTAATCTTAAGTAACTTGTTTTATTTGTTATTTTTGATTATTTTTGTGCTATTGGGGCTCTTTCCAATATTTTCATTGTAATATATTGTAGGCTACCACTGTGCTCTTGATATTGTGTAGATTAGTAGAGCTATAGTTTAGTTTGTGTTACAAGTCTAACTATTGTGTAATCTAGAAAGTTAGCTATGAACGTGGCCGCTAGATAGCAGCAGCGTATTTATACACTACTTTTTTACCTCTTTTTAAATAAAGAGACGTTGTCAATATTGTCGAACCGACATAATAATAAATATTTCTAAAGTGTCAAATAGCATGAAATTATCCCTAAATTGACAGAATGTAAGTTTATATCAAGGTTTGACAGCAAGGAAATCTGTAGGCGTCCGCAAGATGACGTCACTGGTAACGGGACTGCTCAGTGACAGTGTAACAGTGAACTGAGTGAGTTGGACCAATGGACATTATTTAATATGTGGTCTAAACAGAACGTCATGATTTGGGTCTCATTGTGTAAGTGTCACCTTAATCGCTGTATAGGCTAGTTACAATTCTTTCATATCTTTACGAGTATTGATATAATGGTTACTTTAAGTAAAACATCTTTGTTGAACTCATAAGTTAACAGTAACTTATTTCTTAACAAAAAGTTATCACAAAAACTATAACAATAAAAATATCAGCTAGAACTTGTCAGTGTTTATATTTAAAAAAATTATAAAAAACGTGTTGCGAAGTAAGACATTATTAGAATCGTAGAGAAAACTTATTTTATGTTATTGGTCAAAAACTAAATCCCCCCAAAAAACTAAATGATTAAATATTTAAATAATGTATTTAAATAAAATACTAAACGGCTTACGAAGTAGATACGATCTTTGGTATTAAGAAAGTTGCAAGATGAAAAGATATTTTATTCTACTTAAATATAATTCTAAGAACAAAATAAATATATTTTTACTATTTAATACAAATTTACATGGTGGTAATTACTTATAGTTTTTAAATTAATGTTGAAAATATATAAACTTACAACTAATATGACTTATATACTTCACCTTGTACTAATATGTAAACACTTTCCTATAACAGCAATTACTTATTGTTTAAATGAAGACCGCCGTTTCGGGAGATGTGTCCCTTCTTCATCTCATTTATCATTTTAAGTAAGGTCCGAGTTGCAAGTGACACGTCCGGAAAAGGCCGTCTTCATTTAACAATAAGTAAGTGCTGTTATAGCAAAGTGTTTACATATTAATAGGCCTATATGGTAAAGTATATAAGTGTAAACTAATAGCTCTAGTTAATGGAATGAAGTCATATTAAATTTATATAAGCAAAAAAAAGTTTGGTGACACACCAATGTTCACTTAATTAATCACTTAAACACTAGTTTATGACTATCCGAACTTTAAATTTTGTAAATTTTTAAAAACTTAATGAGACAGAACGTTTTCGATCGCTAGGTGGCGATCTTCATAAGTGTCTTCTGCTTGGAGATGTTGGGTCAAGCGGGGACGGTTTTAAAAGTAGGTTTTCGATAGTATCAAAGAGTATGTGTGATTTGTATTGTGTTTGTTCGTTTAATATGTTTGTACTTTGTGTTTTTGTCTCTGTAAATTTCATATTGTTCTAGTGCTTGAGATGTGATCCTTTTTTGTTGATGTGTATGATTTCTAGGTCATGGTAAATGTCGGTGTATTTGTATCCTATTTCTTTTATACGATTGTAAAAAGCCGAGTTGGTGTTCTGTTTGTGTTCCTCGACTCTTTATTTAAAGCTGCGACCTGTTTGTCCAATATAAACTTTGTTGCATTTGTCGCAGTTTAGTTTGTATACGTATGGTGCTTGTAGTTTATCTTTGTTGTTAGAGTCGTGTTGTATTTTGTATTGAAACTTGTGATTACTTTTGTATGCTATTTTGTATCCTATTTTTTGAAATTTGCGGGCTATTTTGTTTGTTGTTTTGTTTATGTATGGTAATGTGATGTATTTGTTTTCCCTGTCTGTAGTGTTAATTTTAGTGTTTTTTTTTTTGTATTTTGTACCATAGTTTGTCTATTACTGTGGTGTTGTATCCATTTGTGTATGCTAGATATTTAATTGTGTTCAGTTCTTTGATTATGTTTTCGGTGGTAATTGGGAATTCTTTAAGTCTATGGAGCATGGATCTGAAAGCAGCTTGTTTGTGTTGGATGTAAACAAAGAGTCGAGGAACAAAAACAGAACACCAACTCAACATTTTACAATCATATAAAAGAAACAGGACACAAATACACAGACATTTACCATATCCTAGAAATCCTACACATCAACAAAAAAGGTCCACATCTCAACACACTAGAACAATATGAAATTTACAGACACACAAAAACACAAAGTACAAACATATTAAACGAACAAACACAATACAAATCACACATACTCTTTGATACTATCGAAAACCTACCTTTAAAACAGTCACCGCTTGACCCAACATCTCCAAGCAGAACACACTGATGAAGATCGGCACATAGCGATCGAAAACGTTCTGTCTAAGTAAGTTTTACCAAATTTACTAAATTTAAAGTTCGGATAGTCAGAAACTATTGTTTAAGTGATTAATAAGATTCACCGAACGTAATGGACTACAAAATTCAAGAATTCACTTAATTATCGTGAAGAACAATTGATCATAAGACAGTCCAGTCGATCTTTTATCATATCTAATGTCATTCCACGAGTAGAAAACACGTTCCGCTGTAGATACAGAAATTGGAAGTACTGACAATATTTTAAACGTTGGTTTAAAACAAGAGCGTTTTTGAAGGAAATATTTATATGCAATTGTACTCCTTTTTACTTTCTTCAGCTATGATAACTACTTTTTCTAATACTTTATATTCTATTAAAATGTCTAATTTTAGAGCCGAAGTTCAAGTGTCAGCAAATGTATGCAACAGGCTCTTGAAGTCTTTGTATGCAGCCAAGTCCGATACTTAGTGGGAACTAACGCTCCAGTGGGTCTTGCTTATGCGTGAACAGGAATTCTGTTGGAAATAAGAATATAGCTGTTCCAGTGGGGCCAAGTAGAAGACGTTTTCAATAAATCTTTTTTACTAAATAATAACACAATTAGCTAGTATGGGATTTATTTCGTATCACTACAGTTACATTAGAAAAATGTATACACGGAAATTCCTTTATAGGTATCTTTTGGCGCTTCTTCCGCAAATATGTTAAATTTAAGAATAACTTCTTCTGAACCTTTCATTCCGTACATCTTTGTCCCATTGAGGGACGCACAAGCGCGTCCCCCGGCTTGAGACGCCCCTGAAAATAAATAATAGACATCAGATATATTATTAATTATGACAGTTCAAGGACTAGTTAAGAAGCGAAAATATTAATAAACGTCATAACAACGGTTGTGCAAACACACCACACTGGAATAGGCCTATAACAAATTACAAACCACGCTTGGATTGACAGGAAAATATAAACAGAATAGAAGACATATGGAGCACGCTAGGTTGAAACTACTTGCTTCTTTTATTTATTCACAGTAATTAATTAATGTAAGATTAATAATGGCATTACAACAGCAATAATAATATCCATTTTCTTATAAATATTTACTAATCAATATACACTAGAGAATTAAGTGATATCAATATAATGGCATTATTTACACTACATTAATACATACTTTATAAGCAATTTAATTCCTAGAAATAAATATATGTTGTTGGATATATTATTCAGTAAGAAGAAAGACAGTTTTGAAAAATCTTACATTTTTCTCTGGTAATTACGGCCATCACTGCCAAACAAAACTAGTGATTAAAAAATATTTAGATATAGGGCAAAATAAAATTCCACAAATAAATAAATTACGACAGTAAAAACGTAACAGTAAATATATAACAATAAATAATCATTTAACAATAACTAAATAATAGTAACAATAATTCTATAATAAATTTTCAGCACTAAATAAATAACAAAATAAAACAACTATAAATGTAAAAAAAGTATATAACAATAAATATATGATTTAATAAATAAATACACACACACACACACACACACACACACACACAAACTTGTCGCTGCCGAACCCTCTTCTTCGTCGCCGGATCGTCGCCCCCCCCCCAACACGTTCCGAAACCTTATGAAATGTAACCATATTCATGCTTTTTACACTTTAGTTCTTCATGGTAATGAAGGCTACTGCAGGGCTGAAACGCTCCAATTCAACTGCGGTCAAAATATGATCCCACCCGACTTATCATATCCTGGTACCTGTGATGTGCCGAGCGTGATTAGCAATTGGATAAAAAACCATGTCTTTATTTAAAAACTAACCAGTGTTCAATCATAATTATGTGATAATATACTGTATTTAGTAACTTTTGTTTACTTGTAAAATTAATTTACTAATTTGATATTGCAGGGATACAACTTTAAAAAAATCTGTGTTCTAGCTTGATTTAAACTTTTGACCTTTGCTCTTGTTGATGGTTGGAAAAATTTCAGAAATTTTATTTAGTTGATTACCACAGGATAATTATAATAACTTTAAACACCGATTTTTCTCCTCTTGATTTAATTAAATTGATACTAAAATATAAAAGTAAAATTTTCACTTCTTAACATTTTATAAAATTTATCTCAATTTTACTAAACGTTTACTATGTTTCATAATTTTGACCAGGTATTATTTAATATGAATGAAACTTAGTGTTTTTAAAATGCTGACAAAAAGTTCATCAAATATATTATAGGCCTATTGTTGACAATATTATTTAAACTTCTTTAGCACTTGTTGTTACTTGACAATATTTTGGTTTTTATACTTAAAATTGCACACATAAAGTGACACATATTTAAATACAACATGATAATAATTTATACAAATTATTTTGTGTCCATAAACATATTTCTTGAAGTATTAGGGTACATTGCATCCTAATGTATCTATTTAAAATTGTACCCGCCCAAACATAGATCTCAAGGATTGCTCTTTTGCAATCTTATTTTTAAAAAACCAAAGTTATATTAGTTTTGCTTTTACATTTATTGGATCTTGGTTGCTTAGTATATTTGATATGGACACAAAATATGTTATATGAACTTGAGTAAATGCCTAATAATTATCGATTTTCTTTATGCATTTTACACTCTATTTCTTTCTATTACTTTGGCTGAATTTAATTAATTTCTGTTACAAATGGCTTGAAACCTTTCTTGTTTTAACTGGCTTGTGATAACTTTAATATCATTCTTGAAAATTAAAATTGCCATTCTCTATATGGATATTATTTTATTACCACCACTTATATTTCTGTTTTATGGTTTTAAAAAACGTCATGTGCTTATATATTTTTTTAATTATTATTAATCAATTAGTTATCAAAATTTTACCTAAACAAATCTGAATTTTTATAATTTTGCAAAATTAAATAAATGGTTATATAGTTAATTCTGACGCCTCAAAAATGATCACTGTAGGCCTACTCCTCTTCTCCCATGGTCTTGAATCGAAACTTCTCCGGCGTTCCTCGAGGATCGAATCTCGTTGTACTCGCTAGTGATCGTTTTCAGGGCCGCCTTTAAAACTGTTTCTTAGTTTTTACATGATAAAAATTTCAAGTTCGAATCACGGACGCTCGTTAGACAGACATTCTGCACATCCATCTTTGGCTAGATTTGGGTTTTAACCACGGACCAGCATCTTAGAGTTTTCGTCCCGGATCTACATAAAAAACCTTCTGCTCGCCACGAGAGTTGCTTTTCGTCTCCCATTATTATTCCTTTTCGTAGTTACTGCTCAGGCATCCCCACTACTTTGGCCTGGGCACAGTTCTCGATACTTACTTGTAACTTACTGTTTTAACTTGCTTTCGTATGGACCTCTTTACCTTCTCGTTCCGGGATTTGTGCTAGTTTTTATACTTTTGCTATATAACTGTCACTTATGGTTTTAGATTTTAATATTTTTTTAACGGAATAGTCCGTGTTCCACTTTTAGAATTTATTAGAAACACGCTCTCCGTCCGCTAGTTACACTTTATTGGCACTATAAAAGTCCCTTATTTGACACGTTTATAATTTTAGGGTGATTTAGCAACAATTTATTAATTACAATTGTGTTGAAAATTTGGTAATATATGATATTATTTTATTGTTTAGAATTTAGAATGTTCTGCAACTATTTTTTTAAATATTTTCTGCTACTGTACTTTGACTGGTGTTTTGTTCACTATGTAATTTTATTTTCTTTAAATAATAAAAATTAATTTAATTTTAATTTTGAATAAAAATAAAAAAACTTTTTTTTTTAATAAATCAAGCCTGTCGATTTGCCGGATCACTATTTGCACAAGCTGATATGCGTCCTTGAAAGCCTCATATTCTTGAATTCTTGAATTAAAAAAAATCAAATAAACTCTGGCCGTCTCAAAACACACATACACACACTCTCTCTCTCTCGCGCGCACACACACACTGGGACGGTCTATATTAAACAGCGCACGCAGACTCTACCTCTGGCCGTTGTTTTTCTCCGGAGCCACATTTACCTGTGAACCGCCGACGCAGGTAAAATTTGAAACAAGCAGATCTGACACGAACTAGAAGCTGTGCTGCTGCTCGCCAAATTCTGCCAGAGAACCAGTCACTGGACTTTGATTTTAAAAACCTAACTTACTGATATTTAACCCTTCAAGTCACTATATCTCGGGGAAAATTTTATTTAAAAACATCACACAGCTTAATGACCATATTATAAGATTTATTTAAGAAATTTTTTTAGTGAAAAATAAAAAATTAACTCTTAGTCAGTAAAAGTCATTAATTTTTATTTATATAAAATACTAGTACAAGAATTTTAATGATTATGTAATTATATGTATAAAAAAATTTATTTTAAAATTTTAATTTAAAAATTCTCAAATTATTGAAAACAATTACTAATAATTTAACATTACTTATTTTCTAACCTGTAATACTTTTAACAACTCAATAATCCAACCTGTAACGATTTACCATGAACAAAATATATATTAACATGAAAAATTTGAAGTATTTAACAAAAGTTTGTTTTAGTTTTCTACTTTCTACTTATGTGGCTCTATTTATCTTTCATTATGTTTCAATAACTATTCAAATATTCTATTAAAAAATTATAATCGAATTTCCCATTTACTTTCATAAAATTTTAATTTAAATTTTTAATTTTTTTAAAAATATCTCTAATGTACATTTTAACACTTTACATTTAATTGAAAAATATTTTCAAACATTCCAAAATTATTTACTCTTGTGTTACAACCAATCATAATTTAATCTACATTTATCTTCTTTGAATATATTTATTTAATTCAAAATTTAATTTTTATAATTTTTTACCCAAGTTCTTTTTTATAAATGTATCCACTTTCAAATTTAATTTACTGAATTAATTTCTATTAATCATATCTTGTCATTAAAACATTTTTTAGAAACAAATGAAGTGAGATGAATCACATCCAGGAATCGAGAAACTATGCCCATACAGGGGCATCGATGTTAATAGCCCGATTGACGTCACTGTCGTCATAACAACTTGCGCACAAGTCACTCGTTACTAAGGCAACGAACCACTAACACCAAAGTCACGTCTTAACTGCACGAGATCTCAAGAACGAATATATGTTCAGAAAAAATAAATAATTCTATTCACCAAGACCTTTAATCTAGACAAGCGATTATCTCCACTCGTTCCGTAATGGAGTTGGATATCACCACCAGGCTGTAATACTTTACCTGCCTAAGTCCTTTTATTGTATATTTTACAGTTTCCTATATCCTTAGTACCCAGGTTGTGAGTATTCACCAAGACCTTTAATCTAGACAAGCGATTATCTCCACTCGTTCCGTAATGGAGTTGGATATCACCACCAGGCTGTAATACTTTACCTACCTAAGTCCTTTTATTGTATATTTTACAGTTTCCTATATCCTTAGTACACAGGTTGTGAGTATTCATCAAGGACTTTATTCTAGACAAGCGATTATCTCCACTCGTTCCGTAATGGAGTTGGATATCACCACCAGGCTGTAATACTTTACCTACCTAAGTCCTTTTATTGTATATTTTACAGTTTCCTATATCCTTAGTACACAGGTTGTGAGTATTCATCAAGGACTTTAATCTAGACAAGCGATTATCTCTACTCGTTCCGTAATGGAGTTGGATATCACCACCAGGCTGTAATACTTTACCTACCTAAGTCCTTTTATTGTATATTTTACAGTTTCCTATATCCTTAGTACACAGGTTGTGAGTATTCATCAAGGACTTTAATCTAGACAAGCGATTATCTCTACTCGTTCCGTAATGGAGTTGGATATCACCACCAGGCTGTAATACTTTACCTACCTAAGTCCTTTTATTGTATATTTTACAGTTTCCTATATCCTTAGTACACAGGTTGTGAGTATTCATCAAGGACTTTATTCTAGACAAGCGATTATTTCCACTCGTTCCGTAATGGAGTTGGATATCACCACCAGGCTGTAATACTTTACCTACCTAAGTCCTTTTATTGTATATTTTACAGTTTCCTATATCCTTAGTACACAGGTTGTGAGTATTCATCAAGGACTTTAATCTAGACAAGCGATTATCTCTACTCGTTCCGTAATGTAGTTGGATATCACCACCAGGCTGTAATACTTTACCTACCTAAGTCCTTTTATTGTATATTTTACAGTTTCCTATATCCTTAGTACACAGGTTGTGAGTATTCATCAAGGACTTTAATCTAGACAAGCGATTATCTCCACTCGTTCCGTAATGGAGTTGGATTTCACCACCAGGCTGTAATACTTTACCTACCTAAGTCCTTTTATTGTATATTTTACAGTTTCCTATATCCTTAGTACACAGGTTGTGAGTATTCATCAAGGACTTTATTCTAGACAAGCGATTATCTCCACTCGTTCCGTAATGGAGTTGGATATCACCACCAGGCTGTAATACTTTACCTACCTAAGTCCTTTTATTGTATATTTTACAGTTTCCTATATCCTTAGTACACAGGTTGTGAGTATTCATCAAGGACTTTATTCTAGACAAGCGATTATCTCCACTCGTTCCGTAATGGAGTTGGATTTCACCACCAGGCTGTAATACTTTACCTACCTAAGTCCTTTTATTGTATATTTTACAGTTTTATATATCCTTAGTACACAGGTTGTGAGTATTCATCAAGGACTTTAATCTAGACAAGCGATTATCTCTACTCGTTCCGTAATGGAGTTGGATATCACCACCAGGCTGTAATACTTTACCTACCTAAGTCCTTTTATTGTATATTTTACAGTTTCCTATATCCTTAGTACACAGGTTGTGAGTATTCATCAAGGACTTTAATCTAGACAAGCGATTATCTCTACTCGTTCCGTAATGGAGTTGGATATCACCACCAGGCTGTAATACTTTACCTACCTAAGTCCTTTTATTGTATATTTTACAGTTTAATATATCCTTAGTACACAGGTTGTGAGTATTCATCAAGGACTTTAATCTAGACAAGCGATTATCTCCACTCGTTCCGTAATGGAGTTGGATATTACCACCAGGCTGTAATACTTTACCTACCTAAGTCCTTTTATTGTATATTTTACAGTTTCCTATATCCTTAGTACACAGGTTGTGAGTATTCATCAAGGACTTTAATCTAGACAAGCGATTATCTCCACTCGTTCCGTAATGGAGTTGGATATTACCACCAGGCTGTAATACTTTACCTACCTAAGTCCTTTTATTGTATATTTTACAGTTTCCTATATCCTTAGTACACAGGTTGTGAGTATTCATCAAGGACTTTAATCTAGACAAGCGATTATCTCCACTCGTTCCGTAATGGAGTTGGATATCACCACCAGGCTGTAATACTTTACCTACCTAAGTCCTTTTATTGTATATTTTACAGTTTCCTATATCCTTAGTACACAGGTTGTGAGTATTCATCAAGGACTTTATTCTAGACAAGCGATTATCTCCACTCGTTCCGTAATGGAGTTGGATATCACCACCAGGCTGAAATACTTTACCTACCTAAGTCCTTTTATTGTATATTTTACAGTTTCCTATAGCCTTAGTACACAGGTTGCGAGTATTCATCAAGGACTTTAATCTAGACAAGCGATTATCTCCACTCGTTCCGTAATGGAGTTGGATATCACCACCAGGCTGTAATACTTTACCTACCTAAGTCCTTTTATTGTATATTTTACAGTTTCCTATATCCTTAGTACACAGGTTGTGAGTATTCATCAAGGACTTTATTCTAGACAAGCGATTATCTCCACTCGTTCCGTAATGGAGTTGGATATCACCACCAGGCTGTAATACTTTACCTACCTAAGTCCTTTTATTGTATATTTTACAGTTTCCTATAGCCTTAGTACACAGGTTGCGAGTATTCATCAAGGACTTTAATTTAGACAAGCGATTATCTCCATTCGTTTCGCAATTACTTGCATTTATCCATCAGAGCATTTTCATTTACTAGCCTTGTTCCTTTCATTGTTTATATTACAGTTTCCTATAGCCATACTACGCCGGTGTCGGGTATTCATCAAGGACTTTAATCAGGACAAGCGATTATCTCCATTCGTTTCGCAATTACTTGCATTTCTCCATCAGAGCATATTCATTTACTAGCCGTGTTCCTTTCATTGTTTATATTACAGTTTCCTATAGCCATACTACACCGGTGTTGGGTATTCATCAAGGACTTTAATCAGGACAAGCGATTATCTCCATTCGTTTCGTAATTGCTTGCATTTCTCCACTAGAGCATTTTAATTTACTAGCCTTGTTCCTTTCATTGTTTATATTACAGTTTCCTACAGCCATAATACACCTGTTGCGTTTATCCATCAAGTAGTTTAATCTACAGTAGCGAATATCTTCCCTCGTGCCGTAATTGCTTTCATTTCTCCACTAGAGCATTTTAATTTACTAGCCTTTTCCTTTCATTGTTAATATTACAGTTTCCTACAGCCATAATACACCGGTTGCGTTTATCCATCAAGTAGTTTAATCTACAGTAGCGAATATCTTCCCTCGTGCCGTAATTGCTTTCATTTCTCCACTAGAGCATTTTAATTTACTAGCCTTTTCCTTTCATTGTTAATATTACAGTTTCCTACAGCCATAATACACCGGTTGCGTTTATCCATCAAGTAGTTTAATCTACAGTAGCGAATATCTTCCCTCGTGCCGTAATTGCTTTCATTTCTCCACTAGAGCATTTTAATTTACTAGCCTTTTCCTTTCATTGTTAATATTACAGTTTCCTACAGCCATAATACACCGGTTGCGTTTATCCATCAAGTAGTTTAATCTACAGTAGCGAATATCTTCCCTCGTGCCGTAATTGCTTTCATTTCCCTACCAGTGAATTGTTTTACTCACCCTAATCATTTCTTTGTTTCTTGTACAGTTTCCTTTAGACTTACTTCACCGGTTGCAAGTATTTATTATAAACTAAAATCTAGACCATCGATTATCTCCACTCGTTCCCTAACTGCTTTAATTTCTCCCCCAGGGGGTATTAATTCCTACAATTTTTAAAAAGTTTTTGGGGTTTTCAAACAGTTTCCTATAGCCTTAGTACACTGGTTTCGGTTATTCATAAAAACTTTCAACTAGAAAAACGATTATCTTTACTCGTTTCGTAATCCATTGCACTTTCCACCAGTGGATTATAATTTACTGACCTTGATCCTTCCTTTTTTTACTTTTTCTTATAGGCTTAGTACACCGGTTGCGGGTATTCATTAAGGACTTTAATCTGGACAAGCGACTATCTCCAATCGTTCCGTACTTCCTCCCATTTCTACACCGCGGTGTGATAATTTACCTACCTTAATCCCTTCCCTGTTAATTTACCGTTTTTTATAGCCTTACTTCTCCGGTGTCATGTTTTCATCGAAGCCTTTAATATTGAAAAGCGATTATCTCCACTCTTTCCGTAATTGCTTGCATTTCTCCATCAGAGCATATAAATTTACTTACCTTTTTCCTTTCATTGTTTATTTTACAGTTTCCTATAGCCATACTACGCCGGTGTCGGGTATTCATCAAGGACTTTAATCCGGACAAGCGATTATCTCCATTCGTTTCGTAATTGCTTGCATTTCTCCACTAGAGCATTTTAATTTACTAGCCTTGTTCCTTTCATTGTTTATATTACAGTTTCCTATAGCCATACTACACCGGTGTCGGGTATTCATCAAGGACTTTAATCCGGACAAGCGATTATCTCCATTCGTTTCGTAATTGCTTGCATTTCTCCACTAGAGCATTCTAATTTACTAGCCTTGTTCCTTTCATTGTTTATATTACAGTTTCCTATAGCCATACTACACCGGTGTCGGGTATTCATCAAGGACTTTAATCCGGACAAGCGATTATCTCCATTCGTTTCGTAATTGCTTGCATTTCCCCATCAAAGCATATAAATTTACTTACCTTTTTCCTTTCATTGTTTATTTTACAGTTTCCTATAGCACTACTACAGCGGTTGCGGGTATTCATCAAGGACTTTACCTTTTTTGAACAAGTGTTTCTGTTTATCGAACATTTAATCGGACTTTAATCTAGACAAGCGATTATCTCCACTCGTTCCGTAATTGTATGGATTTCTCCACCATTCAGTAATGATTTATTTACTTTAATCTTTTTGTTTGATTAATTTACAGGTTCTTATATCCTTATTTCACTGATTGCGGTTATTTATCTAGGACAATAGTCTATACAAGCAATTATCTACATTCGTTCCTATTTCTACACCGGTTGCGACTATTCTTCGAGGACTTTAATCTATACAAGAGATTATCCATGTTTGGGAATTGCTTGCAAGTCTCTATCAGGGGATTATTATTTACTTACTTTAATCCTTTCTTTGTTAGTTTGGCAGTTTCCTACAGCATTATTACAACGGCTTCGAGTATTCATCTAGGACTTAATCTAGACAAGCGATATCTCCACTCGTTACGTAATTGCTTGTATTCCTTCACCAGGGGATATAATTTACCTATCTTAATCCTTTCTTTGTTTATTTTACAGTTTAGTATAGCCTTCCCACAAGGGTTGCTTGTATTCATCTAGGACTTAATCTAGACAAGCGATATCTCCACTCGTTACGTAATTGCTTGTATTCCTTCACCAGGGGATATAATTTACCTATCTTAATCCTTTCTTTGTTTATTTTACAGTTTCGTGTAGCCGTCCCACAAGGGTTGCATGTATTCATCTAGGACTTAATCTAGACAAGCGATATCTCAACTCGTTACGTAATTGCTTGTATTTCTTCACCAGGGGATATAATTTAACTATCTTAATCCTTTCTTTGTTTACTTTACAGTTTCGTATAGCCTTCCCACAAGGGTTGCTTGTATTCATCTAGGACTTAATCTAGACAAACGATTATCTCCACTCGTTACGTAATTGCTTGTATTTCTTCACCAGGGGATATAATTTACCTATTTTAATCCTTTCTTTGTTTATTTTACAGTTTCGTATAGCCTTCCCACAAGGGTTGCTTGTATTCATCTACGACTTAATCTAGACAAGCGATATCTCCACTCGTTACGTAATTGCTTGTATTTCTTCACCAGGGGATATAATTTAGCTATATTAATCCTTTCTTTGTTTATTTTACAGTTTCGTATAGCCTTCCCACAAGGGTTGCTTGTATTCATCTACGACTTAATCTAGACAAGCGATATCTCCACTCGTTATGTAATTGCTTGTATTTCTTCACCAGGGGATATAATTTAGCTATATTAATCCTTTCTTTGTTTATTTTACAGTTTCGTATAGCCTTCCCACAAGGGTTGCTTGTATTCATCTACGACTTAATCTAGACAAGCGATATCTCCACTCGTTACGTAATTGCTTGTATTTCTTCACCAGGGGATATAATTGACCTATCTTAATCCTTTCTTTGTTTACTTTACAGTTTCGTATAGCCTTCCCACAAGGGTTGCTTGTATTCATCTAGGACTTAATCTAGACAAGCGATATCTCCACTCGTTACGTAATTGCTTGTATTTCTTCACCAGGGGATATAATTTACCTATCTTAATCCTTTCATTGTTTACTTTACAGTTTCGTATAGCCTTCCCACAAGGGTTGCTTGTATTCATCTAGGACTTAATCTAGACAAGCGATATCTCCACTCGTTACGTAATTGCTTGTATTTCTTCACCAGGGGATATAATTGACCTATCTTAATCCTTTCTTAGTTTATTTTACAGTTTCGTATAGCCTTCCCACAAGGGTTGTTTGTATTCATGTAGGACTTAATTTAGACAAAAGCGATATCTCCACTCGTTACGTAATTGCTTGTATTTCTTCACCAGGGGATATAATTTACCTATCTTAATCCTGTCTTTGTTTATTTTACAGTTTCGTATAGCCTTCCCACAAGGGTTGCTTGTATTCATCTAGGACTTAATCTAGACAAGCGATATCTCCACTCGTTACGTAATTGCTTGTATTTCTTCAAAAGGGGATATAATTTACCTATCTTAATCCTGTCTTTGTTTATTTTACAGTTTCGTATAGCCTTCCCACAAGGGTTGCTTGTATTCATCTACGACTTAATCTAGACAAGCGATATCTCCACTCGTTACGTAATTGCTTGTATTTCTTCACCAGGGGATATAATTTAGCTATATTAATCCTTTCTTTGTTTATTTTACAGTTTCGTATAGCCTTCCCACAAGGGTTGCTTGTATTCATCTACGACTTAATCTAGACAAGCGATATCTCCACTCGTTACGTAATTGCTTGTATTTCTTCACCAGGGGATATAATTTAGCTATATTAATCCTTTCTTTGTTTATTTTACAGTTTCGTATAGCCTTCCCACAAGGGTTGCTTGTATTCATCTACGACTTAATCTAGACAAGCGATATCTCCACTCGTTACGTAATTGCTTGTATTTCTTCACCAGGGGATATAATTGACCTATCTTAATCCTTTCTTTGTTTACTTTACAGTTTCGTATAGCCTTCCCACAAGGGTTGCTTGTATTCATCTAGGACTTAATCTAGACAAGCGATATCTCCACTCGTTACGTAATTGCTTGTATTTCTTCACCAGGGGATATAATTTACCTATCTTAATCCTTTCTTTGTTTACTTTACAGTTTCGTATAGCCTTTCCACAAGGGTTGCTTGTATTCATCTAGGACTTAATCTAGACAAGCGATATCTCCACTCGTTACGTAATTGCTTGTATTTCTTCACCAGGGGATATAATTGACCTATCTTAATCCTTTCTTTGTTTATTTTACAGTTTCGTATAGCCTTCCCACAAGGGTTGTTTGTATTCATGTAGGACTTAATTTAGACAAAAGCGATATCTCCACTCGTTACGTAATTGCTTGTATTTCTTCACCAGGGGATATAATTTACCTATCTTAATCCTGTCTTTGTTTATTTTACAGTTTCGTATAGCCTTCCCACAAGGGTTGCTTGTATTCATCTAGGACTTAATCTAGACAAGCGATATCTCCACTCGTTACGTAATTGCTTGTATTTCTTCACCAGGGGATATAATTGACCTATCTTAATCCTGTCTTTGTTTATTTTACAGTTTCGTATAGCCTTCCCACAAGGGTTGCTTGTATTCATCTACGACAATAATCTAGACAAGCGATATCTCCACTCGTTACGTAATTGCTTGTATTTCTTCACCAGGGGATATAATTTAGCTATATTAATCCTTTCTTTGTTTATTTTACAGATTCGTATAGCCTTCCCACAAGGGTTGTTTGTATTCATCTAGGACTTAATCTAGACAAGCGATATCTCCACTCGTTAAGTAATTGCTTGGATTTCTCCACTATTCGATAATAATTTATTTACTTTAATCCTTTTGTTTGATTATTTTACATGGCCCTATATCTTTATTTCACTGATTGAGGGTATTCATCAAGGACCATAGTCTTTGTCCACCAGGAGATATTTATTCGCGTAATTCAATCCTCTCATTAAATATTGTACAGTTTCGTCTATCTCTACTGTACAGGTTGCAAGTATTCATCAAGGACTCTAAACTAAACAAGCGATTATAATAACTCGTTCCATGATGGTTTATAGTTTGCATTTGTCCACCAGGAGATATTTATTCGCGTAATTCAATCCTCTCATTAAATATTGTACAGTTTCGTCTATCTCTACTGTACAGGTTGCGAGTATTCATCAAGGACTCTAATCTAGACAAGCGATTATAATAACTCGTTCCATGATGGTTTATAGTTTGCATTTGTCCACCAGGAGATATTTATTCGCGTAATTCAATCCTCTCATTAAATATTGTACAGTTTCGTCTATCTCTACTGTACAGGTTGCGAGTATTCATCAAGGACTCTAAACTAAACAAGCGATTATAATAACTCGTTCCATGATGGTTTATAGTTTGCATTTGTCCACCAGGAGATATTTATTCGCGTAATTCAATCCTCTCTTTAAATATTGTACAGTTTCGTCTATCTCTACTGTACAGGTTGCGAGTATTCATCGAGGACTCTAATCTAGACAAGCGATTATAATAACTCGTTCCATGATGGTTTATAGTTTGCATTTGTACATCAGGAGATATTTATTCGCGTAATTCAATCCTCTCTTTAAATATTGTACGGTTTCGTCTATCTCTACTGTACAGGTTGCGAGTATTCATCAAGGACTCTAAACTAAACAAGCGATTATAATAACTCGTTCCATGATGGTTTATAGTTTGCATTTGTCCACCAGGAGATATTTATTCGCGTAATTCAATCCTCTCTTTAAATATTGTACAGTTTCGTCTATCTCTACTGTACAGGTTGCGAGTATTCATCAAGGACTCTAATCTAGACAAGCGATTATAATAACTCGTTCCATGATGGTTTATAGTTTGCATTTGTCCACCAGGAGATATTTATTCGCGTAATTCAATCCTCTCATTAAATATTGTACAGTTTCGTCTATCTCTACTGTACAGGTTGCGAGTATTCATCAAGGACTCTAATCTAGACAAGCGATTATAATAACTCGTTCCATGATGGTTTATAGTTTGCATTTGTCCACCAGGAGATATTTATTCGCGTAATTCAATCCTCTCATTAAATATTGTACAGTTTCGTCTATCTCTACTGTACAGGTTGCGAGTATTCATCAAGGACTCTAAACTAAACAAGCGATTATAATAACTCGTTCCATGATGGTTTATAGTTTGCATTTGTACACCAGGAGATATTTATTCGCGTAATTCAATCCTCTCTTTAAATATTGTACGGTTTCGTCTATCTCTACTGTACAGGTTGCGAGTATTCATCAAGGACTCTAATCTAGACAAGCGATTATAATAACTCGTTCCATGATGGTTTATAGTTTGCATTTGTACACCAGGAGATATTTATTCGCGTAATTCAATCCTCTCTTTAAATATTGTACGGTTTCGTCTATCTCTACTGTACAGGTTGCGAGTATTCATCAAGGACTCTAAACTAAACAAGCGATTATAATAACTCGTTCCATGATGGTTTATAGTTTGCATTTGTCCACCAGGAGATATTTATTCGCGTAATTCAATCCTCTCATTAAATATTGTACAGTTTCGTCTATCTCTACTGTACAGGTTGCGAGTATTCATCAAGGACTCTAAACTAAACAAGCGATTATAATAACTCGTTCCATGATGGTTTATAGTTTGCATTTGTACACCAGGAGATATTTATTCGCGTAATTCAATCCTCTCTTTAAATATTGTACGGTTTCGTCTATCTCTACTGTACAGGTTGCGAGTATTCATCAAGGACTCTAAACTAAACAAGCGATTATAATAACTCGTTCCATGATGGTTTATAGTTTGCATTTGTCCACCAGGAGATATTTATTCGCGTAATTCAATCCTCTCTTTAAATATTGTACGGTTTCGTCTATCTCTACTGTACAGGTTGCGAGTATTCATCAAGGACTCTAAACTAAACAAGCGATTATAATAACTCGTTCCATGATGGTTTATAGTTTGCATTTGTCCACCAGGAGATATTTATTCGCGTAATTCAATCCTCTCTTTAAATATTGTACAATTTCGTCTATCTCTACTGTACAGGTTGCGAGTATTCATCAAGGACTCTAATCTAGACAAGCGATTATAATAACTCGTTCCATGATGGTTTATAGTTTGCATTTGTCCACCAGGAGATATTTATTCGCGTAATTCAATCCTCTCTTTAAATATTGTACAATTTCGTCTATCTCTACTGTACAGGTTGCGAGTATTCATCAAGGACTCTAAACTAAACAAGCGATTATAATAACTCGTTCCATGATGGTTTATAGTTTGCATTTGTCCACCAGGAGATATTTATTCGCGTAATTCAATCCTCTCTTTAAATATTGTACAATTTCGTCTATCTCTACTGTACAGGTTGCGAGTATTCATCAAGGACTCTAATCTAGACAAGCGATTATAATAACTCGTTCCATGATGGTTTATAGTTTGCATTTGTCCACCAGGAGATATTTATTCGCATAATTCAATCCTCTCATTAAATATTGTATGGTTTCGTCTATCTCTACTGTACAGGTTGCGAGTATTCATCAAGGACTCTAATCTAGACAAGCGATTATAATAACTCGTTCCATGATGGTTTATAGTTTGCATTTGTCCACCAGGAGATATTTATTCGCGTAATTCAATCCTCTCTTTAAATATTGTACAGTTTCGTCTATCTCTACTGTACAGGTTGCGAGTATTCATCAAGGACTCTAATCTAGACAAGCGATTATAATAACTCGTTCCATGATGGTTTATAGTTTGCATTTGTCCACCAGGAGATATTTATTCGCGTAATTCAATCCTCTCTTTAAATATTGTACAATTTCGTCTATCTCTACTGTACAGGTTGCGAGTATTCATCAAGGACTCTAAACTAAACAAGCGATTATAATAACTCGTTCCATGATGGTTTATAGTTTGCATTTGTCCACCAGGAGATATTTATTCGCGTAATTCAATCCTCTCTTTAAATATTGTACAATTTCGTCTATCTCTACTGTACAGGTTGCGAGTATTCATCAAGGACTCTAATCTAGACAAGCGATTATAATAACTCGTTCCATGATGGTTTATAGTTTGCATTTGTCCACCAGGAGATATTTATTCGCATAATTCAATCCTCTCATTAAATATTGTATGGTTTCGTCTATCTCTACTGTACAGGTTGCGAGTATTCATCAAGGACTCTAAACTAAACAAGCGATTATAATAACTCGTTCCATGATGGTTTATAGTTTGCATTTGTCCACCATTAGATATTTATTCGCGTAATTCAATCCTCTCATTAAATATTGTACAGTTTCGTCTATCTCTACTGTACAGGTTGCGAGTATTCATCAAGGACTCTAATCTAGACAAGCGATTATAATAACTCGTTCCATGATGGTTTATAGTTTGCATTTGTACACCAGGAGATATTTATTCGCGTAATTCAATCCTCTCTTTAAATATTGTACGGTTTCGTCTATCTCTACTGTACAGGTTGCGAGTATTCATCAAGGACTCTAATCTAGAGAAGCGATTATAATAACTCGTTCCATGATGGTTTATAGTTTGCATTTGTCCACCAACCTTATGTACTTTTCGATTGCATAGCAATCGTCCTCAAAGGTAATTTACAATAATAATACGAGTGTTTTTATTGTAAATTACCTCTAATGATGATTGCTATGCAATTGAAATGTACATAAGGTTTTAGATAAATGAAAAAGTCATTTGTGGTATAGAGGTTACATTTATTTATGTTAAACATTACGCCACAGTTGTTTATACAGTCTTAAAGAATTGTTTACCTTATCTTACCTGGTAACCTTTATATGTTAAAAGCTAACCCGTCTAAGGCACGTTTTATTCTTGCCTTATGAATTAAAAAAGTAACGTTGGATATTATACGAAATATTAGTACGCCTATTTACTATCACTTTTATTATATAATAATAATGAATACAGTTGAATCTTGCGGTACATTTATATTCATCATTGTGTATGTATACAATTCAGTGGCGTAGCCAGAGGCGGGAAAGCAGGCACGTGCCCCAACCCCAAATAAATTAGCTTTAACCAAAAATAATAACCTATAAAACACAGCTTCCCGACAACTCAACAATTTTGTGGTTTAAAGTGCTAAAATAGCATAAAATATGATTTCTAGAGAAAAAAACGTTCAAAATTTCTCCAGAGAGGTTCCGACCCCTAATCTCACAAGCCCCCCCCCAAACCATCGTCCTGGCTACTCCTCTGATACAACCGCTATCGTAACCTAAAAATATAGTGTAAACAAATTTACCTTGTTGCTCAACCAAATTAATACACGAAGTATAAATAGACATTATAATCACAATACTAAAACTCTAACCTAAAATGTTATAATTATTTGTGTACACTACACATTTAGTCTAGTTGTTTGTAATTTTATTTTATTCCTTGTTTTAATAGGCAAAAACTTCTCGGTTATATTGTATACATAAAAAAATGAATTATTTCCCACCAATTTCTTCAAATCGCCCATCGAATTCACATTCTGTCAGTTTCGCCATATGGCATGCTAAAATCACCCACTACTGGGCTAATTCGCCCAGTTAGGGAGTCTTTGATCTAGACAATGGATTATCTCCACTCATTGTATGATAGTTTGACAGTTTGCATTCCTCCACCAGGGCTTAATTATTTACTTATTTTAATCATCTCTTTAATTATTTTACAGTTTTCTATATTCTTGCTATACTTGTTGTTGTTACATATTATAGACTTTATTCTAGACCAGTGGTCGCCAACCTTTTTCAAGGGCCACATCGAAAACTTTTGGAGGAAATGCGATATTTCAGGGCAGAAAATCTCCCCCCCCCCTTACACCTACGACCTTTTTTTAAATCAAGAGCTCAATGGTGGATTTTGAGATTTTCTTGCTTAGTTTTTAAAGTTATATTATAATTATTATTATAAGCTATATTTCTTTATATATCTTTGTTGTTGGCTAACTAAAATTCTTAACGTGATTGTAAAAAAAACTGTGACCAAACAAATAATTATATTTGCTATAAAATAATAATTGTTCTGTAGGAGGTTTTCAAGAATAAATACACAGGATGATACAAAACCAAATCTTTTCAATTTATTACAAAATGTACTTTATTGAATTTTAAAGAATACTTGACAATACATGAGTTTGTGTAAAGCATAAAAAAAATAATTTTTAGTGAGACGATTGCATTTGTTTGCCACTTGAAATTTCAGTACATTTAGGATCAAATTTTGTAGTCTCGATCATTAGATTGATTTCAAATGCTCATCCGACAAGAAAGATCTGTACTGTATTTAGATTTAACAAATATAATTTTTTATAACGTCTGCTGACACTTGTAGGTAGATAAAAAAAAAAAAACATAGATCGATGACTTAAAGCTGCATTTCTGCCGGCACTTTGCCAGTGTCACACCTAAAAGGATTTTGAAACATCTGAATATCTTCTGCTGCACGGCAAAGTCTTCAAAGTCGTTGTCAATCTCTTGACGTAGAACGTAATCCTTGTTGAAGGTAGCAGTGCTTAGTGCACTCAAGTTCAAAGTGGTCGAAGCACATAGATCCTAAAAGCTTCTCGAAAAGTATGAGTTTAAAAAAAAAAAGCTTTGACATGCCAGTATAAGTCACAAACTGAAGAGTTTTCGCCTTGCAGTTTTAAGTTCAAAAAGTTAATATATGCCGTCAGGTCAACAAGAAAAGCCAATTTCCATACAAACACACTGTCAGAAAGTTCAAGTGCACAACACGACCCCGTTCAGTCATGAAAATGTCAATCCCTTTACGAGGTTCGAAAATTCGCTGAAATATTTGCCTCTGCTCAACCAGCGAACTTCACAGCGGTAGGGGACATCTTGGTAAGAGCTGTCATATTCAGCAAGAAAATCTTTGAACTGGCGGTGTTTGAGGAAACTTGATCTAAGGAAGTTAACTGTTTTTACAACTATATTCATTACTTCAGCTACATCTATGTGTTCACCATACAACGCTTGTTGATGGATAATGCAGTGATAAATTGTTGAACACCGCCAGCTGTGTTAACAGAATTGTAAATGTTTCCAATTACTCCAGTTTTTGTACAAGGCATATTTTCCCCACCATCAGTGGTAACACTTCTCATGCGATTGAAATCCACTCCAAGGCTAGAAATTGTTTCACATATTTTTGTGAAAATTTTGTCTCCGGTTCACTACTTTCCATAGAGAGAACGTCACCAAACTCTGTGATTTTAAACTTATTACACTTTTGCTATTACTTGCGACCAGACTTTTTGTTAACTAAAGGTTGTTAAATTGTTAACTTACACTTGGAGGAAACGTTTTCGTCTTACGACTTCTTCAGTCTCGTATTTTTGCCGCTAGGAATGCTGTAGTTGTGCTTCCTCGGTACCATTATTTTGAAAGTTAGAAGTGATGTGATCGAAGAGTATGTGTGATCTGTGCCGTGTTTGTTCATTTAGGATGTCATTTTTATGTGTGTTGCTATGGCTGTATATTTCATACTGTTCTAGTGTGTTTAATTTATGACCTTTATTGCATGTGTGGAGGATGCTCATGTTATTTTCCATACTTTTGCATGAGTGTTTAGTGTCCATGAGGTGATTTGCGAAGGTGGATTCTATAGTAGCGTGCAGTATGCTTTTGTGTTCTTTAAATCTTTCGGCGAAAGATCTGCCTGTTTGTCCAATATAGAAGTTATTGCAGTTATTGCATTTTAGTTTGTATACTCCTGGGTTATTGTATGTGTTGGTATTGT
Organism: Prosapia bicincta; assembly: GCA_036971475.1. Lineage (NCBI taxonomy): Eukaryota > Metazoa > Arthropoda > Insecta > Hemiptera > Cercopidae > Prosapia > Prosapia bicincta. The sequence goes on from JBAIZL010000002.1 coordinate 137,721,324, forward strand.
TATTAATGCTGTGTCTGATAGACCTTTGGCTTTTATTTGTTGCTCTGTAAGCTACATTGTATCCTGATTTTTTGAATTGGTGTGCTATTTTATTTGTGAGTTTGTTTATGTATGTGAGGGTGATGAATTTGTTTGTGTTCGTGTTTTTGTTGTTTGTGTTGTTGTTACTGTTCTTGTTGAGTATTTTTCTGTGTATTTTGTCTATTAAATAATTGTCATATTCGTTTTTGTAAGCTAAATATTTGATTGTGTTTAGTTCCTCTGTGTAGTTAGTTGTGTACATAGGTATCTTGTTTAGTCTGTGTAGTAAATGTTTGAATGCTGCGTGTTTATGTTGTATTGGGTGGTTCGATGTGTTGTGTATCAGTGTCTGTCACACAAATATAATATACGCCTATGACAATATATACAATATAGAACCGTTAAAATACGAAGGTTCCAGTAGGCCTACAGCGAATTCCCCCCTCTTCCCCCCGGCATGTCGACCACGTCAGGTGGCAACGACATACGTTTTTACAATCACCCAAGTACCCAGAACAATAATATGAAATAAAAATGCGTTAGACTTTTAGTGCATGCTCAACCCTCTTTAGATATCTAGACAAGTACGACAATGCGCGTGACGTTTACTTGCTTCTGTCCAGTAGTAATATTGCTTCTACAATTCTTTAGACAGTAGTTATATAGTATTTTCATCATAAAAGTATGTATTTCCTACTTTTAGACCTGTTAGAGAGTAATTAATAAAAACAACTAGATTTATTACTGAAATAAAACAATAGAAAAACGCTAAAGTTTTGGAAAAAAACATTTTCAACTAAAGGTATTAGAGACAGGTATTTAGAGGTAATGACCTTTTTTTAAGCCCATATTTTTGTGAGTTTAAAAACATTTTTTTGGTTACTCTATCTTTTATAGCTTAAAAGATTCAAAGGTTCCGGTACAACGCGTCCCCAGCCATGCCCCTCCCCCTAGTATGTCGACCACATGAGGGGGCGACGACATACGTTTCTACAATCACCCAAGTGCCCAGAACAATAATCAGAAATAAAATTGCGTTAGGCTTTCAGTGCATGCTCAACCCCCTTTAGATCCTGGACTATTAGCCAATATATCTACAACGTATCTCTAACAATACAAATTAAACAAAATAAATAACTAAAAGATAAATTTAAAGAAAGAACAACAAACTCGAAACCTAAACTAAAACTTCACAAACTACAAATTAAATAAACGAAATAACTGGTAGAGAATATTTAGAGCAAACACCAACAAACTCGAAATGTGAACAAGTAACACTAATAAAACGCTCACTATCTGTCCAAACTAACATCTGTGAAACAAATGTCTGGTAGCTCTTGGTCCCCGCACTTAACCAAATAAGTTCATAAAAGCAGCTCTGATTGGCCTAAACGTAAAAACATATAAAGTAGAATAACCAATACAGCCTAAAGAACGACATCGACGAAACTGTGCACACGCGAGAACGATGTTGCTATGGAAATAAATACGGGATCCCGAGTCATACACGAGTTTCATAGTTGCGTAGACAACCAACTAAATGGCCCGATATATTATGTTAAACATTAGGTTGGGTTTGAACATTTTTAAAATTAATTTTACTAAAATGTTGTTTACAGGTAAATGCCTCTCATTCTTGATAATTTGTTTTTGATACTGAAAAAAATGTGTATTTAGTATTGTATACACTAGTTTATACCCCTGTCCTTCCTCGCTCACTTTCCAGATAGGTGGTAGAATATTTCCCTTCAAGAAAACAATAAGTATAATCAATACAATAAGTTTAACATCAATAGTTAGGCTATGTTTAATATATTAATAACGCCTATTGTTTATTGTGTTTAGTTGATTTCAGTGATGAATATTTACTGTTGTTTTACAGAAGAAGAGATGAGAGGAAGAAATATTGCTGGATGGCGGTATGGCTTCTCTGTGATTCTAATCATTTCAAACGTTTCTTCTGCCTCCCAAATATCAGCCAACAGTAGGTATAATGTATTTCTATATCTTTTTTCCAATATCACAATGAATATTATATATTTCATAATACTGTATAGAGAATACACTGTCCATTCTGTATAAACCTATCTACGATATACAGTGTAAACAGTACACTATACGCCTGTCTACTGCGTACGGTGCAAAAACTACAAGAAATCCTGTCTAATGCGTACAATATAAAACAGTATATTGTGTATGAAATAAACAGTACAGTATACATATGTCTACTGCGTACAGTGAAAACTGTACAGTAATAAACAGGTCTACTCCTTACAGTATAAACAGTATAGCAGTACATGTATGCTGTGGCCGTTATACTTTAGACCTCATTGAAAGCCTAATATTAAACATATGATGTTTGTTTTTTCTTTAAAGTTAGTCATTTTATGTTGTC